>JAUIMM010000016.1:17662500-18262500 GCA_031769625.1 Taudactylus pleione | reverse complement strand
GTAAATATACCCCTTAGTGGTTGTCGAACAAACGTGTGTGTTCCGGTCTGTAAATAGAAGAAATTGTTATCAATGTCAGAGTACCCACTTGTGCTTTTACTTGTTTTTAAGGTGCGTGGCGGCCCCTTAAAATAATGCTCCATTCATTGTCCTTCAATGGGTTTCGATAGATAACAACCACATGTCAAACAAATTTACATTTAATTTGGATCTGAACTTAGGTTTTTAAATACAAAGCAAACACCAGTGTCTAAAAGGGCTTACAGATATGACCCACACTTGGGTGCTCGCCCTTGTTTCCAGCTGGGACTAAAACCTTGTTTTCACATAGCCGAGTTTTTCTACAAATGGTATCAATTTATTTCACTGTATAACATTCCATTGTTCTTGAGGAAAGATTACAAATAAAGTTTTCTTTTAAAGAGGTTTTGGTAAAAGACAACATTTACAGACATATGAAATCCTATAAAAGTATGAAAAATGATTGAAGGCAAGTTACTGTAAAGGCCAACTGCTTACGCTTAAGGGGTCTATTCAGCAAGAGTGACGATATTGCCCAGAAAATTATCGGGCAACATCGTCACGAGATTTTATCAATTATGATAAAATATGAGCAGGGATAGCGCTTGCGGTAACACGCTATCCTTGCGATGTCACAGAAGGTTTTCCGAAAACAATCCCCTGTTTGTTCCTCTGCGCATGCTCAGTCATGCGCTCGGGAACAATCTCCATCCCTGCTTGCTGTGACCGCCGATGGGGTAAGTTCAGCTCCAGCCTCCCCAAATTGATTGACATGCGTATACAGGCTTTATACTAGCCTGTATACATGTATATATATATGTGCTTTTATATTTAACATTTATATATAAATGGTAAATATAATCGCAAATAAATATACATGTATACAGGCTAGTATAAAGCCTGTATACGCATGTCAATCAATTTCAGGAGGTTTAAAAGGCTCTAAAAGCGACTTATCGGTTTCTGATCACCGGAAGCAGGGATGGAGACTTGGTGGGCTTACAAGATGCTGCAGGGACTTATGGGAAAATTTCCCTCTGTCCCTGCAGTTTTCAGGATATATAAGTATTTTCTTCATATAACGCCATTCTGTAATGGCGTTATATAAAGGAAATATTTATCGACTGATTTAACACTTTTTACTTTGCTGAATTGCAAAAAGCGTTAAAGCACTGTAGAGATCAACGGCTGATCCCTACAGTGCGGTATTCAGAAAGATGGGAATCAATGGAGAAGATAATTGCGTTATCTTCTCCATTATCCCATTGCTGAATAGGGGAGTTGCATAAAAAAAATACGGAAATCATAGTTTCTGTACTTATGTAAAAAAAAAATAAAAAAATCAATGCTGAATAGACCCCACCCAAAGAGCTGATTATTTGAGAAAAAAAAAATTAATAAGTTTTCTACACCACTTTAAAGTGTAGTCTCTGGCAGTATAGAAAGACAGGTGCATGTGTGACTGAATCACAAACATGCAGTTAAAATATTTTTCACCTCATACATGTCAAACCATATGAAAAAGTGAAAAAAAAAAAAAAAAATGATTTTTTTTTTTTTCAAAAGAGGTTAAAGGTAAATATTTACAACCATTGCTCTTTTCCAGCAAGATTGTAGGGTACTTGTGTACTGTACGGACTCATTGCAGAGAGAACCCAAGTGTCCTCCACTCATTATTATTATCCATCATGGTAATGTCTAAATCACCTTCAGGGAGAGGACCCTGACGTCATCAGCCAGTGTCCAGCGTCATTCCCTACCATCCAAGTGGGCATTGAGGGGGAATATAACCTTGCGGCGAGCGAAGCGTGGCGAGCGCAGCGAACCCGTGAGGTGACAGCTTTCATCTTTAGGTGGGGACAACTTTCAGTACTTATGTACATAAAGTACACAAGTACCATTTAAAACATTCATTGGGTTCTCTCTGCAATGAGTCCGTAAAGTACACAAGTACCGATTGTAGTTTAAATTTCTGTATTTATTAATTCAATAAATTAATGTAAACTAGAAAAACTTGTGCGACCATAAAAAATGAAAACCATCAATAATTCAACTCCTTAGTAGATTAAATGAACATTTAATTTAGGCCAAACATATTGAGCGGACTATTATGAAGTGTGTATAGCTTACCAAGTTGGCTGCTCAGTTGGCGCTACGGCTAGTCGCCGCTTCAACGGGTACGTGTGTACCCAGCTGAAGTAATTTACAGATATATAGATATATCTGTATATATAGTGTTCTCCATGTTCTGGACTTTTACAGTTCAAAATCCATAGCTCGCTATACCAACCAATGCAAGTTCTATATAGTATTTTTCTTTATCTTAAATCAGAAAGCTATGGCAGTCAACCACTGAACTAGTAGATGTATAAACCAGTTCATACCAGTCCAGAGAACAGCAACCTTCATGTAATCACACTTGATCTGTAAATATATATATATATATATATATATATATATATACACACATATATACACACACACACACACACAGTGTTATGCATTCTGGGGTGCAGTGTATGAGTGTTCGACAACTGATTTTCAATAAAACTGCTCTGGCATATGGTGCCACAAAGTAGCATGTCTGCCCACTTGTACAAATCCCACATACTATATAATATAAATATAGTCACCAAGCTCTGTGAATAATGTACATTCTGTAGGGCACAGAACACATACAGGGAACATGCACACAGCGTGGAAGAGACAATTCGGCCTCTCAGTAAATAAAGAGACATAAATCAGGTAACCGCAGCACAGGGGTCTCACCTGAGCTGAGCCTTCCCCGGCTCTCTCCTCCTCGCTCGCACCGGCCAGGTGTCGCCTCCTCCTGTGCACAGTCACAGCCGCGCTCTCCGAGCACCACAGGGCGGCATCAGGCGGGTGGTGTGCGCAGCAGGGACAGTGGAGCCGCTCAGACATAGACACGGCCGGGTGCTGTCACCGTGAGCTGCTGCTTCCTGGGGACTGGTGGGGAGTGAGATGTGATCCCGACCAGGGCTGCACAGTGCACAGGATGGGAGGAGGCGGAGAGAGATTGCATAATAGCCTCCTCGGTGTTTGTCATCTGCATCTCCGGGGCCTTCCGCCTGGTAACCTTCCAGCAATGCTGCTGTCAGGTGTTTGGCACTGGCAGCCTCACTGCTGTATCTGTGTATTATCCTGCATGCTGCTGCCATGTGGTAGTAATAGTAGCTGCATGATGTTTACTCCTACTAGTAACACCTATCTTTATTGCCATGTGTATTGAAATAAGCATGTGTATTAATACTGGCATGATACAGGTGCGTCCACATATAATTATTCTTAAATGAAGCGAAATAACCCATACTTGCCTACCTCCCGATTCGGTCGGGAGCTTCACGAAAATCGGGTGCAGCTCCCGGCCCCCCGGTAAGGCAGACAAGCCTCCTGGCGGCCGCCGGTCCCTCCAGACCACCACGTGGTTACAAAAGAAACCCCCACAGCGGGGGTGGCCGATAACGCGATTTACGCTGAATCGCGTCACAATGCCTGTAATCTTGGCAATGTGTAGCGGGGTCAGGGCCAAAATGGCCACGCTCCTGCTCCACCCACAAATGCCCGGTAATATGTCCGACCGCTGCCACTCTGCTCTGCCGACCTGGCTGCTCCCTCCCGGAGGGGGCAGCCAGAATATCGGCTAACATGAAATAGCCCAATTTGGCACGCCACGGACTGTGCGACTTAAGAGCCCTGTACATCTGACGGACGATTCCCCGATCCAACCGGAAACGCTGATCTGTCTGTCGGAATTCATCGCCAATCCGTCGGGGAATCATTGAAATTCTTCATGTTAAAAATACCAATCCGTGAAATTCAACATGTTGGATTTCACAAATTCCCCGTCCCTGGTGGCTGGGGATCAGGGAATTGGCCCAATACATCACAGTTGTACAGTATGGGGCCCTTTAGCAGCCCCATTCACCTTGCCACAGACATTTTCACAATTATGTTTCAGTTACATCACTAATGCAACAAAATGACAATGCACGGATACCCTGGACACTGGCACTGGCTTTGCTTGTACAGTAGCTTCTGTGTGTGACTCAGACGCTAACCTGGATGGAAAAAAAAGAGACGGGTCCGATATGAGTTAGCCACACCATGCATTGTGCCACGTATTGTTATGTTTAATCTGTGACTTTATACCAATTCCATCATAACAAAACCACTAATGTTAGTACACTATCAGAGCCGGACTATGCACAAGGTGACAGAGGTGGTGACCGGGGCCCAATAGGATAGAGGGGCCCATCTGCCGCCTATCAGGAGGTAGTCCAGCCGCGATCAGGGGAGGGGAGGTCTGGCCGTAAGCAAGGTGGGGGGGCCATGAGTGGGGGAGGGGACATAGACATGGAGATCAGCAGCAATGCAGCCTCATGGGAGATTTACAGTGAGAACAGAACAGCAATAGGTAAGAGGAGCAGGTGGGATGAGAAGAAGGGAGGGGGTAATTAGTATTGTTGGTTTATAAGTAAGTTGTGCGTGGGTTTTATTATGAAGGTGAGTTAAGATGAAGGGGTTAATGCTTTTGGGGAGTTAATTAACATGAAGGGATTTCTTTTATTTGACAGAGGGGGGTACAGTAATGACTGTGAATGGGATTAATGGTGAAGATAAGGGAATGTTTATATGGGGGGTGGTCAGTTATGGTAAAATGGGGCTGCCTTGATCATCCTGAAGTAGGTAAGAATTTTTTTAGGATGAGGGGATAATATTGTGTGACGGTCTCAAAACTAATCTGTTTTGTATAATGTTCATTCTCATTCTCTCTGTAGTAAATGGTCACAAAAAGGCTCTCTATAGTATATGGCGGTCAGAAAAATGTCCACAGGATTGTATGGTGGTCACAGAAATGCTCTCAGAATTGCATGGCGATCACAAAAATGGGAATGGGGCAGCGTGTACTCTATTAGAACCATCTCACATATCCAATAACAGGGCGTCTTTTTTTTTTTTTTTAATGTAGCGGCCTCCTGGCCGCTCGCATTGCTGTGGGTTGCCACCCACAGCTAATGCGAGCAGCCATGATGATGGTCGCGATGGTCAAGACCATCGCGACCTTCGGGCTTGCGACGAGACCCTTGTGGTAAGGTCTCGTGGGCCGCAAGCCCCAGAGAGATTTCGGCTCTAACAGAGCCGAAAGCTCTCCCACTGACATCACTTGTGATGTCAGTGGGGCCGCCCCAAGACGGTAGGTGTTCTCATGGGAACGCCTCCATCTGGGCTGCCCCGGCTCCGTCGTGTGCATGCGCTCTGGGCCACCATCGACCCGGTTGCGAACGCTCAGCGCTTGCGACCAGGTCTGAATCAGGCCCAGAGTTATGTACTCTATCTTACTCTGGGCCTCATTCAGAGGCGGTCGGAGGATGTAAGCGGTCGCTCAGAAACTGGGCGGCCACTTGCATCCTGACCGCCCGCCTATGTTGCGGTCATTAGAGCTGTGAGTTAACACCCAGCTCTAACGACTGCTCCGGTGATGGTCGCGATGGTCAGAGACCATCGCGACCATCGGGGCTTACGACGAGACCCTAGGGTAGGGTCTCACTTGTCATAAGCCCCGGAGAGCTTCTGGCTCTGTCAAAGCCGGAAACTCTCCACTGACATCACTAGTGATGTCAGTGGGGCCGCCCCCAAATGGTAGGCGTTCCCATGGGAACGCCTCCGTTTGGGCTGCCACCCCCCCGGCCCGCCTTCCAAACGGGGCGAGCTGTCGATCAGCATCGACAGCTCGCCCCCTTTGGATCGAGACCTGCTACGACCGGCGCTGTCGGTCGTAGCGGGTCTCACGCATTCGCACGACGGCGCCGTCACTGTCGTGTGCATGCTCTGTGGGGGGCCATCGACCCGGTCCGAGCGCATCGGCGCTAACAACCGGGTCTGAATGACCCCTTTTATTCCCAATTCTGAATCAGGCCCAGAGAGTAACAGACAACTTCCAGGGAACCCATGAAGATGCCCTGATGCAGTCACAGTAGCCAGGAAGGAGCCAGGGGAGGCGTAGCTATCAGGAATGTAATAAAAACAATCATCGGAACACCATCAAATGGTTTGCATTCGATGTTGGCAAATATTGGATCACTACCATCAAATGGTAAAAACACTACCACTGGAACACAAACATTGATGGTTAGTAACCATCGGTTTGTGATGTCAATCCCTACACTGAACCTGCAGGCTGACACTCCTTCACCGTGAAGTGCTTCCTCTCCAGCATGATGTTCCCGCTCAGCCACACAACCATGGCGAACAGGAGGCACCTCTCATGTAAGTCAGCACTGTTCTCAGATAGGGGCATCGTGGTGAGGAAGCGCAACAGGAATCCCAGGAACTACAGGTTACATTGTGCAAAGAGGACATTGCTCATCGCTATATTTGGCAGCTGGGTAGGGGTGCGCATGGAGGCTGTGGAAATATGCACAGGAGCCCCAGCCCCGGGTACATGCTGCTGAAAATGCTTACAGTAGCTGCAATACAAATCTCATCCATGGTCCACCTGCCCTTTCCAGCACATCCCAGTGGCCAGGCCCCAGCAAGCTGCAGGGCAGCTTCATTGGGTGTTGTGAGACTGGTAAGATTCCGGGGCAGGAGTGAGGAGCATGGGGGTGGTGAGATGCAGAGGCCTGTGGTGTGATGCAGGGGGTTGTGTTGAAATATAGAATGCTGTGGTGAAATGCAGGGGGCAGTAGTAAGAAGCAGGAGACTTTTGTGAGATGCAGGGGGCAGGAGTAAGAAGCAGGGGACTGTGGTGAGATGCAGGGGACTGTGGTGAGATGCAGGGGGCTGTGGAGAGATGCAGGGGGCTGTGGAGAGATTTAGGGGGCTGTGGAGAGATGCAGGGGACTGTGGTGACATGACATAGGTTGTTATGAGATGCAGGGGGCTGTGGCAAGACGAAATTGCTCTTATGCAAAGCCGGGGCGGGTCGCTAGTAGGTATATAATATTTAACACATATATATATATATATATATATATATATATATACAGTATATATTGTGGTGTGAGGGGTGCTCTCTCCCCTGAATTGCCCACATTCTGGTGGGATCAGCTCCCTCCAAGGGAGAGGAAAACAAAATGGCACATTCTGCACCTACATTAGAAGTTTGGAACTCTGGGTTTTCTGGGCTGCACAACTCAAACTGGAAATATAGAATCCAGGTCGCCCAGAGCCAGCAGGAAGTCGGCAGCACAGGAAGGGTTTAAAACTCTCCCACACGTGTTGCTCTTATCTCCTGATGCTGGACAAACTGGCTGGGGGCGGTGGTTAGCATTAGGGTGCCAGGGCTTGGAGGGTCCAAGGGCTATGCTGGTAGAGCATGCCCAAATTGTGGCTAGAAGCCACTGCTGACTGATTAACACCGCATTCCCGGTCACCCTCAATGTGTCCTTGTTGCCACGGACACGGAAGCCGGATGCGACCCCGAGCTGCACCGACGTCACGTTCTTCACATTGGAGGTTCCATGTCCGCCAGCAATAAAGACATGTTAGTGAAGGTTCCAGGTGAGGGGACAGGGCGCACTGGGGCGGGGGAGGTGCCGGGCAGGGACTGCGACATTGGGGCAGGGGGAAGTGCCGGGCAGGGGACACGGCATTGGGTCAGGGGAGAGTGCTGAGCAGGGAATGTGGCATTAGGGCGGGGGGTAATTGTCCATCACAATGTAGGGGCAGTGTCAGGTTGGAGGGCAAAGATCCTTCCTCCTGTATAGAAGTACAGGCGGGAACAGCCACCTGAACTTAAAGAGAGCCTGCAAGTGGGGCCAGTATCTGTACAGCTGTATATAAAATATATTCTGTGTAGCCTGCAAGTGGGGACAATATCTGGGCCTCTAAAAAGAAGAAAATTAATATATAATTTGTTATTTCAAGTTTAAATCATTATAAGGTCAGTGTCACGGCTGCCAACACTTGAGACTCCTGGAGGGAGGCAGGCCTATTAGGCACAATAAACTGGGGTGATCTTAGGAATGACCTTTTCATGAAACTCAGTAGCACAGGATAAAAGTAAAATAGGATTTACAAAAGAATTATAATCAGCAAGGTCTCATATAAAGTCTCAAACAGCACAGAGGTTCACATATGCAATAATAAGTATAGAAGAAAATCCCCAAATATATATATGCAATCTTTAACATATAAGAACCAATGTGGCAGGGAACCCCGAGTCCAGTATGAGGCTAACACCTCAGGATGGCATTGAGGACCTGTCGAAGCTAGATAATTGGCTGAGACAGAATCAGTTTAAAATTAGATTGAAACGACGCCATCTTGCGAATGGCCACAAGACACCATCTTAGAAAATGAGATCTGCACAACGCCATTTTGCGAATGGCCGCCCAGCGCCATTTTAGAGAAACTCACACTTAAGTACATACGGCGATGCTATTATTAGCATCATGCGATCGCATATTTCACCATATCCCATACACACATTAATACAGTTGCGCTGCTAACATGATGCACATTAGCGAATGCATAAAATCCTGCAAGCGAACGCTTTTTATTAGCTTCATGCGTACGCATCTTCCCTAAGTTACATATAACTAACTAGCGTCTTTTCCCAAACCCCCTCATACTTAAACACTGCACACTCACATAAAAGGTTCCATAGCTCCAAAGTGTAATATTCAAGGGTTATCCATTTATTACTAATGTTGTGAAATAAAGACTATTTTGATATCTAAGGTTTAGTACATGATAAGTAAACCGTGTTTAGTGTTGAACTGATCTACTCTGTCTCAACAGCTATCCGGTATCATCGGTGAGAAGATCGCAACATGCATTCTCAACTTATGAACTGTACAGAGTTAAAACATTAAAATGTACTGTGCAATGTTCGCAGCTTAGATTTGCATGCGGCGGGAAAAAGGATACAAAGGGAGGTTGGAGACCATTTGTATCCATTTGAAATTGTCCAATAAATGACCCTGTAATCAAGACAACTTTAAGAAGAACCAATGGAATCATGCCAAACTTATCTATTGTATTCACAATCCCTGAAGGGTATAAATGTGCGTACAGACTCCCATCTGGAGTCTTCTTGCTGATGCTGTTGACGGAGGTCTCTTGTTGATTTCCCGGTAACTGGTTCCAGTGTGCGTGCGTATGTATAACTGTACCTTGGGTCTGTATAATTTCTTTGCGCTAAATTGTCTTTAGATCACAGCGTGTAACCTACTGTTTTTATGTGGAATAATATACTTTGTGCTTTGGAAACACATTTCAATGTCTGAAGGCTTTTATTTTACTGTATGACTGAGTACACAAATAGCGTCAACCTAGAAGGTATAGGCAGGAGCGCATAAAGGTTAAGAAAGGTATAGGCAGGATTGTACAAGGTTTAAATACGTTATAACAGTTGGGGTCTCATCGAGTGAAGTCACAATACCAATTCACACGATAAATATACGGTTATCAATCTCCACGAGCGGGGTTTACCTGCAACCACTTGATGCTGAGAGATCGCTATCCGTTATCGGGTGAGTCAAGGTACGCTGACTAGAATCCAGGGACAAGAAAGGAAAAAGTTTGTTTTCCTTGTTGATAGAATTGCATGCTAAAAGGGGTGCCGCAGTATTGCGTACATGGCTGGGTCGCATTTTTGCGTATGCAGCTGAGACGCATTTTTGCGTACGCAGCTAAATGTAAGTCATAATACGGTTGTGTAATAGTCGCATTATTGTGTATGCGACTAGTCGCACAATAGCGTATACGTATTTCCGGTCTTGCTGCCACATGTTTTAAACAAAGCCTTTGAGATTACATTATCAATTGTTGCCAATAACTGGGTTAACGTGTATTTTTCTGCGCAGGAAAAAAGTGTGTAACTGTGAGTATTTGTTTAGGGTGTAACACGGGACCTAAATGTTAAGGGTATCGTAGGACCCTTAAGTGCTAGGCGTAACGAACGGCCTAGTGACTCGGTAGCAGCTTACCATTTACTTTACACAAGGCAGGTGTATGGGTTGTTATTTTTGTTAGGGTTCGGCTCCCAGTGTGATTATAGTATTCAGTAATCAGTGTGTGATAATCTGTTAGCCTTATTTGAGCACTATAATTGAACCGCATAGTTTTGGCTAAACTTTGATTGTGAACTGGTGAGAGGGTGGACGAAATCAACTGGAAAACAAAGGGTACTTTGTTGCCCCCTAGCAGTTGAAACGTAGTCAAAAAGGGATTTCTGCGTGGGAGCAGCTTTTTCTCCCATAGGTGAGTTGAGGCGCCTAGAGGTCTTCCATAAGGTTTGTGGATACACCCTTTTTCCAAGGCGTCCGCAGGTAAGTGAAAGTATCTTGACTGTCTTTCACCAGTTTAAATCTTTATTGAAAAACGTAGGAGTTGTCCCAAGATGGGAGCCACGCAAACAATAGCGATGTTAGACAATGATGTGCTGCTAATGGAAGAGCCGCTTGGATCGGCCCGTCGTATTATGCAAACTATGGCCCTCATTCAGAGCCGTACGCTCTGAGCAGAGCGCACGCTCTGAATGAGGGCCGTACTCCATAACTATGGAGCGTCCTCCTGGACGCTCGTATAGCTGTGGGTCACCACCCACAGCCTATACGAGCGTGCAGTTTGATGGCCGCGATGGTCGTGACCATCGAAACTGCGAGCCGGAGCCTGCGGTTGAGGTTTTCAACCGCAAGGCCCGGAGTGATTTTGGCTCTATCAGAGCCAAAATCACTGCCACTGGGGGCCGGCTTCTGACGGGAGGCGTTCCCTTGGGAACGCCCCCGTCAGGGAGGCACGCCCCCGGCACGCCCACCATCACCACTGCAAGCCGGAGCCTGCAGTTGAGTTTCTCAACCGCAAGGCCCGGAGTGATTTTGGCTCTATCAAAGCCAACATCACTCCCACTGACATCACTAGTGATGTCAGTGGGGCCGGCTTCTGACGGTGGGCGTTCCCTTGGGAACGCCCCCGTCTGGGAGGCACGCCCCCGGCACGCCCACCAAAGGGGGCGTGCTGTCAATCAACATCGACAGCACGCCCCCTTTGATCAGACACAACGAGCGAAGGAAAGTCCTTCGCTCGTCGCGTCTGGCGCATGCGCACGACGGAGCTCCCTCCGTCGTGCGCATGCTCAGTGCAGAACATCGACCCACTTGCGAGCGGACAGCCGCTCGCGAGTGGGTCTGAATCAGGGCCTAAGTACGGTGCTTATGCAATAAGGTATTTGACGTATGGTTTAAGATAATGATGAAGAGTGTTAGACCTTTTCCCAGAATTGGTAGCTTTGATAAGGATGTATTGAACAATGTCCGAGATCACATCAGTCTGGTGCGTTCTGGAGTGAAAAAGGTAAAATATAACGAATGTTTAAAATTATGGCAGCATGAGGGAGATGTGTGGCATAAAGGTGTGCAAGCGATGCAAACTAGCGTCGTGAGCACGTTACCGGACAATACACCCGCAGCTCTAAATTGCAGTGCATGCAAGCCGCGAGATGGCACTCACGTGCAGCAAGGTAGCATGTGGAAGGTATTGCCAGTGGTTTTGATAAGGATGTATTGAACAATGTCTGAGATCACATCAGTCTGGTGCATTCTCGAAAGAAAAAGGTAAAATATTACGAATGTTTAAAATTGTGGCAACATGAAGCAGATACATGGTTTAAGGATGTGCAAGCGACGCAAACTAGCGTTGCAAATGCATTGCCAGAAAGTACACATGCAGCGCTAAATTGCAATGCGTGCAAGCCGCGAAATAGTGCACACGTGCAGCATAGTAGTGTTGTGGAAGGTATTGGCAGTGGTTTACGCGCACCACCGCCACCTTATGTGGATGGGGGTGCAGGTACAGTTATTGAAAAAACCCATAAAAATTTAACAAGTAATTTGTACCCTCTCTTGAGTAACCATAAGGAAAATGTTTATGATGTGGATGATGAGCCTTTTGTTATGTCTGTCATTTCTCATGCTCTACACATGTTAGATGCTCCACCACGACAATCACAAGTGGCGCTGCCATCTTCCTCAGTGATAGTTCAGGAAGTGTTAACATCCACTGCACCCGTAGAGGAGGTTGTTAACCCTATACGTTGCAGTAACAGACTAAACCCCCAGCCAGGTAATAAGGTCAAAAGTAGCAGTGCGGCCGGTCTGCATCCCATCCGGACAATAACTGTTCCGAATGGGAATGCGGATGCGAATGGAGTAGTGCCCACAAGGGAAGTAGTAATGCATTGTCCTTGGACAAGAGCGGAGCTAAATTCCATAATGAATGATTTCCCCAATCTCAAAAAGGAATTAGCCAAATGTCAAAGATTTTTGAGAAATTTGGGTAGTTCTCATGAGCCAACCAACAAAGATTGGTGAGTGGTGTTAAGGGCCTGTCTACCATGCAATATCGACGTGACAAAATTTATCATGGATTGTGTATTGGATGGAGATGTTCCCTTAACAGACCAAATTGATCAAGGTAACATTTCCCGTGTTGTAACTCAATTGGGTATATATTTTCCAGTAGTAAACTGGAACAAAATCTTCACCATAAAACAAAAAGAGAGTGAATCTGCAGAAGATTATTGTGACCGGGCTCTGCAGGCTATCACCCAGTACACGTAGTTAGAAGATATTCAAGATAGCACTCACCACAGGGGAATGATTGTCACTGTACTCATGGATGGTCTTAAAGTGAACCTAAAGACCTGTGTTCAGACCTCACAGCCTGGCTGGAGGGGAGTCACAATAGACACCCGCATAGAATCTGCAATTGAACATGATAAGAACATCTCTAAGAAGAGAGAGACCCAGAGTGAGAAACTAATGGCTGTCAGTATTCAAGCTCTAGAAGGAATGACGGTAACACCACAGCCAGCAGACACACCTGCACCCACACCTGCACAGTTACATGTTCTCACTAATACCACACCACCACAAACGCAGCCCTACCCGACTTTTCACACACAGTGACAGGTCCCATGCTATCCACAAACCCCATATCTCCAACAATATCCTTTTCCTCAATATCCTTACCCATACCCACCACCTTTCTCCCCTGCTCAACCTGCACAACAATCCTTTCATTCATCCAACCCATAAAAGTGTTTTAATTGCAACCAGACAGGACATCTAAGTAAGAACTGTACGGCAAAGAGGGTAGACCAAGGAGTACCTGGATATCCCCGTAAAGGATATACGCAGAGACCAGCAAATGTCCAACAGGCACCAGCTCCAATTGTGGCCGTTAATGCTTTATTGGAAAGTGGGAGCCAACCCTAGGGGTTTGGTCATACCTGTGGTCTACAGATAGTCAGGTTAATGGGAAGTACTAAGGAAGAACCGGTAATGATGGTTGATGTAGCTGTTACTAAATATCCTTTTCTTATAGATACAGGGGTGACCAGGTCAGTGATAAAATCTCCCGTTAATTTACAGGTAACCAACGAGACAGTACCAGCAATGGGCGTAACAGGTAAAGTGTGGTTTAAGTATCCTTTAACAAAATCCACAGAGCTTACTATTGGGCCGTTGCATACCAGGCATTCTTTCCTTCTGGCAACAGCAGCTCCTACTAACCTATTGGGAAGGGATTTGTTATGTAACATGGGATGTGTCATATATTGTACCCCTGATGGTGTATTTTTAGATATCCCAGAGAGATTTGCACACGAGGTGAGGGATATGTTGGACACTCCCCAAAGGATAATGTATCACTCTACCAGTTTGAATGGAAATCCATCCCAGGTAGATCAAATGCTATCCCAAATTCCAGATTCACTTTGGACCAAGGATGGACAGGATACTGGATTAATGGCAAACGTAAGCCCCGTAATGGTACATTTAAAAGGCGGTAGGCAAGCTCCAAAAATTCCCCAGTACCCATTAAAACATGAGATAGAATTAGGGGTATATCCAATAATTGAGAGATTGCTGCAACAGGGAATTTTAGTTCGTAGGGCCAGTGTAGCCAACAGTCCCATATTTCCTGTAAAGAAAAGTGGAGGGAGGGGTTATAGGCTGGTACAAGACCTTAGTGGTGTTAATAAGGTGGTAGAGAGCCAATTTCCCGTAGTGCCAAATCCAGCTGTCATTCTCATGCAAATCCCACCAAATGCGACCCATTTCACTGTCATTGACCTCTGTTCTGCCTTCTTCTCTGTGCCTCTTCATCCTGACTGTCAGTACCTATTCGCTTTCACATACAGGGGTGTACAATATACATGGACACGATTGTCCCAGGGTTTCATAGACAGCCCTGGTATCTTTTCCCAGGCCTTACATGACTGTTTACAATCTTGCCAACCTGCCAATGGATCTGTTCTAATACAATATGTAGACGATTTATTGCTATTTTCTGATTCGTTTATGTCATGTTTAAATGATACTAAACTTTTGTTGCTTCATCTCTCGCAAACAGTACACAAGGTTGCTGATGATAAACTACAGCCGTGCCAATCCAGAGTAATATACTTGGGACACTGCCTAACCCAGGGGTTACGACATCTAACTGCTGATCGAATCCAGGCCATACAGAACATGACACTGCCGCATAACCAACAGCAAATTCGTACCTTCTTGGGAATGTGTGGATACTGCCGAATGTGGATCCCCGGTTTTTCTATTTTGGCCTTGCCATTACAGGACTTAGGGCCTGATTCAGACCCACTCGCAAGTGGCTGTCCGCTCACAAGTGGGTCGATGGTGTGCACTGAGCATGCGCACGACGGAGGGAGCTCCGTCGTGCGCATGCGCCAGACGCAACGAGCGAAGGACTTTCCTTCGCTCGTTGTGTCTGATCAAAGGGGGCGTGCTGTCGATGTTGATTGACAGCACGCCCCCTTTGGTGGGCATGCCGGGGGCGTGCCTCCCAGACGGGGGCGTTCCCAAGGGAACGCCTACCATCAGAAACCGGCCCACTGACATCACTAGTGATGTCAGTGGGAGTGATTTTGGCTCTGATAGAGCCAAAATCACTCCGGGCCTTGCGGTTGAGAAACTCAACCGCAGGCTCCGGCTCGCAGTGGCGATGGTCGCGATGGTCAAGACCATCGCGACCATCAACCTGCACGCTCGTATAGGCTGTGGGTGGTGACCCACAGCTATACGAGCGTCCAGGAGGACGCTCCATTTTTATGGAGGACGGCCCTCATTCAGAGCGAGCGCTCTGCTCAGAGCGTCCGGCTCTGAATGAGGGCCTTAGTCTCTTTCTCAAAGCCCGACCGTGTCATACACACAGAGGAATCAGAGCAGGCTTTCCTTAATCTTAAGGATAGTCTGACAAAAGCACCTGCATTGGGAATACCTGATTATGAAAAACCTTTTGATTTGTATTGTACGGAAGCCAATGGTTGCGCAGAGGGAGAACTTACACAAAAACATGGTGTTGCCAGTAGACCCGTAGAATACTACAGTGCCCAATTGGACACTGTGGCAAGATCACTACCAACGTGTTTAAGAAGTGTAGCAGCAACGGCTCTATTGGTGAGTAAAAGTGAGGATGTAGTATTGGGCCATGATATGATTGTCTATACTCCCCACGCTGTATCTGCTCTGCTGAATTCTGCCCAAACCAGACACGTCTCTTCAGCTAGGTTCACCAAATGGGAATTAGCTCTAATAGCACCTGCAAACATCACTATTAAATTATGCAATACGCTGAACCCAGCAACGTATTTACCATATGTACAATGTGATGTACAAAGGGTGGAAGGAGACAAGGTGCTGGCGGGAAGTGAGTTCAGCGGACATAGTGATGCACATGATTGTATGGAATATCTGAACCAGACCTTTACTGCACGACCTGACATACGTGACACACCTTTAGAGAATGTGGATGTGACATTTTACATGGACAGGAGTTGTCATAGACAAATATACACAGGTGAATTATGTACAGGTTATGCTGTTGTAAATGACACAGACATCATAGAAGCTGAACCCCTTGGTCCTCCTCACTCAGCCCAGTTAGTAGCACTAAAGAGAGCGTTTGAATTGGCAGCAGGCAAATCTGCTAACATTTACACTGATTCTAGGTATGCGTTTGGAGTGGTACACGATTTCGGAGCTCTATGGCGACTGAGAAATTTTATGACAGCAGCAGGCACACCAGTTGCACATTCCAGACACATAGAACAATTACTAAAAGCAATTCATCTGCCCACAATGGTGGCAGTAATTAAGTGTAAAGCCCATACATGCAAGGATGATCCGGTGTCACTGGGCAACAACAGAGCAGATGAAGCTGCAAAATGGGCAGCAGGGTTAAAAATGAATATACCAACGGAACAAATTATGTCTTTTCAAACAAATGATATGCTGAATTTAATTGAGATGCAAAATTTGTGTTCTATCCAGGAAAAATCAGTCTGGAAGTCCAAAGGATGTGGGCAAGAGTCCTCTGGACTCTGGAGGGATGGTCAAGGTAAGCCAGTAGCTCCCAAGGCATATTACCCCAGCCTAGCTGAGGCAGCACACGGTCTGACTCAATTGGGAAAGCAAGGTATGTGCAAATTGGTGAGAGCATACTGGTGCGCATCGGGGTTTTCTTCTCAAGCGGAAAAGAGAGCAATGTCCTGTCTGACCTGCTTGAGGAAAAACATTGGGAAAACGATCCCTACTGAACCATCCCACATTCCACCGACTGACGGACCTTTCCAGATAATACAAATTGATTTCATCCAATTACCACCCTGCAGAAATCTCAAGTATGTATTAGTGTGCACTGACGTGTTTTCCAAGTGGGTTGAGACATACCCAGCGGCCACTAATACTGCTGCGTTTACTGCCAAGAAAATTGTACAGGAGTTTGTATGCAGATACGGTATCCCTAAAATTATCGCGAGTGATAGGGGTACTCATTTCACAGGTGATGTTTTTCAAAATATGTGTAAACTGATGGGTATTAATAGTCGACTTCACACCCCCTACAGACTGCAAGCCAGCACCAAGGTAGAGAGGATGAACGGGACTATTAAAAATAAGTTAAGTAAAATCATGGCAGAGACTGGACTATGATGGCCAGAAGCATTACCGTTGGTCCCACATAGCATAAGGACCACTCCTAGCCCCCTTCTAAATCTGTCGCCCTTTGAAATACTGTTTGGTAGACAACCTCATTTGATTATAAGTCCACAGGAAGACTTGAAGGGTAACAACGAGGTAACTGTAAGGTATCTTATATCAATGAGTAAACAGTTAAAACAGCAACAGCAGAAATTGAAATTGTTGTCACATGATATGCCTGAAACTAACTGTCATGAAGTTGAACCTGGAGAATATGTTATGATCCGAAATTTCTTACGTTCAGGTTGTTTGACTGATCGTTGGGAGGGTCCATATCAGGTGTTACTGACGAGTACCACATCTTTGAAGGTGGCCGAGAGAGATACCTTGGTCCATTCCACTCACTCCACTCACTGCAAAAAGGTCAACCAACCAGTGGAGAAACAAGGTGAGGACAAGGCTGATAACGTGGACCTGTCGATTGCGAGCTTGTTTCAGGAGGATTAAAAGGTGCTATGGTGATGGACTGGTCTGCTGTGATCATTTTCATATTCTCTTCCAGAGCTTCCATCATCCTGGTTTGTTCGGGGATATCTGGTTTCTGTGATGGGGGACCGATAGAGGAGATGGGAGCTGATGGCAGTGCTGATGGAGCGGAGTCAAGAGGAGGAGTGCTATGCCAATCAGGGGAGTGTCTGACCAATCTTAGTACTGTAATTGTTAAGAGATCTGCTATTCCGGATACTCGGGGAAAGTGTGGAGGTTTATCGTCTGAAGATTCCTGTATTTGTGAACTTTGTGGGTCCCTAGTTGATGAGAAATGTATCCAACGGTGCCAGCCTAAATATCCATACTGAGGTGGCTATCCTTTAGAGGATTATCATAGCATGGTAGGCAAAGTTTTAAATCAGACTGATTGTTGGGTGTGCTCGCATGTGCCACAGGGACAGCATAATGTAGGGATGGTGCCATTTCCACTGAATATTATGGAAATTTTAGAATTACAAAAAGGGAAAATGCTGGATGGAAAATTCCTCTCATCCAAACCGCCTCATTTCAAACTCCATCAATTCCAAGTACATAGATCGCTTTTGTGTTTAAACATAACCAACCCCAATAAACCCGGGAGTTGGGAAGTGACGGGGAATAATCAGACGATGACCTTTTCACTGAGAGCTGATAATAAACCTATGAATCATGATCTGTTATGCTCAATTAGATCTAACGGGAGACACTTTAGGTATCGGTATACACTAAGTTCCACGAAAGAAATGATTGGTAAGGTACCAGAAGGATATTGTGCTAAGATCATTCAACCAGAAACTTGCATGTACCAGATGGAAGAACCTGAGATAGGATTATTTGCAAGGGAAATGTGTTTAATGATAATGATGCATACTATACCTTATGTTCTCCCTGATGATGTATATTTTATATGTGGAAGGAAAGCGTATAAGTGGCTCTCCCCGAGTTCCGAAGGTTTGTGCTACCTGGGAAGATTAGTCCCAGAAGTTATGACCCTCACACATGTTGAAATGCTTGGTATTCATAAAAACACACCATCACCATATCTTCACACACAGTATGAACACAGAGGCAAAATAAATATTATACCTGGTGATGTGCATAAAGCCACACAGTTAATTAGTGAGACAACTGGCTTTCAAGTTCTAGTAACATTGGTACACCAAATTTTAGATATATCCAAGATGTTGCTAAATTGATAGATAATATCACCGAGATGTATGATGACACCTTCAGGTATACAGGTAGGTAATTGCAAGCGTACATGAAAGAGCTGGTGCAACACAGGCTAGTGTTAAATTATTTAACAGCTGTCACTGGAGGGTACTGCATAACTTTGGCCACCCAATTTGGAGTGATGTGTTGCACTTATGTCACTAATGATACTAGCAACCCCAAGGAGGTGATAGACCGAAAGATTTATGAAATTCTGCAGCTAAAATGGGAATTTCGAAAGAACCATAATGCTTCAGTGGCTGAAGTAGAGGAGAAGGTAGAGGAATGGGTTTCATGGTTGAACCCAGCAAAATGGTTCTCAGGTCTAGGAGAGTGGGTCCAGGAAATTATCGCAACCATAGGTAAACTCCTGATCCTCATACTGGTTGTCATCATAGTAATTGAAATATGTGTCAGGTGTGTTCCTACTGTGTTGAAGTGTGGAAGATGTAAAAATAAGGTAAACCGGAAGAACAAAATTATGATGGTGGTCAGTAATGACAATATGAATACTGAGGTAAATGTAGAACTGCATTACAACCCTGAACTAGGAAATACCATCATATAATGTATTTTATTTAGACATGCACAAAATGTATTATTAAAATGTTATTTTTAAAACACCTCAAATAATGTAAGTCCCTAATCCCCCTCAAGACTTTCTTTATACGATAGGTGCATCCCCACACCTTTCCCATGATCTTCCAAGATCCACGGTGTGCGTATAAAGGTAGTTTTATGTCCCCTCCTAGAGACACATTATTGATGGATTAAGAACCACCTTGTGCCATCCCATAATAACATTAAATGATATGTCAAAATGTAAGCCTAAAATAAATGTAAGACCAATGTATGATAGCATGTTGGTTGCTATCAAAGGGTGGACTGTCGAAGCTGGATAATTGGCTGAGAAAGAATCAGTTTAAAATTAGATTGAAACGACGCCATCTTGCGAATGGCCACAAGACACCATCTTTGAAAATGAGATCTGCACGACACCATTTTGCAAATGGCCACCCAGCGCCATTTTAGATAAACTCACACTTAAGTACATACGGCGATGCTATTATTAGCATCATGCAATCGCATATTTCACCATATCCCATACACACATTAAATACACACAGTTGCGCTGCTAACATGACGCACATTAGCGAATGCATAAAATCCTGCAAGCGAACGTTTTTTATTAGCTTCATGCGTACGCATCTTCCCTAAGTTACATATAACTAACTAGTGTATTTTCCCAATCCACCTCATACTTACACACTGCACACTCACATAAAAGGTTCCATAGCTCCAAAGTGTAATATTCAAGGGTTATCCATTTATTACTAATGTTGTGAAATAAAGACTATTTTGATATCTAAGGTTTAGTACATGATAAGTAAACCGTGTTTAGTGTTGTACTGATCTACTCTGTCTCAACAGCTATCCGGTATCATCGGTGAGAAGATCGCAACATGCATTCTCAACTTATGAACTGTAGATAGTTAAAACACTAAAATGTACTTTGTTATGTTAGCAGCTTAGATGTTCATGCGGCGGGAAAAAGGACACAAAGGGAGGTTGGAGACCGTTTGTATCCATTTGAAATTGTCCAATAAATGACATTGTAACCAAGACAACTTTAAGAAGAACCAATGGAATCATGCCAAACTTATCTATAGTATTCACAATCCCAGCAAGGGTATAAATGTGCGTACAGACTCCCATCTGGAGTCTTCTTGCTGATGCTGTTGACAGAGGTCTCTTGTTGATGCCGGTAACTGGTTCCAGTGCGTGTGCGTATGTATAACTGTACCTTGGGTAAGTATAATTTATTTGCACTAAATTGTCTTTAGATCACAGCATGTAACCTACTGTTTTTATGTGGAATAATATACTTTGTGCGTTGGAAACACATTTCAATGTCTGAAGACTTTAATTTTACTGTATGACTGCATACGCAAATAGCGTCAACCTGGAAGGTATAGGCAGGAGCGTATAAAGGTTTAGAAAGGTATAGGCAGGATTGTACAAGGTTTAAATACTTTATAACAGACCTTTGCCAGGGTAGAACCCTGTAGTAATGGAAATCCGGAGCAGAGCGAGCCCTGCAGAATAATATAGTTTCGGGACAGGGCTGAGCCCTGTGGTGCAGTAGAGATTAAGCAAATTTGAGCCTTGTGGTGTAGTGAAGTCGGAGCAGATTTAAGCCCTGTAAGGCGATGAGATTCCAGAACAGGGTTAAGCCCTGCGGCATGGCTAGAGTTCGGAGCGGGGTTGAGCCCCGTGATGCAGAGAAGATTGAAGCAGGGTTTAGCCCTGCATTGCGAAGAGATTCCGGAACAGGGTTGAGCCCTGTGATGTGGCTAGAGTTCGGAGCAGGGTTGAGCCCCGTGATGCGGAGAAGGTTGTAGCAGGGTTGAACCCTGTGATGTAATGAGATTCCGGGACAGGGTTGAGCCCTGCAACGTGGCTAGAGTTCGGAGCGGGGTTGAGCCCTGTAGTGCGGAGAAGATTGTAGCAGGGTTGAGCGCTGTGATGTAATGAAATTCCGGAACAGGGTTGAGCCCTGCGGCGTGGCTAGGGTTCGGAGCGGGATTGAGCCCCGTGATGCAGAGATGATCATGTAATGGTAATATCCACAGGAATGGAAAGACAACAGGCAAAGTAAATAGTGCAGCAAAATTATGAAACCACAGTGATGGAGCAGTAAGCAATATTTAGGTAATAGGAATGCTGGGCTCTGTAGTGCAGCGGGTAACTGGCATCAGAAGTTCATCTGGAATATAACAAAGTCCACAGCAATCAACAGGCACAGCGGGGATCTGGCAGGAGTCCAAGAAATGACCTGAAAGCAATGTTGCACAGAAACTGAGATTAATAGTAACAGGCTTTATACTAGAGGTCTGTGATCCATAGCAAGTTTCAGAACATGTGACCCAAATGGAATCAGGTTTGAAATAATGAGCAATCTAGAAATCCCACAACCTGACGACACCTGGGAAACAGATAATCACTTTAACACTCTATCCCCTGAATGAGAAGCATGCCAGCAAGCAATATAGCTCCTCCAATGACCACAATGGAACTTTGGCAAAAGTAGTCTATCTTTATGTACTGAAATAGTCACAGTCCTGACAGGATTTAAAACATTTTATTATTGCGAAGGCCCCCACCCGGCTACTTCTTGATGCCACCCGGCTGGAAATATTTTCTGGGGAGAACACTGACGTATACCCCTTATCACCAACAATTTTCTTTTCAATTCAAGTGCAGACAGTTTCCTGTAAGCATCTGCTTTGCTATGATGATTAACACGTTGCAGGGACAAACACTTAGGGCTGCAGGCGTAGATCTCAGGACCAGCTGCTTCTATCATGGGCAGCTTTACGTGGCTTGCTCACGAGTTAGTAGGCCCAAGCATCTTTTTGTGTTATTCCCTGAAGAAAAAATTGCAAATATTGTTTATAAATATATTTTGTAATCAATGTCTACAATATAAAATATACATATAATACTAGATGCCACTAAAATTAGTTCTGCTGAGCAATAACAGACATCCACGTGAGCGAAACTGTGGGCAAACAGTAGTATGTAATATATATACCGTATATATATATATATATATATATATATAGTTAGTAACATAGGGTATTGAAATGAGGACTCCAGAGAGGCAGGCACCCTAATGCTAACCACCACTACCCCTGGCCTATCGCCTGGCCAGTTTGTCCGGCATCAGGTGTGTGGGAGTTTTAAACCCTTCCAGTGCTCCAGTGATTATTCCAGCTGGGTCTGTGTAAATGTGAAAACCTGGAATTCCACACCTCCACTGCTAATGCAGAATGCACAAGTTTCACTCCAGCCTCCCTTGGAGAGAGCTGATTCCACCAGAATGTGGGCAATTCAGGTGAGAGACAACCCCTCTCACCACACATCCCCCCCTTTCGGTTATCCAAGCTTGGGGAAGCACATGTATTCCTTGGTGATGTCCAACACCCTTCAGTCTTCTTCTTGTGGACGCTTGGTTGTACTTTTCTCTTCCACTCCATGTGAACCCTCCATGGAAGTTTTTTGTGGATCCATCTCTCAAAGAGCCAGTGCAACATCCGAGCAGTCTAGTGAGACATACAGGGTCCAGACTTTCTTCTTGCCAGGGTTTGAGCAAGTTGACATGGTATATCTGCTCTGTATGTCTCCTTCCTGGCTGCCTGACATGGTAATTTACCAGTCCTACAGGTTCTGCCACTTCTTAGGGCCCATGCCAATGGGCAAACAACTTACTTTCTTTTTGGCACCAACACTAGAACTTTGTTCCCTGGATGAAACTTTCTGATCTGAGCTGTGGTATTATAGGCTCATTTTTGATTAGCTTGGGCCTCTATAAGGTTTTTGCGAACAATGGGCCCTATTTTATACAGCCGTTCATATAATTTTCTAACAAACTCCACAACATTCAGTTCCTCTATTTTTTGCTGTTCCCAGCCTCCTTTAAGATGTCTAGGATGCCTTTTGGTTGCCTTCCAAAAAGGAGCTCAAAAGGGCTAAAACCGGTTGAGGGTTAGGGTACCTCACGTATGGCAAACATGAGGTAAGGGAGTACTTCATTCCACTCCCGTTTATTATCCAGGATAGCCCATGGTATCATAGACTTTAAGGTCCTGTTAAATCTTTCCACCAACCCATCCTTCTGTGGGTTGTATACTGAGGTATGTAGTTGTACTATTCCCAACTTCTTACACAGTTCTGCCATTTCTTGAGACATAAATGGAGTCCCCTGATCTGTAAGGATTTCTTTAGGGAACCCAAGATGAGAAAAGAAGAGCATCAACTCCCTGGCAATAGTTGTTTTGGTATTCCGCAAAGGTATCGCTTCTGGATAGCGGGTGGCGTAATCCAAGATCACCAGAACATATTGGTTACCCCGCTTTGATTTTTCCAGTGGGCCAACGAGATCCATTAAAATGCAGTCAAATGGTACTTGAACAGTAGGCATTGGCACTAGTGGTGCTCTCATTTGAGGCCTTGGGCTGGTCTTATGGCACTCGGGACACTTTGGAAGTATCTTTTTACTTCAGCTGTGATTCCTGGACAATAGAATCGAAGCAGAATATGTTCCAGTGTTTTCTATTCTCTGAGATGTCCTCCCCGAAGATGGGTATGAGCGGTTCACAACACTAGTGGTATATGTACCCTGGGCACTAACAATTGCTCAATCTTCTTCCCTTGCTCCACTTTGACTCTATATAGTAGATCTTTAAGGACAAAATATGGAGTGCCCTCCGGAGGGTAGGCAGTTTTTACGATGCCATTACCTTCTATGACACCAGCCATGCCATTTCCAAGGGCAGCATCGTTTTGTTGATCTCGGGCAAAACTTTGCAGGTCTATGTTAGGCGGCAGCGTATCCCAATCTGGACTGGGGCTATTCTCACTTAATATTGGTGAGTCACTCGTCCCTTTTCAAAAAGGACTGGCCGTGCTTTTCCACTCTTCTCCCTTTTCTGAGGTAGGGCCTTGGCAATGTCTCTGTGGTTCCTTCACGAGCTCAACAAATCCTGGGAAATTGCGTCCCAATATGATAGGATAGGAGAGCTTAGGACCAACCATGGCGACCACCTCATAAGTGTGCCCATGAATGGTGAGGCACACTCGGGAAAAGTTTTTTGTGGATCCATGAATGCAGAGTACTTCACCTAACCCTGTCACCTTTTCCATTGCCCTGGGCAGGACAGCCTCTGAGATCAGGGTTAGCTCAGTCCCCAAGTCTATAATAGCTGGGAGTTCTCGGCCATTCAGTAACACAGTTTCCCACATTAACGGGTGTCTGGAATCCATTGTGCAAAAAGCGGGGTACGTAGTGCCCATACTAGCAACCACATACTCCACAGGATGTTTTCCTGGGACAGTCCCGACTTACATGACTTGGCTCTCTGCACTCATAGCAAACAACCCTGGTGTCTCCAGCAGTGTTTCCTTGAGGAGGGGTGACAGTTGGGGTCACAGGCCAATGGGGTGCCATCTTAACGGGTCTCTCAATCCCTGGTTTAATTTCTGCCATTTTTGTCATATACCGATCCAACACTGTAATTACTTCCTCTAGATTTTGAGGATCAGCGTGTATGTCAACAACTACCATCTCTACAATCTGAGTGACAGTGCGGTCTTCTGGCTGGAGCCAACTCTGCCCATGTCTGGCGAGTTCTGCAACCTGCTTTCGAATAGGGACCCCTGGTAGTAGGGCCCATTCGTGGAAGCGCTGGGTCTTCCCAGAAGGAGTGAGACCTTACCTGGCCAGAATGGCACTTTTGAGTAAGTCATGTTTCTCTGCATCAGCAGAGGGCAAATCAGCATAGGCTTTCTGAGCCTCACCAGTGAGATAGGGGGAAAGTTTATCAGCCCAAATTTATGCTGGCCACTATAAGCACTGTGCCACCCTTTCAAATATCAGCAAATATGCCTCTGAGTCATCGGAGGCAGTCATTTAATTCAGATGCTCTGCACTTGTTGTGCCCACTGACTGGGTCAGCAGCTGCAACATTTGTTCCTCTGTCTTTTGAAAAACATCCTCTATTTTTACAGTTGGAGGTGTATGTAAGTACTTAGCGGCTTTTATATAAGAGTAATGACAAGACAGTTTACACAAATAAATATATCTCTTTCAACAAAACAATTGTTATTCAAGCTTAACACAGAAAAAGAAAACACTGCTTTCTTTCAGAAAGGCAAGGGTTAAACCTCAGCATGTGTCTTGATTTGCTCTGACAATAGGTGCACTTACTTACACAGCTTGCACTAGCTGGTGAACATACTAATTAGTGTTTTGATATGTCTCAAGCACCTTAGTAAAAAAAGAAAGTAACTATTTTTTTCAGTACACACACAAACAGCTTTTGCACAGTGCATAGCAAGTTACAATGTCCTTTAATATAACTGCGTTTTTTCTGGTACACCAACCATACTCACGTATACCAAACGTTTTGCCTGGTCAGATCCTTTACTACGCCGTGGGCATCTAGCGATTGCACTGTGACACAGCAGTGCAGAGTCCCTGCATGAGCCACCACATGTAACACGAGGTATAGAAATGAGAACTCCAGGCAGATAGGTACTTGGTAAAGCAGTGTCTTTTAATGGTAGCAGACACTGCTTCTTAGCCGACCGCCCGTACACTTGCTGCAGAAGCAGCCAGGGAGGGTGGCGTGGTGAAACCCCTGGCCAGATGGCAGTGATGGTTATTCAGTGTGTATGAACAACCACCATCTGCAGATATATCTTTCAGGTGTGTACCCAGCTTAAGCTTAGTGTTTGTAATTAAGAGGTCATCTGCATATAAAGAAATGTTATGATACCAAGGGTCAACTTTTATGCTTGAAATATGTGGATGTATAAAGTTGAGCTTCCAGGCGTTACATCCATCATGAGTGCAAAGATAAGTGGAGACAGAGGGAAGTCTTGTCTTGTACCATTACGTAGTTTGAAGGGTGATTATGTAAATCCATTAGCTACAGTAGGATTGAAACTGATTGAAATAGATGGCTGCTACTTCTTTTAAGAAGGGTCGTATAATTTGCATAGCTGACAATGTTTGGCACATGATTATCGGGGATGGTCTTAGGCACAAGTTATTTTATACACTTAATCAGCATATTACAGATATAACCGGTGATATACACAAATGTAGTGATATTACTTCCTAACAAACGTATGCTTTAAATATTCTGTTATACCGGTGGTGCTCCCCTAGAGTTAAGGACATAACATGGTTAAAGGGAAAAGAGAAAAGAAAACTCTGTTTATGGGGACACTCTAATAAAAATTGTTTAAACTTTATTATGATCTCATCATAGATCCAAAAGGACTAACCACGATAAACATATAAATACAAACAAACATACAACACAATACTACAATGAACAAATGATAAACCACTTGATATGTATAACTCTCCTGGGATCAAGATTAAGGACCAAATCAAGTAAGATAGTGACTTCAAGTGTTAGAGGTAGGTGGAGGATGCAAGTCACTTTGTCTTATAAAAAGATAGAGATAAGGAAATGGGATGATGTCATCATCAAGCCGTCAGACAAAGGTGGCAACATAGTTATCTGGCTGAAAGATCTTTACATAGAAGAGGCATTAAGATAGTTATCGGACGAAAACTGTTATAAGCGACTCCTCTTGAACCCGACAGAAAATTTCTTGAGCCTATATAATAGGATAATCAATAACTCCTATAGTGAGGGTGTGATTACTAAACAAGAACAAGAATTCTTAACAGTTAAAAACCCAAGAATACCCACCTTTTATATGTTGCCGAAAGTGCACAAAAGGAAAGAGAAACCCCCAGGCAGGCCTATAGTGTCAGGCATAGGTGGTTTGAGTGAACAGGCCAGTATATTTTTGGATCTACATTTGAGGGATTTTGTCACAAGCTTATCATCCTATGTACAAGACACCTCAGATGTGTTACGAAAACTAACAGGGATCAGAATAGAGGATGACTGGATCCTTGTTTCTTTGGATGTCGAATCCCTATACACCAGTATTAACCATGACAATGGACTCAAAGTGGTTAAGTACTTTCTGAGCATGAGGGAAGACAGTCCATTCAATGTCTTTCTTCTGGAACTCTTGAAATTTGTATTAGGGAAGAACTATTTCACATTCAATGATGGCTATTACCTACAGACCAGAGGGACAGCGATGGGCGCGGCATGTGCGCCCACGTATGCCAATATGTACCTGGGCTGGTGGGAGCAGCTTTATGTCTTTAATGACACGAATGACAGGTTCACTGCTAATATCTTCATCTGGCTCAGGTACATAGATGACATCCTCTTGGTCTGGAAGGGTACAGAGGAAGAATTTTTGGAATTTCTAACTGTATTGAATACAAATAACCTCAATTTACATCTGACATCAGAAATGAGCCACACGGAAGTTACATTTCTTGATCTTGAAATTACTAAAAAGGACAATGGAGAAATTACTACGGATCTATATCGGAAAAGCACGGCGACCAATAGCTTGTTACACAACACAAGCTCTCACTTTCCGCCTACACTTTTGAATATTCCGAAAGGAGAATTTCTTCGGTTAAGGAGAAATTGCTCAGATGAGAAGATCTTTAGAGAGAAAAGTGTAGAACTTACTAAGAGATTAAGAGATAGAGGATATAGCCACTGCTCCATCAAGAGGGCTATTAAGTATACATCACAGATCAAATGAGAGAATTTGATCTTTCCACCTAATAAAAACAGAAGGAAAGAAAAGGAAGATATACATTTCGTTGGTAACTTTAGCCAAGAGTGGCTAAATATCAAGGATATAGCTACTAAACATTGGCCGATCCTCCTCATGGATAAAGATCTTAAGGAAAAATTACCTCCTAAACCACTAATGAGTTGGAGGAGATCCAAAAATATCAGAGATTCCATTGTCCGCAGTCACTTCGAGAGAAAACCAAAAAGAGTTTGGAAACAGAAAGGTTCTCATGCATGTGGTAATTGTAAGGCCTGCACATACATGAAAAGTAGAGATACAGTAAGTGACAGGTATAACAATAATAAAGAGATCAAGACATTCATTAATTGTAACACCTGTGGAGTGATATACTGCTTGGAGTGCATCTGTGGTATGCGATATGTGGGGATGACTTCCAGAAAACTTAAACAAAGGATTTTGGAACACATTGGGAACATCAGGAATGTAGAGAATGATAGAAAGAAGATGAAACAGATAACGATGGTGGCTAAACATGTCTTTTCAAAACACAATGGACAACCGAAAGTGGTTAGTGCCTTTGGCTTGGAAAAAATCAATCTGGGCATACGTGGGGGTGACATAATGAAGGCATTGCTACATAAAGAGAGCGAATGGATCTTTTCTCTCCAGACACTTACATCAGATGGCGTAAATGAAAATATCAATTTTGGAGCATTCCTCTGATTATAACAACTGCCCCATTTTCGGTATTTAAAGTAATTGACGTATGTTATATCACTTTAGCTTATCATCTTCTTACCTCAAACTTATCCCCATAGTACCTAATCTCAGTATATGCATATGTGTGTCTATATATGCTTGTATATGTATGTATATGGAGTGTGTGTATATATGTAGCACAGATGGTGTAATGGTTAGCGTTACTGCCTCACAGCACTGAGGTCATGGGTTCGATTCCCACCACGGCCCTACCTGTGTGGAGTTTGTATGAGTTTGTATGTGCTTGCGTGGGTTTCCTCCGTGGGTTTCCTCCGGGTACTCCGGGTACTCTGGTTTCCTCCCACACTCCAAAAATATACTGGTAGGTTAATTGGCTCCCAACACAAATTAACCCTAATGTGTATGTGTGTGCGCATGTGGTAGGGAATATAGATTGTAAGCTCCACTGGGGCAGGGACTGATGTGAGTGGCCAAATATTCTCTGTAAAGCGCTGCGGAATATGTGTGCGCTATATAAATAACTGGTAATAAATAATAATAATAATGTATGCTTCTAATACTTACCATCTATACCACCTACAATTTTGATCGGATGCTGTAATGTCGGTCTGGTCATAACAGCTTTAATGTGGAGATTAATAAGTATCCACAAGATCAATCTGGTTACCACACTGGTTACTTTAGCCCTGGTGTAGATATTAATTAGTATGTATGTATTACATCAATCCTGGGGATTTTGTGTTCCAAAATCATTTTAGTCTATCTTCTTACCTCAAACTTATCCCCATAGGACTTAATCTCAGCATATGCATATGTATATATATGCGTGTATATGTATGTATATGTAGTGTGTGTGTATATATGTATATACATGTATGCTTCTAATACTTACCATCCATACCACCTGCACTTTAGATCGGATGCTGTAATGTCGGTCTGGTCATAACAGCTTTGATGTGGAGATTAATAAGTATCCACAAGATCAATCTGGGTACCATATTGGTTACTTTAGCCCTATAGTAGAGATTAAGTAGTATGTATGTATTGCATCATTTTGGCTATCAAGTATGACCATACAGATGTATGGTGCTGAACATCACACGATCTACTTGCTAACGGATGAATTACAAGTCTTATGTTTCAATTTTATAGTCATGACATAATAATTGAATTTCTAATCCTTATACTTTTCCTTTTTTCTTTTTATTGTTATATTTATTTTTATTAAATTTTCATTTTCTATATTCAATATTATTTTCCATTTACATACTGCAATAGTGTGATCTTTTATCCCCTATGTCCCCTATATCTGTCATATACAATAATCTATACTACACATTTATTATGGTGAAGGTAGGTCCTATGTTTGGATTCAGATAGAATTTATTTTGACTATGTCTACCGCCGCTAGTATAAGGATGTTTACCATTCTTCTTTCTCTCTATTGGGGGTGTCAGACTAGTGTAGGCATTTAGTCCCGCCTGCCATGACAGATGAAAGGCGAGTTGAGAGATCAGTTATGTGGGGACTTTGCCTCGCCCCCTTTTGATGACTCATAGAGGGAACTCCCGGATGACGCGAGAGCGTCATCCATGCACAGATGACGAGCACCACTCCTCTTACGTACAGACGCCGACTCACAGGTGATACTACTTACTCCACTAAGGAGACTCAGCTTCCGGATATAAGCCGGCGGCACATGAGGACAAACACGGACCTTGATGAAGCCGCAGGGTGAAATGCGCGTTGTCCATGTGAGGAGAGTGCACTGACGGATGTTTACAGTGCATTGAATTTTATGCGAATAGAATCCCCTTTACACGGTCCAGCACAGGCAGGGCTGTCAGCTGGTAAAGTACAATTTCTCTTTTTCTCCATTATGATCCTGTACAGATAGTGAGGTTTGTCCTCACCAAGGGAATCGTTCCCCCATATCTGTCAATAGAGGATTGTGAGTCTATGTCTCTAAGTAGGGCAGCCTCCTTACTATTTAGACATTCACTGCAATAATGATTGCACATGTCAAAATGGTTTGGTAGGATTGTGCATGGAACTGAGTCTTTCTTGTTTCAATTTCCTTTTACTCCTTTTGTACTTTTGTCCGATTACTGATGTACCAGCATCATCTATGTAATTCTTTCATTCAATATGGGGCATAATTCATGTCACAATAAGACATATGACTAGGATATATTTGCCGTGTATTGACCTTTTTGATAAGAGTAACAAGTGGGGACAATCTTTTTTCTTTTCCTTTCTTTTGAATTGCATTAGGAAGTTAATAGATATAGGCCCTCATTCAGAGCCACTCGCTAGCGGCAATACGCTCGTTCCGAGCGATGTTCGCACATCTGCGCATGCGTATGGATCGTTATACGCATGCGCGAACCAGTCAGTGCGGCCGAAATTCATGTGCTCGCAATATAGCGAATGCCTGCTATTTTGAGTGACAGAATGAGGCGTATGTGGGTGGTAACAGGGGAAGGTGTTTGAAAATGGGGAGTGGAGATCAGAACGCAGGCGTGCTTAAAGGTCAAAACGGGCGTTTTATGGGTGTGCATAATTAATACAGCAGCGTCATTGACCACGTCACTGGGTTATTTTATAGCCAGAACTGCTCGCAAGATTGTGGTAGCAAAAACCAACCACAAGAATAGCGAGCAGTTCATACGCTGGTCGATGTACTCGATTAATCTAATAAATAGCGGACATGACGTATGGTGCGAGCGGCCAGGGGGCGTTTTTAACAAATAAACGAGCGTATGTTTTGCTCGCTCGTTCAGACTTAGAGGTGTGAACAGACTGCAATTTGCGAACGGATCATTTGAATAGCCACCCCTTGTTTTTGAACGAACGACCGCAAATAGCGAACGGCTCTGAATCAGGCCCATTGTCTCTTATAACATTGTTACAAACACAGGGAGAGGGGATTGCAGTGATATTTTCTTCTCCTCTATCATTTACTAACAATCTGTATCTATTGAAGTCTGGATTATTAGATGTATATATGCTCATAAATATTTTCACCCATGAGAAATGGAGAATCAACATATGACTCCAAAATATTTCAAGTGACTTGAGAACTGAGAGTGTTTTTTTCACTAGAGGATTAGGTACAGATAATTGTGTATATTGGAGGGACATATGCGATGTAATGTGATAGACGAAATCGCTGTATTTTTCCCTTTATCTATACTATTCTTTCTGTACTCTCATCAGCTCCATTTCTGGGAGCTGACAGCAGATGCAGGGAATTCTGTGCATCATCTGTATTTGAAGAGGGTAACTCTCATTGACCACCTCTGCCGACGGCATGTGATTAAAAGCAGATTATCGCTTCATTGTAATATACAGATGCTTTTCATCACTATACTGTCACGCTGATGGGTTTTCCCACACAATCTACTTTGTACATATGAAATAAAAAAATTTTGAACTTCGAAATATTTAGACAGTATGAATATTGTGATTGGTTTGTTACAATTTTTTACCATCCTCGGCAACAGCACAGAAGGGCATTATGACGATTTAATCTTTTTATAAGACAAAGTGACTTGCATCCTCCACCTACCTTTAACACTTGAAGTCACTATCTTACTTGATTTGGTCCTTAATCTTGATCCCAGGAGAGTTATACATATCAAGTGGTTTATCATTTGTTCATTGTAGTATTGTGTTGTATGTTTGTCTGTATTTATATGTTTATCGTGGTTAGTCCTTTTGGATCTATGATGAGATCATAATAAAGTTTAAACAATTTTTATTAGAGTGTCCCCATAAACAGAGTTTTCTTTTCTCTTTTCCCTTTAACAATGTTTGGCACATGTAAAACTATCCCGCTACAGTATATAAAGGGATTTTCTGCATTCAGCAAAAATGGTTTAATTAGTATTTTATTTGTATATATTTTTTAATAATACAGATTAAATATATTATATACTTATTTTTGAGCCAATTCTTCAGATAAATTTACTTTTGCCATCCGGTTTTTACATTGTAATAAAATATTTATTTCATCAATTGATATTAATTATATGTAAACTAGCAATAACACCTTATTATTTTGAATTTAACTGTTATGTCATCCAGTGAGGTTCTCTGTTGAGTATTATCTAATAAACAATAATATAGAAATAAAATATAAAATGAGACAACCAGGGGGATTTTTTAATTTTGGCATGTGTTAGATAGGTTTATGTGAGAGTTTAAGTATTTCATTATGTCAATCAATTAAATTAACAATAAATAAAAGCATGTAGAAAATAATCATTTCATTAGAGAAGAAAAATTAAACAAGCAGGAAGTTTTGACATATAAATGATTAGTAACAAACATTTTAAGTAAACAAAATGAAAGTGGGTACAAGAGACTACACACCCCAATATCTATGATCAATAATGAATCTAAAGGTGCATACACACGTAAAGATTTTCTGTCCAACCATTGGTTGGAATGACAATCTGGTAATGTATGGGAGTAAATGATGATCAGCAATTTGCTCCTAAATGCCAGAAAACAGATGAAAATGGTCATCAGTCAAGTTTGTTAAATGTTTGATGTAAACAATTTGTTCAAACAACAGTTTTTGTCCATTTTCCAGCGTTTGGAAGCAAATTGCTGATTGTCATTTGCTTTCATACCTTACCAGATATTCATTCCAACCAATCAACTAGTTAGATGGTTGGACAGAAAATCTTTACGTGTGTACCCAGCTATAGGTATTCTGAGGATCTTCTTTTTTTCTGATAGTTGTTAGCTCTTTTTCAATATATTCTAGGAAACAACAATTTTGCGCCTGATTCAGAGGCTACGCTACTGCGTCCACTCTTGCATCTGTTGCCATAGTCGCGGGGGCGATAAATGCAAATGCTAGTTTCTGCCTCCACCTGGTGTAGTAGCCTATGTCTTAATAAGCCTGCTCTGATACAGAATTCAGAAATGCTGAAATTGGGTGTAACACCTCTGGTGACTCTCGACACACCAGCATAGGCGCACCAATGACACTTGCACCAGCTCTATGGCAAGTGCAGTTTCTCTGGCTGACTATGGCTTCTGTGGCTGTGGCTCTACATCTGAGAATGGAGCCCCTTTCACTGACAGGCCTGCCACACTTCCACACCACGTCCATGAGACAGAAAGTTCTTGCATTCATCTCCCACACACCGCCCAGGAAAGCCCATAAATAGGGCTATTCTTTAAAAAAAAATTAGGTTCAGGAATCATGGGTGGAGCTACAGGGGGTGGAGCCATATAAAAAACAATTATATATATATTGTGACACAGTCAGATTAGGGGTCCCTCTCCTGGGTAGAGGTCTCCTTCCTTACACACACACACGGCAGCAGGGAAGAAGCACACCAGTCTGGATGCGAGTACAAGCTGGTCGGCGCCAGTCTTTATTGTACAATGTCAGAAATAACATAAAGAAAACATAAACATAAATCCTAGCCCTGTCGGGGCACTAACTTCACAGGTGGTTCCCTCACTACCAGAACCTGGCAGGGCCTAATGCCCTCACCAGCAACAAAGGTACAGCAAAACACTCACAGTTAGGTTTTCAAGTGTCTCTGAGCAAACTCCCTGCCTGCTCTCCCAGGTGAGACACTCAGCCCTAAACACACAAGGCTTATATTGGCCACTCTCAGGTGGGAACCCTAACAAGCCTGTTACCAGGCTGCGAGAACCAAAACCTGGAGTGGCCGTGGGTGGAGCCCTCCCTCTCCTCTCACCCACAACCCCCAGGTCCCAAACCGGCTTTTCAAAAAGCCGAGACTCAAGCCTGCTACACTGCAGACTTTCTCCTGGGGGTTTAAAACACATAAGACAGGAATCTGGGACAAATGTACCTGCCACAGACCACTTTACCAGTGATCCTATCACATATCCTCCCCCTTTGTTTCGACCTGTGGGGCGGAACAACTGAAGCCCCCAAACAATGAACGCGTGACAACGCGTCAGCATTTGCCAGCTAGCTTCCTGGCCTGTGTTCCACTGAAAATTTAAAAGTTTGTAACGCCAAGAACGATCTTGTAATTCTCGCATTACTGTCCTTATTTTTGGACATCCACTTCAGAGGGGCATGGTCAGTGATCAATTTAAACTTTCTTCCGACCAAGTAGTACCTGAGAGCCTCTAACGCCCACTTTATGGCCAACGCCTCCTTCTCCACTGTGGCATAGTTTCTCTCATGTACATTCAACTTTCTGCTTAGATAGAAAATAGGGTGTTCCTCACCCTCCTTGTTCTGGGACAGGACTGCTCCTACACCTACTTCTGATGCATCGGTTTGTACTATGAATTCCCTGTCAAAATTAAGAGTCATCAGGACTGGTTGGGAACACAACGCTACTTTCAACTCCTGAAAAGCTTTTTCTGCCTCAGGACTCCATTCTACCATGACTTTTTGTTTGCCTTTGGTCAGGTCAGTCAGTGGGACTGCCATGGTGGCAAAGTTGGGTATAAACCTCCTGTAATACCCCGTAATTCCCCAGAAGGCTCTCACCTGCTTCTTATTCAGAGGCCGTGGCCAGTTTTGTATGGCATCAACCTTATTGAGCTGAGGCTTTATCAGGCCTCTGCTAATGGTGTATCCCAGATATTTTTCTTCCTCCATGCCTAGACAACACTTTTTTGGGTTGGCTGTCAAACCTGCCTTATAGATGGAGTCCAACACTGCTTGTACCCTGGGTAAGTGAGACTGCCAATCAGGACTATGAATGACCACGTCATCCAGATAAGCAGCCGCATACCGTCTATGGGGCCTTAGAATCCTGTCCATCATTCTTTGGAAGGTAGCAGGTGCCCCATGTAGCCCGAAGGGCAACATCTTGTACTGAAACAAGCCCTCTGGCGCTGAAAAAGCTGTCTTTTGTTTGGCGCTCTCGGTTAACGGTACTTGCCAATACCCTTTGGTTAGGTCAAGAGTGGTTAAATACCTTGCCGTCCCTAGTCTCTTAATCAGTTCATCCACTCTTGGCATCGGAAGTCATTGCAGAAATGCACACTCCCGTCGGGCTTTGGAATCAACACAATGGGACTTGACCATTCACTATGTGATTCTTCAATAACCCCTAACTCTAGCATATTTTTAATTTCTTTCGACACCGACTCTCTTTGTGCTTCTGGTAACCTATAGGGCTTTAGATTAACTTTAACCCCTGGGTCAGTGATGATGTCATGTTTAATGACCGAGGTTTTCCCAGGTACGTCAGAGAACAGCACCCTATTTCTGATCAGAAACTCCTTGACCTCTTGTTGTTGAATTGCCGACAGGGTTTTGCCACTGTCACTTCGGGAACTAAGGGCCCTGGATTTACTGGAGGGGCTCGGACGGCCGTCAGTACCGTTCTATCTTTCCAGGGCTTTAACAGATTTATATGGTATATCTGTTCCGGCTTTCTTTTCCCCAGCTGGTAAACTTTGTAATTGACCTGCCCCACTCTTTCTAAGATTTCAAAGGGCCCTTGCCATTTAGCCAAAAGTTTATTTTCCACAGTGGGAACCAATACTAACACTCTGTCCCCAGGAGCAAAGCTGCGTAACCGAGCATTGCAGTTGTATACCCTCTGCTGTGCCTGTTGAGCCTGTTCCAGGTGCTCTCTCACTATCGGCACTACCGCAGCAATTCTCTCCTGCATTTGAGAAACATACTCAATCACCGTTTTGTAAGGACTAGACTGCCCCTCCCATGTCTCTTTGGCAATGTCTAGTAACCCCCTTGGGTGTCTCCCATACAACAAGTCGAAGGGTGAAAACCCGGTGGAGGACTGGGGAACTTCTCTTATGGCCAACAATAAATACGGCAATAAGTAATCCCAATCCCTACCATCCTTGTCGACCACTTTCCTAAGCATGTGTTTTAACGTCTTGTTAAACCTCTCGACCAGCCCATCGGTTTGGGGGTGATAAACCGAAGTTCTTAACTGTTCGATTTTGAACAGGCGGCATAACTCTTTCATGACTTTTGACATAAACGGTGTACCCTGGTCAGTTAGTATCTCCTTAGGTATACCCAGCCTGCTAAAGACATGAACTAGCTCTCTGGCAATGGTCTTGGTTGATGTATTGCGCAACGGGATCGCTTCCGGGTACCTGGTAGCGTAATACATTATGACCAGAATATACTGGTGTCCCCTGGCAGACTTCATTAAGGGTCCAACCAAATCCATCGCTATTCTTTCAAACAGCACCTCTATAATAGGCAATGGAACTAGTGGACCCTTAAAATATGGCCTGGGAGCATGATACTGAGACTCAGGGCAGGATGCGCAAAAGTCAGATACCTCTTTATGAAGCCCGGGCCAGAAAAACCTCTGCATTATTCGCTCAGTGGTTTTCTCTACCCCTAGATGGCCTGCCGTTATATGACCATGGGCCAGATCCAACACTGTTCTTCTGTAGACTTTGCGAACTATTAGTTGTTCCACAACATCTTCCCCCTTCTTAGTCACCTGATATAACAAATCCTGACACATTGCCATGTGGGGATAGGACAAAGGACTGTCAGGGTCTACGGGTTTACCATCAACTATTTTTACATTCTCCCTGGCTTTTACCAAAGTAGGGTCATTCAACTGCTCCACGGCAAAGACCTCTCTTCTGACCTCTAAATCAGGCAGATGATCACCTGGCCCAACAACACTTCCCACCTCAATGGGAGGCACATCAGTTGGCGGGCCACCGTCACGCTCCGCATTCTCTAGTTCGCCAATCATAGTAGAAAAAGGGAATAACTCTGACTCAGAAGAAACTCCCTCCTCCACTACATCGACAACCTTCTCAAATGGATCGGGGTTGTTCACTTCTGGAACAAAACGGCTTTCCCACAACTTCCAGAAGTGAGCAAAGTCTCTCCCCAATATTGCATCGTACATCAGACCATGCACCAAACCCACAGAAACTATAGCAGAACCACATGGTGTCTCGATGTTCACCTCGGCAGTAACATAATATCGAGTATCCCCATGTATGCAGGTCACACCAACAGTTTTCCCCTCACGCCGCAAGGGGTTCACCAGCTCAGCTTTTATAAGTGTCACCAAGCTACCAGAGTCTAACAGTGCCTCTACTCGGTTGCCATCTACAGTGAGTACACACATGTGCTTATAAGTCTCAGCCTGCCAGTCAGCCGTACAGGCTATCTGTGCAAAGAAAGACCCCCTGCAGTAGACATGAGCAGTATCACATTGCATAGGTTCAGTTGTAAGTGAACAATTAGCGGCAATATGGCCGAAGCCACCACATCGGAAACACTGAGTCATATTAATGTCTAGTCGTTTACGGGGCAAGAACCTTCCCAGCCTGGCAGGCCTGTCTCCAGGTTCTACACCCTCAGTCTTAGGTACATTCCACCGCCCAGCACCCTTCTCCCCTGGAACAGTCTTACCAGTGTCTGTGGGAGTTCGCCGGTGCGCCATCGGGGCTCAGTGGGGCATACTCATCAGCTCCTCAGCCGCCATGTACCTCTCCACCAGCTCGACCAACTGGTCCGTGGACTTAGGGTCTGCATGGCTCACCCACTTGCGCAGAGTCACAGGTAATGGTCGCAGGTACCGGTCCATCACGACCCTTTCCACGATCTGTGGTCCCGTCAGCGTCTCGGGCTGTAGCCATTTTGAGGACAGATGGACGAGGTCATACATCTGTGAACGTGGAGGCTTATCCATATGGAACTCCCAGCGGTGGACCCGTTGGGCACGAACAAAGGTGGTGACTCCCAAGCGAGTTAGGATCTCCTGTTTTAGTTTTTTATAGTCCTTGGCATCAGCCAGGCATAAGTCAAAATAGGCCTTTTGTGGCTCCCCCGACAGAAAAGGTGCCACCAGACTTGCCCACTGCTCCTTGGGCCAACTCTCCCTTTCGGCCGTTCTTTCAAATGCGGTGAGGTAGGCCTCCACATCATCGCTCGAAGTCATCTTTTGGTTGAAGTGACTGGCTCGTATGGAGTGAGTGGTGGTGGGAGGACCAGTAGTAACATCTCTGGGCTGGGCGACCAGGTGCTGTACCACCTCTTTTATGGCCTGGCTATTTTCCGCTAAGCCACGGCTGTTTTCCGCTAAGGCCTGGCGGGTTTCCTCGACGGCGACCTGTTGTTGCCTCTGGGCTGTCTCCAAGGCCAACAGTTGCACCCTGGTGGATTCCTGCTGAACTCTGTTTGTCTCCTGCTGAGCTGCTGTAGCTTGGAGCAAGGCCTTAATAATGTCCTCCATTTTGTCCTGGGGTGTAGGTTGGAAGCTGAACCTTGCCTCTCTGAGCATTGGCTGATGCCTCCTCTATGGGACTCCAAGGACACAGTGTTATTTCCACACTCGCCAATTGGGTGTCTGTCCCTTTAATTTTTAAACGGAAAGTTTTCCTCTCGCTGCAACTTCAGTGTGTGTGGTTGCCCGCATTCTCCATCATATTGTGACACAGTCAGATTATTGGTCCCTCTCCTGGGTAGAGGTCTCCTTACTTGCACACACACACGGCAGCAGGGAAGCAGCACACCAGTCTGGATGCGAGTACAAGCTGGTCGGCGCCAGTCTTTATTGTACAATGTCAGAAATAGCATAAAGAAAACATAAACATAAATCCTAGCCCTGTCGGGGCACTAACTTCACAGGTGGTTCCCTCACTACCAGAACCTGGCAGGGCCTAATGCCCTCACCAGCAACAAAGGTACAGCAGAACACTCACAGTTAGGTTTTCAAGTGTCTCTGAGCAAACTCCCTGCCTGCTCTCCCAGGTGAGACACTCAGCCCTAAACACACAAGGCTTATATTGGCCACTCTCAGGTGGGAACCCTAACAAACCTGTTACCAGGCTGCGAGAACCAAAACCTGGAGTGGCCATGGGTGGAGCCCTCCCTCTCCTCTCACCCACAACCCCCAGGTCCCAAATCGGCTTTTCAAAAAGCCGAGACTCAAGCCTGCTACACTGCAGACTTTCTCCTGGGGGTTTAAAACACATAAGACAGGAATCTGGGACAAATGTACCTGCCACAGACCACTTTACCAGTGATCCTATCACAATATATATAAATATATATACAGTCATGTGCATAAATACTGGGACATTGACATAATTTTCATATTTTGGCCTCTATTCACCCCCACATTGGCTTTGAAATGAAACAAACAGGATGTGCTTTAACTGCAGACTTTCCGACTTAATTTGAGGTTAATTACATCCAAATCAGGTGAACGGTGTAGGAATTACAATGGTTTCTATATGTGCCTCTCACTTTTTAAGGGGCCAAAAGTAATGGAACTATCAACTCAAAAGCTATTTCATGGACAGGTGTGGGTTATTCCCTCATTATTTCATTATCAATTAAGCAGGTAAAAGGTCTGGAATTGATTCTAGGTGTGACATTTGCATTTGGAATCAGTTGCTGTCGACTCTCAATATGAAATCCAAAGAGCTGTCACTATCAGTGAAGCAAGCCATCATTAGGCTGAAAAATCAAAACAAACCCATCAGAGAGATAGCAAAAACATTAGGTGTGGCCAAATCAACTGTTTGGAACATTCTTAAAAAGAAAGAACGCACCGGAGAGCTCAGCAACACCAAAAGACCCGGAAGACCACGGAAAACAACTGTGGTGGATGACAGAAGAATTATTTCCCTGGTGAAGAAAAACCCCTTCACAACAGTTGGCCAAATCAAGAACACTCTCCAGGAGGTAGGTGTATATGTGTCAAAGTCAACAATCAAGAGAATACTTCACAAGAGTGAATATAGAGGGTTCACCACAAGATGTAAACCATTGATGAGCCACAAAAACAGGAAGACCAGATTAGAGTTTGCCAAGCAACATCTAAAAAAGCCATTACAGTTCTGGAACAACATCCTATGGACAGATGAGACAAAGATCAACTTGTACCAGAGTGATGGGAAGAGAAGAATATGGAGAAGGAAAGGAATGCTCATGATCCAAAACATACCACCTCATCAGTGAAGCATGGTGGTGGTAGTGTCATGGCGTGGGCATGTATGGCTGCCAATGGAACTGGTTCCCTTGTATTTATTGATGATGTGACTGCTGACAAAAGCAGCAGAATGAATTCTGAAGTGTTTTGGGCAATATTATATGCTCATATTCAGTCAAATGCTTCAGAACTCATTGGACGGCTCTTCACAGTGCAGATGGACAATGTCCCGGAGCATACTGCAAAATCAAGCAAATTGCTTTTTAAGGCTAAAAAGTGGAATGTTATGCAATGGCCAAGTCAATCCCCTGACCTGAATCCGACTGAGCATGCACTTCACTTGATGAAGACAAAACTGAAGGGAAAATGTCCCAAGAACAAGCAGGAACAGAAGACATTTGCAGTAGAGGCCTGGCAGAGCATCACCAGGGATGAAACCCAGCGTCTGGTGATGTCTATGCGTTCCAGAGTTCAGGCTGTAATTGCCTGCAAAGGATTTGCAACAAAGTATTAAAAAGTGAAAGTTAGATTTAGGATTGTTTAGTTTGTCCCATTACTTTTGGCCCCTTAAAAAGTGGGAGGCACATATAGAAACCGTTGTAATTCCTACACCGTTCACCTGATTTGGATGTAATTACCTTCAAATTAAATCTGAAAGTCTGCAGTTAAAGCATATCTTGTTTGTTTCATTTCAAAGCCATTGTGGTGGTGAATAGAGGCCAAAATATGAAAATTCTGTCAATGTTCTAATATTTATGCACCTGAGTGTATGTATGTATATGTGTGTATATATATATATATATTTATATATATATTATATATATAAATATATAGTATTTAGAAAAGAAGCCACTCAAAAGGGACTTTAAAATAAACGTTATCTTATGGAAAATACATTTTGGCCCAGGACATTACGTCATAGGTAATGAGCGGTTCAGCAGGTTTCCTGCCGAAAAATAGCACTATGCATTGTAGGGGTTTTCAGGATTTCTAGCACAGTTGCAAATAATCGCTCAACTACGTGAACATCCGCATTGCTTTCAAATTACCTCTGAATCAGACCCAATATATATGTATTTTTCTCCAGGGCAACTAAGAGCCACCATATGAGCTTTGAGTTCCCCCAACAATGGTTCAGATTTCTGTTAGAATAGTGGCTTTGCCATCTTTCATGAAAACTATATCAATAGATGAAATCGCTATTTAATTAAACTTAATATTATAAGATCCTTCAAGAAAATTGTGTGTATTTGATACAGTTGGATTAGCAGCATTGTTTATTGACAGCATACTGACATCTTTGGATGGAATGGCGAATGCTTACACTGTTAAAAGCACATCTCTCATCAACTGCGATTTAATGGGATCCACTGTGATTCCTAAACAGTTAATGGATATGAATCCTAAAAGAGAGAGATTAGCCGTAGCTGTGTCATAGCCTAATCGGACATAGATAGACTTGTTGAATATCTTTCAATAAGCCAATTATTGGTGGACAATATGATAGAGCGTGACCCTTTTACATTCTAATATAATCCACCAGTATGGGATTTGCTGTAATTCCTAAAGGATTATGAGTTTTGCCATTATTTGAATCATGAATTATATGGGATTCAATGAAATTCCTAAGTAGCCCTTTGAATTATATAGAAAGATCTGATTATGAATAAGGATTGGGTCTCTGGATTGATATAGTTCCTTGACTAGTGGTATATAATAGGAATTAATTAGTTTAATATATATACTCCTTTTTTCATTTCAAATATCTGAGGACTGAGGTGTATAACTCATTCTCTCAAACGTTCACACCAGTGGTAGTGAGCATCGCATTAGGAGATCCTTGATACACCATAGTCAATAACCAACTTTGGAGTAACTGAAATTGTGTTATATGTCCTTTGTTCTACAGACATCCATCTAACATTTAGATAATTAATTGCTCAGTATGATGATATGAACTAATAAATAATAGAAGATATTTGGTTGGTGGTAACAATTTTAATTTACTTTCACAATTGTTATATTTAAATCACTTATAGAAAATAAAAATTTTGCTGACCTAATTTTAAGGATTAATTTAAAGTTATATTTTAGATATTGTTAGGCAATAGGAAACGTCACTTAAAAACGAACACTTGTCAATATATTGAAGTAAGATTGGAATCTGGTCTGTGAGTGCCCCACTATAGGAATACTTTTTAATTTTCTATGTCTATTTTTATTCCTGGGTGCACCTCCCCATTGTAAGATAAACACTTATTAGTACTGAATTGAAAGGGGATAGGACGACTAGCAATAATTTCGGTCTGTGCGGATATATTTTTCTACCATCTTTCATGATGTCGGCTAATGTGGTTGTGGTAAGTAGAGTATAATGGAAAGACTAAAGACATGTTTTCCTTAGAGACATTATAATGAAATTCCATTCCACTGTATGGATATTATTTAGCGACTGTAAAGCATGACATAGTCATATGACATATGAAATGTTATACTTCCTGTCTTCAAAACTTTATAGCGTAATCTGTATATTTATAGATTGATGTTGTTATATACTGTAGGATAACTGGGTATATCTGCATAGAAATACATAAGTATTCCATAGACAAAAAAACCTTACGGTTTTTTCTATATGGAATTTAATAACTCTCAGGGTTTGGAGGAGTAAACCATGCCACCTGCGGGGGAGAAGGGCAACAAAATTGTACACTAGCGCAGGTGGAAGAGGGGTCCGCACACAGGAGGTGGTTTGGGAGGGTGTGAGATGGCTGCAGGGGCGGACTGTAGGCATGCGGGGTAGCAGCAGCAGTGGGGGTGCGGAGCAGTGGGGCAGTGCACAGGGGCATCAGCAGACGACATAGGGGCTCACTGGCGCTGGGCATGCATCGGAGAAAATAAAATAAATAAGACAGACGCACGGATGTATCAGTGAGATCTATATATGTATCTATGTTAAAAATTGAATATGTATAAAATAAAAAAGGACATCCCCCCCCTCCCACCAAAAGCACAACCAGGCCTGGACATTTCACTGCCAGTCCTGGTTGTGAAAATACAGGGGACAAAAAGCATAGGGGTCCCCTGCATTTAGCACAAACAGCACCAGGCTTTTTAGAGCCAGTCCTGGTTGTCAAAATACAGGGGACAAAATACATATAGGGGTCCAACAACCAGCATTAGGCTCAGCCGAGCCAGTCATGGTTTTGGAAATATAGGGTACAAAAAGCATAGGGGGTCCCCTGTATTATCCATAACCAGCCCTCAGCTCTTTCTAGCAGGGGGATAATGCCACAGCCAGGGGAACTCTTCCACGGGATCCCCCGGCCAAAGCATCAACCCTGACCACTAATCAGGCCAGACCGGGGATCCCTGGGGAGCTGGGGATCCCCAATGAAGGTGTACCCCCTCTCCAGGGTACCCCAGGTCTGAGCTGATAGCCGGGGCTATTCCCGGGCTCCCTGGGCGGTGGGTGCCAGGTTGATTGTGTAAATTGGCCCCCTAAAGTACACTCAGCCCCGGGCTCTTCACTGCCTTTCCTGGTTGTGAAAATACAGGGGAAAAAGTACATAGGGGTCTCATGTATTTAACACAGCCAGCACAGGGCTAATCAGAACCAGTCCTGGTTGCCAAAATACAGGAAAAAAACAAACAACATAGGGGTCCCATGTATTCTGCGCAACCAGAACTGGGCTCTGAGCCAGTCCTGGTTCTGGAAATACAGGGGGAAAACTGCATAGGGCCACCCTGTATTGTTCAGAACCAGCATCTGACTTTTTTCTAGCAGGGGGCTAATGCCACAACCAGGGCTCCCCAGCCTAAGCATTAACCCTGGCCACTAGTCAGCCCAGGCCGGGGATCCCTGGGGAGCCCCCAATAAAGGGGTTCCTCTCTCCAGGGCACCCCAGACCTGAGCTAATAGCCCAGGGCTATCCCTGGCACACCTGGGCAGTGGGTGCCTGGTTGATTGTATAATGTAGCGCATTTTAAAGAATATTGTCTTTTGCAGGTAAACTATAGGTCCCAGCAAGCCTCCCCGCATGCTGGTACTTGGAAAACCACAAGTACTAGCAAGTGGGAAATTAGGGCCCACTAGTACCTGTAGTACACCTATAAAAGAAATATTAAAATGAACAGACTACACCTATTTTTTAAATACACTGTATTTTGTCTGCACCTTCACCTGGGGGGCCTTTAAGCTCTTTTTTGTGACCGCCGCCGCCACCCCAGGACTTAGTCATCTTTGTCTGGTGGGCACCAACCCGCCAGGGCATTGTCATCTTTGCCTGGTGGATGCCAACCCACCAGGGCTTTGGCATCTTTGCCTGGTGGGCGCCAACCCACCACGGCTCCGGCATCTTCACCTAGTAGGCGGCAGCCTGTGTCAGCTCTTTTTCATGGCCGCCGCCCACTAATACTTCCGGCGTCTTTGCCTGGCATGCACCATCCTGCCAGGGCTTTGGCATCATCACCTGGTGGGCAACAACCCACCAGGGCTTCGGTGTCTTCGCCTAGTGGGCGGCAGCCTGTGTCAGCTCTTTTCCATGGCCTCCGCCCACTAGGACTTTTGACATATTTGCCTGGCGGGCATCAACCCACCAGGGCTTTGGCATCTTTGCATGGTGGGCGCCAACACGCCAGGGCTTTGGCCTCTTCACCTAGTGGGCAGCAGCCTGTGTCAGCTCTCTTTCATGGCCGCCACCCACTATGACTTCCGGCATCTTCGCCTGGCAGGTGCAAACCTGCCAGGGCTTCGGCATCTTCGCCTAGTGGGTGGCAGCCTATGTCAGCTCTTTTTCATTGCGACGGCCCACTAGGACTTTCCAGGGTCTTCGGCTGGCAGGCGCCAACCCGCCAGGGCTTCGTCGTCTTCGCCTGGTGGGCACCAACCTGCCAGGGCTTCTGGCGTCTTCATCTGTATCAGCTCTTTTGCATGACCGCTGCCCACTAGGACTTTCACCGTCTTCCTTTTTTGGGAGCTCTTCATTGCTCCTGTCACGATCCGGTGCAAATGTTCCTCTGTGGAGGACAGTGAGCCAGGGGGTTATGGTGACTAGGGAACAACTAGGTGAGTGACAGCTAGGTCTCCCTATTGCGGCCAAACCCAGGTTTGGCTAGACCTGCCCTAGAGGCGCTGAGTCTAACCCACTTGGTGGTCTTCACCAGTGAACCCTCCAGTCGGGATTTGGGTTTCGCTGCACCAAGTGGGCAGGTCACGGACCTCTGGACAAGTACCTGGGAGTGGCAGAAAGACCAGAACTATATTAAATTAATTTATATATAAACTAATACTTGACCACTGGAGATGAACTGAAAACTTGAATATTGGAGATTAACTAAATACTTAAACACTGGAGATGGACTTGAGAATGTAGAAATCCTAGTCGCAGGCTTGCTTAGAAACACAGGGAAATGTACTAGGAACTGCAACAGATTCAGGTGCTGATTAGCACAGAGAGACACAGAGAGAAGTGGACACAGGCATGTACTGAGGATTGCTATATATCCAGCTGACAGCTAACTAGAAATTAGCAGGAAACCTGACACCTCAGAAACACAGGGAAGCTGCGGGAGGGCTAGCAGCACACTACAAGACACACAGGAAAAACAACATAAAACACTGGACTTCTGAGAGAGAACTAAAGTCTCAGACTGAGAATTAGCATGGAAGCTAGTGCAGGAATTCTTGAGAACTGTAAGTGGGCTGAAGCAACACTCTGATGGAAAAACACAGAGTAACATTGGTGAGAATCACAAGTCACTGGAACAGCGAAGTTGAACAGCAGTTAACTGTTCCTGGAGTCAGACTTAACTACCCCTGGGTAGCTGATCATTGGATCAGCTGAGTGACCACAGGACTACCATTGGGAGAGACTAGTCAGGTGATATGAACCAACATGGTTGCGCCCATGCCCGTCACCCCGGAAACCAGGACGCATGCACAGAAGCCCTAGCGGACTCCAGGGAGAATACTCAGTCACCACTCACCTCCACTCCCAGCGTCTGGACACCTAAGCCCAAGGACACCAGTGCAGAGGTGAGTAGCGGCTGATCCCAGGTCTCATCCTGACAGTACCCCCCCTTTTAGGGTGGACTCAGGACACCAAAAATGTGCGCAAAAATTTCCTTCCAGAAATACAAGAAAAGCTTCCAAAAACTTGAAACTTGAAACACCAGAACAAACTTGAAAAAAATTTCCTAAATCTTGACTGAGTCTGTCGGATATCTTCATGAACTTGAAACTTTGAGAACTCTAGAAGGTGCTGGAATATTTCTTCCTGAGGTGATTTGCTCATAAAATAATTCCTTGGTGAACAAAATATCAATCAATTCAAACAAGCCATTCTCATTAATAACCTTGACCCGGAAACTCTTTGCTTTCACTCGCTTGGATCTACTGTCACGGTAACGGCCCATAATAAGATAATCAATTTTATTGCAAATCTTCCCAGAAACTTTGCCTCCATAACTCTCAATTAACAACTTGGCTTCATCATTTTCCATGGACTCCAAGAATCCCGCGATCACAAAGGTTATTCCCTTCAAGCATTTCTCTGTTCCCAGAAGACTTTGCTTAGTGTCAAGAACAGTAGTTGAAGAACTTTTCTTTTGCTGCAAAGTAGCTTTTACTGGTAATTATTGGGGGAACATACAACTAGGAAGAATATGGTCCAATAACAAATGGTTGTCAAGGAAAGGAGTATTGTCATGCACAGGATCAAATTCAGAATCAGAATCCATGTCCAAAGGAAGATCAGAGGAGTTAATATGACTTGAAAACCTAGAGGACTCCGGAGATGGGCAGAGGGAAACACAACCAACTCTCATGGTATCATGTTGTTGGTCTCTAATAGTTCTTTGAGTCTACTTCTTCTTCCGAACTGATTGAACCTGTACCATATGATTTTGAGAAGGGAGTAAGGTGGTGTATCAAAGTTTAATGTCTGAAGGTGCTGAAATCAATCTAGATTTTTTTTATCAGAAAAGGTATCTGAAGACAGACACATAGGATCAAATTCTTTAAGCAGAGCTGTACTGAAAGCTATTATGTCTTGTTGAATTGGATCCTTGGACTCAATGAGTAGGTTATCCCACTCCAAGGCTTTACCTCTAAAGTGCATAAAAAGAAACATGACTAGGTTGGTGGGAGTAATACCACAAGATGGATCAGCTCTCATTAGAGTGGCATAATGCTTAAGCAATATGATGTACTGGGACACATCTTCATCGAAGGTCATGGACACTAAAGCATCCAATGGGTCCAGAGTTACTGCATTCTTTTCAGGAACTGAGAAGAAACCACTTAGAGATTCTTTAATGCAATGATTGGATGATTCAACCAAACTTGATTGATGTTCTTTCTCCGACATGACACTGGAACCCTCCACCAGGAGTGTGGAACTTGAAATCTGCTCCTAGGGAACAGAACTGTAAACCTCCTCTTGGGGTCCGAAACCTGAAAGCTCCTCCTGGGATGTGAGACTTGAGACCCCCTCCTGGGGTGCGAGACTTGAGACCCCCCTGGGGTGCAAAACTAAAAATCCCCTTCTGGGGAACAAAACTTGAGACCCCCTCTTGGGATGTGAGACTTGAGACCCCTTCCTGAGGTGCGAGACTTGAGACCCCCTGCTGGGGTACAAGTCTTGAGAAGCCCTGCTGGGGTGTGAGACTTGAGACCCCTCCTGGGGCTGAGGCTCTGGAGACCCCTCCTGGGATCAGTAATTTACATACCCCTCCTGGGGTTGCCGACTGGAGTTCCCTGCTGGGACAAGCAGAATCCGGATTGGGACCGGAACGGGCAGAATCTGGACTGCAACCAGAACGTGCAGAATCCGGGCTGGGATGGGAACAGGCAGAATCTGGGCTGGGACGGGAACAGGCAGATTCTGGGCTGGGATGGTAACAGCCAGATTCCGGGCTGGGACCGGAACAGGCAGAAACCGGGCTGGGACCGGAACAGGCAGAATCTGGGCTGGGACCGGAACAGGCAGAATCCGGGCTGGGACCGAAACAGGCAGAATCCGGGCTGGGACCGGAACAGGCAGAATCTGGGCTGGGACCGGAACAAGCAGAACCCGGGCTGGGACTGGAACAGGCAGAATCTGGGCTGGGACCGGAACAGGCAATATTCGGGCTGTGACCGGTAGAAATGGTATGTGTAGTGTCCCTGACTTTAGGAGATTGAAATATCCTGCCAAAATTTCTTAGACGAGGATTGAAGCATCTTGTAGCAGGGCCCCAATCGAAAACTTGAACCTCCTTTTGCTTAGTGGACATCATCTCCTTATCTGTAACTGAAGAAACGGGAATCATTGATGGATGATGGGAAGAACTGAAAGTGCAGACGTTGGGAGTCACACACTTGCCACCACTTCTCAGTGGGCGCAGAGTACAGTCCATAAGAAAGTGATTGTCATAACCGCAATATAAACACAGATGTAGTTCCCGGCGTTGCTGACGTTCAACCTCAGTAAGTTTAGAGCGCAGGAAACTTTGATGCTTGACTTTATTTTGCTTGGAAGGGAGGTTAGTCAAGTCAGGAGTAGCACTAGGAGGCTTGGGAATCACTTTTGTAGAGATTTTGTAGTTGTTCTAGAAGCCAGTAGAAATTCTTGAGAGGTTCACTAGTATGCACAGAAGATTTTTCATCAGTAGGAGTAATTGGAACTTCAGAACGAAACTCTGAAGAAGAGGATACAGGATAAGTCACTGGCAGAACTTGTGATATGTCTGGAGACAAAGCAGCGAGAGCAGAATGAATAACCATCAATTGACTAGAAAGTTCTTGCAGTTGCTGTCTCACGAGTTGCAGAGCTGTCTCTTGTGCAGTCACATGAAGGAGCAGATTCTGGAAGCTCTCTTCACCATGGAACCCGGCGGCTTGCATATTAGGCTGTTCAATCTGTCACGATCCGGTGCAAGTGTTCCTCTGTGGAGGACAGGGGTTAGGTTGACTAGGGAACAACTAGGTTTTGCTGCACCAAGTGGGCACGTCGCGGCCCTCTGGAGAGGTACTTGGGAGTGGCAGAAAGACCAGAACTATATTAAATGAATTTGTATATAAACTAATACTTGACCACAGGAGTTGAACTGAAAACTTGAATATTGGAGATGAACTAAATACTTAAACACTGGAGATGGATTTGAGAATGTAGAAATCCTAGTCGCAGGCTTGCTTGGAAACACAGGGAAGTGCAACAGATTCAGGTGCTGATTAGCACAGAGAGACACAGAGAAGTGGACACAGGCATGTACTGGGGATTGCTATATATCCAGCTGACAGCTAACTTGAAATTAGCAGGAAACCTGACACCCCAGTAACACAGGGAAGCTGCAGGAGGGCTAGTAGCACACTACAAGACACACAGGAAAAACAACATAAAACACTGGACTTCTGAGAGAGAACTAAAGTCTCAGACTGAGAATTAGCATGGAAGCTAATGCAGGAATTCTTGAGAACTGTAAGTGGGCTGAAGCAATACTCTGAAGGAAAAACACAGAGTAACATTGGTGAGAATCACAAGTCACTGGAACAGCGAAGTTGAACAGCAGTTAACTGTTCCTGGAGTCAGACTTAACTACCCCTGGGTAGCTGATCATTGGATCAGCTGAGTGACCACAGGACTACCATTGGGAAAGACTAGTGATGTGATATGAACCAACATGGCTGCGCCCATGCATGTTACCCTGAAAACCAGGACGCACACGCAGAAGCCCTAGCGGACCCCAGGGAGAATACTCAGTCACCACTCACCTCCACTCCCAGCGTCTGGACACCTAAGCCCAAGGACGCCAGCGCAAAGGTAAGTAGCAGCCGATCCCAGGACGCATCCTCCCTGCCGTCGGACTGGCATGCTGTCTCCTCGCGCTGGCTTATTAAGCCAGCCGAGGGGGCGGGGCGATGACGTCGCAAGCCGTGATTGGCTCGCGGTGGCCATCTTTGAATTTAAAATATGGTGCTAAGGTGCTATTTTTGAAATGGGCTCCGCTGTCGAACTCTGCAAAATGGCAGGCAAGGACTGGATGCTCTCAGATCCAATCCCGCCACCAATGCCTGCACCGCCATGGTTCCTCCCCTGCTGCTGGATCCCGCTGATGCCCCCACCGCCGCCGCTGACACCCGTGCTACCGCCGCTGATGGCCGCACCGCCACCAGGTCGACGCTGCTGCTACCGCCCGCTGCCATTGCTGTGTCCCTGCACCGCTAATGCCCACAAAAGGTAGCCATCTTGCTGCACCCAAGTGAAGCCACAGTGAGTACACCTGCTGAAGGCACTTACTGAGGCTGCGCAACAAGTTGAAACTTCCTATCTGTATAATGGCGCATTCTTGAAGTAATAGTTTAAAAACTGTAACTTTCTCTGAACCCCCAAAGCACCTACCCTGTTACAATAGCTACCTAATAAAACAAACCCCAAGTCTAAATTTGCCCCCTACCCTGAGTTGTGCCTTCCCAAAAATCCCCCATAGAGAACAGCAGAAAAGTGGTCCTAATGAGAGTCACAAATAATTGACAGTTGGAACTTTAGTTACTCCCAAATCCTAACTTTTTTTGCCCTGAAATTTGGCAAGCAGCACCAAGTGACAGTTCTACTCATCCATGCCAAATTTCAGCTCGGTACCTCCAATAGCTTTTAAGGTGTAGCCCCTTAAACACCATGCCCCCCTCCAGAATTCTCTATGGAGATTTCCATTTTTTAGATTCAGCCTTAATATAAGGGCATGACTGTGCCCTTATAATAAAATAAAGCAACAGACACAGGGCCTAATTCATTGCATGTGTGCAATGCTTGTTCTGTGAGAGCACTCGCAGTGCCCTGGATGCAGCAGCCTGATTGAGTGGCAGCGGCAGTTGCGTAACTTCATCCCAGGTGCCCGGAGACAAGATAAATGTTGGTGCCCCCCCACCCCCCAAATTAAAATTTACCACCCCCCCAACACCTATGCCAGCCCCAGCTGCCGCCGATACAGTTCTTTTTATACAGTGCCCCCAGTAATGGTCCCCCTATGCAGTGCCCTCAGTAGAGGTCCCCCTGTGCAGTGCCCACCTATGTAGTGCCCTCCAGTAATGGTCCCCCTATGCCGTGCCTCTAGTAGTGGTCCCCTATGCGGTACCTCCAGTAGTGGTCCCCCCTATATAGTGTCCCCAGTAGTAAGGGCCCCTGTAGTGCCCCCAATTGTAATGCCCTTGTAGTGCCCCCAGTAGTAATGCTCCTGCAGTGCCCCAGTAGTAATGCCCCTTGAAGTGCCCCCAGTAGTAAGGGCCCCTGTAGTGCCCCCAGTTGTAGTGCTCCCAATAGTGCCCCCAGTAGTAAGGCCCCTGTAGTGCCCCCAATAGTAAGGAACCTGTAATGCCCCCATTAGTAATGCCCCCTGTAGTAACCCCCCCATAGAGCCCCCTGTAATACCCCCTGTAGTGCCTCCAGTAGTAAGCCCCCTGTAATGTCCCCTGTAGTGCCCCCAGTAGTAAGCCCCCTGTAATGCCCCCTGTAGTAACCCACCTGTAAGGCCCCCGGTAGTAAGTACCCCCACGCAAACACATAAAAAAAAAATAATACTTACCTTAAACCCCGCTCCAGTGCCTGCTCCTCGGAACTATGGGAGTGACGTCATGACGTCACTCCCATAGTGTACTGTGGGACCTGGAAGACGGAGCTCAGGAGTGACCTCCAGCTGCCGCTGGCGCTGGGGGGGATAGAAGGTGCCAGGCGCCCGCTGGTAACACACTCAGTGGGCACCCGGCAAATGGAGAGTGCAGGGGGTGCGACCGCACCCCCTGTACCCTCCGTAGTTATGCCACTGGAGATGGGGTGCCGATCAGCGGCGCACCTTCTCCATGCAGCTCCTCCAGTGCCCAGAACTGCAGGGTGACAATGGAGCCAGGTGCCCCCTTTAGGGCTGGCGCCCAGCAGCAAATTACTCCATTGTCTTCGGGAGTTCCGCCAATGGGCTGCAGCCATTTGTGGGCGGACTGGGTGCGGTGTCATATAGTTTTTCTAAAGCCAATGGCTGCGTCCTTGAATCCAGATAAGGGTAAACCTTGCGCACTGGATGGGTCCTATTTGTTTTTTTGTCTGCTGCTGATATGGAAGGTAGCCCATAAGCCTCCAGACAAGTACAAATTGTTACAAGGGTTATCGCACTCAGGGCCTGATTCAGACCCGCTCGCTAAGGTGCATACGCACGCTATGGGCGATTATCGCTCGTTTGCACATGCGTCAAAGTACACATGTGCGAACCAGTCACTCTGTCCAGAAATCGTGCGCTCATAGTACTCAGACTGGACGTTACTTTGAGTGACAGCGCCGTTTGTGGGTGGTAACGGGAAGGTGCTTGTGAATGGGGGAGTGGTGCTGTGAATGCAGGCGTGTCTGGGCCTCAAAACGGCATCTTATGGGTGTGCATAATTAGCAAGGGAGAGTTATTGTACACGTCACTTGCTTGTATTTCAGCCTATAGTGATCGCAGTGCTTGTGGCAGGGTATAGTCAACCTCAAGCGCTGTGATCGCATCCGATGGCTCTCAATGGTTCCGATTAGTCATACACTTCCTGGAGATGATGTGTGTAAAGAGAGAAAGGTGGGAATTTTTATACTGCCGTGCGTTCTCTCTCTAAGACATAAAGGGCGTCCTTACCCCAGACAGTGCGATTGCGAAATTTGCATACCCAGCCACATTTAGCTGCGTGAGAGCTCAGCTTAGCATCCGGCTCTGAATGAGCTCCTCAGGGCCTGATTCAGAGCCGCTCGCTAGATGTGATCGCTCACACGATGTGTATGCAAATTGCGTAGGCAGCGCTTCCGCACAACAATGCATTAGCACGCCCAGTATTTCTTAGAGAGCGATCACATAGTGTATGCAGACACCCACCAGCCTGTTTTAAGACGTCCACTTGCGCACGTAATGTCGAGGAAGTGTATGCAACCATCGGTACATCGGATGCTATCGCAGCGCTTGAGGTTGACCATACACTGCTGCAAGCACTGCGAGCACTTCAGTGTAAAAACCAGCCAGGTGACGTGTACTATGATGCTGTCTTATAATTATGCACACCTGTAAAACGCCGTTGAGATGCTCAGGCACGCCTGCGTTTGCACCTCCACTCAGAGGCGTCACTAGGGTTGGTGTCACCGGTGCTGTAATGCACGGTGACACCCCCCCCACACCAAAAAAAAATTGGGACCATGGTGCGCAGCTCCGCGAACTCTTCCCCCTTACCAGTCCAGCAGTCACACTATGCTCCTCATGGAATGCCAGGCGCACCCGGCAGGCGTGTCGATGCCACACCCGATATTCTGGGTAGCAATGCTTAAAGTGGTCCTAGAGATGTGGTGGAACGACCCCCCCCTCCCCCGGCGATTTATCAATAAAAGGACAGCGTGCGCCTATGGCGTGTAGCGCAAAAAAGGGGCGTGATCTTGAAAGAAAGGGACATGGTCATACAATACTATCCCCAATTCAAATTACGCCACACAGTAGCACAATCTTAGCCACATTACACCGCACATAGTGCTAGAGATTCACATTACACCATAAAGTAGTGTCCCTTATTTATGTTCTGACACACAGTAGTGCCCATTTCACACAATGACCACATTATTGACACTTATACACAATGCCCACAGTAGTAGTGCCCCTTTATGCAATGCCTCCTGTAGTTGTGCCCAATATGCAATGCTTCCTGTATTAGAACCCATTATGCAATGCCTCCTATATTAAAGCCCATTATGCAATGCTTCCTGTATTAGAGCCCCTGATGCTGTGCCCCCTAAAGTGCCCTTATACAGTACCCCCAGTAGCACCCCTTATACAGTGCCCCCTGTAGTACCCTTATACAGTACCCCCAGTAGCACCCCTTATACAGTGCCCCCTTTAGTGCCCTTATACAGTACCCCAGTAGTACCCTTATACAGTACCCCCAGTAGCACCCCTTATACAGTGCCCCCTTTAGTGCCCTTATACAGTACCCCAGTAGCACCCCTTATACAGTGCCCCCTATAGTGCCCTTATACAGTGCCCCCTATAGTGCCCTTATACAGTACCCCAGTAGTGCCCTTATACAGTACCCCCAGGAGCTCCCCTTATGCAGTGCCCCCAGACAGTAGTGCCCCATATGCTGTGCCCTCTATAATGCCCTTATACTGTGCCCCTATACAGTAACCCCAGTAGTGCCCCCAGAACACCCCCAGTAATGCCCCTTATGCTGTGCCCCTTCTCCTGTGCAATACTACTTACCTATCTTCAGGATGTCCAGGCTGGCTTCCACCAGGAGGGTTCTGGGCGCGCACCTCCTTTTTCCTCATGCCGCGCGCGTGATGATGTCACCGCGGCCGGCGTCCAGAGCAACACACAGGCACATAGAGATGCTCTGTGCCTGTGTGTGGCTCTGGACGCTGGCCGCGGTGAGAGAACCAAGTGACCCCCGGCGGCGGCGGCGTGCAGGACCTCGGTGGTGCAGAGGAAGGGGGTGTGCTAGCAGCAGGTGCGGCCCGCGGGTCTGTATGCTGACACCCGATGCGGACCGCACCCCCCGCACCCCCCTTCTGACGCCACTGCCTCCACTCCCCCATTTTTAATGGCCAGCCCCTGTTACCACCTACAAGCGGCTTCCCCTGTCACTCACTCTGCTGGGCTGTCTATGCGAAACGAGCGAATGTATTGTGAACTTTCACTAAGGTATGCACATGCGCACTGCGATACAAATGCATGCGCACAATGCATACACACTGCATACCATCGGCAGCAGCGAGAGTATGCATCTTAGCGAGTGGGTCTGAATCAGGCCCTCAGCCCCAATATATGTAATTTACGATTGTATTCTCATGTGTATGGTGGTAAACCAGGTGTGGCTGTATAAGTAGGGAAGAAGGGCTAACTAATGGATAGAGAAAATAATTTTATTGGTTAATCAGTGTTAACCTGTTGACATACAATGTTAGCATGCAGGGGCATGAGTACTCATGTCCTTATACAATAGACATATTGCGGGTGGGGGTAGGTGCAGGCAGTATATTACACAATAAAGCAATAAAACTTGAAACAATGAGTATAAAAAATTTAAATTTCAGGAATAGTTGTCCACAGATAGTGGTTCAGAGCAGTCAGTATTATAATAAATTGTGTACAGTCTTGTATGCTGGTTAGAGAATGGTAATAATAAATACTGCAGAGAGCGGCTTTCCGCTGTGCTGCTAGGAGATATATACTTGTGCAAATGATCAGTCTGAAACCGGTGTCCCATTTCCGTCCAATGGCAACTTACAGCTAACGGCGTCTTAAAACAGGCTGGTGGGTGTCTGCATACACTATGTGATCGCTCTCTAAGAAATACTGGGCGTGCTAATGCAGTGCTGTGCGATAGCACTGCCTACGTGATTTGCATACACATCGTGCAAGCGATCGCATCTAGCGAGCGGCTCTGAATCAGGCCCCTAGTTTTTTGAACAGTCATGTGGTAGAACAGGCAGCAAATATTTACCAAGTGGTTATAATGATGGTAGAAGACAGTCCATTTAGCGATGATCTGCAGATGACAGGGCTGGGATAAGTAGTCCACTTGTAGCTATACGTAGGAGAGTCCAAGTAGGTAATAATGTTTACCAGTATTGGTAGGTCCAGAATCCACTAGACGGTGCCACAAATTGAATTTCATTTTCGTAGGAGTATCTTCCACAACATATGCAGTGATAAGTTTAGGATTGCTTAATGTGTTTCGCTGGAGCACATCCCTCCAGCTTCTTCAGAAGGATATTGTCAGGTCCTACGGAGATCCACTCATATCCCCTTAATTGGGAAGTTACAATCAACTGTGTTTTAATTGCTAATACCATTTAATATTATATATGTTAAAAAGAACATCCGTTTCTCACTTGAAAATAATCATAACACTTAATAAAAGGAAGGCAATCTTATTTCATTCACTTCGCTTGGAAAAAAGCTCTTTAAACATACTTTATTGCTATAGCAACATACCATACCTAACATACCATAACATACCTTTGAAACTCTGATCATGTGACTGCCAATTAGGTCAAATGGTTGTGACTGACCAATCCCAGATCTATTTAGATTCTTTGTTTATATGGTTGTCTGGTAACCATTGATAAGGAGGTATCATGTCTCGGGTTTGATATGTATTACCGCCTGCCGCAAAGGAGGAAATCCCGATCATCCTAAAGGTAAGTATTTACTAACCTAACCCCCTAACCCTCCTTAGGAGTGCCTAACCCTAACCCCCATTCTAAGTGCCTAAACCTAACCCCCCCTTCCCAGCTGCCTAAACCTAAGTACCCCGGGGTGGTGCCTAACCCTAATCTCCCCATGGGGGTGCCTAAACCAACCCCCCCCAGCGGCTGTCCTCTGCGGCACCCGGCATCCGCTCGATCGGGATACCGGGCGCCGGTCTCCCGACGTCGGGTAAACGCCTGTCATTCGTCCCTAGTCGGGATAAAGCAGTCTGGAAGCCGGCGGTCGGCATTTAGACCGTCGGCTTCCAGACTACATCCCCATGTCTCGGTGTTATACAAACTCTACATTAAACTGAAATCAACCAATTACATTCTAATTTAATTCTGTTTATACGGTTATTGTCAGGAATGTGGCCTGGGATCGGTCACTACTCACTACTGAGCCAGCGTCCTCGGGCTCTTAGGCATCCAGACGCCAGGCGTGGAGGTGAGTGGTGGGCTGAGTATTCTCCCCAGGGTCTGCTAGGGCTTTCATGCCTGCGTACTGGTTCCCATGGTGGTGGACATGGGTGCAGCCATGTTAGTATGAGTCATCTGACTAGTCTCTCCCAATGGCGGTCCTGCAGTCTATCAGCTGATCTCACGATCCAATTACCAACTGCCTAGGGTTATTTAAGTCTGTCTCCTGCAGCATGTAGTTGCCTGCACAACGTCATTCTCCAGTGATTACTACTCTATCAGCTTCCTGGCTTCACCATTGTACACTGTGTTTCCCAAGCTGTCTCCAGTTCTCAGTGAGGATCACCTGTGAGCTTTCATTGGACTGCCAGAGCAGTACACACCATTGTACCCAGTATTCCCTGGGCTTTCTTCAGTCCTCAGTGTGGTTTTGTTCCTTTGCTCTTCAGCCTTCAGTTGTTTATAGTGAGCTATTCAGTTCCCTGACTTTTTCCCTGTGTTGCTGTGGTGTCAGCTTTCATGCTAATTGCTAATTAACTCTCAGCTGGACCTCTAGCATTCCTAGTACATGTTTGCATTCACATCTCTCTGCTTCTCTATACAAATGAGTGTATCTTACTCAGCATCCTACTGTGTTTAGCTCCAGGCTATACGGCAGATACCAGTGCTTCGGACAATTATCTCCATAAGCATCTAGTTACTAGTATTATTCTTTCCATATACGATTGGTCCTCAGTATTTATTACCATCTCCTATGTTTGGATACTAGTGCCAGTGAAATCCTATCCTTATCAGTGTAATCCTATCATTATCTCATGTGTCTGGATACCAGCTTTTATTAGCATTCCATGTTGCCAGGATTCCAGTATTTATTTCAGTCTTCTGCGTCTGATGGCAGTACTAGTGAATTCTCTCATTCATTCCCATAGTGTTCTCAGCTCTCTTCAAGAGATCATGTTACAAATACCAACATGTCTACCTGTGTCCTCTAGCTTGTATATACGTTCTTCCATTTTTCCCCATTAGCATCAGACACATGACCAAAGGACCACGACCTGCCTATCGGGTGCAGTTAAAACCCATATCCTGATTGGAGGGGTCATTGGTGAACACCTCCCGATAGGTTAGACTCCATGCCTTTGACCAGGTCTTATCAACGTCTGGTGCTAGTGGATGAAGAAGACATATATACAGGTTCTTCGCCTCCAATACCTTCCTCATACTAAACCCTCACCTTCTAACTCCATGGTTACGATTATCACTACTAGTTTCGTGACAGTTACCCAACAACCACTGACAAGGCCGTAATAGGTCTCGGAGTTGTTCCGATCATGTGACCCATTATTTAGTCATGCGATCCACCCATTCTGCATTAGATTCTCTAAGTAGTTGCCCAGAGATCATTAAAGAGGTATTAACATTACTATTTTGTTGGCAATTATAAAGATCAAATATTTAATTATTCTAGTGAAAGGTCCACGAATGGTTTTAAAAATCTTAATAACTAATTTATGGAAAAAGTTTTTCCATACCGTAACTCCATGTTAATAGTTATAGTTAATAGTTATATTTTAATTTAAACCCCAACTGAATTCAATAACTATTTACATATCACGAAACCAAGTAACATCAGACCTTAGTGATGGTATCCATTTTCTTGATACATAATTATAATGGACACCAATTTCATTAAGCTTAAGAAAGACTTCTTCTTCAACCCATATGAAATAATATGTATGGATCAAATATTAGATATTATATTGTATACACATTGTAAACAACTTTTCATACGTATCCTATGTAACCACCATCAGGAACTACATACACGTCCCCATTATTAAACCTCCTTGTAGGCAAGAAAAGATGCACCATCAATTCACCTATTTCTGCTACTGGCTCAAAGCTGCACCATCGGCTCCTAAGCCGCATCATTGGCTCTCAGAGCCAAACCTTCCTGCACATCGACACTCAAAATGCATCACCGGCTCTCCAGCCACACTAACGGGTCTCTAGTTGCCTCATTGACACTTGCTGTTTCAAACTCCTCACCTCACCACTGAATCCCATCAGACACTCGTGTAAACCGCTACTACCCTGAGTATTAAGTCGAGATAGCCACCTAAGTACTGTACTGTCTTCAGATCTGGAGGAGCCAATGCAAATTGGTGCATCTCGATTGTCACCTGAAGAAAGACGCAGAAGACGTTCCCTAGGTCTCTGTATGTATTGTGGAGACAAGGGGCATACAGTGAGTAATTGTCCACTTCGACCGGTAAAAGGCAAAGCCTAAATGTCAGGAGGAATTGCATTTAGGCCTGGCTCCTATTTCCTTCAAGAACTTGGTTCTAGTCCCTGTTACCCTCCGACTTGTTAACTCCACTCTGGCCACCACGGCATTCCTGGATAGCGGCGCAGCTGGAAATTTTATGGATTTTCTTTTCTTCCAGTCATTGGGGGTGCCCACCATTCCTTTGGATCCGAAAATCCCTATCTGCGGACTGGATGGAGGATTGATTTCTAGTGGTCACATTAGATATAAAACACCTCCTCCATTTGTCAGTCGGAGTTCTGCATTCAGAGACTATTTATTTATATCTTCTCTGAATCCCTTAGCCCCTGCCTCACTTGGCTCAGGGATCGTAACCCTACAATTGATTGGTCTTCCGGGGAAATAACAAGATAGAACTGTGCCTGTCAAACTCACTGTCTAACTATTCCTGTTCAGTCAGTTCAACCTGCGGTTGTCAAAATTCTTCCAGCCATCCCACCTCGGTACCGTAACCATACCGATGTTTTCTCCAAACAGCAAGCGGATGTCCTTCCTCCACATCTGCCATATGACTGTGCCATTAATTTAGTTTAGGGTGCCAAATTAAAAAAAGTACATCGAGGACACATTGGCGAAGGGATTCATCCGCCCCTCTAAGACACCGCTTGGGGCTGATTTTTCTTTTGTTGGAAAGAAGGACGGGTCCCTCCATCCATGTATAGATTACAGAGGTCTGAACAACATTACCGTTAAGAACTCTTATCCTCTACTGCTAATTTCAGTACTATTTAATCAGCTGTGACAAGCTCACATCTTTTCTAAGATTGACCTTTGAGGAGCATATCACTCGGGGCACTATAAGTACTTGGTCATGCCGTTCAGGCTTTCCAATGCTCCAGCAGTCTTCCAGGATCTCATGCTTCGAGAATTTCTGGGAAAATTTGTAATAGTCTATCTCGATAACATCCTTATTTTCTCTCAGTCTGTGGGCCAACATCACCAGCATGTCCATCAAGTCTTACAAAAACTGTGAGAGAACCACCTCTACGCTAAGCTGGAGAAGTGTGATTTCGATGTCACCCAAGTCTCGTTTTTAGGATACATTATATCCTCCCAGGGATATTCCATGGATCCGGATAAAGTCAAAGCCATACTGGAGTTGGTCCAACAAACTACCCTTAAAGCTATTCAGCACTTCCTCAACTTTGCCAACTACTATAGGAGGTTTATCAACTCTTTTTCTACTATCGTGTCACCCATAGAAGAAATGACTAAAAAAGGAGCTGATACCTTCAATTGGACATCTAAGGCTGTTCAGGCTTTCGAGGCTATTAAGACCGCCTTCACACAGGCTCCAGTTCCCCATGATCCCAATCGCATGTGTATCCACAATGCGAACACATAGATGTTCTTATGCTTACGCACATAGCCACAAACATACCCTGTAACTATTTTAATATGAAGATGCACAACGCACATTAGGGTATGTAAGATAAAATCCACAAACACACAGAGCATAATTGCGTTGTGCACAATACATACACGCAACACAAAATTTGCACTGTGCTCAAACGCACACATGTATTTCTGTAAATATCTCACTATTACTTATGCAAGCACATATAGAAAAGGTTTTAGTAGAGAATCATTATGGTATAAAGTGTGCATATATGATATGTAAGGTATACAACATGGTAGACATGGCATGTTTGGTACTATACTGACACCCTGTTTATTTCCAGATATTCTAATCTTTCAGCGAGGGAGTCGCATCTTGCGTTCAATGGTTATGGATTATAGGAAATTATAGGAAATTAGTGGTTAGAATGTATAATGTCTGTAGTGTCTTAAACCAGTTAAATAAAGACATTGTAATCTCAAGACATTGTTGGAGAATTGGGACATACCCCTAGTGACAACATATGAACTGTCCTATGAACTACAACGTACTACAAAGACCAAGAGCAAGAACCAATGGAATTAAGTTTGTCTGTCTACATTGTTGTTATCATGATCTGTAGGGTATATAACCCGTGCACCGGTCCCAGTCAGTAGCCATTCTCTTGGATGACCACAGACCTCAGGATTGACGACTGTATACTGGGACCGGTGCGGATGCATATGTATCAAGCTGTACCTTTTATATGTAATTGTCGTTGCGCTAATTGTGATAGATCAAAGCGTGTAAATTACTTTTTGTTGCAAAAAGAACTTTTTGTGCTTTGGAACAACAATCAAAGTATGTAAAGCAATTAATTCTCTCTAGTGATTTAGGGGTATTCATATTACCGACCATTACAACTTGTCATATATCCAGTCTGTCAAGCGATTGAATTCCCGACAAGCACGCTGGGCACTATTCTTTACTCGCTTCAACTTCCTTATCTCCTTCCGTCCCAGATCTAAAAATATCAAGGCTGATGCTCTCTCCAGGAGCTTTGTTCCAGCAAAGCAGGCTGCCTACTCTGGTGAACCAATTATCCCTGAGTCTCGCATTCACTGTGCTTTTGCCCAAAACCTAGCTAAACTCATTCAGGCCTGTCAGTTGGAATCTCCTCCAGAAAAACCTCCTGGTCTTCTATTTGTTCCGGAAGGATTCAGGAAGTCGGTTTTACTGGATTTCCACTCTTAATGAGCTTTCGGGCATCCTGGTATTAGCAAGACGGTTGACTTACTCTGTTGTGCAGTCTGGTGGCCTGCTCTGAACAAAGATGTTCGCGAATTTGTCCTGGCATGTGAGATCTATGCTCAAAACAAAACACTTCGGACAGTCCCTTCTGGCCTGTTGCTGCCTCTTTCCATTCACAAAAGACCTTGGACACACATAGCCATGGACTTTGTCATTGACCTCCCAGTTTCTGCCTGATGCTCCATCCAAGCTACCTTCTTCTAATGAGCTTTCCAGTTTATTTCTTCAGCATATCTTTCGCCTGCATGGTCTTCCGGAGGATATAGTGTCAGATCGAGGAACACAATTTGTGGCACAATTTTGGAGAGCCTTCTGTTCGTCCTTGGGCCCATATACTCAGGGTATCATCTGTAGTCTAATGGGCAAACTGGCGCATGCTAACCAGTCCCTGGAGCAGCTGGCTGAATTTGCCTTTAACAACTCGTGCCATTCAGCTTCTTCAGTGTCTCCTTTTTTCTGTGTCACGGGTCAACATCCCAGAGCAAATTCATTCGACTCCAGTTTGCCAGTCTTGCCTTCTGTCTCTCAGCTCTGTTGTATTTGGAACAAGGTCCATCTAAGCCATTGGAGGTCTCTCTCCACTCCAAGAAGTCTGCTGATAGACAACGGAGGTCGTGTATGATTAAGAAGGGTGATTTGGTTTGGCACTCTACTAAGAACATTAAGCTTCGCCAGCCTACCCAGAAGTTGGATCCAAGGTTCATTGGCCCATTATGCATCATTTCTCAGGTTAATCCGGTAGCTTTCAAGCTTCAGTTACCCAGGTATTTCTGTATCAACAACACCTTCCACTGTTCCTTGTTTAAACCAGTCTTTAGTTCAGTCAAGTTCAAGCCCAAGCTTCCATCCAGGCCTGCTTCGATTGTGGTCCACGGTCAACATGAATTTGTGGTTGAGAAAATCTTGGATTCTAAGATTTCCAGGGGTCATTTGCATTTCTTGGTCCACTGGAAGGGCTATGGCCCGAAAGAGCGCTTCTGGTTTCTTGAAAGTGCCGTACATGCTCCGAGGCTGAAGAGACTTTTCTTCCCAGATTTTCTGGACAAACCGGGTTCTGGGGTGTCTTCAACCCCACGTCAAGGGAGGAGTACTGTTACAAGTCACAGGAACGATTTGTCTTCCTCTAGCAGTTTACCTTCTACTGACGCTGTTGTTCCTGTTCCATCAGTAGCTAGGTGAACTGCATGTCACAGGTAGTCACATGTTTTCCACAGCACGGCATGATTGGTTCCTTCCCCAATTTGTGCACGCTGGCTTTTGGCCGCCTCGTAGACTATAGCGTTCCTTTTGGTTCTCTCGGCTCTGCTGCATGGTCAGGATTCTGGCCCTGATTCAGAGCCAGTCGCTCTGACCGAGTGCTCGCTCTGAATCAGGGCCAGTCTTTTTTTTTTAGAATGGCCTCCTGGCCGCTCGAATAGGTGTGGGCGACCACCCACAGCTACAGCGACCGGCCAACATCGGGCTTGCGATGAGACCCTTGTGGTAGGGTCTCGTTGCCACAAGCCCCAGAGAGATTTCGGCTCTAACAGAGCCGAAATCTCTCCCACTCTGGGCCACCATTGACCCGGTTGCGAGCGCTCAGCACTTGCAACCGGGTCTGAATCAGGCCCTCTGTCCTTTCTTGCTACATTGTGTTCTGGTTCTCCAGTGGTATTGCCTAGTCACCAGTTACCGGCTTCTCAGCCACACCAACAGCTTCAGTGCTGCCACCGGCTCTCCAGCCACTGCATCGGCCTCCAAGCCGCACCAGCAGCTTCCGTGCTGCCACCAAATCACCTGCCACTGCATCGGCTTCCCAGCTACACCATCAGCTCTCAAAGCCACATCTCAAGTACACCAACTTGTGTACTGGCCCCAAGCCGCACCATCGGCTCTCAAAGCCGCATCTCAAGTACGCCAACTTGTGTACCGGCTCCCAAGCCGCATAATCGGCTCTCAAAGCCACGTCTAAAGTACGCCAATTTGTGTACCTGCCCTAAGCTGCACCATCAGCTCTCAAAGCTGCATTTCAAGTACCCCAACTTGTGTACCGGCTCTCAAGCTGCACATCGGCTCACAATGCCACATCTCAAGTACATAATCAGTGCATCATCAGCTCCCAAAGCCACAACATCTATTTCTTTATTCCTACTACCAGCTCAAAGCCATATCATCGGCACATTAGCTCTCACAGCCGCACCATCAATTCACTTATTTCTGCTACCGGCTCAAAGCCGCACCATCGGTTCCTAAGCCGTATCATCGGCACTCAGAGCCAAACGTTCCTGCACATCGGCACTCAAGCTGCATCACTGGCTCTCCAGCCACACCATTGGCTCTCAATGCCAAACCTTCCTGCATATCAGCACTCAAGCCACATCACCAGCTTTCCAGCCACACTATCGGGTCTTTAGTTGCCTCATTGACACTTTCTGTTTGAAACTCCTCACCTAACCACTGGATCCCATCAGACACTCCTGTAAGCCGCTACTACCCTGAGTATTAAGTCCAGACAGCCACCTAAGTACAGGTGAACATCTTTAATTCTAAGGGAACAACGGGTGGCTGTTAGTGGTGGAAGACCTCGCTGGGCCGGGTTCTAGGGGGCTTACTTGGAGTAGTCTTTGGGATTCATAACAGGTAGGAGTGGTAGGGAAGGAAGAAAGCAAGAAACACCGTTCCTCTCTGGATATTACCCCACACACAGTTGCCATGTCTAACAAATTCTTCAGAGCAGACAGATATTCTTTAGTTGGACCATATTTCAAAGATCTATAATATGTATTGTCTTGTAGTTGGCCAAATACTTCTGTTGCATAATCGGTCCTATTCATGACTACCAGCGCCTTCCCCCCCCCTAGTCAGTTTCTTTTATTACAATGGAGGTGTCTTTGGTCAATAATTTCAAAGCTCTTCTCTCTTCCCTAGATAAGCTTGATTTTTACTTTGTTTTATTATGACTCTGGGAACATAGATTCTTAAAATCCTCCAATGTAATTCTATAAAATGCTTCAATACAGCTGTTTTTGGCACTTATTGGGAAAAATTCTGATTTTAATCTGAATTGATCCAAATTTTTCTTAATGTCGAATATTTTATGCATTTTTGGAGACATTGTATTATTCTCTTCCCATAATTCTTCAAGAGAGTGTAGAAGGATGTCATCATTACTATCCAAAACAATAGGGATTGAACACTCATCATGTCCCTCAAGATGTTTGTTAGCAAAATAAACGTTTGCATCATAAGGTTCTTATATATCTATTAAGAATAAGATCCACAAATAGATCAAAGATGTTTGGATCACTCGTTTGAGAAAAGTTACTTAGACCCTTCTTATATTTTCCTTTCCCTTGTTTCCCTCCTCTTCTCCCTCTGGGCTTATATCCCTTCTTATATCCCTTCTTCCTTTTGGTGTGTAGCTTATTTATGCACGTGCATGCAACTGAGGCCCTGATTCAGAGCCGGACGCTCTGACAGAGCGCTCACTCTGAATCAGGGCCGGTCTTTTTTTTTTTTAGAACGGCCTCCTGGCCGCTCACATAGCTGTGGGTGACCACCCACAGCTATAGCGAGCGGCCAGGAAGATGGTCGCGATGGTCAAGACCATCTCAACCATCGGGCTTGTGACGAGACCCTTGTGGTAGGGTCTTGTTGCCGCAAGCCCCAGAGAGATTTCGGCTCTAACAGAGCCGAAATCTCTCCCACTGACATCACTCGTGATGCCAGTGGGGCCGCCCCCAAACGGAGGCATTCACATGGGAATGCCTCCATCTGGGCAGCCACCCCCCTGGTCCACCCACCAAAGGGGGAGTGCTGTCACTCAACATCGACAGCACGCCCCCTTTGCTACGAGACCCGGAGTGACGGGTTGTCCGTCGCTATCCGGGTCTCGCGCATGCGCACGATGGAGCCGGCTCCGTCGTGCGCATGCGCTCTGGGCCACCATCGACCCGGTTGCGAGCGCTCTGAATCAGGCCCAGAGTTCAAACGGACAGGCACGCCTGCGTTTCTCCTACCACTCCCCTGTCACCACCCCCAAACGCTGACGTCCGGTCACTCATTCTGTGATGGCTTTCTATCTACATGCATGATTGCAGTGCAATCTCAATGCTTACCTGCACAAGGACACTGCGGTGCATACGCATGCACAGCACGCACCATCGGCAGATCTGTGTATGCGATTGCAATTACGATCCATGCTGAATACATACGCATTAACGAAAGTTAAAGACACACCCACAAGTATGATTGCAGATGATCGCACAAAAAAGAAAAAAAGTAAAAAAAGACAATGTGAAGCGAATCTTCCACAGCTCGAAACATCATTGGTGTACAAACCTTTAAATCCAATGTTGTTAAGCTAAACAGACATCACTCTCTGTAATTAGTCCTTTTAAATGAACAATTATGTACTTATTACTAAACATTTAATTAACATTGAACTATTGTTTCCTCTATTAAAGAGAGAGAGATAGATAGATAGATAGATAGATAGATAGATAGATAGATAGATTAAATAGTAATTTACTATATCCTTACTTATTAGCTCTATTTTTTATCTATAATACCAACACAACACCTTTTTGTTTTCAAATGTTTAAAACAATATAACAAAATTGGATTTTTACGTACCCTACTCATTTTTTCCCCCCCTATATTTAAAACTAGGACTGGCCCTGCAGCCTGGTGCTGGTTTCTAAATTACAGTGGAACCCTACATATTTTGTTCCCTGTAATTTTAGAAACCAGGACTGGCTGGCAAGTCCGGGGCTGGTTAAGCTTTAGGGTGGATGGGGTGACAGTGCAATCTCAAGTGAATCATCTCCTGCAAAACTTGCTACTTGGGAGAGAAATCTCGTTCTGCTTCCCCATCGGACATCTCATTCTCAGCTAAACTCACTTCGTGGTAAATTTGAGAGTCTCATGGGGCCTCAAATCACCCGAGTTTCGGCGTAGCTAATCAAGTTGAAAAAAAGCAAACTCTCCCAGACTCGATTCTTACCCCTAATTCAGCAGGTCAGTCCCCTTGTCCCTTGCTGCAAAGTCACACCCCCTTTTTTGCATACTACGCCCCCTTTTTTCGAGCTTGGTAGATCATAAAAAGGTTTTAAAAGTAGACCACCGAGTCCAAAAGTCTGGCCACCCCTGGTCTAGTGTGTACCAGTCGTCTAATGTGTACCCAGGTTAAGACATAAAAGTTGCAAATTGATACCAAGGGCCTGGCACTGAGTTGGATACAGCGATATTATACTTGCCTACTTTTAAAAACTGGTTTCAGAAAGATAAATTTGCCATGCTCTGCTGAAAGGGCATGTCTAGGTATATCTGTTGCTTGGGCAGTGGGGAATCCGGGGGATTTTATTAACTTCTCGTGGGCAGCTAGAGACTCTACAGTGAACCACGAGTTTCCCAGGATGCGCAGAGGGTAGGAAACTATGCTAAAACCATGTGACAACTGCATGACATACAATAAACCAAATACGTTTACATTTTTAAAAAATCCCAGCATATATGTTAATGCACTTTGAGACATAATTGACAGATCAGAAGTGGGTTATAGCAGCCAGTCAGCAGTCTCTGCCACAGATGATGACCGGTCAGCTCCCTGTCACTGTGTCTCGCCCAGCGGAAGCTACTCTGAAATGGGAGCCGTCTGGGACTGACTGACACACAGAACGTGGCTTCTTTCTCTCTCACAGCACTCCACTTGATTTTAAATCACACGACCTCCTATTGGATGTCTGTCACAGCTACTTCAAGCAATGAAAGGGAGATTATGGCCCTGATTCAGAGCCGGACGCTCTGACAGAGCGCTCGCTCTGAATCAGGGCCGTCCCTCTGAATTTTTAGAGCGCCCTTCTTGCCGCTCGAATAGCTGTGGGTGACCACCCACAGCTATAGCGAGCGGCCAGGAAGATGGTCGCGATGGTCAAGACCATCGCAACCATCAGTCTTGCGACGAGACCCTTGTGGTAGGGTCTCGTTGGCGCAAGCCCTGGAGTGCTTTTGGCTCTATCAGACCTGCTAGCGGGTCTGAATTAGGCCCTATGATTGGACTGCTGAACCCTCTAGTAGTTATTTCTAGGTGTTGCTGTCATCTCAGGATTCCCAATGGGGCAGTGGGGAATTCGGGGATTTTGTTTGACTTTACCATGAATCATGAGTCTCCCGCAGGATACGGGATGGTGTAGGCACCTATGAAGGAAGTCTGTGTGCGCGTCTTTATGTAAGTATAGCTGCAAACACTTCCCTAGTGTACAGCAGTGCGTCTGACTGTGCAGGGCCTGAGATGCCCACTTTAGACACTCATATACAGCTTGATGCCTTTTTATATGTACCATCAAAACTTGCATCAGCCCTATGATAGATGCAGATTGTCAGTCAGAGTATGGCTTCCAGTGTGAGCTATTAGTAAGTGTCTGTGTAAGCAATAACTTGACATGCCTGAGACACTCCCATAACATGCCCATAAGACGGTCCATCTCCATGCGTCTGAATAGTCACCTCCCTGTCACCACGCAGTCACCGTCCAGGAACGCCCAATACATTTTCAATACACTTCTGCATGCGTGTGTCTGAAATAGTGGCCTCCCTCCCCGCAGTGTCACTCGGTGCGGGGAGCGACGCTGTGAGCATGGCACTGCTAAAAAGGGAGCATGGTCACGTGGAAGGGGGCATGGCCTTGTGACCCGAACCCCCGTGCCTATTGGGGGGTGCAGGAGGTCCCTGTGTGGAGTGCCGGCCGACTCCCTCAGTGTCATCAGCCAAGTGCTGCACTTAATGCTACAGTGTAGCACCCGGCTCCTGTCAATGAGGGGGAGTCTGCACCTTGGTGTCACCCCTCAGCGAGTGACACCAGGGTGCAGATCACACTCTCCGCATCCCCTTTGTAAAACCACTGATCTGAAAATGCTACTGCGACTCTGAACAAAAACCATTGGGATGCATGATCCGTGTGACTTAGATATATGCGCAGTAAAAGAAAAACTGTCCTTGACATCGACATAGCAATGCGACTTGGAATCAGGCCCTAAGTTGCAGCTTTAGTCCTTCCAAGTACTTGATCATAAATATGCAGATAATACACGTACACCTAAAGTGCACCAGTGACTGGGACCTGAGTTGTGAACTGTAACATATGCAGTTTCTGAGCCTCCTTGTTCGCTGGACTGCTCAGACATCAATTTACTAACATGTCATTATTAAAATATTGTCAATAAATATAAAATGTGTGTGTAGTACACAGTGCTACTGCACACAACGCCTAGCTGCACCTCTGTAATATTACCAGCAAAAAGTGCAGGCACAAGTCACAATCACTCTGTTGGTGCCTGCACACAGGGGGACCTGCTTCCAGATCTAGCATCTGCACACAGGTCTCCCACAGCTTCATCCCTGTCTTTACCTGTCAAAATTGGGGGAATTTACAGGTTGCACATTTGGAGCGCCATCACAAACCAAACCTGATTCTGACATACAGCCACAGCATGGGAGTGACTGCACAGGAGAGGGCGGGGTGTGGTGAAGGAGGGCAGCGCTGCTGGTCTCGTTGGATGATATGAAGATTCCCTGGGACAACACAGCCTGTCCTGAGGTACTGGCCAGTCTTCCCTAATGAGGTCATAATGCAAAGGTTCCCACTGATGCAGCCTACTTACACCATGGGCCCTGAAACGGTCCAGGCAGCTGCTGCACTGCCGAAGATCTGTCACTGGTCTGGATGTAAAGATAAACAGATGGATTCAGGGAGATGGACTGTCTTCTAGAGTAATACCAGACTGATTGAAACCCAAGAAAAGAGGGGGGAGAGGGGGTCGATTTGAATGAGTGGGGTCTCTGAAGGCTGCCAGTTATTCCTGTCAACACTGCAAGTCTCTCCAGTGGATCCTGAGGGCCTATTTTCATGGCTGGTCCTGGAGCTGCAGCTCTACCCGCCCCATTGTTAATTTGGCCCTGTATAAAAGTATATTTGCGGTTGTTCTTGGGAGGTACCCGCAACTATTAAGGATCCCTAGGATGTAAGAAGGAGGACTATATCAGATATCTCCGATATCTGCTGCAGTCCCTCCATTTCTGACCACAAAGCAGCCCACATAGGTTTTTATGGGGGAGCTTATTTGTCGAATTGTTTGGTCCCACTGTCTAATGCCAAGCTGAGGTGGCATTAGCTATATATTTTATAAAAACAAGCAAAGTTGGTGGCACTTGTAGGCTGAAAAGAAGACCAGGGAGGAAATTCAGTTAGTCTAAGTAATTTACCGTGGACTAATTTAAGCAGCAGGACTATTCAATTAGAGCTGAAGGTAGCCCACAGACTACAGTTAGCGAGGTTCGCAAAAAATGTGTGTTAAATAGCCAGTTTGTGGGTACCACAACCGTGTTAACCCATAGGTCTGGGAACTTATCCTGGAGTCTATGGGTTATCTCATGTTAATACGGTAATTTATCGGGTGAGAAAAAGGGGATCTACACCCTATTTCACCCTCAGTAAATTACCGCTGCTAATTGAATTCCCCCTCAAGTAAACTAAATAGGTTCCAAGGTTACTTTTTCAAGCCTATGAGTGCCACCAACCTTGTTTGTTTTTAATTTAGCACATATTTTCAGATTTGTAATCAGGAGGCACTGGGCACAGTAATCTACATTGTACTTGGAGTACCTGCCCCACGGACTATATAATCTGTATGTGTATATCTGTATTTATTTATTTTTTTCCCCTTTATTTAATTGTCAATAAAATATCAGGTGCTGCATGCTTCACACAGTGGTTGAAGGTTGGCGTGCATGCGCATGGCTTCCATTCACTGATGGGAGAGGGCTGGGGGAAGCCTAGCCAGTGCCGGAGGGCTGGGCTTTACCCCCAGCCAGACGTTATTTGGAGGCGTGCCATGCGGGCATGCCTCCAAATAACGTCACTTAGGGGCGTGGCCTATGGTAATGAGGCCACACACCAAATTTCAGCACCGCGCGTGCTTCACCACGTGCGATTGCAGGGCGCAGTTTACCTGGCCGGCACAGTGTGCTCAGACCCCTGGAGCCAGCCCTGCTGGTGACCACTGTACTTCAGAGTCCATTACCATGGGCTTTGTTTGCAACAATATCAGTTTTGCCTTTAAAAAAATTGCCGCTTTAAATCTCAGCACCTGTCGCAACTCGTAGACTATTACAGTTAGCCCTCTGTGTCATAGTGGACAGGATATAATTGGTTGTAAAACCGTTATATGAAACAACTATATTACAATGTTTGGGAGATGGTTTGTAGTCATGAATTAGCATAAAAAAGGACAATATTTACTCAATCCTAAGGCTATAAACAACTTGTTAATATAGACACGTCATTATATACTCGTAAAATTCACAGAATGGTTATAACCTGTGTCGTTAGCAGTAAAGGAGCTATAAATTCAGAAGTGTAGTCTCAGGTTTATTCCTATCATTTTTAGCAATGTAATTACAGTTGCTGTCTCGTAATTCATTTCTTACATAGCAACTGGTGTAGGCATTATAACATTTTTATTATTATTTGGCAACTTCATAAAAAAAGCAATATGGAATGTGCCTTTTTTGTTAATACATACAAATAATGCACATAAATTATGTTCTTTGTACATAATCAGTGGAATTCTATTTTGCATAGGATATATTTTTCTTTACAAACTGCAGTTGCCAGTGTTATGTAATATATACAGGATGAAAATAGCCTTAAGTAATAGGTTTGCATACGAATTTCATTAAAGGACAATTATTAAATACGTTTTGGCTCAAATTTGTCTGATTTGTATTAAGATAGATAATACTTGTTCTTGTCTGAAAAAAATTTAATTAGAGAACTTATTTGGTAACCTTAATGGATGTGCTGCTGTCACCTAGGGGCCATTCCGTGTCAAATCAACACACTTTTTGTTAAAATTTTACCTCAACAGCTCAGATTTTGTTCAAATTTGCTATATGGAGAGTATGTATGTAGTATAAGAAAAATACAATATTTTATTTAAATATCTCATGCCATGTCCAAAATATGACTATGTAAAGTTTTACAAAAAATCTGTCAAAAATGCACAACCTGCATATTTTCAAATTGCCATAAAGCTCTCCTAATTAAGATAGAGAGGTGGGAGTGGTGTAATTTTACTGTGTTTTTTATGCCCTTTCCTATGATATACAAAACAATAGGCTTTGTGAGGAAGAACTTTTTCCAAATTCAAACTAAAATTTTTGATCATGATTATCTCAAAAAGTGCGTCGACAAAAAAGTTCAAAACATTTCTGGAAATAGTCTATACTAATCTTAAATGTTTTTCAAAATTTAAAAGTGGGAGGATAATGGGTTCATAGTAACGATACTGTGAGGGTCATAACTTCTGGGACTATTCTTCCCAGGTAACACAAACCTTCGGAACTCGGGGAGAGCCATTTATACGCTTTTCTTCCACAGATGAAATATACATTATCAGGGAGAACATAAGGAATGGTATGCATCATTATCATTAAGCACATTTCCCTAGCAAACAATCCTATTTCTGGTTCTTCCATCTGGTATATGCAAGTTTCTGGCTGTATTATTTTAGCACAATAACCATTTGGCACCTTACCAATAATTTCTTTGGTGGAACTCAATGTTTACCGATACCTAAAATGTTTCCCACCAGACTTAATGGAGCACAATAAATCATGATTTATGGACTCATTATCAGCTCTTTGTGAGAAGGTCATCGTCTGATTATTCCCCGTCACTTCCCAACTCCCGGGTTTATTGGGGTTGGTTATGTTTAAACACAAAAGTGATCTATCTACTTGGAATTGATAGAGTTTGAAATGAGGTGGTTTGGATGAGAGGAATTTTCCATCCAATGTTTTCCCTTTTTGTAATTCTAAAATTTCCGTGATATTCAGTGGAAATGGCACCAACCCTACGTTATGCTGTCCCTGGGGCACATGTGAACACACCCAGCAATCAGTTTGATTTAACACTTTGCCTACCATGCTATCATAATCCACTAGAGGATACCCACCCCAGTACGGATTATATTTAGGTTGGCACCGTTGGATACAGTTCTCATCAACTAGGGACCCACAAAGCTCACAAATACAGGAATCTTCAGACGATAACCCTTCACACCTTCCCCGAGTATCCAGAATGACAGCTCTTTTAACAACAACAGTACTCCCCTGATTGGCATTGCACTCCTCCTGATTCCACTCCATCAGCACTGCCATCAGCTCCCGTTTCCTCAATCGGTCCCCCATCACAGACACTGGATATCCCCGGACTGACCAGGATTGTGAACACTCTAAAAGAGAATATGAAAATGAACACAGCAGGCCCGTCCATTGTCACAACAAGACCTGCAAATTTCTCTCAGTTCAGGTATCTTACTACGACCTTTTCAATCCTCCCGGAACAAGCTCGCGAGTGACAGATCCACGCTATCAGCTTTGTCTCTGACTTGTTTCTCCACCGGTTAATTGACCTTTTTGCAGTGAGTGGAATGGACCCAGGTATCTCTCTCGGCCACCTTCAAAGATGTAGTACTCATCAGCAGCACCTGGAACAGACCTTCCCACCGAGCAGTCAAACAACCTGAATGCAAGAAATTTCTGATCATTTTATATTCACCTGGTTCAATATCATGACAGTTCGTTTCAGGCATATCATTAGACAACAATTTCAGTTTCTGCTGCTGTTGCTTTAACTGCTTACTCATTGATATAAAATACTTCACAGTTACCTCGTTGTTACCCTTTAGATCTTCCTATGGACTTATAATGAAATGAGGTTGTCTACCGAACAATATTTCAAATGGGGACAGATTCAGAGGAGGTCTAGGAGTGGTCCATATGCTATGTAGGATGAAAGGTAAAGCTTCTGGCCATCCTAGTCCAGTCTCTGCCATGATTTTACTTAGCTTATTTTTAATAGTCCCATTCATCCTCTCTACCTTGGCACTGGCTTGCGGTCGGTAGGGGGTGTGAAGTCGGCTATTAATACCCATCAGCTTACACATATTTTGAAAAACATCACCTGTGAAATGGGTTCCCCTGTCACTCTCGATGATTTTAGGGATACCGTACCTGCATACAAATTCCTGAACTATTTTCTTAGCAGTAAACGCAGCAGTATTAGTGGCCGCTGGGTAAGCCTCAACCCAGTTAGAAAATATGTCTGTGCACACTAATACATACTTAAGGTTCCTGCAGGGTGGTAATTGGATGAAATCAATTTGTATCACCTGGAAAGGTCCATCAGTCGGTGGAATGTGGGACGGTTCGGTGTGGATCGCTTTCCCTATGTTCTTTCTCAAACAGGTCAGACAGGACATTGCTATCTTCTCTGCTTGTGAAGAAAAACCTGGTGCACACCAGTATGCCCTCACCAACTTGCACATACCCTGTTTACCCAGATGAGTCAGACTGTGTGCTGCCTCAGCCAGGCTGGGGTAATATGCCTTGGGGGCTACTGGCTTACCATGTCCGTCCCTCCAGAGCCCAGAGGACTCTTGCCCACACCCCTTGGACTTCCAAATGGATTTTTCCTGAATTGAACACAAATTTTGCATCTCAATTAATTTCAACATATCAATAGTTTGAAATTACATAATTGTTTCAGTTGGAGGAAACATTTTTAACCCTGCTGCCCATTTTGCAGCTGCATCAGCTCTGTTGTTGCCCAGTGACATCGGGTCATCCTCACATGTGTGGGCTTTGCATTTAATTACTGCCACTGCTTTGGGCAATTGGATTGCTTCTAGAAAATATTTTATGTGTCGGGAATGTGCAACTGGTGTGCCTGCTGCTGTCATAAAATTTCTCAGACGCCATAGAGCCCCAAAATCATGCACCACCCCGAACGCGTACATCGAGTCAGTGTAAATGTTAGCAGATTTGCCTGCTGCCAGTTCACATGCTCTAGTCAGTGCTACTAACTCTGCCACCTGGGCTGAGTGAGGACCGAGAGGTTTAACTTCTATGATGTCTGTATCATTTACTACAGCATAACCTGTACATAATTCACCTGTGTCTGTTTCTCTATGACAACTCCTATCAGTATAAAAAGTTACATCCACATTCTCTAAAGGTGTGTCATGTATGTCAGGTCTAGCAGTAAAGGTCTGATTCAGATATGTCATACAATCATGCGTATCATTATGTCTGCCAAACTCACCTCCTGCCAGCAACTCCTCTCCTTCCACCCTTTGTACATCATGTTGTACATATGGTAGGTATGTTGCTGGATTCAGCATACTGCAACGTTTAACAGTAATATTTGCAGGAGCGATTAGAGCTAGTTCCCATTTGGTGAACCTAGCCGAGGAGACGTGTCAGGTTTGAGCTGAGTTCAACAGAGCAGATACAGCATGGGGAGTGTAGACAATCATATCATGGCCCAATACTACGTCCTCACTTTTACTCACCAATAGAGAGGTAGCTGCTACACTTCTCAAACAGGTGGGGAGTGATCTTGCTACCGTGTCCAATTGGGCACTGTAGTATGCTACGGGCCTACTAGCATCACCATGTTTTTGTGTAAGGACACCTGCAGCACAACCATCGGCTTCCGTACAATACAAATCAAAAGGTTTTTCATAATCAGGTATTCCCAATGCAGGAGCTCTTGTCAGACTATCCTTAAGATTAAGGAAAGCCTGTTCTGACTCCTCTGTGTGTATGACACGATCGGGTTTTGAGGAAGAGACTAATTCCTGTAAAGGTAAGGCCAAAATAGAAAAACCTGGTATTCACATTCTACAGTATCCACACATTCCCAAGAAGGTACGAATTTGCTGTTGATTCTACGGCAGTGTCATGTTTTGTATGGCCTGGATTCTGTCTGTTGTAAGGTGTCGTAACCCCAGGGTTAGGCAGTGTCCCAAATATTTTACTCTGGATTGGCACGGCTGTAGTTTGTCCTTAGCCACCTTGTGTCCTGTTTGTGAGAGATGAAGTAACAAAAGTTTAGTATCATTCAAACATGACATAAATGAGTCAGAACATAGCAATAAATCATCCACATATTGAATTAAAACAGATCCACTGGCAGGTTGAAAAGATTGTAAACAGTCGTGCAATGCCTGGGAGAAGATACTGGGGCTGTCTATGAAACCTTGGGGTAATCGTGTCCATGTTTATTGTAAACCTCTGTATGTAAATGCAAATAGATACTGACAGTCAGGATGGAGAGGCACAGAGAAGAAAGCTGAACAGAGGTCAATGACAGTGAAATGGGTTGCATTTGGTGGGATTTGCATCAAAATGACAGCTGGATTGGGCACAATGGGGAATTGGCTCTCTACTACCTTATTGACACCTCTAAGGTCTTGTACCAGCCTATAACCCCTCCCACCACTCTTCTTCACTGGAAAGATGGGACTGTTGGCTACAATAGCTGTACGAACTAAAATTCCCTGTTGCAATAATCGCTCAATTATTGGAAAAAACCCTAATTCTACCTCCTGTTTTAGTGGGTACTGGGGAATTTTTGGAGCTTGCCTTCCGCTATTTAAATTTACCATTACAGGGCTTACGTTTGCCATTAAACCAGTATCCTGACCATCTTTGGTCAAAAGGGAATTTGGAATTAGGGACCACATTTCATCTACCTGTGATGGAGTTTCATTTAAAACGGTAGAGTGATACATTATCCTTTGTGGAGTGTCTAGCATATCCCACACCTCATATACCATTCTCTCTGGGATATCTAAAAATACACCATCAGGGGTGCAATATATAACACATCCTTACATAACAAGTCTCTGCCCAGTAGGTTAGTAGGAGCCACAGCAGCCAGGAGAAAAGAATGCCTGGTATGCAACGGCCCAATAGTAACCTCTGTGGACTTTGTTAAAGGATAATGTTCCACTTTACCTGTTACACCAATTGTTGGTACTGTCTCGTTGGTCACCTGCAAATTAACGGGAGATTTTATCACCGACCTGGTCGCCCCTGTGTCTACAAGAAAAGGATATTCAGTACCAGCTACATCAACCATCATGACCGGTTCTTCCCTAGTACTTCCCGTTAACCTGACCATTTGTAGACTACAGGGATGACCTGGCCCCTAGCGTTGGCTACCATTCTCCAATAAAGCATTTACGGCTACAATTGGAGCTGGTGCCTGCTGAACATTTGCTGGCCTCTGTGCATATCCCTTATGGGGATATCTAGGTCTTCCCTGATGTGAGATCCCTACTCCTTTTACTGTACAGTTTCTACTTAAGTGTCCTGTTTGTTTACAGTTAAAACATGTTCGTGTTTCGGGTGAAGACATGTGGTGCTGTGAGGTTTACGCAGAGGGTAAAGGTGTTGGATATGGGTAAGGATAGGGAGGATAAGGGTATTGTGGGGGATAAGAGGTTGGTGGATAGCCTGGGACCTGTGGTTGCATCGGGCTAGTGGGATAGAGTTGTGTTTGTTGTTGAGTGGGGTTAGTGAGAGCACATACTTGTTCAGAAGTGAGTGTGTGTGCAAGTGCAAGTGTGTCTGTTGGCTGTGGTGTTACCGTCATTCCCTCCAGAGCTTGTATACTGACAGCCATTAGTTTTTCGCTCTGGGCTTCTCTCTTTTTGGAGATGTTTTTATCATGTTCAATAGCGGTTTCTATGAGGGTATCTATTGTAAGTCCCCGCCAGCCAGGCTGTGAGGTCTGAACCCGAGTCTTTAAACTCTCTTTCAGACCGTCCACAAGTACCGTGACTATCATTCCCCTGTGATGAGTGCTATCTTTAATATCTTCTATCCCAGTGTACTGGGTGATAGCCTGCAGAGCCTGATCGCAGTAATCTTTTGCAGTCTCACTCTCTTTTTGTTTAATGGTGAAAATTTTGTTCCAGTTAACTACTACTGGAAAATATATACCCAATTGAGTTACAATGCGAGAAATGTTACCTTGGTTTACTTGGTCTGTTAGGGGAAAGTCACCATCCAATACACAATCCGTGATAAATTTTGTCACGTCGGTATTGCGTGGCAGACAGGCCCTTAACACCACATGCCAATCTTTATTAGTGGGCTCATGTGAACTACCCAAATTTCTCAAAAATCTTTGACATTTGGCTAATTCCTTTTTGGGATCGGGGAAATCATTTATGATGGAATTTAGTTCTGCTCTTGTCCAAGGACAATGCATTACTACCTCCCTCGTGGGCACTATACCGTTTGCGTCTGCATTTCCATTTGGAACAGTTATTGTCCGAATGGGATGCAGACCGGTAGCGCTGCTACCTTTGACCTGGTTACCTGGCTGGGGGTTTAGTCTGCTGCTGCTGCGTATGGTATGAACAACTTCCTCTATGGGTGCAGAGGACACTAACAATTCCCTTGCTGTTACCGATGGAAATGACGGCACCACTCGTGATTGTGGTGATGCAGCATCTATCATCTGCACAGCATGGGAAATGGCAGATATCACAATAGTCTCATCATCCGCATCATGAACATTTTCTTTATAGTTGCTTAAGAGAGGGTACAAGTTGCTTGTTACATTTTTATGGGTATTTTTGGTTACTGTACTTGCACCTCCATCCACATAAGGTGGGGGAGGTGAGCGTGAACTGCTGGCAATACTCTCCATGACGCTACCTTGTCACACGTGCGAACCATTTTGTGGCTCGCCCGTATTGCAATTTAGCATCGCAGATGTATTTTCTGACAATGTGCTCGTGATGCTTGTTTGCATCGTTTGCACATTGTTAAGCCACGCATCCCCTTCATGCTGCCACAGTTTTAAACATTCAAAATATTTAACCTTTTTCTCTCGGGAGCGCATCAAACTGATGTGATCCCGGACATTGTCTAACACATTTTTATCAAAACTACCAATTCTGGGAAACGGTTTAACACTCTTCCTCGTCATATTAAACCATAAATCACAATACCTTATTGCATAAGTACCGTACTTGGTATGCATGATACGACGGGCCGATCCGATCGGCGCCTCCATTAGCAGCACATCATTGCCTAACATCTCTACTGTTTGCATGGCTCCCATTCTGAGACAACTCCTATGCTTTTCAATAAAGATTTAAGCCGGTGAAAGACAATCAAGACACTTTCACTTACCTGTGGACGATTTAAGTCGGCAGCGCCCACATACCTGGATAAGATTTAGTAAGGCAACTTCCACACCTGAATAAGATTTGAAAAAGGCAACTTCCACACCGGGGTAAGATTTAGTAAGGCAACTTCCACACCTATGAGAGTTTATATGTCGGCTACTCTCGCGCACCTCTCTACAACAAAGACAACATGTACACCTGCTACTGCGTATAGAACGGTAAAGTTGCTTACCGAGTGGCTAGGCCCTTGCACCTAGCCCTTAAGGATCATACGATACCCTTAACTTTGTTCAACAAGTATTCACTGTTACACACTTTTTTCCTGCGCAGAAAAATACACGTTAAAACAGATATTGGTAATAGAAAAAAAATTAAAACCTCAATGGCTTTTTTCAAACACATGGCAGCACAACCAGAAGTACGTATACACTATTGTGCGACCAGTTGCATACACAATAATGCGACTACCACACAACCGTATAATGGCTTTTTAACTGCGTACGCAAAAGTGCATCTTTGCTATGCGCAAACCTGCGACATAGCCACGTACTCAGTACTGCGACACCCCTTTAAACGTAAGGTTCTACCAACAGAGGAAAACAAACTTTTTCCTCTCTTGTCCCTGGATTCTAATCAGCTCCCTTGATTCACACGGAGACGGATAGCGATCTTTCAGCACAAAGCGGTTGCAGGCAAACCCTGCATGTGGCCACTCCACCCTTTGCTGAAATATCGATGACCGTATGTACCATGTGAGCAGGTAAGTAACTTCACTACGAGCTAACGATACTGGTTCAGAACCTCTATATACACCTTCCTATACCTTCTAATGTCCTGCCTATACCTTCTAATGTCCTGCCTATACCTTCTAAGGATGACACTAATTTGCGTACGCAGTGACACCATAAATAACGACTTAGACGTGGAATCTGTGGTTCCAAAGCACAAGTGATATTCAGGTAAAAGTTCAGACAGTTACATGCAATTGATCAAGACACAATTTAGGTGCAAAAGGAAATTATACAGACCCAAGTACAGTATACATACGCAGGCGCTTCCGGACCCAGAGATAGGCATCAGCAAGAGACCCCTCGTCATTCAGCATTCAGCACGAAGACTCAGAACCAGCGTTCATGCACTCATATTTATAGCCCCCTGAATAAACAGGACAATAGGGAAGTCTGTTGCTGATATCATTGGTTCTCAGGAGTGAAGCATCTCTTACAGCACATTTAACAGGCTGGTTCAAACAGACTCTCCCTGCCTCTAACAGCTGGGGGTCTTCCTCTTCACGCCTCCTGTATCATCCTAACAGTTGTTTCTAAAATATACATTTTGTTGCTTGTAGGCTCTGCGATCCATAACTCGGAAATGCATGATACGATCTCCCCACCGATAACACCGGAATACTGTAAAAAGGATACGCATCAGTACAACTCCAAACATGACTTGTTTAGCATGTATAATACCTTAGTTATCAAATATCTTTATTTCTCAGCATTTAAACTAACTGAACCAACTTAATTCATATACTTTAGAGCTTATTGAACCCTATGTGTGAATATGTAATGTGTGGGTATTCAGGGTTTGAAATAAAGACGCTAGTTAACTTGGGGCAGATGCGTGCGCATAAAGCTAATAAAACAGCGGTTTCATACAAAGTCCTATGCATTCGCTAATATGCGACTAGTTAACAGCGCAATTGTGTGTATTAATGTGTGTATGAGAAATGGTGAAAGATGCAAATGTATGGTGCTATTAGTATTATCGCCACATGTACTAAAATGTGAGTTTATCTAAAATGGCGCTTAGGTGGACATTCGTAAAGTGGCGTCTTGCGATCTCATTGTCAAGATGGCGTCTTGCAGCCAGTCGCAAGATGGCGTCGCCGCGATTAAATTTTAACTTGAACTTGTCTTAGCCAATTATTCAGCTTCGACAATAGTTAAAAATAAATTTAAACAGGAGTAGGCACTACGTTTGAAAAAATCAGGGCCTACTTTTAAATCCAATTATATGATGGAACAACTAAAATTAGCCCAACACTCAATATTTGAATTAAATGTCAATTATTTTAATTACTTATTGTCAATATCAATTACATGTGAGAATATTTAACATAGGTATTATATATTCTCACATGTAGAGATTCTCAAAAAGTAAAGAAGAGAATTTACAAAAATTCAAATATTGTAGGCCTAATTATAAAAGTTCCTATATGACTTTATTAACTAAAAACAATGAATAATGCTTGCAAGAAAATAAATTAATGATCTTAAATAATGTTAATGCATTGTTTATGAATCATGCTCATGAATCATTGTTCTCGTAAATCAATGGTCAGGGATCATGCTCAGTATTACAGGACAGTTTGTAGCATGTATGTGCAAGCTCTTGACAACTTATGACACTGCACCCAGTCAGACTATATTGAGTCTGAAACATTTTTGAACGATCATTTCAGCCAGTCAGAAACTATTCAGGGAACACAACAGTATCATGCTTTTATACCTGTTGATTCAAGTACATCAAAAATATCTGTGAAAACCTTTTCTAAGGCTACAACATCATCTACAGTATTTGTTACAAAATCCCTAGACAAACTCCAGTTGACACAAATAAATGGCTATATATCCATTGTGTATAACTAAAAATGGTGGCTTGCTTACGTGATGGCAGAGCCGTAACTAGACTTTTTGGTGCCCTGTGCCAGAAAGAGCATTGGCGCCCCCCTCATTTTTCAAAGGGACATAATGCACCCAAAAAAGGGCTATGGCTTCATGGGGAAGGGCCAGGGAAGAGATAGGAGAGGCCAGGAGATACTGGGGATGAAATAAGAGGAAGCTACAAGCAAGAATGATAATAAACAGAAATTTGACAGGCCCAAACAGTTCCCCCTGACCTGTGGTGCCCTGTGCGATGGCAACGGCCACACTACCCTAGCTACGGCCCTGTGTGATGGACAAGAATAAAGATGAAGACAAATTAAAAGTGACCTTCCTTCATCCAGCTGGACCTTCACCATCATTCTTCTATCCAAGGAAGCCTGATGTACTATGGATACCTCTAATAGATGTCTTATGCAAAGTCGACCCTATAACTCCAACTGGAAGAATTTATGTCATGTCTCCTGATGACACTTTAAAAACCACTGAGGCATTGTCAAACTATCTTCAGCTAACATTGTTGACTGACTTATACAATGTCAAGTATTTCTAGTCAACTTTATATAATTAAAATAATGAAGCCTTCAAATCTATTATTACATATTACTACTTGTAATACACCCGGTTTTTGTGAATAAACTACCTTGCTTTAAAATTATTTTTACCTATGAACCCATTATCCTCCCACTGTTAAATTTTGAAAAACATTTAACATTAGTATAGACTATTTCCAGAAATTTTTTTCTACTTTTTTGTTTACGAACTTTTTGAGCTGATCAAAAACTTCAGTTTGAATTTGGAAAAAGTTTTTCCTGACAAAGCCTATTGTGTTGTATATAATAGGAAAGGGCATAAAAAACACAGTAAAATGACACCACTCCCACCTCTATATCTTAAAAAGTATGCTGGTTGTGCGCTTGACAGATTTTTGAAAACTTTACATAGCCATATTTTGGAAACGGCATGATATATTTAAACAATATTTTGTCTTTTTCTTAGACTACATATATGTACATATATATATATATATATATATATATACATACAGAAAACTCAGCACTCACCATTGTTAAATCACTCACAATAATATATGAATAAATAATGGGGTTTTGGTTCATGTATTGATCAATGCATTTAAGCCTGCAGCCCACATCAAGGGACCCCACTTCTCTGCAGATCCTACACTATTATGGAAACCTGGTAGCTGCCATCACTGAGTTTAAACTGAAAAAATGTTAACTGGTTTAAAGCTCACCTGCCAACTAATGGCTTTTAAAGGCGGCAAGACAGTCACCAAACATAGCTGCTATCATACAACCAAAAAGGCAGCTGACACAGGTTATTATAAATGATCACATAAGGTTAATTGAAAATTAACCAAATAAACAAAGTCAAAAATCCACTGCACTCGCCACTGCCAGATTTGGGGTGCAGACCTGCACTCGCCATTCCCAGGCATGGGGTGCAAGTGGCTTGTGACCACATTGCTTAAATAAATAAAAACAGAATACTCAGTACTCACCATTGATAAATCACTCACAATAATATATAAATAAATAAATAATGGGGTTTTGGTTCATGGATTGATCAATGCATTTAAGCCTGCAGCCCACATCAAGGGACCCCACTTCTCTGCAGGTCCTACACTATCTGTCAAACTTATGGAAACCTGGTAGCTGCTATCACCTGCCAACTAATGGCTTTTAAAGGCATGAGCAGCTACCCCATTATTTATTTATTTATATATTATTGTGAGTGATTTAACAATGGTGAGTGCAGAGTTTTCTGTAAAACTCAGAAACGTCGACCACAGGGGCTGTGTTCCCAGTGTCTTTATTTGGTTTTTTTTTATATCAGAGTGCCATCCACCTTGCTTTGGATACATTTTCTCTGGGAAAGGCACCTGACTATGCTATGTGGATACCTGAGTGCCGGATTCTCCTTGACTATAGCGCTGGACTTTAGCTCAGTCTAAGAACATTAATCAGGGCACCAGCAGGATTTATTTTTATAATTTCTACATTTACCAGGACTCATTCTGCTTATACTGTGTTAGCAGATTTGTTTTAAGTAATGTCAACTGTGGTATCAACGGAAGTGATAACATTGACTTTCCTATTGGAGATGTATTAAGTTTTTCAGAATCGGATGCCGACACAATTTTGTTTAAAGATAATTTGCAAGATACTGCTGGTAAAGAAACTGAGGAACAACTTTTTGTTCAGTGGTTACAACTGAGAAAACGAGAAATTGATTACCATCTCCATGGTGTAACACTATCGGACTACTTCAGAATTAAAAAGATCCCTAGAGGATTTCAAGTTAAAAATATACCTACCATAGGATGGCATAACCCAGAATTCTGCAGGAAATGGGCTGCCGTCCTAAACAAATGCTCATTTGACCTGATATTGCTGGTCGTGGAGGAGTCCGCAAAGGAATTGTCCGTGGTAAGAGACAAAATCAAAACATTTGAGTCTCTGCATAAAGATACATTAAAAGCAGATACCTCGGGAGATTGGCTGAATAAATTGAGTTCACAGGTGGAAAAATATAAAGCGGATTTAATTAAATTTAAAAAATCCAAATTACAAACAGTGGAACGTGACTATACGGAACATAAAATCTATAGTTGGGTCAACAATCAGGCCCAGGTCCCAGATAGACGACAAAGGTACAGACAACCAAGGAAATTTGGTTTAGATACTGACAAATCTAGCGGTGGTGTATCCTCTAGCGAGCCGGAATGTGTAAAGGGAATGAAAAACACTCTCACCCAGAAACCCCCTTTAGGGGTAGCGACTGGGGGACAAGACAAATCCCAACCCGATCCTATACCCGTAGGGGCGGTGCGGATGTACAAGAAAGGTCTACAAACGGAGGATTTAGTATTTAATCTATCCTCCAAGAACCTGACCCCTGATGAAATTAGCGTTCTTAATAATGGACTGTCGTTTGTACCCTCTGTGAAGCCTAGTCAGAGTAAGATTGATTTATACAAACTTAATCGCCATCTGAGACTGAAGGAACATTTTGGAGAAGTGACTAGTAATTTGGAAAAGCCTTTTCTGTTTACACGTAAATCTACATTTGAACCTTCATCTAAAAATGCAGCAATTAAATATTTTACCAGCAGAACGGATAGAATGTTGGATGACAATTTAACAACCTTAAAAATGCCTATACCAAATCTTACTGCAAAAGAAAATAAAGCTTTAAAAGATTTAGGTACTTATAAAGATGTGGTCTTCCGTCCCACCGACAAAGGCGGCGGGATTGTCGTTCAAGATATTGCTGCATATAAACAGGAGATTTACACCCAATTAAGTGACCCTAAAGTGTATGAACAACTTTGCCAATTGTTTTATGTTTCAAGTTGAAAAAGATGTGTTCTTTACAGATCCAGACATAGCAAAGAATATTATATTATCGGATCTGCAGTAATCATCATGTGATCATGTGACCACCCACAGCTATAGCGAGCGGCCAGGAAGATGGTCGCGATGGTCAAGACCATTGCGACCATCGGGCTTGCGACGAGACCCTTGTGGTAGGGTCTCGTTGCCACAAGCCCAGAGAGATTTCGGCTCTCACAGAGCCGAAATCTCTCCCACTGACATCACTTGTGATGTCAGTGGGGCCGCCCCCAAATGGAGGCGTTCACATGGGAACGCCTCCGTTTGGGCAGCCACTCCACCGGCCCGCCCACCAAAGGGGGAGTGCTGTCACTCAACATCGACAGCACGCCCCCTTTGGTACAAGACCCGGAGCGACGGTTTGCCCGTCGCTATCAGGATCTCGCGTATGCGCACTGGGCCACTATCGACCCGCTTGCGAACGCATAGCACTCGCGAGCGGGTCTGAATCAGGACCACTGTGCATCCACATGGACTTAACGAAATTATGTACTATACATGTTTCCTATGATCTTAGTGATTCTTTAGTTCAAGTTAATTTTTGGTTTATAGTTCTATTAGTGTGTTGTTGATGCCTTGATACTATCTATTATTGCGTATGTTTTCTGGGTGGTTAATATTAATATAATTATAATAATGCTTCTCTAGGTAGATTGGTTTTCCACTTAACAGTTTCTGCAGTAACTATTTAACAAACGTTTATAGATGACTTTTATCTCAGAACATGTTATTCCTCATGTTCTGATTAGATCAGATGTGGGTCTTATTATGAAATTTAGCATGTCAGCGTGCTTGCACATTATTTAGTATTGTTGTTTTTTCAGGTTGGCGCTATGTGTCTCCTGATACCCTGTTGTCATGGTGATGGTACACATTTCCCTAACCATGTGATTATAATGCGATGCCCTGAAGCAGCCCATCCAAAGCAATCCAGGGGACCCACGCCCCAAAAATCAACCCGTAGCTGCACTGCAGTATAAAAATTTATAGGACTTACCTAGGATTGTGCCTTGTACTAAATTGCAGTCAAAATGCTAGAATGCAAGAAGAAAAAGTACAAGTGCACAACTCCAACATTATGTATTATATATAATTAATAATGTTGGAGTTGTGCACTTGTACTTTTTCTTCTTGTGTTTGCAACAATAGTCTCCACAGGTAGCACCTCCCATTATATATACACTACGGTTCAAAAGTTTGGGGTCACTTAGAGATTTCCTTATTTTTGAAAGAAAAGCTCTGATTTTTTCAAGTAATATAACATTAAATTAATCAGAAATACACTCTATACATTGTTAATGTGGTAAATGACTATACTAACTGCAAATGTCTGGTTTTTAAAGGAATATCTACATAGGTGTATAGAGGCCCATTTCCAGCAACCATCACTCCAGTGTTCTAATGGTACATTGTGTTTGCTAAGCGCATTAGAAGACTAATGGATGATTAGAAAACCCTTGAAAACCATTGTGCAATTCTGTTAGCACAGCTGAAAACGGGTTTGCTCATAAAACTGGCCTTCCTTTGAGCTAGTTGAGTATCTGGAGCATCACATTTATGGGTTTGATTATACTCTCCAAATGACCAGAAAAAGAGAACTCTCATGTGAAACTCGACAGTCTATTCTTGTTCTTAGAAATGAAGTCTATTCTTGTTCTTAGAAATGAATTGCCAAGAAACTGAACATTTCCTACAACGGTGTGTACTACTCCCTTCAGAGAACAGCACAAACAGGCTCTAACCAGAGTAGAAAGAGAAGTGGGAGGCCCCGGTGCACAACTGTGCAAAAAGAAAAGTACATTAGAGTCTCTAGTTTGTGAAATAGAAGCCTCACAAGTCCTCAACTGGCAGCTTCTTTAAATGATACCCGCAAACGCCAGTGTCAACGTCTACAGTGAAGAGGCAACTCTGGGATGCTGGCCTTCTAGGCAGAGTGGCAAGGAAAAAGCCATATCTGAGACTGGCCAGTAAAAGGAAAACATTAATATGGGCAAAAGAACACAGACATTGGACAGAGGAAGATTGGAAAAAAGTGTTATGGACAGACGAATCGAAGTTTGAGGTGTTTGGATCACACAGAAGAACATTTGTGAGACGCAGAACAAGTGAAAAGATGCTTGAAGAGTGCCTGACGCAATCTGTCAAGCATGGTGGAAGTAATGTGATGGTCTGGGGCTGCTTTAATGTTGGTAAAGTGGGAGATTTGTACAAGGTAAAAGGGATTTTGAATAAGGAAGGCTATCACTCCATTTTGCAACACCATTCTATACCCTGTGAACAGGGCTTCATTGGAGCCAATTTACACATCCAACAGGACAATAACCTAAAGCACACATCCAAATTATGCAAGAACTATTTAGGGAAGAAGCAGGCAGCTGGTATTCTGTCTTTAGTGAACAGCGCAGTCACCAGATCTCAACCCCATTGAGCTGTTGTGGGAGCAGCTTGACCGTATGGTACGCAAGAAGTGCCCATCAAGCCAATCCAACTTGAGGGACGGTGCTTCAGGAAGCGTGGGGTGAAATTTCTTCAGATTACCTCTACAAATTAACAGCTAGAATGCCAAAGGTCTGCAGTACTGTAATTGCTGCAAAAGGAGCATTCTTTGATGAAAGCAAAGTTTAAAGGACAAAATTATTATTTCAAATAAAAATCATTATTTCTAACCTTGCCAATGTCTTGACTATATGTTCTATTTATTTTGCAACTCATTTGATAAATAAAAGTCCATTTTCATGTAAAACACGAAATTGTCTGGGTGACCCCAAACTTTTGAACGGTACTGTATATTCAGGGTGTGCAGTCTAGGGCCCCTTTTCTATATACTCTATTTTGTGTGCTCCCATGCACACCTGAAGGTATGAGACGCCTTCAGCCTAGACTAGCAACCCTCCCCCATTAGTTTTAAGCAGGGATGCTGGCATTTTGACTGCACCTTAGCACAAGGTGAACCATGACTATGCTGTGAATACTCTGCTCATTTGAACTGCTGTCTCATGTAAGCTGATTTATTGTTCCTGAACTGTATTTACCTTATGTAACAAGCCATTACACTGGCTATGCCTTTGCAACTCTAGAATAAAAAGCTTACTTGTTTGCAACACCTCAGTCTTCCATTAGTCGTCTGAACTTACTGCTACATTGTGGTGTCAGAAGTGGGATAAAGTGGGTCCTGTATCACCATGGGAGCAGTTTTTTAAACAGCAGCAAGCAGTGGTAACTGCTCCAGTACTCCCCAAAATGCAGGCCTTTCTTTCCAAGTTTGAAAGGGCTGCTACCTTGCAAGCATGGCCCAAAGACTCCTGGGCCATATGGATTGCCCCTCTGCCAATGGGGGAGGCCCAAGTTGCATATGCTGCCCTTTCCCTGGGAGATGCAAATATATATGACGAGTGAAGGCTGCCATAGCGGATCAGTTTGGCCTTTGTCCAAAAGTGTACTGGTAGAAAATTCAGTTCTGTGTCCTATGATCCTGATGGAAGGCCACTTGTGCTGGCCCAGAAACTGGCAGACCTCGCAGTTAAATGGCTACAACCGCACCTTCTGCTGGTAGAGTTGGTCACTCTGGAACAGTTTGTTGCACTTCTTCCTGCCCAAGTTGCTCGCTGGGTCCAGCTGCATCGAGTTGAGAATTTGGATTCTGCTGTCCTGCTATTGGAAAATGCTTTACTAGCACAGGATGGTATGGAGAACCTTTTAATTATGCTGGAGTCTCCCCATCTTTCTCCACAGTGGGCATGGTCTCAGGATAAGGTACCCCCATGTATGGATTCAAATAGGCACCAGTAACCCTTGCTGGCGATGGCTTTGGGGAAATTGAGGCCCACAGCTTTGCCCTTCTCTTCATGTAAAGAGGGTTTTTGGTCCAAAAGTCATTCTATGGGGAAGTTGATGACCGCCCGTTTTCCAGAAGTTGGAGGTCCAGAGTAGAGGACTTCCCCAATAACTCCAGCTCAAGTGTGTTCCTCATGAGACCAAGGTGGGCATCAAGAATGGGCATGTCCACAGATGGATTGCTCTTTTTCTGGTGTCTTTACAGCTATAGAGACCTGCCCTCTTCCACCTAGAATACAGGTATGTGTGCAAGTCGGCATGGACTGGTCGAGGGCTTGGTGGACTCTGGCTCTGCTAATACACTGATACAAAGGGATTTGTTGTCCCCAGAGTTGTTGTTTCCCTACAAACTAGTCCACAACTATGTGTGTGTTACCAGCCCCTGTGCTAATAGGTCGTGACTGGCCTTACTTCTGAACTCTTATTCTACCAGAGAAACAGGTGCCTGCAGCAGCCCTTGGAGAGACATTTCGGTTAAAGGCTCCTAAATCTAAACAACAAAGGAGAAGGAATCACAGAGACTGGCTTGCTTGTGATGTTTTGTTGGGAAAAAAGGTCTCTTCCCATAATGCTACTGCTCACAATGTGCCTGTAAATGCTGATGTTCCTGTTCATGTCAATGTATCTGGTAATTCTGATGAACCTGTCGTTACTAATGTGCATATGCATGCTGATGTCCATGGTTATGCTAAGAGGTCTAGGAACACTCATGTGTCTAGCAGCCCCTCTAATCCTCGTGGAACGGGGAGTAATGCTTAGGTTCAATGTGCCTCAGCCTGATTTAAGAAAGGCTCTTCAGGAAGATCGTGCTTTATAAAGGGCCATGGAACAGGTTCTTTCAGTGGATGATGTCCTCTTGTCACATGTAACAGAAGTAAAATATCCCCATTTTGTGCTGCTTAGAGAAGTTTTATTATGACTAGACAAGCACAAACAAACGGGGGAGGTGATACGACAGTTGGTGGTCCTGGGCCTTTTCAGAAAGCAGGTTCTGGTTTTAGCCCATGCAGTTCTTTGGGGTGGTCATTTGGGATGGGATAAGATGGTGCAGAGAATAATCAAAAACAAAGTTTGTATGACACTTGCGGCACTACTAGTCTGTCATTTGTCGTTTCATATAATTCATCCGATGCATCGATGTACACACGTTCCCACATGAGATATGAGGTGTCGTATATAAAATGCTATTCTGGGTTTTCCACCAAGAAATATTCTCACAAAACGATAAATAACAAGAGAATGACCATAGTGTAATAGGTCAAGAAAACAAACACATATTTATTCATGAACAAAAATTCAAAGCGTCACTTTTAGGTACACAAAAGCCCAAACAATAAAGTGGTACAGTAATAAATAAATAATAAAAATTCCAATCAACTATTTGATAAAAGTTTGAACCATACCGTGTTCGGCACCTGGCCAGGTGCAACAAAGTAGTATAGTGGGAGATATCAAGAATCCTTCCCTTTTCTCTTCTAGGTAACTTCAACTGTTTATGCAAAGACGCAAAAGAACAAATATAGTCTAACTGGTGCACTCTTAAACAATAAAGAAGCAATTGAAAGAAAAAATATTTAGAAATATAGAAAAAAGACTTAATAATACTTAACCTTTAATAATAATACAATAAAAGAGTATATTATATATACACTAATTAATACCCGGGGATCACAAACAACAAATAATAACAGAAATACACATCAATAATAAATATAGTGTTTACATATGGTGAAAATATTCTTCACCCAGTTCCCTAGTATAATCTCAAAATGAAATAAATTAATTATAATTAATCAAGGAACGAGAATAGATACATCACCTACTTTAGATTAGGGGTGTGCACCGGCCACTTTTCGTGTTTTGTGTTTAGGTTTTGGATCTGGATCTTTCTTCGTGTTTTGGATCTGGATTGGTTTTGCCAAAACCACCCTTCCGTGTTTTGGGTTCTGGGTTTTGTGTTTTGGATCTGTATTTTTTTTTTAAAAAAGCATAAAAACAGTATTAACTTGTCCCCACTGGAATCCACCACCACAGGTCCCTCTGTACGTTCTGGAGGCTGGTCTCCCTGGAAGAGTTGATAATTCATTTTTATGAACATCATCTTCTCCACATTTTGTGGAAGCAACCTCCTACGCCTTTCGCTGACAAGGTTCCCGGCTGCACTAAACACTCTTTCGGAGTACACACTGGAGGGGGGGCAACTCAGGTAAAATAGAGCCAGTTTGTACAGGGGCCTCCAAATTGCCTCTTTTTCCTGCCAGTACAGGTATGGACTGTCTGATATGCCTACTTGGATGCTGTCACCGATGTAATCCTCCACCATTCTGTCAATGGTGACAGTATCATATGTAGTGACAGTAGACATGTCAGAAATTGTTGCCAGGTCCTACAGTCTGGACCAGATGTCCAAACTTGGTCCTGCCTGCCCTGCATCACTGCCAGCGGGTTGCTTAGGATAGCTAAGTTTTTTCCTGGCAGCCCCAGTTGTGGGAGAAAATGAAGAAAGAGCTGTTGACGTGTCACGTTCCGCTTCAGCTGACAGTGTGTTCACCAGCAGGTCTTTGCACCTCTGCAGGCTTGTGTCGGCCGGAAAGAGAGACACCACATAGGCTTTAAACCTAGGATCGAGCACGGTGGCCAAAATGTAGTGGTCTGATTTCAACAGATTGACCACCCTGGAATCCTGGCAAAGCGAATGAAGGGCTTCATCCACAAGTCCCACATGCCGAGCGGAATCGCTCCATCTTAGCTCCTCCTTCACTTTCTCCAGCTGCTTCTGCAAAAGCCTGATGAGGGGAATGACCTGACTCAAGCTGGCAGTGTCTGAACTGACTTCATGTGTGGCAAGTTCGAAGGGCTGGAGAACCTTGCACAACACGGAAATCATTCTCCACTGCGCTTGAGTCAGGTGCATACCCCCTCCTTTGCCTATGTCATAGGTGGATGTATAGGCTTGAATGACCTTTTGCTGCTCCTCCATCCTCTGAAGCATATAGAGGGTTGAGTTCCACCGTGTCACAACCTCTTGCTTCAGGTGATGGTGGGGCAGGTTCAAGAGTGTTTGCTGGTGCTCCAGTCTTCGGCACGCAGTCGCTGAATGGCGAAAGTGGCCAGAAATTTTTCGGGCCACCCAAAGCGTCTCCTGCACGCCCCTGTCGCTTTTCAGAAAATTCTGCACCACCAAGTTTATTGTGTGAGCAAAACATGGGATGTGCTGGAATCTGCCCAGATGTAATGCCCGCACAATATTGGTGGCATTGTCAGATATCACAAATCCCCAGGAGAGTCTAAGTGGGGTAAGCCACTGGGCGATGATTTCCCTCAGTTTCTCTAAGAGGTTGTCAGCGGTGTGCCTCTTACTGAAACCGGTGATACACAGCGTAGCCTGCCTTGGAATGAGCTGGTGTTTCTGAGATGCTGCTACTGGTGACGCTGCTGCTGTTGCTGCGTAAGGTGATACATCTACCCAGTGGGCTGTCACAGTTATATAGTCCTTAGTCTGCCCTGTTCCACTTGTCCACATGTCCGTGGTTAAGTGGACATTGGGTACAACAGCATTTTTCAGGACACTGAGGACACTTTTTCTGACGTTTCTGTACAGTCTCGGTATCGCCTGCCTAGTGAAGTGGAATCTAGACGGGATTTGGAACCGGGGATACACTACCTCCATCAATTCTCTAAATCCCACTGCACTAATGGCAGATACCGGACGCACGTCTAACACCAACATAGCAGTCAAGGCCTTAGTTATACGTTTTGCTTCAGGATGACTGCTGTCGTACTTCATCCTCCTCGCTAAGGACTGTTGGAGGGTCAATTATTTAGTAAAAGTAGTGGTGTTCCTACTTCCTCTCTGGGATGATGAACGACTCCCAGCAGCAGCAACAGAAGCAGCAGCAGCAGTAGGCGTAGCAATGCAGGATCCTCCGGAGGAATCCCGGATAGGCGAGTCAGTCATGCCAGTGACATGGCCTGCAGGACTACTTCCGATCCTGACTAAGGAGGAAATTGACGAGGAGGGAGTTGACGGTGTGGTTTGCAGGCGCTTGGATACAACAGGACAACGGGATTTAGGTGTCCCTGGACTGCTTACGGTCTTAGCCAAAGTTTCTGAACTTGACAGTAACTTATTATGAATGCGCTGCAGGTGCCGTATAAGGGAGGATGTTCCTAGGTGGTTAACGTCCCTACCCCTACTTATTCCACCTTTACATATGGTACATATGGCAAGACAGTTGTTGCCCAGATTTGGATAGAAATATTGCCAGACCAAAGAGGTGGAATGTTTGGTCTTCTGCCCAGGCATGACCGTGATGGGCTTTTTCATCCCACGGACAACAACTGTCTCCCCCGGAGCCTGATTTAAACAAACCACATCACCATCAGAATCCTCCTCGCCAACTTCCTCCTCAGCGCCAGCTACACCAGTATCCTCATCCTGTTGTACTTCAACAGTGACATCTTCAATTTGCATATCAGCAAGTGGACTGTGGGTGCTCCTTTCAGCACTTGCAGGGGGCGTGCAAATGGAGGAAAGAGCCACCTCTTCCCGTCCAGTGCTGGGAAGGTCAGGCATCGCAACCGCCACCACGCTTGGACTCTCCTTGGGGATTTGTGATATCTTCTTAGAACGCACAGTTCTTTGCTGTGCTTTTGCCAGCTTAACTCGTTTGATTTTTTTAGCGGGAGGAGGGCTTCCATCGTCATGTGAAGCTGAACCACTAGTCATGAACATACTAGTCATACTAGTATGACACACACTAGTCATAGGGAAAGACCTTAGCCGTTCCTTGCCACTCTGTGTCATAAATGGCATATTGGCAAGTTGACATTTCTCTTCAGATGATTTAAATGTTTTTTTTAAGGTCATTTTCCTGAACTTTGTCATTTGGGATTGTATGTGGCTTCTACTATGACATTGGGCATCGGCCTTGGCAGACGACGTTCATGGCATGTTATCGTCTATGTCATGACTAGTGGCAGCAGCTTCAGCACTAGGAGGAAGTGGTTCTTGATCTTTCTCTATTTTATTTTTATCGGAGAAAGTTTGGTCCTCCATTTATGTTAAATCGATTTGATATATACGTGAGGCTAAGGCGCACACAAACACAGAAAATATTATTTTATTTCTGCTGGAGAGTAGTGCACTTTGTGGGTTACACCACCCTTTAAGAAATGAGCCAGCCGGCTCTTTACTTATGGGACACAGGCGCACGCTTGTTGATGCACGCGCGGCTACTGCGCACACAATTCACAAACACAGAAAATATTTTTTTATTTTGTTTGGAGTGTACTTTGGGGGTTACAGCACCCTTTAACGGTCAAGCCAGCCGGCCCTTTACTTATGACACAGGCACACGCTTGGCGCTGCTCCTTTGTTGATGCACGTGCGGCTACTGCGCACACAATTCACAAACACAGAAAATATATTTTTTATTTGGTTTGGAGTGTACTTTGGGGGTTACAGCACCCTTTAACGGTCAAGCCAGCCGGCCCTTTACTTATGACACAGGCGTACGCTTGGCGCTGCTCCTTTGTTGATGCACGTGCGGCTACTGCGCACACAATTCACAAACACAGAAAATATTTTTTTATTTGGTTTGGAGTGTACTTTGGGGGTTACAGCACCCTTTAACGGTCAAGCCAGCCGGCCCTTTACTTATGACACAGGCGTACGCTTGGCGCTGCTCCTTTGTTGATGCACGTGCGGCTACTGCGCACACAATTCACAAACACAGAAAATATTTTTTTATTTGGTTTGGAGTGTACTTTGGGGGTTACAGCACCCTTTAACGGTCAAGTCAGCCGGCCCTTTACTTATGACACAGGCGCACGCTTGGCACTACTTTGTTGATGCACGTGCGGCTACTGCGCACACAATTCACAAACACAGAAAATATTATTTTATTTGGTTTGGAGTGTACTTTGGGGGTTACAGCACCCTTTAACGGTCAAGCCATCTGGCCCTTTACTTATGACACAGGCGCACGCTTGGCACTACTTTGTTGATGCACGTGCGGCTACTGCGCACACAATTCACAAACACAGAAAATATATTTTTTATTTGGTTTGGAGTGTACTTTGGGGGTTACAGCACCCTTTAACGGTCAAGCCAGCTGGCCCTTTACTTATGACACAGGCGCACGCTTGGCACTACTTTGTTGATGCACGTGCGGCTACTGCGCACACAATTCACAAACACAGAAAATATTTTTTTATTTGGTTTGGAGTGTACTTTGGGGGTTACAGCACCCTTTAATGGTTAAGCCAGCCGGCCCTTTACTTATGACACAGGCGCACGCTTGGCACTACTTTGTTGATGCACGTGCGGCTACAGCGCACACAATTCACTAACACAGAAAATATTTTTTTATTTGGTTTGGAGTGTGCTTTGGGGGTTACAGCACCCTTTAACGGTCAAGCCAGCCGGCCCTTTACTTATGACACAGGCGCACGCTTGGCACTACTTTGTTGATGCACGTGCGACTACTGCGCACACAATTCACAAACACAGAAAATATATTTTTTATTTGGTTTGGAGTGTACTTTGGGGGTTACAGCACCCTTTAACGGTCAAGCCAGCCGGCCCTTTACTTATGACACAGGCGCACGCTTGGCACTACTTTGTTGATGCACGTGTGGCTACTGCGCACACAATTCACAAACACAGAAAATATTTTTTTATTTGGTTTGGAGTGTACTTTGGGGGTTACAGCACCCTTTAACGGTCAAGCCAGCTGGCCCTTTACTTATAACACAGGCGCACGCTTGGCACTACTTTGTTGATGCACGTGCGGCTACTGCGCACACAATTCACAAACACAGAAAATATTTTTTTATTTGGTTTGGAGTGTACTTTGGGGGTTACAGCACCCTTTAACGGTCAAGCCAGCCGGCCCTTTACTTATGACACAGGCGCACGCTTGGCACTACTTTGTTACACGTGCGGCTACTGCGCACACTAATCACAAACACAGAAAATATTTTTTTATTTGGTTTGGAGTGTACTTTGGGGGTTACAGCACCCTTTAATGGTCAAGCCAGCCGGCCCTTTACTTATGACACAGGCGCACGCTTGGCACTACTTTGTTGATGCACGTGCGGCTACTGCGCACACAATTCACAAACACAGAAAAAATATATTTTTTTTAGCACTTGGGGGGAGCACCCCTGACGGACAGAGCATCCCCTGGACAACACTACAGCACCCCTTTAGGACTGGGACACAGCACAGGACTTTGGAGTGGACACAGCCCCTATGGACAACTGACTGCACAATACAGTACAGCCAGCCCCTATGGACTTTGAAGTAGTGGACACAGCCCCTATTCATAACAGCAGCACAGCACAAGACAGCCAGCCCTTATGGACTTTGAAGTAGTGGACACAGCCCCTATGGACAACAGCAGCACAGCGCAGCACAGCGCAGCACAGCACAGCACAACACTACTCTGCACTACACTACACAGCCCAGCCAGCCCTAACTCCCACCCTCCCTCTTCACTGTCCACAGCCGAGTGAGAAAATGGCGCAGACGCGGGTACCTTATATAGGATCCAAAACCTGCGAGACCCGGAAGGCGAGATGATGACGTTTTGCCTCGATTTCAGATCCGAGTCAGGCGGGAAAAGTCAAGCCTGACTCGGATCGGCCTCGGATCGGGAGGGCTCGGGGGGGTTCGGATTTCAGAAATCCGAACCCGCTCACCCCTACTTTAGATGTAGAGTATTTGAGATGATCTCATTAAATATCTTAGAGACCAATCACTACAAAAATCAGAACAGCTGTACATTATATCTGAGTCATTATGCTCATCTTCCCTAATATCACAATTCTAGTTGAAATAAATGTGAATACATATAATTCATGTGATTATAATTAAAACCGATATTGTTGGTCATATAATTAATGTGAAGCATATAAATCTCTTAGCCTGATTCTAATCCTATAATTAAAAGGTCTGTAACAAGGTTCCCCTGGGAAATCACAATATTGTATATATAACAATCTTAGGTAAACATAGTGATACAAATAATGGACCTCATTCAGAGCCGGACGTTATCAGTCGTTCGCTCATACGCATTCAATTGTTTTAAACCACGCATGCGTCCGGATCTCATTGCGCATGTGCGGCCGGATCATTGCGGTAATTTTTCGTTCGCTTGTATACACAGCGAACAGGAAGTGACCTATGTCATTTGATTGACAGAATGTTCCGTTTATGGGTGTTAACGGGGGTGGAGATGAGAAAACGCAGGCGTGGCAAGGCGTTTTTTGGGCGTACATGTATTATCTTGTGCGAACGTCCAATGTGGACGCTATTTTGTACACGTCACTGTGTGATCCAATTTCCATTAAGACTGCTCGCTCAGCTTGGGGTCTGGTATAGTCTACCGCAATGACGATGGTCTCCTCGTACTTCCCCGAACTCATCGATGGTGTTGCGATTAATCAAGTGAGGCAACAAAAACAATTAACTTTTAATTGCTAAACAGCTTCTAAGGTGTTTGGCAATAGACCTTTTTTAGTAGTTAAAAACCGAACGCAGATGAACTACTCAGCTGCTAATTTCTGGGGCATACAATCAATTAGTTAACAAATGTTTGGGTTTTTTGAGTGCTTTTTACATATTTGTAAGTGTTTATTTTGTACACAAACAATATTTTTTTTTTGGGACCAAGAAACCAATCGTCCTTTTTTTTTGGATCATTGTTAATTAAAACTCAGAAATTGATTTTAACCCTTATTTTTTAGGCAAAATATGAAATGTTTCTATTTCCGTTGTACTGTTTGTAAGTTTGTTAGAGGGATTACCTTTTAAGCAGTTTGTGAATAAATCAACAATAGATTTTTGCAATTTTGTTTCCAAAGTGTAAGAATTTTTTTTTTATTTTTGTTTCAAGTTTTTTTTAAAGTAAACATATTTTTTTTCATGGGACAAAATCTAGAAATCATTTTGCCCACACAACCACAAAATAAGTGGCATTTGAACACAAATAAAACAAATAAAAACAATTCACAAGAAAGGAGAGGGAGGTTTTTGCCATGCAGGAATATGGGGCAAACACAGAGATGGATTGTGGGGAAATTAGCCAGGGCTGTCATCGCCTTTTAGGCCGTTTGGCTGGGGGTTGAAGGGAGCCTGAACGGGTCCAGGAAGTCCTTCGGCTGGCCTGGCCAGAGGCAGATGTTGTGGCCTCTGGACTAGGCATAGGGCTATGCACATTGGGAGGGATGGCTGTTGTTGTGCTAGAGGTGGAGGGTCCTGATGTTCCGGCAGGAAGGGAGGCCGGCTCCAACATGTGCTGGCGAATGAGCTGCTCCAGGGCATTTGCTATTCGCACGTTGGCCCCAGTATTTTCCGCAAGGGCCTTAGCAATGGTGACGTTGGCCGCAGCACTTTGCTCCAGGGCGTCCGCCACCCGTAGCAGATTGGCGTCCATCCTCAGCAGAATCTCGGTCTGCTGATCCGTTTTACCATTGAGATCAGTGAGGAGGACCACTGCCTGTGAGGGGGAATGCCCTGGACTGTCTGCCACAGGGTCCCCAGCCGGATCTACTGCTTCCTCCCCTGCAGAGCCAGAAGAAATTCTGCGGCCAAAGCTCACCTCTGGAGCAGACTCATCCGCCTGTGTCTCTGTGAGAAAACAGAGAAAAGAGTAAAATTATAATCTAGATATTGTCAAAAACACATTTCTTAGTTGTTAATATTACAACATTTACCTGGGGCAACATGAGGAGCCGCAAAGTCTGGCATGTCGGTATCCATGTTTGACACGCCAAACACCTCCTCATCCTGCACACACCCCTGGGCCAGCTCCTCCAATCTGTGAGCTCAAGTGACACAGGGATGGGACCCCCACCTGTCCCCTCTGCATGCCTTGCCCTATCAGCCAGTTTTTGTTTACGCCGATATTTGAAGTCGCTCCATCTGTTATTTTAAAATTTGGCATTATTCCTGCAGTATTTTGACCTGTAAACACTTTTTCCTAAAATGTATTTTTTACGTACTGGCGTTTGACCTCCCGGGTTGAACGTTCAAACTCACCCACACCATTGACACCACTGGCTATGTCGTCCCACAGTTTCCATCTCTGGGTTGCACCCATATTCCTTGGTGCCTGTGCCAGGTTGTCATTGCACATTTGCACCAAAACCTCCATCTCCTTTCTTGTGAATTGTGGCTGCCTTTTTTTTTTGGCCCTAGTTTGCCTACTAGAGCCAGCAGCCTCTTCCATGGCATCCTCCACACCTTTTTTTTAAAATGTTATAAAAGATTTTTAGTAAAATGTTTTAAAATATAATGTTAAACATACGCATTTTCCCATTAAAAAAAAAAACACTTAGGTGGTGGCTGTTGGCTAGTACTTTGCTGCTCTGTACTCATTTTTTTTTGTCAATGTAGCAGACCGATTTTGGCCTTCAGTGACGTTTTTATACATGCGTCAGCATTATTCGTCCGCATCATTCCTTGTCCGCTCCTATTGTCCGTCCTTAATTTGAGCGGGTAAATAAAGCCTATTTATGGCTTGGTGTGACTCGAGTCGAGGTGGCATGTTTTGATTGTTGGAGGTTTAGTGTTGGAGTGGATTGTTGGCAATTGTTGTGTAGAAGAAGGACTGTTTTTTTGGATCTTTTTGCCTTTTTTCTTCATTGTTTTCTGTTAGCATTTTTTTATATATTTCGGTTTTTTTTATTTGAATTTTTGAGTAAGTATTTCAAAAAAACACCGTAAAAAATAATAGTAAATAGTTTACATTTGTTTCTAATTTTTTTTTTTTTCAGTTATTTTGGCAGTGACCGAGTGACGTTTTTGAACTTTGGGATATTTGTCTGTTTTTGGTAAGTGTTTTTGGTTTCATGAATTTACAAATTCGATGTGTTGGTCTTAGCATATGTTTCGCTAAGTAATGTTTATTTTTTTCTGTGAACAATCATGTCTTACCACTACATGTAGTGTATATTTATCGAACTAATGTGGCCTTATTTAACTGTAAAAGTAGCGTACTATTTTGCGAACTAATGTGGCCTTATTTAACTGTAAAAGTAGCGTACTATTTTGCGAACTAACGTGGCCATATTTAACTGTAAAAGTAGCGTACTATTTTGCGAACTAATGTGTTTTCAATTTTTCTGTGTAAAATCATGTCTTACCACTAAATGTAGCGTACTATTTTGAGAACTAATGTGTGCTCCCTTCTCTATTTTTTAGAATACGAAATTTGTTTTCAATCATAGTTTTTTACATGAATATCTTAATAATTTTCTAATTTTGCAATGTAGGTTGATTTGCCCATGACACGTCCCAGGCCTGTAAGCATCTTTGGTTTTCTTGGAAAAGATAAGTATATTTTTCTTTACACATTTGTCTAAAACAATAACTACCTTGCTTAACATTTCAGGTTGATGTTGGTCGTATTATATTGGCCATGGTCCCAGAACCCGACCAACCTCAACTTCGTCCCAGGCGTAGGCCTCATAGGCATGCAAGGCCCCAGATATATAGAAGACGTGTCACCCTTTTTGGAATGCCAGATGATGAGGTGTTAAGGCGCTACCGTCTTCCGCCACAACTCATCATAGACACTCTCTCATTAATAGAGAGTGATCTTGAATGGCAAATTGACAGTCCTACAGCAATACCACCACTTACGCAATTAATGTCGGTGTTACATTTTTGTGCCTCAGGATCCTTTCAAACCACTGTGGGAATAGTCGCTGGAATATCCCAATCCTCCTTTTCAAGGATCCTGAGGGCAGTGATGTAGGCCCTTTTTAAACACCTCCATCATTTTATTAAAATGCCATTGGATATGGGTTCCCTTAATGTGGTGAAGGCAAATTTTTACCAAATAGCTGGCTTTCCACACATCATAGGTGTTGTGGATGTCACTCACATACCACTTCAGCCTCCAGCAAGGCTGGAGGCTATATTTAGGAACCGCAAACACTTTCACTCGATGAATGTAATGGTGGTATGCCTCCCTCCAGATCCTGTCCCTGAATGCCAAATTTCCTGGCAGTGCACATGATTCCTTCGTCATCCGGCAATCAGGGATTTGGCACAAATTAAACAACCTACAAGCTGTTGATGCGTGGCTTCTGGGTAAGTTGACACCTTCTGTTGAAACCAATGCAAAGCTTGTTACACAATGGTCCTGATGTTTTCTTATCTGTTTTCACAGGAGACAGTGGTTACCCTTGCACGCCCTGGCTGTTCACTCCTTATTTGGCTCCCACACCAGGGCCACAAAGTCAGTATAATTCCACACTTACAGCCACCAGGCAGGTGGTGGAGCGCTGTATCAGCCTTTTAAAAGGCCGATTCAGATGCCTCCACCGCTCTGGTGGTGACCTCATGTATTTGCCGGCTATGGTTTCGAAAATTGTGGTCCTGTGTGGGATATTTCACAACATCGCCATAAGGAGTGGTGTCCCAATGCAGCCAGAGGATGCCTTGCCCGAGGACGGCCCCCCGAGGTTGGTCGGAGGTCAGTATGTGGGGGGGCCATACTCGATGAAGTTGTGGCCAGATTTTTTAGGTAATTATTTCCTCATAATGTTTAAAAATGCCACAATGTAGACATGTAATATTTTAAAGTACACTTTTAACTGTTTTTTTGTTTTGTTTTTAATCCCTAAAATGACCATAAAAATCCATGCCTATTACCTGATCAACACAAATGACTTTATGTGGACACATTGGATATAACTTCGGGAACAATGATTTCTTCTCCTCATTTGTGGATTCATGTTGGCATGCTACTTCTTCAAACAGTTAATGATTTTGTTTTTTTGGGGGTTTTGGTGTGTTTTTCACTTGTGTGTGTGATTTGAATTTTTTAATTTATTGTGTGTATTCACTTGGTGTTTATTATTTGTGTGCATTAAAATTTTATTTTACGTTCACCAACCATTTCCATCGTAAATTACAACCAAGTGTAACCTGTTTCTGAAAATGCAAAGTTGCTTAATGCCTAATACTGTAATTTCTTATTTTGAAAAGTGAAGTACCCTGCTTTGCTGCTAAAAACAAACCCCAAAGGTATTATGGTGAATCAGTATGTTTGCAATCAGAGGCCTAAGCAGGTAGCTTTAAATTTAACATTACCCACACCAAAAAAAATAATCACATTTTGAGGTTACTTCTCCAAACCTACTGGTATTGTTATGTGTTTAATGTGCAAGCTTACATACTTACTTGAGCTTTCGACAAACAAATTTACATTTCTTTAAAAATCAGGGACAAATAGTAGACTTATGTAAGGTTCAACAATCTAAGATTTACACATAAGGAATGAGACTTAAATAAATCAAAATAAATTTTATTTTTAACAACATTTTTATAGCGAAAATAAAAAAAATTAGTGGCGCAGGCGCGCCAAAATGTGATCCAAGGCCACAAGCATGGCAACGACATGGCCCCTCAAAATCTGCAAGCCAGCATAAATTTCTGCATTACGCCTCTGGTCCTCTGTGGGTAAAAAAAATGTGCAGATTACTAAAATGACACCTTAATTTATATTTTCTAAAACAAGTAAAAAATCAGACAATACAAAAAAAGTTGAAAAAAAACATCTCCAAAAAAAAGGAATGCCAAACGAAAAGATTGTTGAAAAAAAAAGTAAAAAAATATTCTTCAAAAAAAACACAAAAGAGAGTTACAACTATGCAAAAATACATTTGTTGGTACCGTAAACAAGACAGACACAAGTATGAGTGTTTGGACATGTGTCATATGTGTAAGGGGAAAACATCCTAGACATTGTTTCACAAAGATATATATCAAAAACATTAGAAATACTTTACAATTTTGAACTGCACAAGCAAAAGGACAACATCAACCAAAAACAAAATAATGAAAAAACAACCATAGTTTAAAAAGGAAACATACCGGTCATAATGGTGACTGGGCCTGGAGCCCCAAAATCGTCCTCATCAGAGGTGGGCCAGTGCAGCACGGATGGAGGAGGGGTTATTTGGGAGGAAGTTGAGGGTGAGGAAAAGAGAGGGGGGATGGAGGGGAGGGTGAATTTGGAGGGATGGGAATTTGAGGAGAGGGAGGGGCCTCACGGTTGGCAAGGTCTGGGTTGGAGGGAGAATTTGGGGAAGAGTGGGGCGAGGATGTTTGGGTAGGAGTGGGGGATAGGGGACGAGCCCGACGTCGCTGGCGCTGGAGTCTGCGCTCAGCCCCTAAATGATGTAGAAAAATTATTATTATTACATATTTATTTTTTTTGTGAAAAAAATTACACACAAAAAAAACACAAAAAAACAAGGCTATACGGTAAACATGCACACGCAGGTATGTCCAAAATAAAGAAACAGGGCTATACGGTAAATATGCACACGCAGGTATGCTTACCTTTTAAATACAAATAAAAAAAAACACTTACTTTCCTGGATCTGCTGTCGCAAATTGGCCAACAGGCGTGGGGATCTGCGCCTCAGATCGGACCACCTTCTTTCCAGTTGGCTGATATTTCAGCGGTAGCGATCGCACGCAGGCGGCGCCGCACCTCCGCGTAGGCCAGCCGCTTGCGGAGGTTAGTGATGGGGCGTGTGTAATTGGTGATTCTCTGGTCCATCACTTCAGTGAGGACCAGGAGTTCACAGCGACAAAAAGCGGCGGCTCTCATGATGGCAATGTTTTTTTTTATACAAAACAGTTTTAATAAAGGTCCTAGAAAAAATTTGATTGGCTACAAGAATAAAGTTCATTGACATTGAAAAAAAAAAAGGATTGCAAACAAGTGAATAACAATTACGCTAATTAATATAGTGATTGCCATTAATCGATTCAAGTATGTTTGCTGAATGAAATAGCAGGCAATCGAAAACTGACAGGGCCACTTCCGGAATTAACTTGTGCGACCGTTGCCTGCAACCAAAGAGGAGACGGTCGCTATTTAGAACGTTCGCTAGCTAGAGGAGGGGTTGGGAGACTATGGGGCGGAAAATTAGCTGCGAACGAACATACGAGCGAGCGCTGGAATTTTATTATTTCCGCTCATACGGCGGACGAGCGAACGGCCACTTGCGTCCGGCTCTGAATCAGGCCCAATATCCACTAATAATATCAATAAATACCACAGGGTAAGATCTATAGGTTACAGAAATTAAAGGACCTATATTACGTTAAATAAGGTGTGCTGTTGTATACGCACCTGCTTCCACGCTGGACTCACCCGGCAGCTGGCTGGTGCATCGAGTAGGGGGCCATCCAGGATGATGTCATGCATATCCATGGCAACTCACAAGCATAGCGTCGTCCAGCTAACCATGGGAGGGAAACAAATAGTGAATGCATAGGGTGATATGAAATGACTAAAAACATGTTAAAAAATAATGGTCATATGCAGCATGATTGTGCACTACTGGATAGTAAAATTATCTATAGGCAAAGAATGTAGTAAAGCAAATAGTGATAAAAAATTAGATATAAGAATACAATGAAGCAATCAATAATGCAACAAATGTATTGAACAGTCAAACAGCTGCTGCTGTAGTCAACATCCTGCAATACGGTGTACATAAACACAACTAAGGTAATATAGGACCTTATTGAAGTATGACTATACGCATAACAACCAGTCAAAGAACACTGACAGAGGTACCCCCCAAAAAAGGGGATAAGACACTACAGGGGAAATGCTGGTATTATCTTGCCAAGTCACTGCATGTCAAAGTCCCACAGATATTGCAGATCACTGGGAACTAGCTGTATTGCAGAAATACGTTACAAGTGATTTTCTCATTCAGGCCCCGTGGTGCAAGAGTATCTAAAAGATGCATCCATTTTGATTCACATTGTGAAAGCTTTTAACTCCTGTCTCCGCCTTGTATAAACACCGGTATATGATCAATGATTTTATTATTTATACTCGATAGTGTGTAATTCTGTACTTTAAAATGCCAGGCCACGAGTTGGTGGATATTTTTGCCTTGGAGCACAGCTCTAATGGCTGACCTATGTAAGGCCATCCATTCTCAAAAGGTTCTTGTAGTTTGGCCTACATAGTATAGTCCACACGGGCAGATAATGAGGTATATAACAAACTGTATAGTGCATGTAAGTACATGTCGAATTTTGTACTTGTATCCTGTGTATGGGTGTTTAAAGTAGTGCCCGCCTTCCATAAATCCACAGGTGACACATGACGGACATTTGTAGACCCTGGTTTTTTGGTTTGTATACCTGACTGGTTTTGCTGTGGCAAACCTGAAATATTTGTTTTCACTAGTAGGTCCCTGAGATTTTTGCCTCTTTTATAGCTAGGCATTAATGCTTTTTTGTGTAAGCCTGGTAAGTCTCGATCCCCAGTGACTAAGGGCCAGAATGCTTTGATGGTTCTAGGTAGAACTGGGCTAGATAAAGAATACTCTGTCACAAAAAGGAATTTTTTTAGTGATCTGCTTCTTGTCTTTGGGAATCAGTAACCGTTCCCTAGGTAGAGTCAGTATTTCTTGTTTATTCTTATTCAATTCTCTAATACTATACTAATACAAGTAAAATAATATATATCAGGGTCTTGAAGTTATATATTCACTTATTAACATTATTAAGTTTAATGTATAGTACAAAAATCATAACAAATGTGTATGAAACATTAAAAGAAAAAGCAATAAAAGGGAGTGCATAAAAACAAATGCTTAAAAACAAGTGGGCAGATACAGTCAAAATAAAGGGAATAAATTACAAGAACCATTTCAACTCAAATTCTTTGTTGAGTCCCTCTGGTGTAATGGTGTTAAGTTTAAAAATCAAGGACATTTCTAATTTTGCCAACATTTTTTCTACACCCCTATCTTTCCATGTGGTTTCAACAGTTTGGATACCTAAAAATCGCTTTACACCCCTTATATTACATTTGTGAGTGTTCTTAAAATGTTAAGATAGATTTGCATGCCCTTATATTATTAGCATGTTCAGATATGCGGGCTTTCAGGGACCTAGAAGTACGACCCACATAAAATAAGACACACGTACATTTTATAAGATAAATTACGCTACTTGTATGACATGTAATAACATTTTTTATTGGGTATTATTTTCCTTTCACAATGAAACTAGTAAATTTTGATACCTGGCTGGGTACCAATCTACAGAAATTGCATAAGCCGCACCTATGAAAGCCTTCTGTCCTCACTGGATTGTTGTTAGTAAAAGGCAGGGCATTTTTCGCTAGGTGAGTTTTTAAATTTGGTGCCTTTCTATATACAAAATTCAGATTAGGAGGGATAAGATCTTTCAGGAACTGGGTCCATTTTTAAGATATGCCAATGTTTACTGACTATTGACTCTGCCTTTTTATGGTCTGCACTATAGTGGTGATAAAGGTAAAGTCGTATGCATTATTATCTTTCTTTGACGCAGTTTTTTGTCTTTGAAGGTCTTCTCTTTTCATATTAGACACTTCTTCGCTATTTTGTCTATATCTGTTTTTTTGTACCCTTGAATAAGAAATCTTTCACTAATTTTTGCACTTAGCACGAGGAACTCTTTGTTATCGCTGCAGTTTCTCCTGTCATATTAGTTGACTTTTTGGTATGCTTTTCAGCCAGTTTTCATGGATTTGACTATTAATATTAATATAATGCTGCAAATCTGTGTGTTTAGTGTAGCCCTTAGTCTTTAGTACCACATCTTTGTGATATATTGTCAAGTCAAGAAAATTAACAGCTTCTGTACTCACACTGAAGGTGAAATTTATATTTTCTTAATTATTATTTAGTGTGTTACAGAAGTTTTCTAGACCTTGTTTTGGGCCATCCCATATAAAGATCACATCATCGATGTAGCGATACCATAGAACCAAATTTTGCACCCAGTCACCATACCATATACTTTGATGTTTCCAGTATGCCATAAATAGGTTTGCGTAACTGGGCGCAAATTTGGTCTCCATGGCAGTCCCAATTTTTTGGATGTAGTAGTTCCCCTCAAAGAAAATAATAATTGTTCAATATAAAAGTAATCCCCTCAACAATAAATTCTTTTTGAGGGGATTATAAGAGGTTGGATTTTTTTAAAAACCATTTCACTGCTTCTATTCCTCTGTTGTGGGAAATGATCATGTAGAGCGATGCAATGTCTGCTGTGGAGGTAAACATAGAATCCTTCCAAGAAATTCCACTCAATTTATTTATGATGTCGGTACTGTCCTTAATGTATGATTTATATTTAGTGACAAAAGGTTGTAAGTAGATCCTGCTTTAAAAAGTGCCTTTGAACAGGTTTTTTCGGTGGATGGTGTCCTCTTGTCACATGTATCAGAAGTAAAATATTGCCATTTTGTGTTGCCTAAAGAGGTTTTATATCAACTAGACAAGCACAAACAAATGGGGGAGGTTATACGACAGTTGGTGGCCCCGGGCCCTTTCAGAAAGCAGGTTCTTGTTTTAGCCCATGCAGTTCCTTGGTGTGGTCATTTGGGATGGGATAAGATGGTGGAAAGAATAACCTCCTGGTTCTATTGGCCAGGTGTTTATGCTGAAGTCTCACGGTTCTGTTCCGCTTGTTTAGAGTGTCAAAAAACAACAGTAAACTGACCGTCTCCTGCCCCACTGATCCCTGTCCCAATTGTAGGGGTCCCCATTGAAAAAATAGGGGTTGATGTAGAGGAACCAATTGAACCACTGTCTAAAGGCTATAAATTCATTTTAGTTGTGGTTGACTATGCCACACGTTATCCTGAGGCATTTCCACTAAGGGTCATTACAGCCAAACAGGTAGCAACTAAGTTATTAGAGCAGTTTTCCAGGGTTGGATTACCTAAAGAAATTCTGATTGACCAAGGGACAAACCTTATATCTAAGTTAATGCAGGGGGTGTTAAAGTTGTTAAAAATTAAATCAATCCGAACCTCAGTATATCATCTCCAAACAGATGGCTTAGTCAAAAGATTCAACCGTACACTAAAGTCTATATTAAAGAAGTTTATAGATACAGAAAAAAGGTGGGATGAGCTTCTACCCTGTTTGTTATTTGTAATCATAGAAGTGCCCCAGGATTCTACTGGCCTTCCCCTTGTTCAGCTTCTTTATGGGAGGAAGCCACAGGGTGTTCTCAACCTTCTGCGGGAAGCATGGGAAGAACAACCAATAGAAGGCGAAAGCATTCTTCAATATGTGGTCCAGACGCATTATCGCATAGACCTACTAGGTCAATTGGCCTGGGAAAATTTGGTAAATGCACAGGAGGCTCAAAAACTTTTCTATAACCATAATGCCCGAACTCAAGTTTTTTCACCTGGGGATAAAGTCCTTTTGTTGTTACCTACTCAGGGAAGTGAATCACTAGCAAAGTGGCAAGGGCCATTTGAAGTAATTAGAAAGGTTGGCAAAGTAAATTATGAAGTCCCTCAACCTGACTCCCTTTGAGGTAGGCAGATTTATCATGTTAACCTGGAACAATCAATAGGTGATTTTTGTAGACCCTGGTAATGGCCATAATGACCTTGGTCCACAGATTCCCCAGTCTGATGGGATCTCTCCTATCTTTCAGTCTTTGAATTCAGACAAGCTGAAGCCTCCATTGTTAATGAATTCTCAGATGTTTTTTCTGATAAACCAGGGAAGACCAATTTAGTCTTACATGATATTGTAACCCCACCTGGCGTAGTAGTTTGACAAAGACCCTATAGGCTCCCAAGGGAAAAACAAGCCCAGGTAATCAAGGAAATACAAGAAATGTTGAAGTTAGGGGTAATTGAGGAGTCATCTAGCAACTGGTGTAGCCCCATTGTCTTGGTCCCAAAACCAGATGGTTCTACAAGATTCTGCATAGACTTCCGCAAAGTTAATGAAGTGTCCAAATTTGATGCCTACCCAATGCCAAGGGTCAATGACCTGCTTGATAGGTTAGGTTTGGCCAGATATATTTCTGCCCTTGATCTTACAAACGGATATTGGCAAATTGAGCTGACAGAGGAAGCAAGGAAGAAAACTGCTTTTCTACTTTGTTGGTCCTCTTTAACTGAAAAAAAAACATCCAACCAGAATGAACATTTGTAGCAGAGACTCAATACGAACCCCAACACTCTAGGAGGGGGCCCACAGTTCAACAACCACCATCGATAGAGGTTCTGATGGTATGATGAGTAGTGGTTCCGAGGGTAGGTCAGGAGCTGCATTACTGAGTAGAAGCAATAATATGCAAGACAGGAGTAAACTGAAATACAGTGAGCTTAAAGTCCACTTGAACCTGCAACGAACAGAAGAGATATACTCAGGGGAATTGCTAGTAAATGAGGTCACTGTGGTAGAAGACTTGGCACTGGAAGCAATTTGGGAGTCTTTGAGATGCCCAGGAGACTTCAGAATACAAGCAGGCTGGAATTGCAGAATAAAACTCACAGACTTAGACAATAGATGAACTGGATAAGAACCGGAGGTTGCAGATGTAGAACCGGAGGTTTAAACCAGACTGGGACCAGAGGTAACTGCAAAGTAGCCAGCCAGAGGTAACTGCAGAGTAGCCAGAGTGGAACGGGAGGCTTGAAGCAGATTGGGACCAGAGGTAGAGCAGCAGAGTAACCGGAGTGGAACCAGAGAGAGACAGCAAGAGTCAGCAGGGGGGTGGAACCACAGGCTTGTACCAGAGTGGGACTGGTGAGAGCAGCAGCCAGCTGGAGTAGAACCGTAAGCTTGAACCAAAATGGGACCGGAGATAGCAGCAGCCAGCCAGAGAGGAACCGAATGCTTGGACTGAAGTAGTGCCAGTGAGAGTATCAGTAGCAGAGCTGGACTGGAACCATGGCTTGAAGGTGCAGGCTTGAATAAAACAGCTGCAGAATGGATGTAGTTCCTCAGAGACAGCTGCTTGCAGGAATCCAACAGCACAGGTTCAGGCAGTGGATCGGAGGTAACACTTACTCACTAGTGAGTGAGATCACTGGGAGGAAAAGAACCACATTGTTCCGACAAGGTGCTTGTCTCATGTGCAGGCTTAAATAGGCACTCTGTCAGAGATAGGCTGACGTGGTCATGTGAGCGCAGGAGACAGGTAGAGACTGTATAATGGTGCTCACCTGATCAGAGACAACATGGATGTGCCCATGAACCTGAGGAAATGGATTGACAGTGTGCTGGGACAGGATAGCTCACCTTGTTAAAACACCGCAGGACAGGGTAAAAGAGACTAAGACACGTTTTTTGTGACAATTGATTGTTGAAGCCGTATTGTGTTGTGTTGGGAATGATCATTAGCTGCCATTGCAATCTATCTTCATGGATTATGATGCTTGCCTTGAGTATCTAGAAGAGGGAAAAGAAAAGGGGGGGAGGGATGGGGGGATGGGATGATGGGACAAAGAAGCAGATAACCATTTCATTAACACAATACACCCACAACTGGTTACTGCATGTGGGTAAGAAAACCACATCAGTAGACATAGGGCTTAATTCACTACAGATCGCTATTGCTATCGCAGCTGCGATTACGCACGCAGCCTTGCTGCAAAAATATGCTATTGAATGCTATCACAATGCAGTCGCACAGCCAGCATAGAGATGCCCACTGCCACCCACTACCACTATCTCACATCCATAATACCTTGCAGTCCTGCATACACATCGGTAACATTGAGCCCCTCACGCAGAATTACAGCAGGTCTGACCTTACTCAGAAATTGCTAACCTCATTGTACGCAGTGTGTACTCAAGCTGCGTATGCCGCATAACTTATGTACGCCCATGCAATGGCGTTCAAATGGCCAGGCACGCCTGTGTTTCTCTGACCACCCCCGTCACCATCTCCAAACGTTCGCTGCCTGTCAATCACTGTATGTAGCCATAGGGATCATTGTGTCTTATAACCAATGCAGGGAAATGATACTAATGATTCCATTGCCCGTTTTCGCCATCGTTTGCGAATCGGCTGTCCAATCGGCCGATATATCGGCCGCGATCAGCTGATTTGTGGATGATTTGCGGACGATTTCACCAACGACGGCGAAAAACTTACGTTTTTTGCCTAAAAACTGGAGAAAACTTTTCTCCAGCCTAGGCCAGGCGAACAAATTAGCAAAATCCCTATTTTTGTGTAAAAATGTGGGTATTTCTTACAGAACCCTTTGGACAGCCCCCATAATGATACTTTATAAAAAAAAATTCCTAAAGTTGCGTACATTGGTGAAAAACGGCCGCTGAAATTTCGGTCAAATAAAAAAAAATTTACGTGAAAAAAGCATTTAACGTATTGGGTCTGGTATTTCAGAAGGCCATAAGGATGCGCCAAGCGTTTTAAACATCGCACGTGGCTGGCGCAAGTGGTTTTTTAAAACCGCTAAAAAAATGCCTGCGCCAGCCACGTGCGATGTTTAAAACACTATGGGCATCTTTATGTCCCTTCAAAATACCAGCCCCAATACATTAAATGCATTTTTCACGAAAAAAAAAAATAATTTTGACCGAAATTTCAGCGGTCGTTTTTTGCCAAAGTACGCAATTTACAAAAAACATTTTTACACAAAAATATGGATTTTGCACATTTTCCCCCTTTTTAAAATGGAGAAAAGTTTTCTCCATTTTTACATGAAAAATCAGCGATACATTATCGCCGATGCGAATAATATCGCCGAAAAATCGTTGATATTATCGTGGGTGCGATAATATCACAGCTAATTGAATACAGCCCTTAATGTATATATCTCTGGGGGGGTTATATAACATTCACATAATGGCGGGTAAGGTGCAATCAGGGAAGTTGCTAGGGGTAAATTTACTAAAGTGAGAGTTTTTAGAAGTGAGTTTTAGAAGAGATGTTGCCCATAGCAACCAGAGTCTAGCTATTATCTTCTAGAAGGTGCTAGTTAAACATCAATGTGGAATCTGATTGGTTGCTATGGCATACTTGCAGACAATCAGCTCCAGCCTTCCGGGAGGGAGCTGATTATCGGCTAATAGCGGGGGGCGGGGCCGGCCATTGGGGGTGGAGCCGGGGGAGGGGCGGCCATTTTGGGTCACACTGGGGGCGGAGCCGCACGATCGCGTCATCGTGACTCCGCCCCCTCTTCACAATGCCGTGATTTTCGGCATTGTGAAGCAGGGGGCGGGGCCACGATGACGCGATTCTGCGCGATTCACGTCACCGGGCCCCCCGCTGCGGGGATTTCTGTTTTTTTCAGGGGGGAGGTTGGGAGGGTGTGAGACTTCCGGGAGGCTTGCCTGCCTTTCCGGGGGGCCGGGAGCGGCACCCAAAAATCGGGAGGGTAGGCAAGCCTGTGCTATGGGCAACATCTCTTTTAAAACTCACTTCTAAAAACTCTCACTTTAGTAAATTTACCCCCTACGTAGACTCTTCAGGGAGACAGGGAGATTGCTACTATTTCAGGGAGTCTCCCTGACAATGAGGGAGAGTTGGCAAGTACTGTATTGCTGGCCATACACGGGACGATTGATCACACGATTAGGGCTGTTTTTAGAGGTTGACAGACCAATCTTATGAAAATAGTTGTATTTTGAGTCTCCTGCGACCCCGCCGTCGTGTAGTTGGATCGCAGATCAGATGGTTTTGCAGAGAGACCTCTCAACTGATCGTGTATGAATTGAGCCCAATCGTATGTATTTTGCACATGTACGATCAGTTGTATGACCTACACTGTCCCTGGCCACTCGCCTCCGCCATTTTGACTGACGCGTGGTATCTGCAAAAAAATAATAGCTGAAGCACGCTTGTGTCAGCGTTTTCAAGTGAGTACTATAGACAGCACAGCGCGAGCATTGTGTTTCCCAAACCCACTGCTCCACCAATGTGTTTAGGCCCCTTTTGTCACTAATGTATATTAACCCCCTGTGCTGCCAAAGAATATTAACCCCTTGCCCAACAATGAATCTTTAGGGGTGCCCCTGTAATTTTAAACTTTAATACTCGTTATTTTGTATCTGTAATAAAAGGGTTTATAATTAAAAAAAAAAAAAAATGACATAGGGCCCCCCCCCAAAAAAGCCTTACCAGCCCCAGGCATGCCAGCCAGGCCTGGTTTCTAAAAAAACGGGGAACAAAATATGTAGGGTTCCACCCTAATTTAGAAACCAACACCAGGCTGCAGGGACCAGTCCTGGTCTTAAATATAGGGGGTCAAAAGACGTGGGGTACCCCCTATATTTAAGTCCAGCACCAGTCCCAACCGACCGGGGTGTAATGCCACAGCCCGGAGACCCAATCACCGGGGCTCCAGGTCCAAAGCATTACACCCCAAGTCAGTCAGAACAAGCCGGTGATCTCGGGGGAGTCAGGGACCCCCCCAAAAAAGGTCCCCCCTCTCCCGAGCACCACAGGCTTACGCTGAAGCCTAGGGCTCTTCCCCATACCCCTGGAGCGGTGGCTATGGGGGTATTGGGGGGGCCAAATAATGTAAAACTATTGTACTTTACAGTGAGACTACAGGTGCCAGCATGCCTGCCCTTTGGAACTTGTGGAACTACAAGAGCCAGCAGACATACGGCACCTGTACCCCCACTGTAAAATAAATAGTTAAAGAAAGACAAAACACACACACTGTGTCAAGTATAACTTTATTTCATACCCCTACCCACTCACACACACTCACCTTTATCCTGGCGCTGGTCTCCACAGCATCCCCAGGAACTTGGCAAAACAAAAAAACAATTGCCAACCAGACGGACCCACTATCTGTATGTGTGTCGCCACACATACAAATAGCTCGCGAATGCCAGCTGACGGGACAAGCACAGAGCTGGCAAGTCCCGCCAGCCAATCAGCGGCCGCGCTGACTGTAGAGCGGCCGCTGATTGGCTCCCGCTACTGACATTTCCCACGTGACAGTGCCCATCTGACAGTGCTCACGTGGGAACTGTCAGTAGCGGGAGCCAATCAGCGGCCGCTCTACAGCAGGGATACCCACCGCTCCAGGGGTATGGGGAAGAGCCCCAGGCTTCAGCGTAAGCCTGTGGTGCTCGGGAGAGGGGAGACCCTTTTTTGGGGGGTCCCTGACTCCCCCGAGATCACCGGCTTGCGCTGACCGACTTGGGGTGTAATGCTTTGGACCTGGAGCCCCGGTGATTGGGTCTCCAGGCTGTGGCATTACACCCCGGTCGGTTGGTTCTGGTGCTGGTCTTAAATATAGGGGGTACCCCACTTCTTTTTGACCCCCTATATTTAAGACCAGGACTGGTCCCTGCAGCCTGGTGTTGGTTTCTAAATTACGGTGGAACCCTACACATTTTGTTCCCAGTAATTTTAGAAACCAGGCCTGGCTGGCACGCCTGGGGCTGGTAAGGCTTTTGGGGGGGCCCTATGTAATTTTTTATTAAAAACTTATAACCCCTTTTTTTACAGGTACAAAAGAATGGGAATTAAAGGGAAAAATTACAGGGACATCCCTCCACCTAGCTGACATTCCCTCCCCTAGCTGACAGTCCAGCAGATGAATCATGTGTGAATGTGCTGCACAAGATCAATCTTATACAATTTCAAATCGTGTAAGATTGATCTTATCTGATGGTCTTATGTGAAATCGTTGCATTTTGAAAACAAATCGTCCAGGATGTTAAGGGAATCATTTCAAGGGAAATCATACAACTGGTCTTACCAACTTTTGAATCTCACCGTGTATGGCCAGCTTTAGTCACATACACAGCTGGGGCTTTCACTGAGTGCGATAAGGTTAGCAATTCCTGAGTAAGGTCAGGCCTTGTGCAAGTGTGCGTGAGGCTCCGATTGTACTCGATGTTACTGATAGTTTTGCAGACTTGCAAAGTATTACAGATGTGTGTAAGGTAAAGTGGGCGTCCTTATGTTTGCCTGTGACAGCATTGCGATTGCAATCATTAGCTTATGTTCACAGTGAGACTGCGTGCGTAATCACAACTGCGATCGCAATAGCGATCTATAATGAATCAGGCTCTAAGTAAGTTAGATGTAGAAAAATTTAATGTATGTAATAGATACATTAAGCGAGTATGTCATAAAGTATTTAATATTCCGTGTTATGGTGAAGGATAACATACAATATGAGGAGGATAGGGACAAATATCCTGTGAAAACCATGATTAAATCCTTGAGAGAGGAGGGGAGCGGACATGTATCAATCAGAAACATAGCAATCAGGTAACATTACGGAAATGAACTTTGCTGGAAGGAAGGAAGAGCTTTTGAAGCCCTGGAAAGAAATTCGGAGTGTGACTGTTTAAAGTCAGCAACCATCTTACTTTATGTAGCATGCATTCTGTCCTTAATTTACAGAGCTGGAAGGTGGCGATTTCACTCAGTTGTAGGAAGCGGGATCATGGATATGGTCAAAGAGCCAGAATTATGCAATGCCAATATTTACGGAGATTGAGTGATTCTTAGCCATTAAGCATACGCGAAAACCGCACTGCGCACGTGCAGCGATTGTTTTGCAATTACGTTGGCCTAGAGGATCCACTCTCAAGTAGAGTGACAGGCGCGTCTGACCGTTTAAACACCATTCCATGGGCGTGCATAAATTAGCCATTCCAATCTCCTTTGGAGTATGAGAGCTCTCAGCGTGTCAGGAGACAGGTCAGACTTGACTTAGAGGCTGAGTGGCTGCCTTATGTTTGTCGATGTTACCGATGTTTACGCTGTTGTACGTTGTTGGACAAATATGAGGAGGCAGCAGTGGGCTCGGGTAAGCTTTGGAAGGCATTAGCATACTCGGGTAGGCTTTGGAAGACATTAGCATACTTTAGCAATTACGATCCATGAGAGATCAAGCCCAAAGTCCTGCTGTTGTAGTTCTTCTCATGTCATTTCTGGGACCAGGATTCTTCCTGTTTTGCCTGTCTGCGGTGCTTCGCACTGAGGTAATTACTACAGGATCTTTTAGAATTCTCGGTGGAAGTCTGAGCGGATTCAGAGTAGGAGAAGATGTAGGTGGCAGGGTCGTGCAGTCAGGGTAGGCCTCCCCTGTCATACTCCCTGTCAGACTGCAGAGTTTTGACTATAAAAATTATTAAAATAATACAAAGAAGATATTTATAACTTATACATATCTTCTTTGTATTATTTTGATGGTTTTTATAGGCAAAACTCACCAAAATTGCAGCACTCCCTGGAAATACAGGGAGAGCCAAGAGATGAGGCACTAAGAGCTCAGCATCACCTCTGATAGTTCAGACACTGCCTGGAGCTAGGGGCTGGGCCACGCAGCAGCCAATAAAACACAGCGGAAAATAGCTATTGGAGGCATGCCTCACTGTGAGGGGCAGGCCTTGTACTCTGATAGACACCTCTGACAATCAGGTGAGGGGGCAGGCCTTGTACTCTGATGGACACCTCTGACGATCAGGTGACCAGTCCAAGAAATACTCAGGCATTGGAGCTCAGCAGCAGCACTGAGGAGGGAAGGAAATTGTCATATGAAGAGGAAACACACAAAGGAGAAAAAGGTGAGGAGGGTCTACTGCTAGGGCGAGATCTATGGGTGTGTGGGGAAAATCTTTTGTGCTAGGTGGAATCTGTGTATGGGGGGGATCTGAGGGGGAAATCTGTGCAAGTGAGGCAGGTTCATGTATGTGTGCATAAATCTGGCTCCGATACCAGCCCGTGCCTCCCCATTCATAGACCTCACCGCACGTCACTGGTAGGTGGAGCTGGCTCACCCGGCTTGATGCGAATAATGAGGGAGTAGTGATTCTCAGAAGAGCCCGCAGAATTAGTGGAGAAATAAAGTAGAGCAGACAATAGATTCCCTTTAACCTGTTTTTTGTTTTGTATCTTTTGTTGACTCTTTTTTGTCCTTTTCATTGATAGATTGCTTCCTTGGTCATCAAAAAAATTTAGCATATTTAGATGTAATACTTGTGGACTAAAATGGGGAAAAAAGGGGAAATGTTTGTTTGTGAAGGAGACGCTGTGGCTTTTTGCAGAACACTCTTTAACATTTTTTAATTTCTGATTAAGTTTAACATGGTTTTTAACTTATAATGCGGTCACCCTTTTTTTTCTCCACCTGGACGTTATACTTACGCTACTTGCACACCCTGCCATATGTAACCTACACAGTGCGCCCCAGATGGCTGCCTCGGTTGGGTTCTTTCTTGGGCAGGATGAACAAATACGTGGATCTATTCATTCAGTGCATTTAATATTTCAAATGTTTCAGTCACCTGCAAATCTCATGCCCGAAATGCAGCACTGTTTGCTGTATTTGCTATTCCCTGTTTTGTAAAATGTACTTCCACCCCACTGTATGATATACTGGTGTGCTATACCTCCACTGAAGTGCATCCTCCATGGGCAGGATGTACTTCACGTGGATCTATTCATACACATGTGTCCATTTTCCCATATATGCCTTGGGTCCTTGCATGGTTCATCACCCACAGTGCAACCTTAGTAGTGCGCCCACCATGGCTGCCTCACCTGGTACACTTGTGGATGGGATGAAAAATACATGGACCTGATGATTATGGTGGGTCCCTACTCCTAGCATCAGGACACTGCAACCACACCCATTTTGTGTCATTTCTTCTAGGTGTAACCTATTCCACCCAGGGTATTCCTACGTAGTGCGCCCAAGGCGGCTGTGGAAGGTTTAGTAGCTCATTATTCTTATGTAGCTTTAATCTTGCAAATCATTTCTGGTAGTAGAATTAAGGTATAGGAGGGAAACCTGGAGCTTCTATATGTTAAAATTAGAAAGCTGTCTAAGGGCCTAATTCAGAGATGTATGTAAACACAATATTTAAGTATATCTCTGATGTTCTTAGATCTGCTCATGTGCAGAAGCCACACTGTGCATGTGCAGAGCAGGGGCTGTGCATGTCGCTCGCTGATGTTTGGGCATGGCAACAGGCAGTGTTACAGAAAACGGGCATGTCAGCTTGCTGAAAGTGGCTACATCCTTGGGCACAGAGTCACTGGCTTCAGCAACATGAATTACCCTCCATCCTGAGTAACCTGAAGGTTATTCACATGATCAATGTTCACGCAGATGATCCTCGGATGCAGCAGGGGATTTCCTGCGGCATTAGCAGGAGGCATGATCTGCGTCCATCTCTGAATCAGGCCCTAAGCCAGGTATACAGTAAATAAGTAGCATAGTGGAAGCTGTCTGTGTAGTATTACCATTTGACCACTAGATGACAGCAAAGTATATTACTATAGCTGACAACACATGGTTGTGACAAGTATTGTTATTATTTTTATTATTCCATAAAGGTGCAGCTAAACAATGCCAACAAATGTATGTTCGTTTTCTGTCTACACTCACCCCAATGAAAGCAGAGGGAGATAGCCTTTTTAAACATAAAAAAAATGGAGAAAATATCACTGTGCTTGGTATATAAGTATCAAATTGGTCTGCTTGCTGCTTGACACGTGAAACAAGGAGGCTTATTATATAGATATATTTATTTTAACATTTATTTTAACCTTAAAAAATCAATAAAATTTATAAGAATAACTGACTGTAATTCACTCATAGGGGCCTATTCATCAACACAAAAAAATTTATGGCGGTAATTAGGTTTAGAACTCACATGGAGTTCTATCTAATTACCAGAGGAATTCATCATTCCTCCTCTTCATAAGTATCTAGTCCGAAAAGCTGTAATTTTTGCGTTGACAGCGTTTCAGACAATAGATACTTTTTCCTATCTACTCTAACTTACCGCAGTTGCTATCAGTGCTGTGCATGCGCTGTTACATTCACAAAAGCGATGCATGAACAGCACTGATTACAGCAGCGGTAATTCTGTGTCCCACCAGTGGTGCTGCTCTCTCTAGTGGTGCTAGTCTGCAATGTGCAAGCCAGACTGGTTCCATATGCTGTTTGGTGATTCTACATGCCCAGGGACAGACTGGGGCTATAAAACAGCCCTGGCAGTTCCTCCTGTGCGCGCTGCAGTTATGAGCCTTCACAAAAGGGGCGTTGCCTTGTCCTGAAAGGGGCATGTTTAAGTCACATGGAGATGTGCCACGAGTCACAGGCGCCTGGCCTCGCGGCACGCCCCCGTCTCTCAGTATTCCGGCCGAGTAGAGCACCAGGAGGCGATGCTGCTCGGCCAGGATTTAAGACCAGACCGGCCGATCAGGGCGGCAGTGCGCGGTGTGCTGCACTGTCACCACCCCAGCCTTCCCTCCGGACTTGGACTGGTGAGTTCTGTCCTGGCCTGTGCAGCTGCGCTCCTCGAGCCGGCCCTGAGGCCATCAGCCCTTCTGGCATTTGCCAGAAGTGCAGGATGGCCAGCCGGGCCCTGTGCATGCCTGCGTTAAGTACCTGATCCAGCAGTTCATCTGCACCTTTGACTGTCTTATTTTAACCTGCTCCACAGGTCCTTTTGAGCCAGATCATCATCATGACAGATTCCTGTACTTCTGGTTACCTTTTCATCCAGCTGGACAATACCGCTTGGGCTCCTGATTACCCTGTGTTTCGCCGGGGTACAGCTTTCCCAAGAGCTAGCAACTTGGCTTCAGGTTCTGTTTTGCTATCTGCTTTAGTGCTATCCAGAAAACCTGCTCAGTATTGCTTCAGCATATCTCCAGTGTAATTCAGCAAACCTGTTTCGGCATTTGCATCTTAAAACATTCTGCCTCCGTGTGTTCCAGCACATCTGCCCCAGGTATTACTTCAGCATGGCTCCAATCCAATCCAGGTATCTGCATCTGATTCAGAGATGGACGCAATGCTGATGTATACGCATATTGAGCAATTGTTAGCAATTGCGCATGTGTGTAAGCTGCACTGCGCATGTGCAGCAATTGAGTTCAGAATATGCTCATACAGAGGATTCATTTGCAAAGTGAGTGACAGGTAATCAGCATTTGGGTGAGGTAATGGGGGTGGCTAGAGAAAATCAGGTGTCGAGACCGTTTAAACAATGTTTCTGGGTGGTGCATAAATCTTGCTCACAGCAGGAGAACTCTCTGTGTGTCTGGAGACCCACTATGTCTGCGACAGCTTAGACTTACTCAGAAGGCTGATGGCCACATGATCTGCGTTCCATGTTTCAGGTTTTGTAAGTGAGCGCCAGATGTAAGATGCTTTCAATGGGTGTCTCTAAGCCCTGGACAGCAAATGAGTAATTTGCATATTTTCCCAATTGCGATTCATAAGAGCTACGATGGCATTTGCGTCCATCTCTGAATCAGGCCCACAGTCTCCACTTACCTGCATTCCAAAAGCACTCTGCACCAGACTCGGGGTGATTCAGTAGTGGACGGAAATGCAAAGCTGAACGCAACCAGCGTTCCAATTCCGCCCTTACAAATATGTATGCGCATAAAGAGATGTCTGACACCCTCTTCTGCATTTACAAACCCAGAACTGCGACTGAGGTCACAAACTAGCTGACCAAATGAAGGTCCTTAGGCATAGTAAGATGTGTCAATTAGGACACAAAGAGCCTGATTCAGCAGTGCACTGCTGAGCGCAGATTCCTGATGGTCGGGAATCTGCGCAGGTGCCTGACCCGTACTGCACATGTGCAGTACGGGTCCTGTGTGTTCGCACTCAGAGTGGCAGCAGTGTATCAGTGATTGACAGTCTGCTGCCGTTTGTGGACAGGAGGGGGCGGCGATGGCCTCCATTTCCCTAAATGGAGGCGTGTCGCCACCGTTGGGGGGCAGGGAAGCAGTCAGGATTTCTGACGGCTGACGAAGATTTCCTGGCCTCTTTCTTTCGTCTGTGGCAGCCGGCTTGCATGACCCCTTGGGTCACTTAGCCGGCCGTTGTTCTCACAGATTATCCAATGCCACGTTGTACGATGCAGCTCGGATAAGTATAGGCGAGGCTTGATGCCTCCTGCTACATTTTCATGATTACAAGGATGGAATTGCAAAGCTGCTTGCGTGCAGCTTTGCAATTCCATCCTAATTTGCATCAGGCCCAAAGTTCAGAATCGCTTCCATGGAAGGTAAACTTTACCATTCAGGGAACACTCAAACATTTCCTCTTAGAAGTAAAGATGGTGTTGAGTGAGGAGGTTTATTTGGAAGAATACTAAGCCTATTATGACTTACATTTCTGATCTGGGCTCGTCATGATGTATGATTATAGCATTAATGGAAACCCAGAAGGTGAATCCCCACCTGTATTATAATTTGGGGTTGTGGAGCGCTTTTGTGATTGAAATCAGATTGTGCTGTTTCTTATGGATGCTTGGAGTGAGGTCTTGAAATGTAGGCAGATTCACTCAACAAGGATATTGGTCCAATGACAGTTTTGCTCATAAGGCCCAGTGAGTATGGTCTAATATATCATGTGTGGCTAAGAGGGTGCTTGCTGTACATTCTGCGGTCCAGAAAAGGACTCTCTCCCTAGGACAAGGGTTAAGGATCCTGCTGTCTCCTACAGGATAGGTTTTACACACAGCTGCATTACGTGGGTGTGATGGATAAAAGGATTGTGGGATCTGGTCGGTGGGGCTTCCAAGTATGCTGCAAAAACATTTGTGATGAGTAAAGAAGCCATCAAGAGACGTTTGTTTGAACTCCAGAGTCTACACATGATATAAGATATCAGATATGATATCTTGCTGTTTTTGTTGGTGAAGAAAGATACTGCTTTGTTGGCTGTGGGTTTGTGACATCTTTGTGCCTCAGTGTCAAGGGTGAGCTAGTTTGATATTGATCAATGAAATGAATAGTGATGAATTTTATGCCGATTTGTCATGTCGAGTCTCTCCCACATCAGTAAAGCATTAAATCATATATTGAAGAACGTGCTTCTGCAGACATGTAAATGCTGTGTTAAAGGTCACAGAAAAGAGGTCAGTAGTCCTATATAACTATTATCAGGGAATCAGAGATAGAGGATGGCGTTTTGGTTGAAGTATGTATCCCATTATTCTTTCTTTGTTTGAAAAGGTGTGGTATGATACTGTATGTCAACAGTCATAACGTCACATTCATCATGTAGACACTGATAAAATGTTGACACGTTAGAATATTTACATATCGTCCCTGGTGGCCCAGCTGTGATTAACCTGCTCCTGAATGTTGCAGCAGCTCCAGTGGCGTCTTCCATGTCCTGGAGATCATGTGAGTGTCACTTCTGGCGGAGTCATCTGACAGAGCGGCGTTCCCCTCTAGTCCTGCAGACTAACCCTAATGTTGATATTCTGACAATGTTGACATGTTTTGTAACAAAGGGGAAAAAAGGGACAGGAGGATTTGTCGCACAGGCAAGAATGAACAATTATTAGTATAATTAACGGTTTAACAGTACCTATATGTACAAGTATTTGCACATATACATGAGAACCACTAATCTCATCTATTTATACTGCAAATAAAGCAAATCAAATAAAGGAGAAGTGGCGGTGCTCACTAGAGTCATGTAATAGTCAATTGAAAAGGAAACAGAAAAAGAAACTCTGTTGTGCGAGCACTCTTATGTTTGATTATTGAAGACAGGACATACAAGTAAGTCCCTAAAATGTAACTTTTATTACATCTGTCTAAAAAAGAAAAATCTTTAGAATATCTGATAGATATCCAAATAAGAAAAAACATGTACATATACAATATACAAAGTGCATAGGACAATGCATATAATTTTAATCACAATTAAAAATAGATAACACCCTGAGGCTGGCGAAGTATTTAAACGAAGTGTATGTTATAATAAGAATAAATTCAGTAGTATATATACAATCTTATAGCAGTAGTACCCGTTAATATTTAAATTCAATATGGATCGTGGGCATAAGAAAATTCTAGTAAAGTCCAGGCATAGAGTTGTCACTCCTCATTCTGCTGCTCCTTACCTATGCAATGAGCTATCTATAAGGAGTGAGAGATTACCGGAGGACAAATTGCCTGTGGAAACAACAGACTAACAGGGACGTTGCTCATATTTCATTTCTGCTTTTGAGTGTCATACATGAAGCATCGGACACACAATGAGAGAATTACTTTATTGAGATAGCCCGCAGTTAATAGAAAATTCAGAAAAGCAGATGAAGTGAATAGAATGTCACAGTAAATCACCACACGGTTGATAATTGATAAGATGATACCAATCACAACCACCTGTTTGCACAGTTAACTGATTATTCATATAATTTGGGAGGACCTTCCTCATTTGCTGTATGTTTTGATCCACAGGTCTATTGAATGTAAATTTATCATAGATAAACAGATGCGGTAAATAGTCAGTTGCCACTGTTAATTTCAAGGGCACATGCTCACATCTAAAACATATAACATATGATGAGAATGTCTCTTTATGCGTCTCATATAATTGACATATAACAATCACAGGTACTGTATGTAATCAATTGTCACTATAACTTTCAAGGGCAAATACTTACAACTAAAATGTAAATATATAACATACAATGAGAGTATCTCTATAGGCGTCTACAGTTTACACACTTCTAATAGACGACAATTATAGTGTATATATTGAAAAACACTGTGAGTCACTTGTAGCAACAGGATACAGTCCTGATACAGATGATTAGATACAAATATCCTATCTAGACATATAATATCTTCATATGTCTGTTTATCAGCAGACACAATAATATAGAAAATGAGTATGTATACATATACTTTCCACTCTGTGTGGTCTGTATTGTTAGATGATAGTGCTCTAATATCACATGCTAAATAGGAGTATCACATATGCTACATGAGTATGAGAAACATAATAGATAGATCTGCCGCATATCATTTTCAATATATATTAAACATGTTATGAAGAGTAAGACACGGCTCATAGGAATGAAAGATGTCTATGGTAATGTCATACTCTATAGACAGGTAAACATGCCTGGGTATAATCCACTAATCCTATGTAATAACGGTGCCCTTTGCAGCGCTGGCCCACACCATCACTCCATATAGATCGGAGATGGGTGAGTGAGGCCACATAAACAAGTACAGTGCGGCACACTGATGTCTCTGGGAACCGAGAAACAAACAGTAACCACCTATAGGAGCATACGTCGCTAAGTGATACAGACTGCTATGCGCTAAGTGCGCGGGCTCCGGAGTAGTGGAGTAATAGAATAAGTAGATAAATACATCCCACTGGGTACAATACTTGCTAGGAGGATGCTGCGTGCTGCACAGCTACGAGCACCCGTCTCTCCCAATGCGCGTTTCACCGGTAGCTTGGTCACGGGGGTAACCACAGGAAGAAACTTCCTGTGTCATATAGTGCTGGGGAGAGGAACTGACCAATCATAGAGGAATAGAGTCTAGATTGACATTCCATTCAGCCAATCAGTGTGATCACACATTATTGAGGGCTGTAGAGACTGAGATCTGTTTGGAAATTAACCACACGTGTGCCTGCTGTTTGCTAATACTGTCCACTCATCATGACATAGGGAAAATACTGCAAATGGTGTACCTATTTAATATTTATAGCTAGAAATAAGTTCAGAAGTACTATAAATATTAGAAAGAAGAAGAGAGGTTCTTACTCATAGGGGATTAAGTGTCCAATAGTAATAAAGACTGAATAAGAAGATTGCAGTGTTCTCAAAGGAAGTGTTGCTAGAAATAGGAACTGAGATGTAGTCTGGTATATTTAATATAGAATGATGAGTAAATATTATATTATTAATCAGTCAAAACTGAATAGCACAAAGATTTATACAAATAAATATATAAGGTGAAAAATTGACAAAATAAAGAATAATTAATAATAAAAAGATAAAAATTAAAATAAAAGGAATATAAATATTGGAAAATAATAAAAATTATAAAATTGAATATAAAAAAATATAAATTTGAAAATAAGAATAAATATATTAGGATAAATATAAGTATAACCATAAATAAATATCAAAAAGGTAAATGACTGTGATGCTTGCATGATGTGTGTAGTGATATAGTGCTAAGTGAAATAGTGAAGGCGAAACGGGGAGGGGAAAGGAAAATAAAATTATGTAGATCACATAAAGTAAATATGATATGCTATTAATAGTAAAAGAGCGATAACAGTTTGGAAAAAATTTCATTTTTTCACTAAAGTGATAGTCATAACTGATGTGAGGAAATAAGTCTGTAGTGAGTGTCCCACTATGAATATCATAGTGGGTAAAATGAACAAATGTAAGTGAACTTCCATGCATGTGAGACTGGTGAGAACGTGAAAAGAGGGGAAGGGAATAAAGTAAAAATAAAATATATAAATATAATCTGAATCAAAATAGTGAGAGTTATGATACCTAAGGGTACTCACAGGCGAATGTGAGAAAAGTTTAGAGTGTTTGCAAGGTCTGCGCTGTTGGCCATTGCATCCTATCAAATTCTAATAATTATAAAAAGGGGGCATAACTATTGTACTCATTGAGACCTCCAGGTGTGAGGGTACCCAGTCTAAATATCCATTCGGTTTCTTTTCTCAATTAGATCGTGTTGACATCACCTCCTCTTATGCCCATCCTCACTTTCTCCAGACAAAAAGCTCTCAGTTTCCTGGGATCACTGTTGTGTTGATGTAAAAAATGTTTGGCCACTGAGGTTATCTTCTTCATTCTATCCACATCCATCCGGGCATTACATATGTTGCCTGCGTGTTCAAGTATGCGTGATTTCAATGCTCGTGTTGTCATCCCCACGTATCTTTGATTACATTCGCATTGCAGGCAATAGACGACCGCCGTGGTGTTGCAGTTGAAATAGTCCCGTATGTAAATGTTCTTCCTGAATTTGTCTTGAATCTGGACAATTTTGGTCATAAGTGTGCAGGCTTTACAGCTTCCACAGGGAAAAGTACCTACAGCTTTCGACTTCATTCTGGGGGACTGTTCAAAATGACTGTGAGTAAGGTATGTTGGTATTTTGGGAGATTTAACTTGTAAGAAGTCAAATTCATTCTTAGTAATAGTCCCCTTTTGGAAAGCTTCTTGTATTAGTCTTTGATACAGAGATTGAAAATTTTCGGTCAGGTTGAACAATAATCTTGTATAGCAGGAGGGATCATTCAACTGTTTGGAAATCTCCTCCACATACATGTCCACAGGCCATAGTACAACATTGCCTCTCTTATCAGAGGGTTTGATGATAATGTGTTTCCAATTTTGCATGGTCTTTAGTGCTAATCTTTCAGATTCCGTTAAATTATGCCTGTAATTCAATCTCTGTATCAAAGACTGATACAAGAAGCTTTCCAAAAGGGGACTATTACTAAGAATGAATTTGACTTCTTACAAGTTAAATCTCCCAAAATACCAACATTTTATGCACTACCAAAAGTCCACAAAAACATCAACAAACCACCTGGCAGACCCATAGTGTCAGGTATAGGTAGTCTGACTGAACAAGGTAGCAAATTTGTGGACATGCATTTGAGGAATCATGTACTCACTTTACCCTCCTACCTCCAAGATACTAGAGATGTCCTTCAGAAGATACAAGATGTCAAATTAGAGGAGGACCATTTACTTGCCTCTATAGATGTGGAATAACTCTACACGTCCATAAGGCACCAAGATGGCCTACATGCAGTAAGGTATTTTCTAGAGATGGACAACAAAAGTGATTTTAATGAATTCCTGATCAAACTGTTATCCTTCATCCTACATAGAAGCTACTTTACATTTGAGAATAAGTATTACCTACAAATCAGGTTAACGGCCATGGGTTCCACATGTGCCCCCACGTACGCCAATCTATTTCTAGGTTGGTGGAAGCGGGAGGTGGTGTTCTCTGAGACCAACAACAAATACACCCAGAATGTCATACAATGGCTTAGATATATTGATGACATCTTTGTTATATGGGGAGGAGGGGAACATGAATTCTTGGAATTTATGAAAACCCTCAACACGAACGATTTAAACCTGAAATTTACTTGGGAGATTAGTAAACAAACCATTTCATTTTTGGATTTAAAAATAGGCAAGGATACAGTTGGTGAGATAACAACAAATCTGTTTCAAAAACCAACCGCAACCAATAGCTTATTGCATGAAAGGAGCTGCCATTTCCCACCAACCATTACTAATCTCCCCAAAGGAGAGTTCCTTCGCTTGAGACGCAACTGCTCAAACGAATTGAAATACATTGCCCAATGCGAGGCTCTCTCTGTGAGATTGAAAGCTAGAGGATATAGTAATCGAGCCATAAAGAAAGCCAGATATTTAGTGTCCCAGATTAACAGAGATACCTTAGTCTTTCCAGAACCTAAAAAACATCACAGAACTGAACTTAAAGAACTAAGGTTTGTCGGAGACTTCTGTCAAGAGTGGAAGATACTCAAAGGCATCATACAAAAACATTGGCCAGTCCTCTTACTAGATGCAGTCCATCTTGGCGAAGATGTCTCAATGAGTTGGAGAAGAGCCAGGAATTTGGGAGATCTCCTTACTCACAGTCATTTTGAACAGTCCCCCAGAATGAAGTCGAAAGCTGTAGGTACTTTTCCCTGTGGAAGCTGTAAAGCCTGCACACTTATGACCAAAATTGTCCAGAGTCAAGACAAATTCGGGAAGAACATTTACATACGGGACTATTTCAACTGCAACACCACGGCCGTCGTCTATTGCCTGCAATGCGAATGTAATCAAAGATACATGGGGATGACAACACGAGCATTGAAATCACGCATACTTGAACATGCAGGCAACATACGTAATGCCCGGATGGATGTGGATAGAATGAAGAAGATAACCTCAGTGGCCAAACATTTTTTACATCAACACAACAGTGATCCCAGGAAACTGAGAGCTTTTTGTCTGGAGAAAGTGAGGATGGGCATAAGAGGAGGTGATGTCAACACGATCTTATTGAGAAAAGAAACTGAATGGATATTTAGACTGGGTACCCTCACACCTGGAGGTCTCAATGAGTACAATAGTTATGCCCCCTTTTTATAATTATTAGAATTTGATAGGATGCAATGGCCAACAGCGCAGACCTTGCAAACACTCTAAACTTTTCTCACATTAGCCTGTGAGTACCCTTAGGTATCATAACTCTCACTATTTTGATTCAGATTATATTTATATATTTTATTTTTACTTTATTCCCTTCCCCTCTTTTCACGTTCTCACCAGTCTCACATGCATGGAAGTTCACTTACATTTGTTCATTTTACCCACTATGATATTCATAGTGGGACACTCACTACAGACTTATTTCCTCACATCAGTTATGACTATCACTTTAGTGAAAAAATGACATTTTTTCCAAACTGTTATCGCTCTTTTACTATTAATAGCATATCATATTTACTTTATGTGATCTACATAATTTTATTTTCCTTTCCCCTCCCTGTTTCACCTTCACTATTTCACTTAGCACTATATCACTACACACATCATGCAAGCGTCACAGTCATTTACCTTTTTGATATTTATTTATGGTTATACTTATATTTATCCTATTATATTTATTCTTATTTTCAAATTTATATTTTTTTATATTCATTTTTATAATTTTAATTATTTTCCAATATTTATATTCCTTTTATTTTAATTTTTATCTTTTTATTATTTATTATTCTTTATTTTGTCCATTTTTCACCTTATATATTTATTTGTATAAATCTTTGTGCTATTCAGTTTTGACTGATTAATAATATAATATTTACTCATCATTCTATATTAAATATACCAGACTATATCTCAGTTCCTATTTCTAGCAACACTTCCTTTGAGAACACTGCAATCTTCTTATTCAGTCTTTATTACTATTGGACACTTAATCCCCTATGAGTAAGAACCTCTCTTCTTCTTTCTAATATTTATAGTACTTCTGAACTTATTTCTAGCTATAAATATTAAATAGGTACACCATTTGCAGTATTTTCCCTATGTCATGATGAGTGGACAGTATTAGCAAACAGCAGGCACACATGTGGTTAATTTCCAAACAGATCTCAGTCTCTACAGCCCTCAATAATGTGTGATCACACTGATTGGCTGAATGGAATGTCAATCTAGACTCTATTCCTCTATGATTGGTCAGTTCCTCTCCCCAGCACTATATGACACAGGAAGTTTCTTCCTGTGGTTACCCCCGTGACCAAGCTACCGGTGAAACGCGCATTGGGAGGGACGGGTGCTTGTAGCTGTGCAGCACGCAGCATCCTCCTAGCAAGTATTGTACCCAGTGGGATGTATTTATCTACTTATTCTATTACTCCACTACTCCGGAACCCACGCACTTAGCGCATAGCAGTCTGTATCACTTAGCGACGTATGCTCCTATAGGTGGTTACTGTTTGTTTCTCGGTTCCCAGAGACATCAGTGTGCCGCACTGTACTTATTTATGTGGCCTCACTCACCCATCTCCGATCTATATGGAGTGATGGTGTGAGCCAGCGCTGCAAAGGGCACCGTTATTACATAGGATTAGTGGATTATACCCAGGCATGTTTACCTGTCTATAGAGTATGACATTACCATAGACATCTTTCATTCCTATGAGCCGTGTCTTACTTTTCATAACATGTTTAATATATATTGAAAATGATATGCGGCAGATCTATCTATTATGTTTCTCATACTCATGTAGCATATGTGATAGTCCTATTTAGCATGTGATATTAGAGCACTATCATCTAACAATACAGACCACACAGAGTGGAAAGTATATGTATACATACTCATTTTCTATATTATTGTGTCTGCTGATAAACAGACATTTGAAGATATTATATGTCTAGATAGGATATTTGTATCTAATCATCTGTATCAGGACTGTATCCTGTTGCCACAAGTGACTCACAGTGTTTTTCAATATATACACTATAATTGTCGTCTATTAGAAGAGTGTAAACTGTAGACGCCTATAGAGATACTCTCATTGTATGTTATATATTTACATTTTAGTTGTATTTGCCCTTGAAAGTTACAGTGACAATTGATTACATACAGTACCTGTGATTGTTATATGTCAATTATTTGAGACGCCTAAAGAGACATTCTCATCATATGTTATATGTTTTAGATGTGAACATGTGCCCTTGAAATTAACAGTGGCAACTGACTATTTACCGCATCTGTTTATCTATGATAAATTTACATTCAATAGACCTGTGGATCAAAACATACAGCAAATGAGGAAGGTCCTCCCAAATTATATGAATAATCAGTTAACTGTGCAAACAGGTGGTTGTGATTGGTATCATCTTATCAATTATCAACCCTGTGATGATTTACTGTGACATTCTATTCACTTCATCTGCTTTTCTGAATATTCTATTAACTGCGGGCTATCTCAATAAAGTAATTCTCTCATTGTGTGTCCGATGCTTCATGTATGACACTCAAAAGCAGAAATGAAATATGAGCAACGTCCCTGTTAGTCTGTTGTTTCCACAGGCAATTTGTCCTCCGGTAATCTCTCACTCCTTATAGATAGCTCATTGCATAGGTAAGGAGCAGCAGAATGAGGAGTGACAACTCTATGCCTGGACTTTACTAGAATTTTCTTATGCCCACGATCCATATTGAATTTAAGTATTAACGGGTACTACTGCTATAAGATTGTATATATAATACTGAATTTATTCTTATTATAACATACACTTCGTTTGAATACTTCGCCAGCCTCAGGGTGTTATCTATTTTTAATTGTGATTAAAATTATATGCATTGTCCTATGCACTTTGTATATTGTATATGTACATGTTTTTCCTTATTTGGATATCTATCAGATATTCTAATGATTTTTCTTTTTTAGACAGATGTAATAAAAGTTACATTTTAGGGACTTACTTGTATGTCCTGTCTTCAATAATCAAACATAAGAGTGCTCGCACAACAGAGTTTCTTTTTCTGTTTCCTTTTCAATGTTGACATGTTGCCTGTTGACATTTTAACAATATTGAATGTCAACAATGTTAATATTGACCTAATGACTACATCATATTTGTAAGGATTTTTTTTATCCCAGTCGCCAAAATAGTTTGGGATTAGAGAACTGTCTCAGCAATTTATCTGAACTTTTAGCAACAAATTGGCAATAGACTAAAGCTGGCCACACATCAGACCAACTTTCCTCCAACCAAGCAACTGACCAACCGTCCAACTTATCTGTCCAACTAAAACGCTTCTCCACACATCTAACCAACTTTTCATCCAACCAGCCAACCTGCCAACTTTTTTTATCAGACCAGCCAACTTCTGTCCAACTTGTGATGTCACAGAAGTAGGCGGAGACTGCCTGCCTACTTCTGCATGTTTTGAATAAATATATTGAAAACACACATATATATTTATATATGAATACATATATACTGTGTGTGTGTATATATGTGTGTATATATATATATATATATATACTGTATATATGTGTGCATGTTTTTATATATATATAAATATATATAAATATATATACGCAAATATTCGCTATCTGTTGCTATCCCTCCATTTCCGGCGGCAATGCTAACCCCAATAGTTTCTATAGGGGATACAATACTGACAGATTTATTAAGTTCTGGAATGCGAAACATTCTGGACCTTGATGCACGCAGCATAAGCCATCTGAAGATGGTGTAAGCCGCTGTAGCTTATGGGCTACACATCATACTTGCCTACTTTTGAAAAAGAATTGCAGGGAGATTGTGAAAGCAGCACCTATGAGTGCGTGTTACAGTGGGCGTGTACTGATACATCTGAGAGGCGTGCCATTAAAAAATTGATTTACATCCACATGTAAATGAGCCCCAAAGCAGTTAGTAAGATCTATTTGCTGATGAAAACACACTGATACTTCTCAGAAAATGCATGTAACCATAGGGATCATTGTGTCTTATAACCAATGCAGGCACATTATACTAAGGATACCAGAATGTATATTTCTCTGTTTTTTATTTTATATAACTGTCATAATGGAGGTAAGGTGCAATGAGCGAGATTGGTAGACTCTTCAGGGAGACAGGGAGATTGCTGCTATTTCAGGGAGTCTCCCTGACAATGAGGGAGAGTTGGCAAGTATGCTACACATCACAAATCTGTCCATGAGAGGATTCCATAGGAACCCTCCCTTGGCACTGGCCGCAGCGCATGCGTTGTCTGCAGAACGCACATGCACAGGATCCAAGCACATGAGTGAAGTGACCGCTGTCTCTGCAGGTGGAACTTCATACATCCGGGTGGTATGATCGCATCCTGCAATGCGATCATGAACGCTAATATGGCGTCCAGATCGCATTGCAAATGTGATCATTACTAAATGGGCCACACACATTTATATATACATACATATGATCCATAGGGATGTAGTTATGAGACCGGCAATCTCAATTCCAGCTGCAGAATCCCGACAAGGGATTTAACAGAGGCGTCAAAATAACGACTCCTATATTAATCCCGACGCCGAACCGAAAGTCCTCCTGTCAGGTAAGTACTACACTTATAACGGGAATGGGGGGGTTAGGATTAGGAACCACCGGGGGGACTTAAGGTGCCTACACACTAGGCGATGTGGTCACGATCCAATATCGTGTCCGATATCCCTTGAACTTTCCCCGGCAGCTCCCCGGCACTCCAGGGCATTATGTGCAGCAAAAGCTGCACGGTGTGTCACAAGATCTATCGTGCATGATCTAAAGATTTGCCGATCTTTAGATTGTGCAGGTTAGCAGACAGATGCTTGCATGGATCAGGGATATCCACGATGCATGTATCTGTCTGTAAAATAATAAACACAGATGCAGGGACAGGAACAGTGATACCTGTCTGTGCTGCTGTGTTTAAAAAAACCCTGTGTAAAAATAAACAAAACAGTGTGACCCCCTCCCCCAAAAGAACAACCAGCCCCGGGCTTTAGTGACCTACTGGTTGTGCAAAATACGGGGAACAAACGACGTATGGGTCCCCCATACTTTAGCACGACCAGCACCAGGCTAGTCAGAACCAGCTCTGGTTGCCAAAATACGGGGGACAAACGACGTAGGGGGTCCCCCGTATTTTGTGCAACCAGCACTGGACTCTGATCCAGTCCTGGTTCTGGAAATACAGGAGGAAAAAATTTGTAGGGTCCCCCTGTATTATCCAGAACCAGCACAAGACTTTTTCTAGCGGGGGACTAATGCCACAGCCAGGGGAGCCCTTACATCGGGCCCCCCAGCCGAAGCATTAACCCTGACCGCTAGTCAGCCCAGGCCGGGGATCCTTGGGGACTCCCTCAATAAAGGGGTCCCTCTCTCCAGGGCACGCCAGGCCCAGGCTGATAGCCCGGGGCTATCCCCGGAACCCCTGGCCGGTGGGTGCCGGGTTGATTGTATATAGTGTGTGTAAAAAATAGATGAACTAATATTGTCTTTTGCTGTGGAACTGCAGGTCCCAGCAAGCCTCCCCTGCATGCTGGTACTTAGAGAACCACAAGTACCAGCATATGGGGCATTACGGGCCCGCTGGTACCTGTAGTTCCACTGCAAATTAAAATAAACGCAGGACAAACACAGCGTACAAAGTAAAAGTTTATTACACATACATGCACTCACACATGTACACACACATGTACTAACACTCACCTATGTATCCCTGTAGCATTGGTCCACTTGTCCAGTAGATTGTCCATAGTGGACCTGTGATAAGAAACCTTACTCACCGTCTCCTATGCGAAGTAGGGTCTTCTTCGTTCCAAAGTAGGGATCTAGGGACAAAAAAAAAAAATGGTATCTCATGGTTAGGCAAGGGTAAGGGGGGGTTATGGTTAGGCACTAGGGGGGAGGTTAGGGTTAGGCACCCCCCAGGAGGGTTAGGTTTAGGATGCAGCGAGGGGGGGTTAGCTTTAGGTACTGGGGGAGGTTATGGTTAGGCACCCTTAAGGGAGAGTTGGTTAGGGTTAGGGAGAGGGGAGGGTTAGTATACTTACCTACCCCAGTCGGGATCTCCTCCGCCGGGCATCTGCTGTCGGGATTTCAGCCGCTGGCATTTCAATCCCATTCCATATATACAGTCAGGTCCATAAATATTGGGACATTGACAGAATTTTCATATTTTAGCCTCTATTCACCACCACAATGGCTTTGAAATGAAACAAACAAGATGTGCTTTAACTGCAGACTTTCAGATTTAATTTGATGGTAATTACATCTAAATCAGATGAACGGTGTAGGAATTACAACAGTTTCTATATGTGCCTCCCACTTTCTAAGGGGCCAAAAGTAATTGGACAAACTAAACAATCCTAAATCTAACTTTCACTTTTTAATACTTTGTTGCAAAACCTTTGCAGGCAATTACAGCCTGAAGTCTGGAATGCATAGACATCACCAGACGCTGGGTTTCATCCCTGGTGATGCTCTGCCAGGCCTCTACTGCAAATGTCTTCAGTTCTTGCTTGTTCTTGGGGCATTTTCCCTTCAGTTTTGTCTTCATCAAGTGAAATGCATACTCAATCGGATTCAGGTCAGGGGATTGACTTGGCCATTGCATAACATTCCACTTTTTAGCCTTAAAAAACTCTTTGGTTGCTTTTGCAGTATGCTTCAGGTCATTGTCCATCTGCACTGTGAAGCGCCGTCCAATGAGTTCTGAAGCATTTCACTGAATATGAGCATATAATATTGCCCGAAACACTTCAGAATTCATTCTGTTGCTTTTGTCAGCAGTCACATCATCAATAAATACAAGGGGACCAGTTCCATTGGCAGCCATACATGCCCACGCCATGACACTACCACCACCATGCTTCACTGATGAGGTGGTATGTTTTGGATCATGAGCAGTTCCTTTCCTTCTCCATACTCTTCTCTTTCCATCACTCTGGTACAAGTTGATCTTTGTCTCATCTGTCCATAGGATGTTGTTCCAAAACTGTAATGGCTTTTTTAGATGGTCTTCCTGTTTTTGAGGCTCACCAATGGTTTACATCTTGTGGTGAACCCTCTATATTCACTCTTGTGAAGTCTTCTCTTAATAGTTGACTTTGACACATATACACCTACCTCCTGGAGAGTGTTCTTGATTTGGCCAACTGTTGTGAAGGGGTTTTTCTTCACCAGGGAAATAATTCTTCTGTCATCCACCACAGTTGTTTTCCGGGGTCTTCCGGGTCTTTTGGTGTTGCTGAGCTCTCCGGTGCGTTCTTTCTTTTTAAGAATGTTCCAAACAGTTGATTTGGTCACACCTAATGTTTTTGATATCTCTCTGATAGGATTTTTCAGCCTAATGATGGCTTGATTCACTGATAGTGACAGCTCTTTGGATCTCATATTGAGAGTTGACAGCAACTGATTCCAAATGCAAATGTCACACCTAGAATCAACTCCAGACCTTTTACCTGCTTAATTGATAATGAAATAACGAGGGAATAGTCCACACCTGTCCATGAAATAGCTTTTGAGTTGATAGTCCCATTACTTTTGGCCCCTTAAAAAAGTGGGAGGCACATATAGAAACCGTTGTAATTCCTACACCGTTCATCTGATTTGGATGTAATTACCCTCAAATTAAAACCGAAAGTCTGCAGTTAAAACACATCTTGTTTGTTTCATTTCAAAGCCATTGTGGTGGTGAATAGAGGCCAAAATATGAAAATTCTGTCAATGTCCCAATATTTATGGACCTGACTGTATATATATATATATATATATATATAAATATTATACACACACACACAATATGGTACCAATGGGCATCAGGACCGTCCAACAACCTGAAGAGGGAGGCCATCAACAGCACCCCAGGGATCGGAGGTCCGTCAGGCAGCATTCCGGCAGGTGTCACAGAAGTGACAGGAGGAAGGTCTGGAGCACTCCAGCTTCATCAATGCACCGGAGATAGAGAAGGTGAGTATCGGGATCTGGGAGGGAGGGTGGTCGGCACCTGTAGAGGAGGGGGGTACCTTTGTGATTGCGGGGGAGGAGGGGTACACCCGCGGGAGGGGGGCAACCGCGGGGGGGTGCAACTGTGATTGCCAGGGGGAGTTTGTACCCGCGGGGGGGGTGCATCTGTAATCGCGGGGCGAGGGGGAGTTTGTACCCGCAGGGGGGTGGAGCTGTGATCACAGGGGGGGAGGGGGAGTTTGTACCAGCAGGGGGGTGCAGCTGTAATCGCGGGGGAGGGGAAGTTTCTACCCGCGGGGGTGCAGCTGTGATCGCGGGGGGAGGGGGAGTTTGTACCCGTGGGGGGGTGCAGCTGTAATCGCGGGGGGGGAGGGGGAGTTTGTACCCGCGGGGGGTGCAGCTGTGATCGCGGGGGGGAGGGGGAGTTTGTACCCGCGGGGAGGTGCAGATGTGATCGCGGGGGGAGGGGGAGTTTGTACCCGCGTGGGGTGCAGCTGTAATCGCGGGGGGGTGGGGGAGTTTGTACCCGTGGGGGGGTGCAGCTGTGATCGCGGGGGGAGGGGGAGTTTGTACCCGCGGGGGGGTTCAGCTGTAATCGCGGGGGGAGGGGGAGTTTGTTCCCGCGGGGGGTGCAGCTGTAATCGTGGGGGGAGGGGGAGTTTGTTCCCGTGGGGGGTGCAGCTGTGATCGTGGGGGAGAGGGGGGTGATCACGGGCTGGCAGGGGAGACTGGAGAGGTGTGCTACCCACCTGGATTCACCGCTGCTGCTACATGTTCCAGCCGGCTCCTGCTACTCCTGACAGGTCCGGCGCTGAAAACACGGGACCCACTGCTGAGGACAGAGGACTTGCTGCTGCCGGCGTTAAGCACACAGGACCTGGCCAGCGCTGATGACGGAGGAGGATCAGCGGGAGCTGGACACATGGGACACTGCACTGATGATGGAGGACCTGCCGGAAGACACACGCGAACACGTCGATGATGACGAAGGACCCTTGGGAGCTGGAGATACGGGAACCGGCGCTGACAATGCAGGTAGTGCAGCAGCGCCACTGATCCTCCCCTATGCACAGCCGCTGACAGGTGAAGAAGTAGGAGGACACTACCGGCCAGTGCCCGCCTACTTATCGTTCAGTTGGGGGGAACTATCCCCCTACACTAGAACGATAGTTGGTGAAAATCAAACATGTTTGATTTTCTCCAACTAGTTGGAACGACCATTTCTGGCCGTTTTTCAGCATGTGGGAGCAAACGGCTGACTATCGTTTGCTCCCACACACAGGACGATTATCATTCCAACCAGCCAACTAGTTGGCTGGTTGGAACTATGGGCCTGATTCAGAGCCGTTCGCTATTTGCGGTCGTTCGTTTAAAAACAAGGGGTGGCTATTCAAATGAACCGTACGCACATTGCAGTCTGTTCACACCTCTAAGTCTGAACGAGCGAGCAAAACATACGCTCGTTTATTTGTTAAAAACGCCCCCTGGCCGCTCGCACCATACGTCATGTCCGCTATTTATTAGATTAATCGAGTACATCGACCAGCGTATGAACTGCTCGCTATTCTTGTGGTTGGTGTTTGCTACCACAAATTTGCGAGCAGTTCTGGCTCTAAAATAACCCAGTGACGTGGTCAATGACGCTGCTGTAGTAATTATGCACACCCATAAAACGCCCGTTTTGACCTTTAAGCACGCCTGCGTTCGGATCTCCACTCCCCATTTTCAAGCACCTTCCCCTGTTACCACCCACATACGCCTCATTCTGTCACTCAAAATAGCAGGCACTCGCTATATAGCGTACAAACGATTTTCGCCCGCACTGACTGGTTCGCGCATGCGTACTAAAAACCGTACGCATGCGCAGATGTGCAAACATCGCTCGGAACGAGCGTACGGCCGCTAACGAGCGGCTCTGAATGAGGGCCTATATCGTTCTGGTGTGTGGGGGCCTTTACACTAAAGTTAGCTGTAAACTTACGAGTCTATTTACTAAGCTGTGTTAACGGTGATAAGGTACCAGCCAATCAGCTCCTAACTGCTATGTCACAGGCTGTGATAGAAAAATCGCATTTAGGAGCTGATTGGCTGGTACTTATCACCATTTACTGTATCTCCTAACACAGCTTAGTAAATAGACCCCTTAATCTCCTACGGCTGCAACTATGTAAGAGTCCCATAATAATAAAGAGACCTGATATCAAGTTTGGAGATTACGTGATATAAAAAGCCTTGTGCCACTGCAAAATCTAAAGTACATTGGGTGATGGTAGATTGTGGCAGCAGGATGATAGAGGATCCACTTGGTTGCCAAGGTGACTTACTGGTCACTGGGATGCTAAAAGATGGCATTCTGCATGCTGTCCAAGAGTGGAAAAATGGCACCGCTCCTCTGGAGGATCCAGAAATAAAGATTCCAGGAAGGAAGTAAGGAAGGCCTGATGTTCCACTCCTGAGCAGAGCCGGATTTAGATGTCATGGGGCCCTAGGCAAGATACAAATTTTGGGCCCCCATCCCTCAAACAATGGGGAATAATTCCCTCATTATTCTGTTTGTTTGTGTGTATGTGTGTGTATATATATATATATATATATATATATATATATATGTATATATATATATATATATATATATCTGATTGGTTGCCCCATAATGAGCAAAATCCGATAGCACTCAGGAATCCTCAGCGATAATGAAAGAACGCTGACACAGATAGTACGATCAACGTTTTAGAGCAGGGATGGGGAACTTCAGGCCCGTGCGCCGTATAAGGCCCCTGGAAACATTTGGTATGGCCCCCGGAACTTCTTTCTGCTAGCCTCATTTGACTGGAGTGTCCTTAAGATGCGTCAGATAGTCACACCACTACCCTTACAGTTCCCCGGAACATCCTCAGGATGCTCCAGGCATTTCTGTAATCACCATCGATTGTGGCCCCGCCCCTGTGTGATATCACTCGGAGGGGCGTGGCCAGCACCAGGCCCACAAATAATGTTATATATATCAAAATGGCCCTTGACAGAAAAAAGGTTCCCCACCCCTGTTTTAGAGAGTGAATTTTTTTTAACTGAGGGTTCCTGAGTGCCATCTGATTTTGCACATTACATTTATTTTATAGGGAAGGCACATTGACATGTTGCATTATTTGAACCAGGGGAGTGCTGGGCAGTTTGGATATATTATGTATTATAGCTATGCCCTCTCAGACACACACATACACACCTCTGTCACTTAAAAACATGCATGCAAATAAACCACAACCACCATCATTTATTAAAGACACCCCCACGGAAGGAAGATAATGGAGAGAGGAAGGGAGAGAAGGACCCATACATAATACTGCTACATTTTTATATTTTGACTGCATACTTGTTATATAGTTATCTCAGGTAGGGTAGATCATGTGCTTATGAAACTGAGGGCCTGAGTCAGACCCGGTCGCAAGCTCTGAGTGCTTGCAACGGTCGATGGTGGCCCAGAGCGCTCAGCGCTTGCCGGCTCCGTCGTGCTCATGCGCAAGACCCGGATAGCGACAGGCACTCCGTCGCTCCGGGTCTCGCAACAAAGGGGACGGGCTGTCAATGTTGAGTGACAGCTCGCCCCCTTTGGTGGGCGGCCTGGGGGGGTGGCTGCCCAAATGGAGGCATTCCCATGTGAACGCCTGCCGTTTGGGGGCGGTCCCACTGACTTCACGAGTGATGTCAGTGGAGAGATTCCGGCTCTGTAAGAGCCGAAATCTCTCTGGGGCTTGCGGCCACGCGACCATCAACCTGGCCGCTCGCTATAGCTGTGGGTGGTCACCCACAGCTATGCGAGCGGCCAGGAGGCCGCACAAAAAAAAAAACACCCTGATTCAGAACGAGCGCTCTTTCAGAGCGTCCGGCTCTGAATCAGGGCCTGAGTTGCACACACACTCACCTCTCAAATAAAACACATCCACCATCATTTATTCAGCAAATAAGCCACCATCATTTATTAACGCAAGTTACAACCCACCCACCCCACTCCCCTGACACCCATTGGCATGCAAGGCATACACCTGCATTGGCTATCAGTACTTCAGAGTGGAAGACAGTGATGGCTTCACCCGGCCAACATACTGTTTTAAAGACTACCTCCTCCCTGGCATCCCTCGACATACAAGATACACCTGCTGAGTTAGTGGAGATAGTCACTGCCTCTCCCGGTCAGCTCTGTCTGAAAGCTCCATGAGAACTCACTGCCTGAGAAGAGCTGCGCTCTGCCGCTGTAGCTCCCCCTCTATTCTGGCAGCGGGCAGCCTCTCAGTGTAAATATAAAGAGACAGCTGCCAGCAGAAAAAAAAAACATGGTCAGATGCATGGTGATGGATCGACGGGTAAGGGGGCATTCTACCTGCGTGTGCGTATGCTGCGGGCTCGGTGAAGGTGAGTCGGCATCACTCTTCTCTCCTGCGCAGGCGTCCCCGACACACCTTGACTGCACACACACTCTCCGGGAGAGCACTGTGCAGTCTGCTATGTGAGCTCTTTCATCGGGCGGATTTATTTGGGTCCCACCGGGCCCTAGGCGAGCGCCTAGGTTGCCTAATGGGAAATCCGGCCCTGCTCCTGAGGTCTCTTAATAACTATAGGTAGGAATCGTCTACAGTGTCCAGTTTCATTGTGTGCAGAAGATCAATAAGTAGCAGTAAGGGGTTTATCACCTGATTAGCTGTAGGTGATGTTCGGGGAGACTCCAATGACTTGAGGCCTGAGGGCATCTCAGAGTGGTGTGCTGACTTTATGGGACATTATCTTTCACAAGAAATAGGAGAAGGTGAGGCAGCTGATCACCTGTGCTCGGCTAGCGATTAGGCCTTGGATATCAGGATTTCAGGCTTCTGACAGATGTAGGCGATACTCATATGATTTTTCTGGGACAGCAAAAAAAGTAATTGGTAAGGGGCATAAATCTTATTTTATATAGCCTACATAATAAGATATGATAAGCCATCTGAGGGTTTTTCAGAACATACAGTAAGCAAAGTGGAACTATGGCCCTCATTCAGAGCCGTACGCTCTGAGCAGAGCGCACGCTCTGAATGAGGGCCGGGCTCCATTTTCATGGAGCGTCCTCCTGGACGCTCGTATAGCTGTGGGTCACCACCCACAGGCTATACGAGCGTGCATTGTGATGGCCGCGATGGTCGAGACCATCGCGACCATCGAATTTGCGAGCCGGAGCCTGCGGTTGAGGTTTTCAACCGCAAGCTCTGGAGTGATTTTGGCTCTATCAGAGCCAAAATCACTCCCACTGACATCACTAGTGATGTCAGTGGGCCGGCTTCTGACGGGAGGCGTTCCCGTGGGAACGCCCCCGTCAGGGAGGCACGCCCCCGGCACACCCACCAAAGGGGGCGTGCTGTCAATCAACATTGACAGCACGCCCCCTTTGATCGGACACAACGAGCGAAGGACTTTCCTTCGCTCGTCGCGTCTGGCGCATGCGCACGACGGAGCTCCCTCCGTCGTGCGCATGCTCAGTCCATAACATCGACCCACTTGCGAGCGGACAGCCGCTCGCGAGTGGGTCTGAATCAGGCCCTATATATTTAGCCAGTATTAAAAAGCCCAGAAAAGAGAACAAAAACTTCCAGGGGCAGATCTTCAAAATATTTATCTTACATGTTATATCCAACGGGTGTCCATTAACCACAGACCAAACGGCACTCCACCGTACTTTCAAAGTGTGAAAAAAGGTTTTTAATATCAAAGTTTCAAAGCCCAATCAGCTTTTTCTTCAGGATATAAAAAAGACATGTTAAATAGGGACATTTACAGCTACCATTATGCTATCAAGTTTTTAAGGTGGGTATACACTTATATGATATCGACCTGATTTGTTATTTCTGGGCTAATCGGAATGACAAATCGGGCATATCGTTAAGTAAGTATTCCCGATTTGCACCCTCCTGCAGTCGCAGATGACATCTTCTGGACGGCCCTGCTGTAGGGTCAATCAGACGATATTGCTTACGGTGCCATGCTGCCGAATACAGCATAACATATTAGATTGTGCCGTTGTCCCTGTGAACCTTTGCTAAACCCTATTCCTACTACAGACATTCCCTCAGCAGGCAGCCATACAGTTCAGCCATCCAGACAGAAATGTGGAGAAAACAGTGTAAGTGCAATTTCCTCCAAGTATGCCTTAATAGTTAATACATAGACCCAATGGCATGTATCAGTTGTGCTGCCTCCCCCTCTGCTACCTACTGGAAATCCAATATGGCATATGGGCTTCTGCCTTTAGTCTCCACCTCTGCTAGGTACTGGAAATCCTGCTTGGTGTATATATAATAATACACTTTTTTCCATGGTATCCTCTTATTGTAAAATGGGCTCTGAGTTAATAAGAAGTTTCAATGTCACTGTGAGCAAATGTAATATTTCTGTCCTTTCTCACCCTGTCTTATTCACACAGGAAATAGTTCTCTTTGTGTCTTTGGCCTTCACATAATGTCCAAGTCTCTCAGGGAATCTGGAAAGGAAGTGTGGGAGAGGACAGTGCACGGTTTTGTCTACTTTGAGACAAAAGGAAATGTTTTCTCTGTAGTTATTTTCATATTTAACCTAGAATCCACATATTAAATACATCTGGGAATTCATTATGTCCATATCAGTAATTCTTTATTTTACATTTTATTTTATTAGTATTTATCATCATTATTTTATTTATGTATAGTCAGTACTATTTTACAGCAGGAACAGTTGTGGGACCTCTCATTAACTATGACACAATGTCCTGGTATATATATATATATATATATATATATGACAAAGGGTGAGAACAAGCGCCTTATAGTGTAGCAAATAGTGGTATGTTTCTCACTTTAGATAAGAATATGCGTACCGTATGAACCCAATTAGCTGTGCATTGGATTTAGGTATCTTTTCTTGGAAATCTGACAGCAATCCTTTGCTCACTTCATAATACAATGTGTCAGACTCCCAAATATAGACAAATAAGAAGGGAGAGAAACACTCTCATAGTGTAGTAATTCAAAGTATTTAATCATGTAACACAGACAGAAAACACACATAAAAATGGAAAATTACATAAAAAATTATAACAATGGGCTTATCTGCTCAAAGTAGCTGGTTGTGAAAATCGGAGGTCATTGTTCCCCTCAATGCATTTCACTGCTTATGCAAATTGCCAGGACTTCTTCAGGAGGATGCATCTAGAACTCAAATCACGTTCTTATATACCCTTGGAGAATTAGTTAAATTAATTGGACATATCTATTTACGGCACTTCCGGCGGTCGCCGCCATTTTGGATTCTTATGTGCATGCGCAGGATCTGAAATAGTCCCGCGGGTTCTAGTGATATTTCACTGAGTTGTTTACATTCCGGTGACAGCGCCATAAATAGTCACGCATGCTCGGTCACCTAATTCGTCAACTGTCGCGCTCGCAAACAATCCCGTTTCCTACTAACATGGTAACCCGGATGATATTCATCCATCTTTGCTATATCCGGATTATTAGCCGCCCCAGCTGGACAGTATTAACATGTCTAATAGTGAGACCGCCTGTCTTCACTAGCAGCAGCCATTTTTATGGAGTCGCCTATGCTACAACGAGGGCTCCATTTTGCCATAGACTCAACCATCATTCTCATAAAATGCTGTTTTGATCATTCAAAACAATTTGTATACATATAAATATGATAATATAAATTATTAAAAATTTGTTTCAAAGTGTCATATTTTATAAATGAAACCCTACATATAGTACAATTATAGCTTTTAATAAAAAAACATATATATATATATATATATATATATATATATATATATATATATATAAAAATAGAAACTCTTATAAAAATTAGATATATATATCTGTATATATAATTTAAAACTGGGTATATAAGTGTGATAAATCAACATAATGTGACAAAGATTATTATTATTATTATTTTATTCTCATTTGTAGTTCTCCTTTTATAAAGCAGGAGATCATTGCATTTCAAATCTTTTGCTTTAGACACAGCTTTACTGATAATCTCTTCTGGATATTCTCTATCCCGAAATCTCTCAGAGTATATATCCATCTGCTCCTCAAAAGTATTATTAGCACTACAATTTCTGCATATATGGCAGAATTGGGAAAAAGGTATATTAGTTTTCCAGCCTTTGGCATGTCCACTCTTAAAGTGGACATACTGTTTGTGTCAACAGGCTTAATAAAATTCCGACTAATAATCCCAGTACTGTCACTGCTCAATATCAAATCCAAGTACTCAAGTTCAAACTTGCTAAATTTGGGAGTGAATGATTATTTATATTCATTGTTTTAAAAAATCCATAAAAGATAAAAAATCTCCTTCTGTGCCATTCCATATAATTAATATATTATCAATGTACCTTGCATATAAAATTAAATGGTTCTTAAAAGGATGTTCACCATAGATATATTTCTGTTCCCAGCTCCCCATGTGGAGATTTGCAAAGCTGGGAGCAAATACTGTGCCCATGGCTGTGCCCTCTACTTGTATTTAAAACATCTCAAGGAATCTAAACCAGTTATTACTCAAAATGAATTTCATTAAAGTGCAAATAAAGTCCCTATGTTTATCACTCATCGTTTAGCAAAAACTCCCGACAACTAGAAATTCCCACTTCATGTGGGATAGAAGTGTACAAGGATTGTACATCCACATTAGCCCATTTGTATTCTTCATTCCACTATAACCCATTAAGTGTTTGTAAAATAGACATGGTATCTTTCACAAAAGATTTCAGGGTTCCTACATACTTGTTAAGAAAATTTTCCACGTATTCAGAACAACCTGAAGTCAGGGAATCAATGCCCGCCACTATAGGACGTCCTGGCGGGTCCACTAATCTCTTTTGTATTATGGGCAAGTGGTAAAGTGTTGGGATGACTGGGTTATTTTGATTAAGAATTGATACTCATCCCTATCAATAATATCATTATGTAGGGCATCAACCAATATTTTATGAAGTTCTTTAACAAAAGGAATGGTGGGGTCCTGTTTTAATTTTCTATATGAGGTTTCATCTCCAAGTAATCTCAAGGCCTCTTTAGTGTAGTCATCTCGTTTCATTATCTCTAGGCCACCCCCTTTATCCACCTGTTTGAAAACTAGTTGTTCATTGCTTCTCAATTTCTTCAGAGCCTCCTTCTCAAAGTTGGTTAAATTCGACTTCTTGGGGGCCTCATTGCTCAATGCACATAGGTCCCTCTTCACCAAGTCATGAAATGTTTCTATTTGAGTGCTTCTAGACTCAAGAGAGCAATACTTTGAAGGAGGTTTCAACCCTGATTTCGATGTTGTCTCGTAATTCTTCAAAATGTCCGTATCCATTTTAAGAAAATGTCTTTTAAGTGTAAGGTACCTAGTGAACTTGTTCAAATCAATAAACATTTGAAAATTATTCACTCATGCTGTAGGACCAAAGGAAAATCCTGTTGTCAGTAATGACACATCAATATTAGACAATGTTTGGTTCGATAAATTGAAGATTCCTTGTTTCTTTATTTCTGATTCTGTCAATAATGTTTTAGTTTTTTTCCTTTCTTAGATTTCTTTCTTCCTTCTCTGGGTCCTTGTCCTCTCTGTATCCTCTTTTTAAAGGGGATGCCCTTGAGATCTCTTCCTTGAATAAGTACTTGTTGTAGCGATCCCAAGGCTGTGGAGAAAAGTCTGATGTGCCCCCATCACTTTCTTCAACATAATCTAATCTGTTCTTTATATAGCTCCACCCCAGAAGCTCCACCCACAGTCCCTGAACCTATTTTTCCAGAAAAATAGCCCTGGGTATAGTACAATACCTACCTATATTTCAAATGGCCATGGATGGAAAACAACTAATATTCCATATGAAATATTTGCTTGTACCAACTCCTCCAAGTCATTTCTGGCTCCACCCTCACCATTTTGCAGGGTTTCAATGCAAAGTTCTGATGCAGTAACATAGTTAGTCCATAGCAACAGTGTTCCTACTTTATGTGCATGCCCCTTCCTCAGGAACACAGTATTCTTTCTTTTTTTTAAGTATTTTTAGAATAAGGGATTTCACTTTGTAATATAGAAGTGTGTAAGACTGAATGGTAGCATAAGTACTTTTTAACAGAAGGCAATGGATTTCACAGAACCCGTAGTAGTTAGGGGTAGAGAATTGCAGTGTATGGGACAGACTTTAATAGAAAATATTTAGGAAATAAACAGCCCTCCTCCATTTATACAAACAAAAGAGAAAAAAAAAGTAGAATAGAATAACCTGTAGGTGTTTTCCTGACATTAAATTCTAGGTTTATACTGGTATTTTTATTAGAAGGTGAGAACGAGCACAACTAAGGCACTACACTTGCTCCCTTGTCTTGTCCTCTGATGCACCTTCTACTAATTCTGGTTGCTGTGCTGTATGCTCTAGTTCAGTCTTCTGATACAACTGTTATGTTTCCTGGTACTGTTCCTGGGTACAACGTGCTACCAGCCCTGGTTTTGATTCCTGGAAGGCTCTAGGCAGAACTCTGTTATGGTTCCCGGACAGCCATCCAAGTTCATGTTTCCAGTCTGGCATCCAGGTGCTCAGCATCCTTTTCTGGCTGAGATGGAGTCAGGCATGGAACTAGTGGTGGTGCAGCCGATGCATTGCAGCAGGGCGCACCACAGTTAAGGAGCCTGCAGCCTGCAGCATTACAATGAGTCAGACCGACTCATTATATAATATGAAGGCAGTCTCACTACACAGATGAGACGGCCAGAAAGGGAGACGGGGACGATGCTCTAAGGCAGACCTTTGTGCCAGAGATCCGACGTCATACCTCCCAACTTTTCAAAACGGGAAGGAGGGACAGGGTGACGCCAAAGACACGCCCGCCCGAAAAAGGGGTGTGGCTTTCAATAAGGGGGCGGAGCCAATTTAAAATGGGGCGGAGCTTCGCGGCTTCCCCCCGTTTTTGTCACTATAGGGGGCGTGCCCAGCACTCTCTGAGACGCTGGGTAGCCCCCCAGGCTCTCTACGCTAGTGAACAGATGCCGTGCGATGTGCACGGCATCTGTTCACCTTCTGCACACCCTCTGTTCTGCTAGGCAGAGCAGCGGGTGTGCTCTCCCCAACTTCCCCCCCACCGCGGGACACTGCGGCTTGCGGGCGGGACAGCGGGACAGTCCCAGAAAAACGGGACTGTCCAGCTGGAAGCGGCACAGTTGGGAGGTATGCGACGTCATGATCGTCACCAGCGTCAAATTTCTCAGGGTGGAGAGAAGCTGCCTTCTCTTCCATGCGCACCACTGTTGCACACCGGGCATCTGGCCCAGCTCAGACCAGACCAGCCCTGGAAAAGTCAGTACAGAAAGGAGATTGTATCAAGATAGTGGGTGCGTGCACTGCATTGTTGTATATAGCCTCAGGCAGCTCAGCCAGCCCACCACTGGCCTGAAGGAATAAATATATACTGCATAATAATTAATGGGAATGGGATAAATATTTTTTGCTAGAAAAGAAACACACATCCCTATGGAGAACAGGATGTGACTTTGTTACATTGTGAGCAGGGAACCCTGTACTGTGGGACTTCTTGTCATCACATCTACAGCGCTAAATGAGGCATCTGCTGAGTGGATTTGAACCAATTGTATGATTTTGAATCCACTCGTAATGGCTTCCTCTTCTGCAGGAACCAGAGCCGGATTTAAACCTCATGGGGCCTAGGCAAGATACCAGTTTGGGGGCCCCTTCCCTCAAAAACCTTGGCATGTGCGCAGTGCGATCACGGAGCGTGCACAGTCTACTGATAATCGCTCAGCCCATAATTATTAACTATTCAATTTTAAATCAGATTGCACAACATAAAAACGACATAAATCAATCTATAGAACAGAGTAATTGAGAATAAGGCCGGCTACGCACTGCACGATAACGGCCCAATTTGGCTAAATCGGAACGACAAATCGGACATATTGTGTAGTGTGTATGCCCAATTTGAGCGCTCCCACGGTCGCATGCGATATCATGTCATTGGCTGTGCTGCACAGCCAATCACACAATATCGCATACGGCGCCATACATATTAATAAAGGATGGAACAAGTGATCGTTGCGTCGTTCATTAAATCATCTAGTTTGTCCTGGCAATCATGCGATGCCCAGGGTGAAGGCAAATCGTCCTGAACCTTGGCATGATTGCCGGTCGCTCAGGTGTGTGCTCGCTGCTGTGCTTCCTGGAGATCCGGGACCTTTGAAGCTCTGCCTGTCCCTCTGGCCTCTGCGTGCTGCTGGTGGGCGGTAGCAAGCCTGGAAGTGGGACTGTGCAGAGTCTGATGTGCATGCTGGGGCTGGGCCCTGGGGCGAGCCGGGGCCCAGGGGCAAACACAGGATTTTCCTGGGTGGGTTTCTAAATATAAATAAACACGCTAACACATATACACAATAACATGCATAGACACTAACACCTACATACACACTAAAACAGTACACATACATAATATACTTACACTCAATGCAGCAGCTGCTTCAGGTACAGTACAGGTTGCTAATAAGGAGGACACCTGGATTCATTAGGCCCAGCCCCCTTGTGACATAATGTCGTGAATCGTGAGAGTTTGGGGCGGGGCTTGTTGTATTGGCTCCGCCCATATTGTGGCCAGTGCAGGGGAGAATCAGTGTGTGTTCCGGAGCTAGCTGGAGCTGGGCGGCAGATCCGGAGACTCTCCTCCTTCCCCCTGGTATGCACAGTCACTCTGAGTCTGTGACAGTGCAAGCAGTGGGACTCTTTGTAAAAGTAAAAGACATCATTACGTCAGGCAGAGCTCGCGCTGTGCTCCTCTGGGATCATTTTGACCGGACAGATTTCTTGAAACCTTGAAAATGGTTTTAATGTATTGGGTCTGATTTTTCGGGGGGCGGTATGGATATGAGAAGTGTTTTAAACATCGCACGCGGTCGCAGCAGGTGGTTTTTTACGGTTTTTAAAAATGCGTTTTTACGACTCGAAAATATAATTGCACCCATTTTAATGTAGCCCCAATTTCCGTGGAACAGTAATTTCCTGGAAAAAAAATTTGCTTTGTATCATTTTCAACTGTTTTAATTTTTTTTCACCCAAAATTGTGCGGTCATTTTTTGCCAAAGTGCGCATTTTTGTGGATAATTTATTATTAGGGGGGGTGTCCAAAGGGTTCTGAAAGAAATCCCCGCATTTTTAGCCAAAAATAGGGATTTTGCATTTTTTTTCACCTGGTCTGGGATGGAGAAAACTTATCTCCAATTTTTTTCCGCCAATTGCGTTTTCGCCTGTTTTTTGGAGAAAATATCACCGTTTTTTGATGAAAAAGTGTCAGTTTTCCCCAATGGCGAAAAAAACAGCAGTTTTTGCCGCTAATTGAATACGGCCCATAGCAAGCAACTGTGAACCTGGACAAACCATGTTGCAATGCAAGGGCAAATATTTTTGCATGCAGAGTAAATAATGGCTGTTTTTGCATGTAGCCCACAAATGCTGGACAGCTTTATTTTTACACTGCAATTTAGATTTCAGATTGGACACGCCCCTCTCATATCCAAATCTCTCTGCACATTTTACATCTGTCCTACCTGCAGTACAGCATGGTTTTACAGATATGGACAGTTACTTGCTATATCTTACTCTCTTCCCAAAGCTGAATCAGGCCCTATATTTATAGGACAGCTCTGGAAGGCGTTAAAGAGATTCTGGGTGAAAGCAAGCAGAGCAATGGAAGTTAAGCAAATGATCAGCTTGGTAAGTAGCCTTAGTAGTGCCATCATAGAAATTGCATAAAATTCTATATTAGGATTTTTTGGTTACCTTCGATCCTTAATATTTATATGAGAAAACAAATACATGGTAGGGGTCCTTTTTGAATTTTGACCCTAGTTGCACATAAACAAAGTGTTTGTCATTGGGACGCTGACCACAGCCCAAAGTTCTGACGTCACTTCTTAGGTGTCATTGATCCATGTGGGCTTCAAACAAATATTCAAATATTTTGTGCAATTCTGCATACAATGCCTTTAATGCTTGGCGAGTGTCATTAACTTAACATTTTTATTTATATTTTGTTTCTTCTTATATTTTGTTTCTTCTTATTTTCTGGTCAGATTTTGTCTCTATATAAACAGTTTAAAAATGTCATTGGATCCTTATTTGATATCTTCCATTCAACTCATTATAATATTGTTGAAAAGGAGTAGAAAAGTGGGTAACTTGCCTGCACTTTAAGGCCGCTACACACCGGTCACCGCGCTGTTATCAGCACCATCGGGTGACTACGGTCTTCCGTGACCCACCACTGCCCCCCTCTGAGCGCGGGAGTGGATCCGGACCTCTGCTCGGACTGGGGACTACCTGACCTCCAGAAGCCATGGCCTTGAGTTTGGGGCACCCGTGGACCGTTTGCCGGGCTCGCGTCGCGACCGCCCCCGCTGGCCTCTGCCACTTTCGAGACACTGCTACTGCCTCTCCCCTTGGAAAGCCTTGTCCTGGGATCTTTGGACTCTTCAGAGCTCCTGAAGCAGCTTCTAGGGCCCCATGAGTCACGTAGATTCGCCATTTTGGCACACAGCCCTCCTGACCCTTCTGCATACTATAGAAGCACCGACTGTCAGGTCCTCAGGTCAGGGGGAGTTTATCCAGGAGAGCACCTACCTCAGTGGTCACCCTGAGGATTTCACCAGCAGGACCTCTCTTTAGCATTCTGGTAAGGGCTGATTCAGACTCACCCTCTATTACCACCGCATTTAACTTCAGATTCTCACCCTCATATATATAAAGAGATGTAGGCTCCGTCCGCCTCATTTAACATCAACCTCAATCATCCTGATTGCACCTTAGACAAAGGGGCAAAAATATCTACTCCTAACAAGTCTCTTGGCTAGACTACCTGGAGCTATATGAGTGAGACATATAGACCACCATTTCGATATAATCACTGCTGCAAAATGATGGCTAGCCTTCACTAATTCCTTTTTTAATCTCCGTCGCCCACCTGTGATATCGAGCTACAGTGTTGTCACCCACATTTGTTGCATAAATACATGTTCTCAGTTCTCACCAACAATGACACCTAAACGCCCAAAACCCTCATCGACTGTTCCACCATTCTCCTTCTTCAAGGTATCTCCTTCCTCACAAAACGCAAAAGCTGGTCCCACAAATACTAAAAGAAGTAAACATGTATCGGCTTTACGTAACACGCTGGATTGCGCCCCACCTTCTGCCTCTCGACAGTTAGACGTTGCAGATGATGCCCGTCTTACAATGGGATCTATGAAAATGCTGCTGGCCTCCTTTAAAGATGATATTTCAACCAAATTTAAAGCCGCACTGCAGTCCTGTCAGCAATAGGTGGATGAATTGGGAACACGTACTGATCACCTCGAGAACAAATTAGAAGTAGTAAAATCGCATAATGACCTGATCACACTCCATGAAGACCTACAGTCAGAGGTCACATCTCTTAGGAATAAGGCTGCAGATCTAGAAGATAGGTACAGGCACAACAATCTTAAATTCTGTGGGATTACGGAGACAGAGCTGACGGTTCATGTAACGGAAATCTTTGCGAAACCTCTACAGACTACACAGATCTCAGACTTCCTACTAGACCGTATTCATAGACTACCCAAAACTTGTAATGCGCCTACCGACGCTCCTAGGGATGTTCTGATGCAAATGCACTATCATCATACTAAAGAAGCAATCATACGTGCAGCAAGGTCCGCGGATACTGATATATTAGGATAAATTCAAATATTTGGTGACCTTTCAGCAACAACGCTGGCTTTGAGAAGATTATTTCTCCCGGTTACCAGAGCATTACAAAAGTCATCCATCAATTATCGATGGGGTTCCCCACTAAATTGATAATATCTAGGAACGGTTTCACCACAGTCATCTCAGACCCAGCTGAAGGTGTCCAACTCCTGGTGACATGGAATTTAGAAGACATCTTGCAGAAAATCCTAAACAACCTTCGGGTTTACCCAGGACTGGTCCTAATTGGCTCATAACACCTTATATCCTTTTCAGAGTATTTAACATATATAAACACCTACTGTGATTAGAGATAAGTATTATAGCAGTTTCACGCTCCTTTTATTTGAAACTCTGAGTTCTAGTTAACCTGATTAGGGGCAGTTTAATATTAGACTAATTATTGGATCTGCCCTTTGGAATTTCAGATTTGAGTATCTCGTTTTGCTTGTTTTGTACTTATATCTAGGGGGTGTGTATCTATATTATTGGGAATGTTTTTCCTGAGTTGTCTCTTTAAAAAATGTTTAATGTTTGATATATTTTTTCTCTGTGATGATTACTGACTTCTTTGGTATATGTATTAACTTTCGGGTGACGGGGGTTATTTGCCCCACTGGCCACTCACCGCAATATACCATCAAAGACGGTGACCTTGATAGTCCCTTTTAGGTACTATGTTCTCTTTATTTATGTTTCTTTTATTATTTTCCCTACCTTTTCCTATTTTTTTGATACAACAATACTCCAGGTACTTTTTCTGTATGATTCTCAGGCCTAGTTTTATGTACAATACGGTTCAGATATGTTAATCTCCAGCAATACTTCTCTTTATTCAAATGGTTAAGATATTATCCATAAATGCTAAAGGTCTCAACTCTCTTAACTAAAGAAGACTTGCATTGAGACATTTCGCTAAATGTAGAGCCCATATAGTCGCTGTGCAAGAAACCCATTTCCAGCAATTCCCCCCCCCCCACAATTTTACAATCTGAAATATCCCCATTGCTTTACCTCCAATGGCCCTTGTAAAAAAGCAGGGGTGGCGATATTAGTCTCCAACACATGTAACTTTGTCTTGGATAAACAAATAAACGATAAAGAAGGCCGATACCTGATACTCTTAGGCAAGATAGACAATATCCCTGTGACACTAGCGTCAATTTATGCTCCAAATGTGAAACTAGTGTCCTTTATCAGGAAATTCTGTACGGTTCTTCAATCATGTAGGAAACGTATCTTCCTAATGTTAGGGGATTTCAATATGGTTCTTGATCAAGTAGTAGATAAATCCTCCACCAAATCCAAAGTGGGCTCCTATTCTATTCCAGATCACTCCCAGAGTTTCAGATGAATTCTCAGTGAATATGATCTCCATGATGTATGGAGGGCGGGACACCCTGGGAGAGAGACTACACCTTCTATTCTCAGGTACACAAGTCATACTCTCATATAGATTTGACCATATCAGACAAATGGTCTTTACCCTATATTAAACAATCATTGATTCTACCGGGTGCATGGTCTGATCATGCGGCGGTTTCACTAGATTGGGATGTCTCCAGATTGAGAACCCCCCAGGCCCCTGGCGTTTGGGAGAAGACCTACTGGTGAACCCAGAAGCTAAACAGATAATATCTAATGCCCTTTATTTGTATATAGAAGCTAACAAACCAGAAGACACCTCATCATTTACATTCTGGTGCTCTCTAAAAGCAGTAATTAGGGGACCAGCGATCCAGGCTGCAGCTCGTTTACATAAGGCAGCTATATTGCATCAAGTGGACATTGAATGTCGACTAGCCGACTTGGATGCTAAACATAAACATAACCCAAATGATGATAAAGTGCTTAGAGACCTACTCAACGTCTGAACAGAATGGAATACACTGGCATTTAGAAATGTCCACCAGGCGATGTTTAAACTACGCCAAAAATACTATGTACAAGGGGATAGGGCCGGCCGCTTACTGGCACGGAAGTTGAGGGGGAAAAGAGCAAAAGAAAGTATTAGAACAATATCCAATACTAAAGGTACTAAAATTACAGACCCCTACGTTATAGTGGAATCCTTCGAGCAGTATTATTTCCCAACCTACACCAGCACAGATTGATGACTTTCTGAGTACTGTTGATCTGCCCTCTCTGGATGCAGATTCTCTAAGCTCCCTGGCAAGCCCCTGGTCCGAGGATGAAGTTTTGTCAGTAATAAAATCCCTCCCATTGGATAAGGCTCCTGGACCAGATGGGTACATCAATAAATTCTTTAAATATTTCCAAAACATATCATCTCCTATCCTAGCACAAATGTTTAACGATGCCTCGTTGGCGGGCTCGTTCCCAGGAGAGATGCTAGAGTCAAGAATAGTTGCCTTCCCCAAACCAGGAAAGAATCCAACTTCCATGGCCAATTACAGGCCAATTGCATTCCTGAACACTGATATAAAAATATTCGCCAAACTCCTAGCGAATAGACTTAACTTATAGCTGCCTAACCTAATACACCGAGACCAGGTAGGATTTGTTTTAGGACGCCAAGGCCCGGACAATACAAGGAAGGTGATCAATATTATTGAATCATTCTCTAAGCTTGACCAACCCCTTCTGCTCCTGTCATTAGACGCCAAAAAAGCGTTCGATAGAATAAATTGGAGATACCTAAGAGCTGTTTTGGAGAAGTTTGGAATACAGGGCAAGCCGCTATCATCAATTTTAATGCTTTATTCTTCCCCCTTGGACAGAGTCTTTATCAATGGTATATTATCCACCCCATTTTTTATTACAAATGGCACTCGTCAAGGGTGTCCTCTTTCCCCCCTGGTATTCGCCCTGGCGATCGAGCCCTTAGCCGAAGCCATTAGAAAGGACCATAACATTTCAGGACCCATTCTATTTGACAAAGAATAAAAAACAAGTTTATTCTATTAACCCTCACAGATCCGATTCATTTTCTACCAGCTCTACATGTTCTACTAGAAAAATACACAAAATGTGTACATTAAATAAAAGAGGATGTGACTGACGGTGATTGGGGAGTTGGCCAGGAAGGAGACAGGGGTGGCCTGGAGATGCTAGGGATAAAAGAATAGGGAGCTAAAAGTGAGAATGATTATAAACAGAAAATTGACAGGCCCAAGCAGCGCCCCCTGCCCTGCGGTGCCCTGTGCCATGGCACATGTTGCACCACCCTAGAGACAGCCCTGCCAAGGCACACCATCAGTCCCCCTCCACAGGAAAAAACACAACACATTGCTCCCCCACAGAGAAAATAACATTGCTCCCCCACAGAGAAAATAACATTGCTCCCCCACAGAGAAAATAACATTGCTCCCCCAGAGGAAATAACATTGCTCCCCCACAGAGAAAATAACATTGCTCCCCCACAGAGAAAATAACATTGCTCCCCCACAGAGAAAATAACATTGCTCCCCCAGAGGAAATAACATTGCTCCCCCACAGAAAAAAATAAAACTACACTTACCTGCTGAGCAGTCAGCATACTCAGGCCCAGTGCATAGCTGCAACGTGCGGTGGGCAGATGGGACGGCAGGTGGGTGGATGGGAGGCGCGATGTTACATCATAGGGCATGCACTTTGCGTTTCCATAGGTCATCATCGGGTACACTGCTGAGCCTCCAAGAAGAGCCCAGCAGTGCTCGGCACCAGGACTACAGTGGTACTGACAGTAGCACACTAGTATAAGATACTAAGCTTGTGGGTGCCGAAGCCACACCCCCCTGGAAAGGGAACGTGGTCTCACAATAAAGGGCATGGTCTCACAATAAGGGGTGTGGCCTCAAATGAAAAGAATACCTTATAAATACATGACGTTAACATAACCATAGGATTCATCGGCTGGCCACTGGGGCTGAGCAGTCAGCACACTCAGGCCCATTGAAGAGCTGCAGCGCTAGGGAGGCAGACGGACAGGAGGGAGCGCAGGCAAGCAGATAGGAGGCATGTTGTGACATCACGAGTCACCGTCGTGCGCGCTGCTGAGCCTCCAAGAAGAGCCCAGTGCTCAATAAGAGACGGTGACAAATGCCATCGCAGCTGCGATTCCGTATGCTGCAGATGTGCAGAAATATGCAAATGTACCAGATGCTGCGATTTGTATTAAGACGCCCACAGTCAGCTTCTCAGATCCCCTGCTTGTGCAGAAAGACGCAACCATTGGCTGCACATCGGTTGATCATCGAACTTCTGAGAAACCCTATGGTCACACAAAATGGCCGTCTGAAGTGAGACACAAGAGCCATTTTTACTGCGTCTGGGAACGCAGTCACAAACTGTGACACACCACTGAAATGGTTGCAAAATGCCTGCTGTGACTGCTGACAAAAGCAGCAGAATGAATTCTGAAGTGTTTCGGGCAATATTATATGCTCATATTCAGTCAAATGCTTCAGAACTCATTGGACGGCGCTTCACAGTGCAGATGGACAATGACCCGAAGCATACTGCAAAAGCAACCAAAGAGTTTTTTAAGGCTAAAAAGTGGAATGTTATGCAATGGCCAAGTCAATCCCCTGACCTGAATCCGATTGAGCATGCATTTCACTTGATGAAGACAAAACTGAAGGGAAAATGCCCCAAGAACAAGCAGGAACTGAAGACATTTGCAGTAGAGGCCTGGCAGAGCATCACCAGGGATGAAAACCAGTGTCTGGTGATATCTATGTGTTCCAGACTTCAGGCTGTAATTGCCTGCAAAGGATTTGCAACAAAGTATTAAAAAGTGAAAGTTAGATTTAGGATTGTTTAGTTGTCCCATTACTTTTGGCCCCTTAAAAAGTGGGAGGCACATATAGAAACCGTTGTAATTCCTACACCGTTCACCTGATTTGGATGTAATTGCCCTCAAATTAAATCTGAAAGTCTGCAGTTAAAGCACATCTTGTTTGTTTCATTTCAAAGCCATTGTGGTGGTGAATAGAGGCCAAAATATGAAAATTCTGTCAATGTCCCAAGACATATGCACCTGACTGTATATACTACAGGTGATCATGTTTACCTACCTATTTATCATAATGCTTAGAATTTGTGCAAAAATTATTTTATTGTGCCATATACAGGATAAATGCCCTCCTTCTCCATCCTGCAGTCTATTAATGCAGAACATATCCTCCTGCTTGCCAGCTTCCTGGCAGTGAACTTCACTTTGAGCACTGGTACATTGTACAGAGATCAGCTGCAGCTGATAATCAGTCTCCCCTGACTCTTGCTGTGTTCTGCATGATAGTAAGAGGGAGGGGTAACGACACTGGGGGATTGGGTCATGCCACTATAAAGATGTATTGTATTGCCACTGGGGATTAATTTCCACTAAATGGATGGTGGGGTAATGCCACTTGGGATCTATTGCCAGTGGGGGGTGGAGGGTAATGTTACAATGGGGACATATGGACCCTGGTGGCATATATATTTTTGCTAATATAGGTAAATATATTTTTTAAAGCAATGTTCTTTAATTAGGGGCTGATTCAGAGATGGACGCTAATCACACAGCCGCTACGTCTTTGTACGCAGAGGCTGTGCGAAATTTATACAAAAGCCGCAGGAGTCGTCCTATGTAAAAAGATGCCCATTGCCGGCTTCTCTGATCTGATGCTGCATCCAAAGATGCAGTCATCGGATCAACTGTGTGACCATCGGACAGCTGAGTAACCAAAAAATTACTCAGGATGTCCGGCTTCAGTTATGCTGCCAAGGCCAATAAAGCTGTGTGCAAGGATGCGGCCACTGGCTTCGGCACGTCCAGACAATGCCGACACACCCGTTTACCCTTAATCAAATAATATAAAAATCGACAATTGTCAGTTAAGTGGGTAATGCTGGTGTGAGGATTGTAAATCTCCAAATATTGATTCAGCAAATTGTTTTGTTGCAACACTTTTTAGCACCAATACAGGAAGCACTTTGAGCACTGGTACATTGTACAGAGATCAGCTGCAGCTGATAAGTATAAACCAATATTCATAGCTGGCAAGAAAAGAATAGACACCGTTAAGGTACAAATGTTCTCCTAGACTCACCAATTATTCACCTATCTTCTTCCTAGGAAATTCTCTAGGTGCATTTGAATCTAACATGTTAGTTTCAAGCCAGTATTAAGCTGATTGGTCAATATTATTCTTGCCAATAGTTCATTATAATTCTGTACTAAATTACGTGTCCTACAACTTCTGTTCTGATGCAGAGTAATGATACCTAAGTGACCAGCACGGTTCCTAGCTCAGTGTAATGCCATTTATATTCGGGAAACCGCAAACACTGTCTGCAAGTCTCATTGTATAACACTTTATGGGAAACCTTTGTAACATGAATCACATCCACTGGATTATTATATAAAGACTTAAGTGCAGCAATTGCAAAATAATCTTACACATATTTAAAGTCTACAGCCATATGTTATATATTTATTGTGTGACTTGTATGCATTTACATACCAGAGTTTGCTTGTAACATGAAGAATATTCAGATAAGATGTAATGTTATTACATGAGGTACAGGCACCGCTGGCTAGAAACTGTTATAAAATAAACACAAATGACAACAATAGTAAAACTGCACCATGAACAAAATGTGCCTAATAATACTGGTTACTATATAGAGATGGAAATATTGCACATAACTTAAAAACAATATTCATGTATCTCGCTGTTGAGTTATCACATAGATAAACCAAGTTCTTCAGGAATTTTATTAGGCCAACCACATGTCTTGGAATCAATAATTGATAATACTGAGTAAGGGGTTCCCATTAGCAGAAGACATGTCAGTTTGTCCTTGAAGCTGTTCTTTTGTTTTGATTTTTTTTTACAGTAGATGCTTTCACAATAACTGGAGAGTAAACCCCACATTAGTCATTTATATAATGCAGCTGTTGCAACTAATTAGAGGGACACACAGCTAGGGTCCCAGTGTTTTGCTGAGCAGTAGTCCAGTAGCAGAAGTTTGGGGATGTGTTTTTATTTGGAGGGGTAGGGGACTTGTAGCTTGAATTTGCTAAATATTAGATGCCAGGTTGCCACAGTTTCCACTAAACTGCATTCTAAAAATTTTTTAAAAACCAGAGATTGTTTAGGGCAGTGTTTCTCAAGCTCGGGGCCTGATTCAAAACTTCACGCTAATGCAATCGCAACTGCAATCTCTTACGGATCGCAGTTGCTAAACTATGCTAATGATTTCCAAAGCTTAGCCGAGCATAGGGACGCCCACTGCTGCCCTCATAAAATCTGACGTCACGCACCTGCATAAACATCGGTAACATCGACGCAGGTCGTGCAGCATAGCGGCAAGTCACAGTGTCTCTACTAACATGCTGACAGCTCTCATGCTGCGAAGGAGATCACAATGGCCAATTTATGCACGCCCATGATACAGCATTTAAACGGTCAGCTACGCCTGCGTTTGCCTAGCCACCCTGCTACCTCCCCCAAACACTGACTACCTGTCACTCACTTTGCGATTAATCCACTGTGCAAGCGTGGTTGCAATACAGTCGCTGTGCGTGCGCTATATGGCTTACACTCATGCACAATTGCAAACAATCCCTCGATCTGCGTAAATATCAGCAGTGTGTACATTTCTGATTCAGGGCCTCCATCCTCTGGAAACGCTAAAGTTAGGTACACCCTGTCCGATTTTTCAGCATATCGAGAGCTACAATATCTGTGTTGCACATTATGCAATTTTTTAGTAGCAGTTACTGATTTTGGCCACAATGATTCTGCAAATGTCCGCCCACCAGGAGGAGGATGTAGTCACAGGAAACGTAACAAATATGGGCAGATTGGAGAATGCGCACACACTGCTCGTTATTGGGAGATTGAGGCCGAGATTTTCTGTCTTGGCCTACCAATCGGATAATCGAAGGATAATCCAAGGAATGCGTTTGTGGATATTTTTTAATAGTTTAATTGGTGAAACGCCAAGATGATCATTTATACACACTATACAATAAATCAGGGTAATCACCTGGCAAATCAGCCCAAAAATTATAGTGTGTACCAAGCTTTATAGTTCAAGGTATCCTCAGGAATAAGTAGTACCACCTGTAAATCTATTGTGTTAATCAATTAACACACCTGGGCTGCAGCTAGATAATCTGGAAAACATGCACTGTTATACCACTTTTAAACCGCTGCTTCGAATTGCCGTGTTAACCAAGGTCGCGGTTCAGTGTAAAAGGGGCCAGAGTTGGATTCCCAGGTGGAGTGACCCTGTAATCCAACCCAGATAACTTGCAGGGTTTAACCTGGGAACGACCCGTGTAACCCTGCAGTCTAAACGGGTAACCCGGATCGTCCTACCCGGGTCCCGTTTACAGCATGGGGAGATCCGGATGATGTCATTTCCAAGTGCCGGCAGGAGAGAACAACCGCACCCGTGTACAGCATTAACAGCGCCGACCCAGGAATAACCCGGGTCGGCGCTACAGTGTGAAATGGGACTGTCCCAGGTTTGACTAGGTTTTGAACTGTGGGCCTGATTCAGACCCGCTTGCGAGCGGGTCGATGGTGGCCCAGTGCGCATGCGCGAGACCCTGATAGCGACGGGCAAACCGTTGCTCCGGGTCTCGTACCAAAGGAGGCGTGCTGTTGATGTTTAGTGACAGCACGCCCCCTTTGGTGGGTGTGCCGGGGGCGTGGCTGGCCAGACGGAGGCGTTCCCATGGGAACGCCTACCGTCTGGGGCCGGCCCCACTGACAAGTGATGTCAGTGGGAGTGCTTTCGGCTCTGGTAGAGCCGAAAGCACTCTAGGGCTTGCGGCAACGAGACCCTACCACAAGGATCTTGTCGCAAGCCCGATGGTCGCGATGGTCTTGACCATCGCGACCATCTTCCTGGCTGCTCGCTATACCTGTGGGTGGTCACCCACAGTTATGCGAGCAGCCAGGCCGCTCTGAAAAACAAGAAGGATGGCCCTGATTCAGAGCGAGCGCTCTGTCAGAGCGTCCGGCTCTGAATCAGGGCCTGTGTTCCAAATCCGGGACTTTAGTGTAAAAGGGGTATTAGGGTTCCATGAGAACCAGGACTGAGAAACACTGGTTTAAAGTTACACTGAACAACATATTCTCAATCCAGGCCTCCCGGATGGATTTCTCATTACATTACAGCTTTTAACCCTTTCATTCCCAGCTCACGTTGCCCGGAGCAGGACTCCGTGTTCCAATTAGATGTGAAGCAATGGATTTGATTATTTTATTTGGCATGAAATAGACTACAGCTGTAACTTCCACTCCTGTTATGACAAAACAACATAGACTATAGAACATAGAGAATCTTCAGCTGGTGCTGATCTGGAACACCCAGAGTCTTTAGTTATCCATATATCAAATGTCATATAGAGAATGGATATATTGAATCAATCTGCAGAAAAGTGATTCCAGCTGCATCTAGATATTATAATGCAAATATTGTCTATATATATTTTGGGCTGCACATTTTTGTCATGGGACCTATAAATATCAAGTTAAGCCCTGCTAGCAGCCATTCATTCCCCCTGACTGGCCAAATTGCGGTTTCTTTCTTTCATTACCCATTCCCACTCTGACCGCAATGTAGTGTAGCCGCATCCCCTCTGACACATCATTTAGCAGATGTGGTTTTGTCAATTGATTTTGTTAAACATGTTAAGTGAAGAGACAACTTACACCACTAATGCAATATATTTATTTCCAGCTTTTTAAGTGGAGGTAACAAAAGGGAATTCTAACACTCATTTGAGGATTGAAAAATAATTTACTATTGTAAATATAGTTGTTAAACTCTAAGTAAGAAAAGTGCTTTGTTATATATTTTGCTCAAAGTGGTGCAGTAAATTAATATGAAAGCATGATCCCACTGTCCCAAAATTAGCAAAATATGCCATCAACGTGTTATGCTATTTAACTCGGAAATCAGGAAAATAAGAGAAGGCTACAAATAAATGTTAATTGCTAAATATACAAATACTGCTACTACTCTGAAAATCAGAATGTAAGATAAAATAGAAAGTTTTCACAGTAAACATTTCAAATGCCTGGTTTATTAACTATGATGAATAGTGAGATGCTAGTGCAGACTTTGGGTCTCATTCAGACCCGGTTGCAAGAGCTGAGCGCTCGCAGCCGGGTCGATGGTTAGGCCTTGCACACGCGCAGCGGCAAGCCCCGAAGCGAGAGAGAAACTCTCTCACTCCGGAGCTCACTACAAAAGGGCCGGCTGTCGATGTTGATCGACAGCTCGGCCCATTTTGTAAGCTGATGGGCGGCCGCGCTGACATCAGCAGTGATGTCAGTGGGGAGTTTCCTGCTCGATTAGAGCAGGAAGCTCCCTGGGGCTTGCGGCTGCCGAGACCCAACCTTAGGGTCTCGTCGCAAGCCCCGATGGTCGCAATAGTCTTGACCATCGCGACCATCACCCTGGTCGGTCGCTAAGCTGTGGGTGGTAACCCACAGCTTAGCTAGCGACCAGGAGGCCGCACTTAAAAATAGAAGCGGCCGCCCTCATTCAGAACGTGCACTCGCTTCTTGTGAGCGCCTCAGAATGAGGGCCTTTCTCTGTTAATCTCTGGATACCATTAAAATATATTTTAGTGATTAAAAACAGGACATGTTTCACCTACAGTTAATTGGTTACTGTGTACAAAAATGTAAGTATATATACACAAGGGAAGTTTCTGGCCATCACATGCTGTAAAAGCAATTAATACAGTAGCCCACAACATACTGCCCTGGGATCCTTCTGCTGGCTTAGATCCCCCTCCAAAGGGCTGCTGTCTTCTATTTACCGCCTCTTACTGGCAGCTCATACTCCTGATAAAGATGCCCATGAGCTGGCCTGGGGGAAGGAAATGTGAGAGACTATCAATTCTGAGACAGAAAAACTATTGCTATTGGAGCTTACGATAATATACTGCAAATCTGTGTGTATCTTGCAAATAATCGATTCTGAGATCTGGTACCATATCAGATCCAATACTGTCACCTCTTCCTCTTGCGAATGCATTTGTGTAAATTCCTGTAATGTGTTTCTCCCTTGGCTCCTAGTTCCTAAGCAGATTCATGAAATGCATCTGGAGGCTTCCCCTCTATGTTGGTGTGATTGCGGATGGACGGGCACCCATCTCCACTTTTTGGGACTAGCTAAAAATTCCCCCTAACTGGAGTAAAGTACATCACCATATATCGCGCATAAATTAAATACATGTACCTCCTGGCCCATGTTACCATTTCTCCCCTACTCTCTCTTCCCTCTGCCCTTTCATGATATCCTCAAGCACACCCCACATTTGATTTGGCACTTCCTCAATAATGCTACACGTCAAATTTCTCCTTCCTGAAAAAAGTCTAAACCTCCAACACTCCGTTCCATCGTGGAGAAGGCGCAGTTTGTCTATAGATTTGAATATATCTGTTGTAATATCTCCATCAATAGACATACATTTTCTGCAATCTGGACTCCCTTGGTAGATCATTTTGGGGGCTTCCTCTCCATTTTTTCATGGGCTCAAGGTAGATCTAGATGTCTGGTTTCCACGGATTGGAACCCCAACCCCTCCTTAGCTCATAGGAGCTCATTCAGACCCACTCACTAAGATGCATACTCTCGCTGCTGCCGATGATATGCAGTGTGTATGTATCGCAGTGCGCGTGCGCATACCTTAGCGAAAGTTCACAATGCATTCGCTCGCTGCGCATAGACAGCCCAGCAGAGTGAGTGACAGGGGAAGCTAATTGTAGGTGGTAACCGGGGTTGGCCATTAAAACCAGGGGAGTGGAGGTGCAAACACAGGCGTGCCTGAGCATCTCACCGGCGTTAGAGGTGTGCATAATTAATTTAAATAAAGAGTTCAAATACTAATCTAATGACTACTACGTAATTGTTTGATTTAATTGTTCAGTGCAACCCAGCATAATGGAGTTTTCTAGCACACTCTATTTTTTTACATTATCATTTCCAAACTTCTAACCTCGGAGAGAAGAGTGATGTTACCAGAAACATATACGCTCTTTGTTATATTTTATAATATTAAACAACACTGGCCAAGCTGGAAATATAATACAAAAAACTGAGTTTAAGAGACATGTATCATTAGTATGGGGAAGAGGCAAACAACTTATTATAGTCCAAATAACTTTTACAATGTAGATGGGTTTAGTATCCAGCAGTTCAAAATACACATACTGTATACTGCTCCAATAAAAGGCAAATTAAGGCACAAATGAACATTCTTAAAGCACTAGTCATTGAAGTTCATTCAGTTATATAAAACACATAAGTAATGCACATATGATTATCTTGGTCCCTGTAACAGTAACACAATGAAACATAAGTAATTGTACAGAATGATATAAAACATTTTTACCAAAATAATTCTCAGAACTACAGACAGTACCTGAGCATTTGAAAACCCAAATGAAAGTCCATTGAGATCCAAAAAACATATATTGCCCTGCAATAGATTGTTTTAAAAATACCATATTGTTTAATAGTCAATAATCTGACTCAGCCTGATAAAGTGCTGAAAAAATAGCAACCAACATGTGCATTGACATAATGCCCAGAATGAGTAGGACATAAAAAATACACAAAACAACATCACCAGACAGTTTTGGGTCCAGTAATAGTGTAGAAAGCCCACTGCCATGACAACAGTACTTATAATGAATCCCCAAAGGATATTACAGCAGTAGATACTGCCAGTAGGCATCCCGGTTTTATTCTGATTTAATCTGTTCTCGAATATCAGAGGGAAGTGTTTCAAACAAAGTGTCTTCTACAATAAGTCCAATTTTTTTCAGGGCTCTACAATCGCCAAGTTCTGGCGGCAAAGTTTCAAAGTGGTTACCCTTAATATCCAGATAGGATAGGAACACTAAGTTGCCAATTTTTGGTGAAAGAGAGCACAAGTTATTTCTCCCAATTTTTAAGGTTTTCAATTTCTTGCAGAAGTACAGTTCATCAGGCACACTTTCTACTTTGTTGCAAGAAATTGAAAAATACTGTAAACTTTGGAGGACCCCAATCTCAGGGGGAATGAATCTAATATCATTATAAGATAAGTCTAAATATCGGAGTTTGTGGCATAAAAACAAGTGAGAGGGTAGCACCTCTATCTTGTTATGGTTGAAGTAAAGCCTTTCCAAGCTTGTGAGTTTTTTAATGTGTTCTGGGATATAAGTAATGCTGTTGTACCACAGTTTTAAAATAGTGAGTTTGCGCAGGTGTTGGAAACTGAGTATTTCTTCAATGGATTTGAGATTATTTTCCTTCAGATCCAGTTCTTGGAGAACTAAAAGGCTGAAAATTGCATGAGGTATGCGCTCTAAGTCACAGTGTACTAGCTCCAGCTCAGTCAAGTTGACCATTTTCTTCAAATTGTTTAGCATCACCAGCTTTGAGCCATCGTTTTGGATACATAACTTCTGAAGATGGCCAGAAACATCAACAGCCCCTTGAGGAATTTTGGATAAATTACTCTTGATAAATAGTATCTTGAGACTCTTGAGCTCACGGAAAGATTCGAGGTTGATGTTTTTGGATACATCGGGACTTAAAGAGCCAATCAAGTACAGCTCCTCCAGATTCCTCAGGCTGTACATCCACGGTGGAAGTTCTCGAACATCATCAAACTTCACTCTCAAGATCTTTAGATTTTCTTTCAGAAAAGCTAAGGCCGCTGTGTGAATTTTTACAGAACACTGATATAAAGACAATTCTTGAAGATTATCAAGCTGAGCAATTGTTGCTGGTATCATGACATTATTAATAATTTCCAGCTTTAAGGACTGCAGCTCTGTAATCTCAAACACAGTGTCTGGAAGGCCGGAGAGCATAAATAACTGTATCTCCAATCGGTTGTAGGCATTTGTTTGTAGCCTTTGCCTCAATTTATCAGCTGTCCATTCATTATTTAAGTTTAGTTGCTTCAATTTGTTTTCACTGACTTCTGAGAGAAAAACAGCAAATCTTTTAGAGTATAGTGGATCATACTGATCAATCATGTGAAACATGAAGGCAAAATCATTCTTAACATCCGGGATATCGTCAATACCAGTCTCCTGTCGAACATATTCAAAAGAATACTCCTTTAAAGACCGGTAGAACAGCCAGTACAGAGTATAAAGGCAAGTAAATCCATAGACACCAACAAAGCACAAGTAACAAAAGGACAGCTTGGAAAACAAGTGTGCCATTGTATGGTTACAGGAAAAGTTATTATATCCAGTCATATCTTGTATGTCAACATTGCACTCCACGGTAAACTGTACTTTTGAAACAAGTGCACTATTGTAGCAGATAATAATGAGGAATTTAAGAACTTTCAGGATAGTTTGGCGTACGTACATGGCATATAGCAGATCTCCTTCCTCAACATGGAGCCGGAATTTTTTAACCTTCTCAAACAAAGCCTTGGCTTGTTCTCCTTCCTTTTTATCAAGGGCTCCAGCAGTGGCCTTATCAACCACAAATTTCTCAGGTATGGACTTTAGTGACTGAGTCTTCACAAGAGGGCTCTCAACTGTGGAAGGACTGGCAATAGACTTACTTAGATTGTTCTTACGGTTGTCTTTTTCCTCTGGCTCCTCCCCTGAGACTTCAGACAAAGCTCGGGTTGTCCAAGGTGATTCAAAACACTTCCCTAATATAGAGATAAAATGCTCAATTTTCGAGCTTGATCCAGGAAATTTAAACCAAAAGTTACTACACACCATGAAAATTAAAGTGTGAATGAGAACCAGGTAAGGAAAATACTTTGCGTACCAATGAAGAGCACGCTCGTAACACATTTGGTTGATGAAACTGTACTGTTGAAGATCCAAGTCTGTTTTTAATCCTTTCATTTCTACAGTCCCAGAAGGAGCTGTTGGTTTGGGAGATGGAACCGGCACGTTAGTGACCACAGCACTTGATGCATTATAGTTGGAAGAGTTTTGAACTGGTTGTATTCTTTTTGGCAGACAGATGATCTTGTCCTGCATGACCTGAAAATAAAGTACAGACAAGAGAAAGTTTCCTTATTACTAAAGTAACCTAATTATCTGACCCAGCATTATAAAAGGCTGAAATGTAAACCAACAAAATGTACATTAACATAATGCCCAGTGTGAGTGGGCCATGATGAGAAAAATCATTATCGGACAGTTTTGGGTGCAGTTATAGTGTACAGAAACCCCTGTGCCATCACAATGGTAGTAATTTTAATAAAAAAAAAAAAAATCCATCACAGCAGTAGAATGTAAGCAATCAGCTGTTGCAGGGGCTAATACAATCCTGGGATGCATCTTATATAATATATATATATATATATATATATATATATATATATATATATATATATATGTCTTTGTAGCATTGTTGCCAAAACTGCTCCCATTAATCAATGATTGGAATGAAACATTAGTATCAAGGATATCTATATGTTATAGGTGTCTTTGACTGTATTTTTAAAATAATTGATTAATGGGTGCAATTTTTGGTATCCTGGCTACAAATATATAGGAGAATTTAAATGAGCTCGGTAGCAAATAACAATACTAATTAAGGAAATGGAGGGGTTAGATCATAAAGAAAGATTAGATATATTGGGTTTATTTACTTTGGACAAAAGGAAATTTTAGAGGTGACCTAAGTGCTAAGTTTAAATATAATAAAATAAATTATAGTGGTACGCTCTGGGACAATAGAATGCAAGTAGATGTAACTTAATGGAACTTCCATTAAGTTACATCTACTTGCATTCTATTGTCCCAGAGCGCACCACTATAATTTATTTTATTACGATTCAGAGAGGGTGGGATACCTCTATTGGTGGCGCAGCTAGGGACAATTCATAGGAGAGACCCAGAGCGCTGTAAAACCCCACTTGTTTACACTAAGTTTAAATATGTCCGGGGTCAATATACAGATATGTATAATGGGTTTTCCATACCTAGAATAGTCTTGGTGAAAAGGGCCAGCTAATTTATTAACTAAATATAAAACTTATGGATGCCTTTTTTGTGTGTGTTTTTGTCTTTACAAGAAATGATATATTCAGCTGTAATTATTAGTATAATGTATTTGTGTGATTAAACCAGCAAATTATTCCACAATTCTTCTTTTCCACGATTCTTTTTTTAGCCACTAAAAAGAGTCAATTCAATACACAAAATATACCCCCTCATTCATTTGCGACTTTTACATTGATGCCCAATGTGTGTAATTTATTGGAGGTTTGGTATGTTTTCAGTCACAATACAGTATTTATGGAAAATAAATCTGTAGGTCTATTTTTTTATTTGCTACCTTTATTTCAGTTATGTATTAATAGGTATAGCATATGTCTGCATGCCATACCATAGGCTTGAATGTTAAAACGTGCAAAACATGCAGTAATTGCTAGGGGCACTTTGGAGACATAATCAGGGTCTTACCACACCCAGGGAACTGCTCTTCAGCAGTAAAACTTGATGAATATGTCATCAATGTCTACTGCAGCCTCTGAGTACATAATTATCATTGAGATCCCAATGTCCAAGGTGTGATTGAAGTAACTGGTTCCTCCATGAAGACCATGTGTTCCTCTTGTTTTGCTGAAAGTTTTAACTATTAACCAGGAGTTGAAGGAGAGAACACGGACCACATAAGTGGCAATTACCCTAGTATCAGTCAGGGTTTGGATGAGACTGTGGGGCCTATTCAGCAAATTATAAATGGCCCGGTAACCATGCGGTAACGATAGTTTCCGCATTTTTAAGTTACCGGGCCATTCATCATTAGGTGTCCCATAGGACCCCACCCCCCGGTATTCGGCAAACTACGAAAACTTTCAGTTTTCGGGGTTTGCTGCTGAGAACAAGCGCCATCTCCAGACGGCGTTTGTTCTCGGATCCCCGATCCTTCCTATGTTCCTATGTCCTATGTTCCATACGGCCTTCGATGATGAATAGGCCCCTATGCCACTTTTCAAACTCCAAAAAAAGCATGGTTTACCAGAAAGAGGGTGTGGCTTTGTGAATATATGGTCTTTGCTGAATGCATCTGGATGGGGTTTGGGTGAATAAAGAGTATGTTGTGGGCAGATCGGGTTGAACTTATTTTATCCTGAGTTTGGCAAGTATGTGAAGGAATTCACTAATTTGCAAAGTGGTGCAAAATTTGAGTCATACAAAGGGCTTTGGAGGTTGTGTTAATTTTATTGCAGTGCCTAAAGGGGCCTATCCATTACCCGACTTTGTGAACAATCCGTTGGATAGCCGGCAAGGACCAGCAATGTGCGTGCACGCTGGGTCCTTGCCGACCCCGACTATCTACTGAACATGCCCATCAACCTGACGACGCTCGTCAGGTTCAGCATGTTCAGAGATAGGAGGTCGGACTCCTGCACTGAATGACGTTCAGTGAACGCTGTTCAGTGGGGGCACCGCACTTCGGTGACCTGAAGGTCTGAACGCTAGACATTCAGTCTTTCAGGTTGCCTAGTGGATAGGCCCCTTAAAACACAACCTTGGTGAGCAAGATAGCCTAACTGGTGCAAATGAACAAAATAAAAATGTGTTTAAAATTTTTATCTCCCCAAATTAAAATGTATTTCTATTCAAACTTTTGGAACTGACTTCAGATGGGTGTAAAGTGTCCATTTCAACATGACTTGTTAAATAAGACTTGTGTATAAAGGAATAAACAAATTCAGATTGGTGAGATAGCCTGGCCTCTGCCAGGAATATTTTATACTTATGCAGCATAGTGAAAATGTCTTGTAATAAAATTATCATTAACATTGTTAGTTCTGGTACATACAAAATGAATGTAGACTGAAAGAAAACAGGTGAACCATTTGCAATGATGTCTCTAAAATAACAAGGGAACGATCACAGGAAACAAACAAACCAATTACAAATTCAGATGAGAAAGCACAGTTTCTCTAACCACAAGTTACAGTAACTTTAATTGATGCATTGCTATGATAGAATGTAGCAAGAGACTAATGCTTCATTAATCTCTGCCACATATTAATATTTCTGCAGGGAGCAGTTTTGTTTTTTTAAGGAGTTTGCAGCCATTCAGACCCTGGTGTCATCAATACAGAACATTTCTCTGAATACATACTTCCCAAGCATCCTGATTTTTGTGGGACTTATTGCATTGTCTCAATCTACCTGGCAGATGGGATGTATGTCCAATTTACTGCTGCTCTGCATAGCATGCCACTAGTGCACAGAGCAGCATAGGGCGATTACAGGAGAACGGAGGAAGATGAGGGGCAGCATACTGCTGGCTAGGCCACTTCCATGGTGTGGATCCTCTCTCTGGCCTGATCCCAGCTATCGCAATGTTGGAGGTATGCTGAATCTTCTAAGGCACTCTGTGGGTGTGAGGAATGAGTATCTCATGTAAGAAGCCCTACATGAGCACATCACAGTTCTGCTAGTTGGGGTGAATACCAGAAGGAAATTAGCCCTGCGTAGGCATTTCTTGTAACATTTATTTCAAATGGACTTTGTTGTGTAGGGGATGCTATATTCATGTGCACTACCAACTTCCTGTTTAATAGAATAGTACAAAATTTGATAACAATTAAACAAATTGCTGTCTTGTAATCCTCAGGTTATATAATAGTCTACTGCTTCTAATCCATTCAACATCACATTCTAACACTTTTTAAGATGGCCACACATGATGCAATGTTGCAGAGAATGTGAGACCGTTAATCAAATATTGCAGCATGCTGTCCAAAACAGTCACAATACAAGATAATGGGCCTGATTCAGAGACAGATGCTAATCGCGTCATTTCTGCGTCTTCGTACGCAGCAGAATTGAGAAGATATGCAGATGTTACAGTTGCTGATTTTTGTACAGAGAATCCTACCTCCGGCTTCATATCTGCCGCTTGCACAGAAAGACACACCATCGGACATCTGAGCAACCACAGACCCTCCAACATGACCCCTCCATCCGGAACAAATTGCTCTGCTCCTGGACTTCCTTCTTAATTGGTGATTGCAGACACCTGTGCTGAAACACTTGTCTCATCTATTAACTAGTTCAACACAGGTGTCTGCAATCATTAATTAGGTGGGAAGTCCAGGAGCAGAGCATTTTGTACCGGGTGGAAGGGGTCATGTTGGAGGGTAGGCAACCAGAGGGTTGGCGGGGCCAGTACAGATGCATATGAGGATGCAGTAACTGCGACACACCCTCAAAACGGTTGCGACACGCCTGCATTTTTGTGTCCAAACACATTCCCCCCCCCATGTTACCACCCGCAAACGGTCACTGTCTGTCAATCGCTCTGTGTTCTAATCCACACTCAGTGACGGTTCTAGGTGCGGGCTAACAGGGCCGTCGCCCGGAGCGCCGACACCTAGAGGGCGCCACTGAGTCGTCGCCCCCCCCTGAAAAAAAACCTAGAAGAAAAAATTAAAATAAAAATACGCCGGTCCCCCTCCCCCGCTAGCCACTGCAAGGCGGCTGCATTTGCCGGGCGCCCGCTGATATTTGTTATCAGCAGGCACCCGGCTCCCTCCCTGCAGCGGCAGCCGAAAGCCGGAGTTCACTCCTGAGCTCCGGCAGAGAGAGTACTATGAGAGGGACGTCATGATGTCATGACGTATCTCCCATAGATCCGAGGAGCCGCGGTCGGACCGGACGGCAGCGGAAGCAGGGGGTAAAGGTAAGTATTGTGTTTTTTGTTTTTTTTTCAGTTGGAAGCACCAGCACTGGGGGCACGATTATAGGGGCATTACTACTGGGGGACGACTATAGGGGGCATTACTACTACTGGGCACAACTACAGGGGGCATTATTTGTGGGGGCATTACTAATGGGGGCAGTACTACTGGGGAGCATTACTAATGGGGGCACTACAATAGGGGGGATTACTACTGGGGAGCATTACTAATGGGGGCTCTACTATAGGGGGCAGTACTGCTGGGGGGCACTACAATAGGGGGGATTACTACTGGGGAGCATTACTAATGGGGGATTTACTAATGGGGGCACTACTATAGGGGGCATTACTAATGGGGGGATTACTACTGAGGAGCATTATTAATGGGGGGCATTACTACTGGGGGAACTACTATAAGGGACATTACTACAGTGGGCATTACTACTGTGGGCACTACTAATGGGGCATTACTACTGGGGAGCATTACTAATGGGGGCACTACTATAGGGGCAATACTAATTGGGGGATTATTACTGTGAAGCTTTACTATAGGGGGCATTACTACTGGGGGTACTACTAATGTGGGCACTGCATGGGGGGCACCACTACTGGTGGGGCCATTGTGTAAGGGGCACCACAGCTGTGGGCATTGTATAAGGGGCACTACTACTGTGGGCATTGTATTAGGGACACTACTACTGTGGGCCTTGTGTATAAGGGACACTCATTTTGGCATTATGTAAAAGGGGCACCACTGTGTGTCATAACATAAGGGACAACTGTGTGGTGTAATTTGAATTGGGGATAATGTATTATAAAGGTAATTACTGTGTGTGGCACAATGTATTATACAGGGCATTACTGCATGTGGCATAATGTGTTATAAAGGGCATTACTGCGTGTGACATAATGTGTTATTACTGCGTGTGGTATAATGTGTTATAAAGGACATTACTGCGTGTGGCATAGTATGTTATTACTGTGTGTGGTATAATGTGTTATAAAGGGCATTACTGCATGTGGCATAATGTGTTATAAAGGCCATTACTGCATGTGGCATAATGTTATCTTATCTAAAAAAAATTCTTTCTTTCTTTTCTTTTTTTTTTTTTTTTTGTAGGGGGGGCGCAACTGGGAACTTTCGCCCTGAGCTCCACAATGTCTAGAACCGGCCCTGACCACACTACAACCATGGTTGCAAGACCTTCGTGCCACTGACGCATGTACAGTAGACAAAAAATCGGGCAACTGAAAAAATATCGGAGCATCCATCTCTGAAACAGGCCCAATGTTCATAAAGAAATCAATGGGATCACTATAGGGCACAGCAGAGAATGCGATCAGTAGATCACCAGCTTGTGTGTGACCACAGTAATGGTGTGCAATGAAGCCATAAGTAATTTAGATCCTTAGCTCGAGAGCCGACCTGACTACTAGGGTTGGTTTGTTTGTTGCCACCCTTCCAGAGGCGTTTCAGACACTGAGTAATATAGATCACAAGTACATTAATAATTACCTGCAGTGTACAGCCAAACACCCCTATCATGAGCATAGCCACAGAAAGATAGTCGGTGAACACATCCCACCAAGGCTTCAGGACCCGGAATGCCGGCTGTTGTTCTGTGAACTGACGGAATTCAGTTACTGGAATCATTGTCCTGTAGGGAACAAATACCATTGAAAATCACAATCTTATTAGTAAGGCAGAAAAGAATGGTTCAGGAATTCTCTCCTTGCTGATCTGTCATCATCCTGATGGGTCACACATTTGCTGGAGTGCCAAAGATAAAAGCACAGCCTAAATCTATTACAGGTGCAGAGATTACATCTATGTAGTGGAAATGACATCTTTTAGATCTTAGAAAATGTAATTACTTACTGTTTTCTAACCTTGGTGCATATTTTATACCAAGAACAAAAGCCAGGCATGTACTGTACTGCTAAATTCTTATCAAGCCGAAACCTGACACTTTTCTCCAAAGTCACTGCATATTACTGTCATGCATTTTATTTATTGAAATAAAACATATTATATTGTATATGAATTTTCAATCATCTGTTTTTACTAAAATCTCCACTTATAGGGGTCTATGTAATATTAATCTCGGTACTGCTGGAATTATTATGTACCTAACTCGCCAGGGATATTTTTAATAAAATTTATCCCCACAATGTACTACGAGGAACTCGCAGGGACAGCGATTGCGGTAACCCGACATTTAGGATAAGTCTTTCACAGACGTGAAAGACTTCCCCGGGGGAAGCTGACACTGCACATGCGCACAGTGTCAGCTTCAGGAACTGGCCGGGGGCTGCGGGGGAGAGATCGAAAGATCTCTCTCCTGCCCCTGGGGCCCCCATAGGTTAACAGTTTACACCATCTGAAGATGGTATAAACTACCAGTGCTAAACTCTGAAAAGCTTCGCTTGAGGGTACCGTATATACTCGAGTATAAGCCGAGTTTTTCAGCACAAAAAATGTGCTGAAAAAGTCCCCCTCGGCTTATACTCGATACACACTGCCAAACACATAGCCGCCGCAGCCGGCAGCTATGTGTTTGCTGTAATCAGCAGCCGCTGAGAGTCTGTCAGACTCTCAGCGGCTGCTGCTGCTCCCACTGCGGGAGCCATCTTCCGGCTCCCGCAGTGGGTGATGGGAGACACGTCGTCATGACGACGTCTCTCCCATGCAAAGCGGCGGGAGGAGCGGACAGCGGCGGGACCAGGAGCGGACAGCGGCGGGACCAGGAGCGGACAGCGGCGGGACCATGAGCGGGAGTTTCAGGTAAGTGTTTATTTTTTTTTTTATTGTTATCACGTCTCTCTCTACTAGGGGGGGGGGACTACAGGGGGCACTACCAGGGGGCGATGACTGCAGGGGGCACTACCAGGGGGCGATGACTACAGGGGGCGATGACTACAGGGGCCACTACCAGGGGGCATTATCAGGGGGCGATTACTACAGGGGGCATTAAAGGGGGGAATACCACTGGGGGAACTACCAGGGGGGGATTACTACAGGGGGCACTACCAGGGGGGATTACTACAGGGGGCACTAAAAGGGGGGATTACTACAGGGGGCACTACCAGGGGGGATTACTACAGGGGGGGATTACTACAGGGGGCACTAAAAGGGGGGATTACTACAGGGGGCACTAAAAGGCGGGATTACTACTGGGGGTACTACCAGGGGGGATTACTACTGGGGGCACAACCAGGGGGAATTACTACTGGGGGCACTACCAGCTGTTGCCATTTCCCACACTAGGCTTATACTCGAGTCAGTAAGTTTTCCCAGTTTTGTGGGGTAAAAGTAGGTACCTCGGCTTATATTCGGGTCGACTTATACTCGAGTATATACGGTAATTATATATAGGGCCTGATTCAGATGCAATGCCAATGTTTTCGCAAATGGACCACTGCGTATGCGTCTGAGTCTCACTCTGCATGCGTCGAGGTACATTACCGTAGTCGCATACCACAAGTATTTATTCACAGTGTGATTGACAAGCAGGGAGCGTTTGTGGGTGGTGACAGAGAGTGTCACATCCTGCATCTGCGATCCCATATGCAGGAAACATGGATCCGGCGTTATGACGCCCATTCTCAAACATCACTCAAGGAGTCGATGTTTGCTTGATCTGCGAAAAATACTTTGTATGTGTACGCAGTTGTAGACAGCTGCGATGGCTCAGTACAAGTCCCGGCTGCTGTTGCATTAGCATATTCTAGCACATTCACAGTAGCGGGAGCATTAGCGTACAGCTCTAAATCGGGCCCTTAGTTCAGTGTTACCCTCTCATTTCATCTGTATAACCAAGGCACACAACACATCTCTAGGACAGTGCAGTAATGGAATCTAATGCAGGCCATGAAGCTGATGTTCCCAAACTGGTAACTGGGGTGCTGCGGCTGCTGGTAGCTTAAAGTGGCCGGCCAGTGGTTTTGTTTTATTGTGTTGTAAATATATTATTTTGCCGGGGTGGGAGAGAGGTGCAATGAGCAGGGGAGAGCTGTTACTGTAAAGCAACAGGCATTGAGTCCTGAGGCTGCCTATTGCTGAATGGGGTCCTACAATACGGTGCGTTGTAGGAGATCTGATCTGAGGAGCGATGTTGCAGAACGGCGCTGACAATCACAACTAAAGGTAAGTAACGGGGTGACTTGGAGAGGGGCAAATGGAGAGACAAGGATTTGGCAAAGGGAGAGGTATGGGGGAGCAAAGGGAGTAACATGGAGGGGGCAAAGGAAGAAATATGGAGGGAACAAAGGAAGAGACATGAAGGGGCAATATAAGGGGGCAAATGGAGAGACATGGAGGGAATAAAGGGAGAGACATGGAAGTAAGTGAGCAGTAGTTAACATCTACAGCATCTAAGTTGTGTCAGCATGTATTGTAATTATTCACATAGAATCAACATTTTCTCTATATTACTTTCAGCTTTACTGGACCTAAATATACCTTTCTTTTATGGAACTACAGTGTTTTCAGATATAATTGAACAATGGTTAGTAACTAGCAAAGTGGTAGCAACGATGCATGCAAATAATAAACCAGACAATATCAAGGAAAAACCCAAACACTGGGCTAAGAGCATAAGGATCAGCGATGCACGCAGTGGTAATGTCGCACGCAGCGGCCAATGTTTTGTGTCTGCACATGCGTCAGTCTCATTGCCCATGGCAGAACAATTTGGAAGCTTTTTTTTTTTTTTGGAAGCAGGGAGAGTGAGTTTTAGTGGGCGTTCCTGACGGGAGGATAGCCAGACGCGGGCCCATCATAGACAGTGGCTGCATCTAAAGACGTTGTACGGCTGACACGACTCCATGTTCAGACAGAGAAAATGCACCTGCCATAGGGTTGGTGCAAGATTTGATGCTGCACCCGATGGTGCGTCTTAAAACACATGCAGTTGGATTAGCACCGCTGCCAGTGGGCGCCTCAGTGGGAAGATCATTGGCGTATGTGTGCACCTCTGGGTCAGGTCCTATTACTGCAAATAGTACCGGAGGAGATGGGGGAATGACTGAGACTGAAACCAGAGCACCAGCATCCACAAACTGAGTCATAATTACACATTTAAACATGTATGCTGCAAATATTTTCCATGTATAAGTTTTATTCTATACTGTTTTGCTGTTTTGTGCTTAGAATTTGAACTAAAGAAAATAATCGTAAATTCATCCACTTAAAGAGCATTTAAAAAAAAAAAAGGTGGTAATCCTTCGTGAAAAATAATATTCTTTGCTGGCTAACTAAAAAATGGCTTCTCAAGTCATTCAGGCACCCTTAGCTATGTATTTGATTGCATTAGCCTGGCTTAGCTAATGATGTACATGTCGTGTCTTATTTCCATTGGTGTTGAAAAACAAAATTGTGCTCTAGCTTTAAGACATGTTCCAAGCTGAGCTGCAGCATAGTGTCTAAATTGGCCCGAGGACCCCACTGCCTGAGTTCCTGTGCCCCAACCCTCTCCCTAGGGGTCTAGAGCATACACCTGGGAAGAAGGCATATACCATCCGAGGCTGACTCAATGGACTGATAGGGCCACTGTTGCCAACTCTGAAATGAGAAACAAGCAACTCTTGAGTGGAAAAACAAGCCCAATCCAATCCGATTAAGCCCAAAACATAAGCCCAACGTAATATGGTGGTACGGGGGTGGGGTAATTTAATGAAAACCACAAACGTTATTGTTTATTGTTCATTTTATTAAAATATTAAGGAATCTATATTTGACCCTCTATGTACCCCTGCCTGTACCTTCTAAAATCCTACCTATAAACTTCTAAGGATGACGCTAATTTGCGTACGCAGTTATACAGTAAATAAAGACTTAAGACCTGGAATCTGTGGTTCCAAAGCACAAGTATTATTCAGGTAAAAGTACAGTCAGTTACACGCTATTGATCCAGACACAATTCGGCGCAAACAAATTATACAGACCCAAGTACAGTATACATACGCAGCGCATTCTGGTCCAGATGTTAGGCATCAGCAAGAAACCCCTCAGTCAGCATTCAGCAAGAAGACTAAGGCCCTCATTCAGAGCCACTCGCTATCGGCAGTACGCTCGTTCCGAGCGATGTTTGCACATCTGCGCAGGTTTTTAGTACGCATGCGCGAACCAGTCAGTGCGGCCGAAAATCATTTGTACGCAATATAGCGAGTGCCTGCTATTTTGAGTGACAGAATGAGGCGTATGTGGGTGGTAACAGGGGAAGGTGCTTGAAAACGGGGAGTGGAGATCCGATCGCAGGCGTGCTTAAAGGTCAAAACGGGCGTTTTATGGGTGTGCATAATTAATATAGCAGCGTCAATGACCACGTCACTTGGTTTTTTTTAACTCAGAACTGCTCGCAAAATAGCGGTTGAAAAAACCAACCACAAGAATAGCGAGCAGTTCATATCCTGTTCGATGTACTCGATTAATCTAATAAATAGCGGACATGACGTATGGTGCGAGCGGCCAGGGGGCGTTTTTAAGAAATAAAAGAGCGTATGTTTTGCTCGCTCGTTCAGACTTAGAGGTGTGAACAGACTGCAATGTGCGAACGGATCATTTGCATAGCCACCCCTTGTTTTTGAACGAACGACCGCAAATAGCGAACGGCTCTGAATCAGGCCCTAAGAACCCAGTGTTGGAGCACACATATTTATACCCCCCCAGAACAGACAGGACAATAGAGAAGTTTGTTGCTTATGCCATTGGTTCCCATGGGGGAAGCATCTGTTACAGAGCGTTTAGCAGGCTGGTTCAAATAGACTCAACCCAGCCTCCAACAACTGGGGGTCTCTGCCCTCCCGCCCCATACAATCATCCTAACAGTTGTTCATATAATATACATTTTGTTGCTTGAAGTCTCTGCAGTCCATAAGTTGAGAATGCATAATGCGATCTCCACACCGATAATACCGAAATTCTGTTGAAAGAGTACGCATCAGTACAAATCCAAACACGGCTTACTTAGCATGTATAAAACCCTAGTTACCAAATAATCTTTATTTCACAGCATTTATACTAACTGAACAAACTTAAATCTTATACCTTTAAAGCTTATTAAACCTTTTATGTGAATATGTAATGTGTAAGTATGCGGGGTTTGATATAAAGACGCTAGTTAACTTGGGGCAGATGCGTGCGCATGAAGCTAATAAAACAGTGTTTTCATACAAGGTCTTATGCATTCGCTAATATGCGACTAGTTAACAGCGCAATTGTGCGTATTAATGTGTGTATGAGGAATGGTGCACTTAAATCTCACTTACTAAGTGAGCACCTAGCAGTGTGGACTGCTGAGCCTTATAGTTCCACATGCCCCCTCTCTCAGCAGCCCCCACCTTTCCCAGGCTCTAAAGAAAAGCCTTTTATTCTCCCAGACTCTTGTGTGAATGCAAATTAGCCCAGCTACAAGACCCAAACCTAAGATAACACTCTTGGCTTTGAAGTTATTTCATTGCAGTAAGCCTGCTAATGTAAGGTGTGTATTCTAGCAGGGCCACCTGGAGTGAGAGCAGACATTATCCAGGAAGCTTATCTACACAGGCTAGTTATCACGTGGCCATTTGCTCTGTTCTAGCTAAATGCAATATATCCTTTAGGGGAATTATAATAATATGCACTTTATCCAGAACACCCAAACTACGTAAAGTCATGAAATGGGCTTTTGGTGACTCGCCGTAACTTATGGCGACGGTCACGGATGCAATCGCATGATGCTAATAGTATTATCGCCACATGTACTAAAGTGTGAGTTTATATAAAATGGCGCTTAGGCAGCCATTCGCAAAATGGCGTCTTGCGGCCAGTCGCAAGATGGTGTCGCTGCGATTCAATTTTAAACTGATCTTGTCTCAGCCAATAATCCAGTTTCGACAATCCATATAAATATTTGCAAAACACTGCTTTTCCCTGCTCTACGAATAAACTCCACTATGCGAAGTAAAGTGCAGGGCACTCGGGGCCTGATTCGGCATAGGACGGAATTGCAAAGCCGCACACAAGCAGCTTTGTAATTCTGTCCTTGCTAAAATGAAAAAGCAGCAGAATGTGCCTGAAATCTCCTGGCTGCATCTGTGATCCCAGGCTCCGACCAAGGTTGAGGTCTGGGATCACTATTGCAACCATCAATCACGATGGTTGCACCTTTGATCAGGCTTCGGTAGCTGAAGCTGGCCATGTTCTGTCATCGTGCAAGGCCAGGAAGTCTGCGTCCTAGCCTTGCCACTCCCGGAAAACGGGGGCTACATGCCCCCGTTTCCGGGAATGCACAAAACAGAGGCAACATGCCCGCGTTTCCAGGAACGCAGGCCGTCTCCGCTCTGCAAACTCCTCTGCCTGTCAATCAGGCAAATGCATACAGGTGCCTGTGTGATATAGCAGGACCCGTTCTGCACATGCGCAGAATGGGTCCTGCGCAGATTCCAAAACAACTAGTGTGCACTGTTGAATCAGGACCTCTGTGCGTGGTAAAGTACAGGACAAAAGAGTAATTTAAACAAATTTGTCAAAACAAAATAACTGACATATGGGAAAATTTAACTTCTATTGATCGTTTAAACGAGTCATTCTAGTTAACCAAATCTATATAACTACATATACAGAGAGATATACATACAGACAGCTAAACATAAATGGATTAGTGAAGGAACTATATAACATTTGCTCACCTTAGTAGTGGGACCTGGATATCAAGCCCAAAAACAAGCTACCTAAAAAAAATAAGCCTAAAAACAAGCAACAAGCAACCATCCAAAAAAAACAAGCAACTGGGGGAAAAAACAAGCCCAATTCCGCTTGTTATAAGCGGACTTGGCAACTATGGCCAGGGCAGGCTTTTATGAAAGGCGCTCTCCTCCAATCCTGTAGGTTCTAGGAGAGGGCGTGGCTACATGGCACAGGTGCTGATGCTCTTCCTGGTCGCTGGCCCCTCCCCCGCACCTCTACATCACTGCCAGAATCAGACAGACGTCTGGTGTGTGTGTGAAAAGGGTTAATATACTGTAGAAACGGTTTCAGTGTTTGTGTAAATGGTTAATATGCTGTAGGGACTGGTTTGTGTAAAGGGTTATTAAACTTTAAACTGTTGTGTGCCTAGGGTTAATATACTTTAGGGAATGGTAAGTGCAAAGGGTTAATATATTGTAGGTGCTGGTGTGTGTAAATGGTTTATATATTGTAGGGACTGGTGTGTGTAAAGAGTTAATATACTGTAGTTAATATACTGTTGAGACTGGAGCGTGTACAAGATTAATATAATGTGTATATGTGTCATTAATATACTGGTGTGTCCCCTACAATGCTTCCAGACAACCCATCAGCAACACTCAGCCTTCATTTCAGTCAGACAGCCTATTGCAAATATTACATGCAGCTTGACATCTCATCTGCCACTTGCCCCTTCGCTGCAGCCAGACAATGCCTCTGCTATACACCACTTTCCCCGCTGCCTGACACTCCCTCTCCCTGCAGCCAGACACCCCATCTGCAACATCTCCTCACTGCAAACAGACTATTCATTAGGGATGTCTATCGACCATCGATGACTTACAACCATCAATGATCTATGGCCGATGGCAATTTTTTTTCCCCATCGATGGTGGCGTCCAATGGCCAGAAAACATGCCGGCCCAATGGCTGAGGTCTGCTCATGTGCAGCACTGATGGCTAAACCACTGATGGCTAAACCACCAATGGTTTTCTAACAAAGTTTACAACCGACAACCATCGATGGTATAGCCTTCAATGCCCATAACAAATCTGTATAGGCCAGACATGGGATGTGGTCTTAATACCGACTGCAAGAATTCCAGCACTCAGAATGCCAGAGCCGGAATCCTAACACCTGTCAGAATCCCAGCGTCTGCATCCCGAAGGTAAGTCCTGGGGCTAGGGGAGTGTTAGGGTTAGGCACTAAGGGAGAGGGTTGGGTTTATGGTGCAGGGAGGGGGAGGTTAGGTATAGGCACTGGGGGGGAGGTTAGGTTTAGGCACATGGGAGGGTAGGTTAAAGGTAGGAAGAGGTGGAGTGTTAGGATACCGACCGATAAGTGCCAGTATCCTAATCCTGTCGGGATGCCGGCGTCTGGATTCTGACCGCCAGGATCCCTACACCGGCATCCCGTACCCAATCCAACAGACACACTTCCCCCTGAAGCTAGACACTCCCCCTCCCTACTGTAAGGCACATCATCTGTTAGACACCCCTGACAGCTGCCAGGTACCCCATCTGCCACACTAACCCTTATTACTGATTAGACACCCCACCTACCACACTACCGCTCAGTCCGGAACTAACCAGCTAGGTAAGAAACAGCCTATTGGCCATCCAATCAGCCTGTATAGCAGTGACCTTCAAAGGGAGCCAAGGGCCTCTGCATAATTGACATTATTAAAAGAGTTGTATTTGTCTAGATCAGGGGTGGCCAATAAGCGGTCCTCCAGCTGTTGTTGAACTACAAATCCCAGCATGCCTTGCTCTTTTAACATGGCCAAATAGCAAAACTGTGGCAGGGCATGCTGGGATGTGGAGTTCTACAACAGCTGGGGGTAGCTTATTGCCCACCCCTAGTCTAGATAAATGTTGTTTTACCCATAGACACCAAAATATCTGTGCCCCCACAGTCTAAATTAGCATTAAAAGTCTTTTATATGGGATTATTTTAAAAAACATCTCAGTTACAGTAATCTACTAGGTTATCAGTAAAATACGCCTTTAGTGGATTATACCCAGGCTAGAGAAACAGAGCTCAGTTACCTGAAAAAAAAAGATATTTTACAAAGGAGCATTTATTCGTCTCAGTTTAAGCGCAGGTTTCCGTTTATTTTTGCCAGCAACCACAAGACACAATGGGATAATATAGGACAGCAGACGTTCCAATTAACCCTTCCAGACGCTGTATTGTTCGGTCATAATAAGCACTGGCTGCTTCCGTTTAACACAACAATGAAGTCACACAGTGATACATTTGCACCAGAAGTCATTTCCTCAGCATTATGTTCACCTTACGCAGATTACATATCAGTGTGTGTTATCTGTCTCTGTTTCCGCAATGTAAGTGTATGCTGTGACAGATAAGCTGCGTCCCCCTTCAGAAGCAAAACCGTAACAACGCTACAGCGCCAGATTTAGTATTTCAAATTTGTGACGTTAGGGTTACCCCATAATTTGTGACGTTAGGGTTACCCCATAATGGTAGAAAAACAGATGAATATCGTAAAACCTTTAATTTTAGGCGAACAGATCGCCATGCCATACAAGTAGTTGATAACAGGACACTATATTTTGAACAGTTTTTGGGATAGCCTGTGGGGGTGTATGTCAGAGTGATACTAAGTCTCAGTGTGGTAGAAAAGATTGCTCTAAATTCTTTGTTGTATATATATTACACACTCCTATCCAATCTAAGGCAATCCTGTAATTAGCTGCCAATGCAAAAGAGCGCAGACATGGTACATTAAGGCCTCCCAAATCCCTTGACTGATGCAATTTAAATAGAGAAACTCTTGGGCGTTTACCTGCCCAAATAAATTTGGTTAAGGCTTTGTTAAGTTGTATGATGGCACATTTGGGCGGAATTATAGGAAGCATTTGCAGTACATACAAAAACCTTGGGAAGCAGATCATTTTATATAAATGCCATCGACCCGTGTAGGTCAGAGAGAGGTGGGTCTATTTAATAAAATCAGAATAAGTTTTAGTGAAAAGAGGAAAATAATTTGAGGTATATACAGTCAGGTGCATAAATATTGAGACATTGACAGAATTTTCATATTTTGGCCTCTATTCACCACCACAATGGCTTTGAAATGAAACAAACAAGATGTGCTTTAACTGCAGACTTTCAGATTTAATTTGAGGGTAATTACATCCAAATCAGGTGAACGGTGTAGGAATTACAACGGTTTCTATATATGCCTTCCACTTTTTAAGGGGCCAAAAGTAATGGGACTATCAACTCAAAAGCTATTTAATGGACAGGTGTGGGCTATTCCCTCATTATTTCATTATCAATTAAGCAGGTAAAAGGTCTGGAGTTGATTCTAGGTGTGACATTTGCATTTGGAATCAGTTGCTGTCGACTCTCAATATGAGATCCAATGAACTGTCACTATCAGTGAAGCAAGCCATCATTAGGCTGAAAAATCAAAACAAACCCATCAGAGAGATAGCAAAAACATTAGGTGTGGCCAAATCAACTGTTTGGAACATTCCTAAAAAGAAAGAACGCACCGGAAAGCTCAGCAACACCAAAAGACCCGGAAGACCAACTGTGGTGGATGACAGAAGAATTATTTCCCTGGTGAAGAAAAACCCCTTCACAACAGTTGGCCAAATCAAGAACACTCTCCAGGAGGTAGGTGTATATGTGTCAAAGTCAACAATCAAGAGAAGACTTCACAAGAGTGAATATAGAGGGTTCACCACAAGATGTAAACCATTGGTGAGCCACAAAAACAGGAAGACCAAATTAGAGTTTGCCAAACAACAACTAAAAAAGCCATTACAGTTCTGGAACAACATCCTATGGACAGATGAGACAAAGATCAACTTGTACCAGAGTGATGGGAAGAGAAGAGTATGGAGAAGGAAAGGAACTGCTCATGATCCAAAACATACCACCTCATCAGTGAAGCATGATGGTGGTAGTGTCATGGCGTGGGCATGTATGGCTGCCAATGGAACTGGTTCCCTTGTATTTATTGATGATGTGACTACTGACAAAAGCAGCAGAATGAATTCTGAAGTGTTTCGGGCAATATTATATGCTCATATTCTTTCAAATGCTTCAGAACTCATTGGACGGCGCTTCACAGTGCAGATGGACAATGACCCGAAGCATACTGCAAAAGCAACCAAAGAGTTTTTTAAGGCTAAAACGTGGAATGTTATGCAATGGCCAAGTCAATCCCCTGACCTGAATCCGATTGAGCATGCATTTCACTTGATGAAGACAAAACTGAAGGGAAAATGCCCCAAGAACAAGCAGGTATTGAAGACATTTGCAGTAGAGGCCTGGCAGAGCATCACCAGGGATGAAACCCAGCATCTGGTGATGTCTATGCGTTCCAGACTTCAGGCTGTAATTGCCTGCAAAGGATTTGCAACAAAGTATTAAAAAATTAAATTTAGATTTAGGATTGTTTAGTTTGTCCCATTACTTTTGATCCCTTAAAAAGTGGGAGGCACATATAGAAACCGTTGTAATTCCTACACCGTTCACCTGATTTGGATGTAATTACCCTCAAATTAAATCTGAAAGTCTGCAGTTATAGCTCATGTTGTTTGTTTCATTTCAAAGCCATTGTGGTGGTGAATAGAGGCCAAAATATGAACATTCTGTCAATGTCCCAATATTTATGCACCTGACTGTAATTTGGAAGGATGATTAGGAATTTTTATACCCAAATAAGTAAGACAATCAGCAGTAGCCCAATGAAATGGAAATGAGGTACCCCATGCTAATTTTGCAGATGGAAAAAAGGCAAGGGCTTCCATTTTAGTATAATTAATTTTAAATCTAGAGATTGAATTAAAAATTTCTAGCAACGATTACAGATGTGGAATTGCGACACGTGGATTCTTGAAATAAAGCAGTATATCATCGGCAAATGCCAAAAATTTAATTTCTAGGTGATTTAGGGGTCTATTTACGCAGTGTTAGGAGACAGAGTGAAAAGTGATAAGGTGCCAGCCAATCAGCTCCCAACTATCATTTTTCAAACACAGACAGTGAGATGGCAGTTGGGAGCTGATTGGCTGGTACCTCATCACTTTTCACTCTGTCTCCTAACACTGCTTAGTAAATAGACCCCATAATTTAATTCCTTGCCACCTATTTTCTTTAAGAAAGTGCCAAAAAGAGGGTTGAGTACCAAGTTAAATAAAAAATGGGGAAAGTGGGCATCCCTGTCTTGTACCGCTGGACAAATTAAAGTAACCGGTATTGTGAGCATTAATAAGTCAGGAATGCCAATGGTGTTTGGTATAAGGTGTGACATATGTGTATAAATTCAGGGCCAAATTCCTGAAGCTGGAGGATTCTAGTCAGTTGAGACCAAGAGACTCTGTCAAACGCTTTATCAGCATCACAGCCGATAACGATATTCTCCTGCTCTAGTGATTTATGTGTTTTGAGCATAGCCGCCAATAATTATGTACTGAAGATCGATTTCTGAGGAAGCCTGTTTGTGCTGGGTGTAATAATTTGGGTAATATCAACTGGAGACGAGAGGCCATAATTTTTGTAAATATTTTGAAGACCTGGTATAAAAGGGAAATTGGCCTGTGTGAGGAGACAAGCGTTGGGTCTTTGTTTGGTTTAGGAAGTACTATCACCCGGGCAGTGTTAAAATCCGGAGGAGCAGGGTTGCCAGTAAGAATAGAGTTAAATAGTTTAGAAAGATAGGGTTGTACTTGAGGGGAAAGGATCTCATAATAAGGGGCAGAGAGACCATCAGGGCCCGGTGTTTTCCCATTGGGTAAAGATTTAATGACTGCGTTTATTTCTATCTCAGTAATTGGATAAATAAGTAAATCTCTATCTTCCGTAGTGAGTGGTGTGAGGTCTGCTTGTTTCCAAAATTCTAGACCCTGTATAGGATTATCAGGGGGCGCAGTGTACAAGGATTCAAAAAATTCTAAGAATAACTAATCACAACTACTATTTTTTTAACATTATTACACTATTAATATTCTACAATAAATAAAATTTTTACATGTACACCCATTATTACATTACCTCCCTTTCTTTCAGTCTGCATTGACTTATCTATAATGGATGCAACCCACCCTGTACACATATAATTATTATACTTAACTCTCCGGAGTCCCACACTGGCCGGTTCTGCGGACATTTTCTCGGTGATTTGCGCATTGCGCACTAGAGATGTCAGCAGGAACATAACGTGGGTGCCATGTTCCCGGAGACCTGCGCATGCATAGTACATTCTGGCACAAAGCCAGAGTCTACCTCGTTGCCCTAGAAGAGGGGGCCCACATGGAGGCTGCCCCCTCCTCTTTTAAAACGCTCCTGGTCTGTAGGACTCAGGGCTGTCTTAACAGCATTGTAGGCCTTGGGCAACCCCACTTCACATAGTCAGACTAGCACTGGCGAGTCAAACTCGGCAGTGCTAATTTACTAATGTAGTGGTGAAAGGATTCGCGGGAACAGCTGATCTTCAGAATGATGATTTGCTCCAACGCCCGTGGTGAATCAAAATGTTAATTATCAGGGGCCGTCCTGGTCCCAATAATTAACATAATGAATATGCCATTAATACACATACATAAAATCACACGCTGTCATACACACACATATATACATAGTTACACACATGCACACATACATCCAGATACCTATACATATATTCAGTCACACATAATATATATGCATGTACATAGTCACAAACATACATACAGACACACACATACATATTCACACCATACTTGCCTACTCTCTCGGAACGGCCGGGAGGCTCCCACCTGCCTGCATACCCCTGGACCTTCCCACCCCCCCCCCCCACACACACACATCCCCGCAGCTTGGGGGAGGATGATGCAATTCACGTAGAATCGCGTCATCGTGACCTCGCACCCTGATCGTTCATGCCACCTCACCTGATCGTTCATGCCACCTGCTCTGCCCCTAATGCTGGGTGATGTCCCAGGGCACGCCCCCATATGCCATATCACCCCCCCCCCACTGTGCTGACCTGGGGGCAGCCAGAATGTCAGCAAGTATGAGTCACACACATATACACGTACGTACATACATACAGTGACACGCATACATCAAGTCGCACATATATACAATGCAGTTGCACACTTACACACATACATACAGTCACACGCATACATCAAGTCACACATACATATAATACAGTCACACACTTATACACATACATAGTCACACACATACATCAAGTCACACATACATATAATACAGTCACACACTTATACACATACATACAGTCACACACATACATATATAGTCACACATGCACACATACATAGTCACATACCTGTACACATATATTCAGTCAAACATTTATACACAAACAAGTCACGCACATACATACATACATAGTCACACATATTTAAGTACATACAGTCACACATATACTGTATACTCATACATACAATAGACAGTGCCCACTTCCTAAGCCCCTCTTACGTTATAGGCTGGCTGCTGGACAGTCTTTATCACTCTGGTAACTGGGTCTGCAGCAGCTCCTCCTCCATGCTGCTGATGGCACAGTGCCGTTTAGCCCCTGGGAGAAGGGGACCTGGGAGGCAGGTAAAGAATGCTGTCTGGCTGCTCTGATTGTGTGAAATTCACAATCAGAGCAGAAAGGGACCATCTCAGCTGGCTACATTTGATGCCCCCGGCCCTGCTCTAAGGCCCATAGAATCGTTGCCCATACGTTAAATTGGCCCTGCCTATCCTATCATACAGTACATACTGAGGTTTATAGTGAGCACAGCTTACCCTTTATATTTATTGCCTCTGTATCTAAGAAAAGAACCTCTTTTATTGGGTTTGCAGCCCTTATATACAAGCCTCTGCTCACAAAAAGAGAGCACAGTCTCCCATTCTTTTAAAAGGGGGTGTAAGTGGTAGAACCAATTAAGTGATTGTGACTTCCGAGCATCCATCCTGCTCACACGCACCCTCTGCCACCATTTGGGCATATTAAATATTTAATGTTGTTACACTTGATGATAGTACTTCCCACAATGCACAGTTTTATTAGCAATGTGTCTTTGTGGTGGAACTTGAAATGTTATAAGGCTATATAATGAGGAATTAAGCATTACCATTATAGTACTATTGTTCTCTATTAGATAATATTTTCTCCAGAATCAGAGCAGAGTATATTACAGATGGAGAAGTCTAATTACATGCACAGGCTCCAGTAAGCCTGTATCACACACAAATTATCTCAGATGAGACACATAATTGGTGATAAAATGTTATGGAATAAAGATACTTCCTGATACTTATATTCCACTAAAAAAATTATCATAGAGATAGATGGATGGATGGATAGATAGATAGACAGACAGATAATCATATGAGGTAGCATTCAAATGCTACAGTTAATTGTATATATATATATATATATATATATATATATGTTTTTTTTTAGTTTTTTTTATTGCTGATAGATTACATACCTCACTGTGCTTGCAAGGTATAGCTGATGGTCAGCAGAGAGCAAAGTGAGGCGATTCCACACCAAATCCATTTTAAGTATTTAGAATGTTTTAGTAATGTAAGATTTACTAGAGCCAACAATATATATATATATATGGGCGATACATCCCTTACTGAGGATATTACACTGGGGCTGGTGGGCGTGGGGGGAGATCGCTGTCGCGGGGGGTGGTTTGGTGAGCCTGCGGCGCTACACAGACACATTATTTTCTGAAAAATACAGGGAGAACTGTACGGAGGGGATTCACAAGGACAGAGCTTTATCACAAGCTCTGTCCCTGTATGCAGATGTTAGTACATCCATGTGATATTTCCTAAATTTGCAATGCGAATTTAGTCAAAAAAAATCACACTACAACCACAATTTAAATGCGGATTGTAGTAAATAGGGGCCCTAGGGCCTGATTCAGCAAGGATAGGACGCACGAAGTCGGTTGATTGTTGCATTCTGCGCGAACCAGCCAAATCAGCTACGCAGACCCATGTCAGAGTGATTGACAGGAAGTGCCGTTTGTTGGTGGGGTGGGGGTGCTCGTATGAACACATGCGTGCCAGTGCGTCCCAACGCCATTTCAGGGGCGTGCATAAATTATCCACTGTGTGGCCATACGCATTGTAAGGCCTCATAGCGTGCGTGGCTGTTAGCAATTTCTGAGTATGGTCAGGGCTTGTGCAAGTGTGCCTATGGGTCCGATGGTACTCGACTGTACTGATAGTTCCGCTATTCTGCTAAGTATTACAGATGTGCGCATGGTACAGTGGGCGTCCTTATGTAGTGCTGAGTTTGCATTGTGATCACAGTGCGCTGCCTTGCTATCACAGTTGAACTGCGTGTGTACCCAGCATTGTTACCCGTAGTGAATCAGGCCTATAGTGTGAAAATCTACAATATCAGTAATGATCCCAAAAAACAATTTTCCTTCAACTAGATATTTCTGCGTTTACCTTTAATTTTCAAAAACCCTTGGTCATAGGCCATTCTCTGGGTTATTTATTATAAAACAAGTTGCTAGGTGTTGTGGCTGATTGAACAGCTGCTGGTCATGATTCATATCTGGCAACATGATCTGAATGGATATTGCAGCTGAAATCATGTTAACGGACTTGTTTTTCTGAGTATATACAACAATGAGCGTATCCAAAGCACAAACTCACTCTATAACTTAAACTTTACAAAGTGTTACCCATTGGCCCTGTGTCAGTGCAGATTGGTTATACTTTTCAACCAGCGTAGTTAAGAAATGTTTCTGTGCGTGTTACATTTAACCATGCAACACAAGTGACATAGAATCAAGTGACATGCTGCAGCGTTTGGGAGGCGGAGCAGCGGCATGCCTGGGCTGCGTCAGTGGATGCAGATTTCCTGGCCTCGAAAGCTGCCCACCTGAGTAAGCCAAGCTTACTCAGACTATCAGGTGCGCCGCCATCATGACCATAATCCGATGCAGCATCTATGGGCGCTGCACTCAGATCGCAATTGCTGTCAGGAGGTGTCTGCTTCCTATAGACGCCTCCTGCAGCATTTGAATATTTGCTGGATGGTATTGCACAGCCGCTACCTTGCGGATGTGCAATACCATCCACATCTGAATCAAGCCCATAACCAGGAATGGTGTTTGCAGTTACTAATCAAACCTGGCAGACAGACAAACAAATCTGGGTTTGGCGGATACCAGGAGAATGTTTCCTGCTTCTATAAACTACCAAATTCATGTTTGGTGAATGCGAAATAATGGTCCGTCCTGGACCCCAGAGTTACAGTGAAGTAAAATACTAATAGTACAGCATAAACGTCTAGAGAATTGTGTGCATACAACTATATAGCAATAGTTTGTGGAAGGCCTGGTCCTGTTTTAGCATGACAATGTCCCAAGGTCCATCAAAAAATGATTTGCAGTCAGGAAGAACCTGGCTGTCCTGCCCAGAGCCCTGCCTCAGCCCTTTGAGATGAATGAGATCGCCAACTCCAGTTCAACAATACTGACAACCCAACATCAGCGACCAACCGCTCCCTCTGCTGCAAAACGGAAAAAAAATGGTGCTGCCCAGCACATATGATCACGCAGGCAGTCCTGCTGTGGGCATGGCCGTGGCCTCTTCCGATCCGGCTCCCAATGTTAACGCTGTGCAGCGCTCTGAGGTGTATGCCGTGATATCATCATGCCATGCAGGAGGCTGGAGTGACAGTGGGCAGAAGTCAGGAGTGAAAGGGGGCAGGAGGCTAGAGTGACAGGAGGCTGGAAAGACAGGAGGTTGGAGGGGACACAGGGCAGAAGCAGGGGGCAGAGAGGTGAGGAGAGGGTACTACCAGTCAGTAGCACATCAGGCAAAGAGAGAGAAGAGACTACAGCAGCCTGAGCTTGTATATGCCTTCTGGCCGAGGAAGACAAATCCGACCCCCCCTATTAGTACGCGGCGCCACGCATTGTACCTTTTTTAAAAAACAACAAACATATTGGGAGGGGGCGTGGTCATGCCTCCTCGATATGGTTATGTCCCCCCCAGTACCCGGGCCCATCATTGCTCTTGATGGCCCCAGGCAGGAGGTGACATAGGGGGGCACAAGTCTGGTTGAACCTCTGTTGTATGATGATGACATTGGTTATAGTCCTACACAACAGGCACCTTCCGAACCATGTGATGTCCTCCATGAATAGTGAATACGGACTAAACTCACTGTCTGCCCAGGGAGGATCAATTTCTGTAAAGGTTCCGCATTGCAGAGAAACCACCATATAGGTAAGATGTATTTTTATTTAGTACATACAAAAAATAGTATAGAGCGGGTGCCAAAGGGACTTTTTACCCTGGCTTCTATTTGGTCTACAACCAGCCCTGCACTAAGTACTGACTGGCCTATTAAATGCATTTGCCAGTAACAAAAAAAATAAAAAATCAAATGCATAGATGTGTAGTAGAGGAGTGAATCTGACTGTGATAACCTGTACCAATGAATTTAAAGGCGACACGTATTGAAAATAATATAATGCAAATTAAATATATATATATATATATATATATAAACAAGGTAACAGCGGCACTCTCAGGACTTGAAAAAAAATAAGACTCACGACTCCATAGGTTTGCGATTCCAGAATCGCAGACCTGTGGAGTCGTGAGTCTTATTTTTTTTCAAGTCCTGAGAGTGCCGCTGTTACCTTGTTTATATGCCTGGTTATATAACCACTTTGAGGGCACCCAGGCCAGTATTTCAGTTCATGTGGAGTGCCAGCGTTATTTTCCTATATATATATATATATATATATATATATATATATATATATATAATATATGTAAAAATGTAAATTATGTCACTTGTAACAATGATTTTTCATTTTCCATGTATTAAACATGTATCCAAAACGTATTGCAGAACTCTAACACCAGTGGATACGTCAGTTAAAGTATTACAGTGCTAGCAGACGCAACAGGTCACGCAGGCGCACAAAAGCCCCGACGTCCAGCAGAAGGAGCTGGACAGGGGTGGAGGGATGCAAAAGGATCCCTCTTCGCAAACCCGGGACTCCTTCCCATAGGGAAAGAGCAGGATGTGGGAGCAAACGCCATCTGAAGATAACGAATGCTCCTGCAATCAAGCTCCAAAAATACTGTATTTTTGGAGCTTGATGAACTTCTGTCCCCATAGTAGTGTATGGGGACAGTGGGCCATTCCGGTAGAGAAAGGTAAGCAGGAGATTATCTGTGATATCTCCTGCATTACATTTTTGATGAAAGGCTCGAAAACTTGTTCATTTTCACCAGCTTTTGTAGAAATTAAGTGATGAGGAACAGACCCCTATGTAAGTGGTGCCAATATACAGTCAGGTGCATAAATATTGGGACATTGTCAGAATTTTCATATTTTGGCCTCTATTCACCACCACAATGGCTTTGAAATGAAACAAACAAGATGTGCTTTAACTGCAGACTTTCAGATTTAATTTGAGGGTAATTACAACCAAATCAGGTGAACGGTGTAGGAATTACAACGGTTTCTATATGTGCCTCCCACTTTTTAAGGGGCCAAAAGTAATGGGACAAACTAAAGGCCTCTACTGCAAATGTCTTCAGTTCCTGCTTGTTCTTGGGGCATTTTCCCTTCAGTTTTGTCTTCATCAAGTGAAATGCATGCTCAATCGGATTCAGGTCAGGGGATTGACTTGGCCATTGCATAACATTCCACTTTTTAGCCTTAAAAAACTCTTTGGTTGCTTTTGCAGTATGCTTCGGGTCATTGTCCATCTGCACCGTGAAGCGCCGTCCAATGAGTCCTGAAGCATTTGACTGAATATGAGCATATAATATTGCCCGAAACACTTCAGAATTAATTCTGCTGCTTTTGTCAGCAGTCACATAATCAATAACTACAAGGGAACCAGTTCCACTGGCAGCCATACATGCCCACGCCATGACACTACCACCACCATGCTTCACTGATGAGGTGGTATGTTTTGGATCATGAGCAGTTCCTCTCCTTCTCCATACTCTTCTCTTCCCATCACTCTGGTACAAGTTGATCTTTGACTCATCTGTCAAATAATCAGTAAAGTTGCTGGTCCCATAAATATGAGCAGCCCACATCTGCTCAGCCTCTTACCCAAAGAGCTCACCCTCTGGGTAGATCCTTATGAAGTGTCATACCGGATTGGTGAGGATGGCTCCATATCTATATGAAGTAACCGCTCCTACTGCTCGGAGCCCATTAAACTGTAAGAGTGAGTTACTGGGGTGCAATTCTACTCCCAACCAGTATCTGATGACCGTGAGCAGCTAACGTCACCAAGGATCTCATATGTTGCTTGTGTATGTGTAAATACCTCGCTCTGGGAGCCATGTTTTCTAATGAAGATATATATTCCAGAACTGTAATGGCTTTTTTAGATGTTGATTGGCAAACTCTAATCTGGTCTTCCTGTTTTTGAGGCTCACCAATGGTTTACATCTTGTGGTGAACCCTCTATATTCACTCTTGTGAAGTCTTCTCATGATTGTTGACTTTGACACATATACACCTACCTCCTAGAGAGTGTTCTTGATTTGGCCAACTGTTGTGAAGGGGTTTTTCTTCACCAGGGAAATAATTCTTCCGTCATCCACCACAGTTGTTTTCCGTAGTCTTCCGGGTCTTTTGGTGTTGCTGAGCTCTCCGATGCGTTCTTTCTTTGTAAGAATGTTCCAAACAGTTGATTTGATTTGGAGAACACCTAATGTTTTTGCTATCTCTCTGATGGGTTTGTTTTGATTTTTCAGCCTAATGATGGCTTGCTTCACTGATAGTGACAGCTCTTTGGATCTCATATTGAGAGTCGACAGCAACTGATTCCAAATGCAAATGCCACACCTAGAATCAACACCAGACCTTTTACCTGCTTAATTGATAATGAAATAACGAGGGAATAGCCCACACCTGTCCGTGAAATAGCTTTTGAGTTGATAGTCCCATTACTTTTGGCCCCTTAAAAAGTGGGAGGCACATATAGAAACCGTTGTAATTCCTACACAGTTCACCTGATTTGGATGTAATTACCCTCAAATTAAACTGAAAGTCTGCAGTTAAAGCACATCTTGTTTGTTTCATTTCAAAGCCATTGTGGTGGTGAATAGAGGCCAAAATATGAAAATTCTGTCAATGTCCCAATATTTATGCACCTGACTGTAATTAACAAAACAAGGACAGAAATAACACAAGTTCCAAGCATGCTATAAGTTTGTTTTATGGGGGAGGGGAGGGCCTTAGATGTGAGAAACAAATATATTTTTCAAGTAATCTACTGGATTATCTCTTTAAAACACTGTTTGCTATGTCTTCATTCTTCTACCCAGTGAAACATACTTTAAGTTATAAACATGTCCCCTCCCTAACAGAAGAGGAAATCTGCAGCAACTGTCGGCAAGTGGGTCCAGAACATAAACTGTGCATGCTTACTTGTTGCATAAATTCTCCTTTACCAGCAACTAAACATTTATATTACTCATAAATAGTAAAAAGTAACAAGGTCAGATTGCAGGATAAATGACTCAGGCAGATTTCCTGTGGTGTCTGTCCATTTGTCCCAATGCGGGCTGTACGTTTTATTTATTTTACACTCACAGCATTCATTGTGCTGCACACAGTATATACAAATCATGACGTTTCCGACACTGGGCACACACCAGTGACACCGATGGAGATAAATTGTTTGGTAACAATTTGTGTAAAAAAGGATAGTGTAGGGGTTCTCAACTAGAGTCCTAAAGTACCACCAACAGGTCATGTTTTGTGGATCATGCACAGGTGAGGTAATCTTTGTTGCTGGGTCAGTAATTATCCAAACTGCTTCCACAGCCAGAAATCCACAAACACATGACCCAGGGCCGGCTCAAAGCACATTTGACAGTGCGGTCGAACAGGGGCGCCACCCCATAGAAGGCACACCCCTCCCAACCATTCCTGATTCTAGCAGGACGGTCCAGTTTCTCGGGCACTGTTCCACTGTTCCACCGGCGGGGCGAAGTGTTCCGTGGGCGGTCAGGAGGTTGGGCACCGGCCCCCGAGAAGAGAATGGACGCCGCGCACATGCGTGCGGCATCCATTCAGTGAAGGAAGAGGGCTGGGGGCAGCCCAGCTACTGACGGACTGCTGGGTACACCCCCAGCCTGACGTTAAACAGGAGGCGTGCCATACGGGCACGCCCCCAAATAACATCATTTAGGGGGTGTGACCTATGATAATTAGGCCACGCCCCCATTTTCGGACGCGTGCAGGTAGCGGGCGTCTAAGTCCCACTCTGCACGGGACGCGGCTCCTTATGGAGCCGGCCCTGACATGACCTGTTGGGAAAATTTGAGGGTTTGATGCTGAGAACCACTGGGATAGTGCCAATGCATATGATTATACTTCAGGTCAGGGGCATATTATAAGAAGAGAGGATCCATGTGCAGTCTCGGGGTACCCTTCTATATACCCGGCGGCCAGCAGTGCACCAGGAACTAGAGTAGACCCTAGTGCTATGCCAGATTCTCCTGCACGCAAACCGGTCACCAGGGAAATGGTGCATCAGTCATTTTCAGGCAACTTCCCTACTGTGGATGCGCAAAACACAGGAAAAATGGCTGTCATGCCATTTTGCCAGTGATTTGCACAGTGCTGCTACTGCTGATGCGGGACTCCGGAGAGGTAAGTATTGAATAAATGGATGCAGTGTAGGCCCCCATAGACCCAGGAATCGGTGTGCACCGCACCCCTTATAGATACACCGCTGCTTCAGGTGGCGTGGACTATAGATCAACTTATAAAGTAATATAGGCATTAAACTTCTCTTACATTTGTTGCAAAATTGTAGGAAAAATTGGGGCTATTATATAAAATGTTACTTGGAAGAAAACTGAAGTAAAAATCATACATCTTACAAAAACGCATATGAGGGGGGCAGGGGCGGATTGGCCGTTGAAGTCAGCGGGTAGATTCCCAGTGGGCCGATGCACTTGTGGGGCCGCCTCACGGCCAGCAGGTTTTTTTTTATTTTTTTTAATACATTTCCATTCTGAAAGTGACTCAGTCAGCCTGCGGGGCTGAGGGGCCAGGATGACAAGCGAGGCGGACGGGGCTAAGGCAGTCAGCTGACTGGGCTGAGACTCGAGGCCAGGCAGAGCAGACTGGAGGCGGGCAGCGCCAGCGCAGCAGATTGAGCTGAGGGACATAAAGGTAGGTACAGGAAGTGCAAGGGCACAGCACAGATCTAACAGAGGGCCCCGTTGATGCTGATGGTCGTGGCTGCAGCCTGCTTCTCACTCATAGACACATGTTCTGCCTGTGAGTCAGAAGCAGTTTGGGCTGGAATCATCAGCACCAACGGCCCCTCTGTCAGTTTTCATCAATAGATCCAGCCAGGTTTTATATGGGGGCATTGGTGGTGTGTGCTCCCCTCCCCCACTCTTACAAGGGACTTCAGGCTCTGAGTTTCACTTTCCTTTCCTCTCCTGACTCCATGACACGTTGCCGTCCCCTACAGCTCCTCCTTCCCCTGCTTACCCTGGCTGGGCCTCACAGGCAATCAGTTGTACCTCTGTTCCTACACTCCCCATGTGTGCTTCTAAACCCCCCCTCCATGTGTGCCTCTGCCCCTCCCCCCTTCTATGCCTTATTCCTTTTTGCATCTATACCTTTGCCTCATACTCCCATCTGTCCACCCCATATGTACCTGTGATACTTCCCCCTGCTGGGCCTTTGCCATCTATACCTTTGTCCATCTGCTTGTTTCCCCATCCAGTACCTCTGCTACCTCATCATGTATGCATATTGCATCCCCCTCCTCCATGGCTGGTGACTGCCATCAGAAGCTGCGCAGACCACAGAAGCAAGGCCGTGTACAGCACCACATCATTCATCTAAAGGTTGGCGGGTAAGCACAATTTTATGTTAATAATAATTTTATGTTTCTAGTTTATGTATTTATATTATATATGTTTATATTTTGTGTATGTATATATATTTTATATGTGAAGATAAACTTCTATACTATATTTATATTTATACTTATTATTATAAAATTGAACCCGGATATAAATGAATTGTGGCACCTAACATACACGGCCAGTGTCCCTGCTCCCACTGCACGTGCAATGCACATTAGTTGTTTGCCGCCTCAATGGGAATGAAGAGGACCAGGAACTAGGGGGGAAAGTATAATGGGAGAGGACAGGAGAAGCAGACTGGCTAAGGTGACCAGCAGATGCCGGGTCCATTTATTCACTAGTGTTCGTGTGCGTGTGTATATGTGTGTGTGTGTGTGTGTATATATATATATATATATATATATATACACACATACACAATCCAAAAATCCCGGCACTCCGGAACCCCTTAGGGGTAACTTGCTCTGGTGCCTTCCTTTAAGGTGCCAACAGCTCCAGATATACAGGATAAATAAGGCGTCTCTCAGAGACTCGATACCAATAAGAACTTTAGTATGAAATCAACAATGTTGATTTCATACTAAAGTTCTTATTGGTATCGAGTCTCTGAGTGGCGCCTTATTTATCCTATATATATATATATATATATCACACATGCATGCAAAAAAATAGATATGGATAGGGAATGTGGCATGTCGGTGGGCATGTAGGTAGATTTGGGGGTATGTGGTGAGATCTGAGGAGCATCTGACGCATGTCAGTACTATGGGGAGTGGCATGGCACTCACTCTGGGTACCAGGGCCCCATGGAATACCTCTGCATCCACTGGATCAGTAGTGGGGGGGACAGGACACTGATTCATCTGTACTGGGCCCATCATATCTAATGACAGCCCATGATGCAGGGGATGCCGATGCCTTTACTATGTGGCCCAAACTGCTGCTGGGGCCCCGCATCCCCTGCACACGTCATGCTGATAAACAGGGGAAAAAACTGGCAGTGATCGCAGTTAAGTGCATGGCGGCAGGGGACTCTTCACTAAAAGCTGATTGGGTCCTCCAGAATAATTACTGTAATGCTGCCCCAGTGCTGGGGTGAACATCCTCCAAGGGGTAGTGATTTGCAGTGACTACAGTGAGGGGTAATACTGGCAGAACATGGAGACAGCTTTTAATTAGTGAGAGAGTGTGACATATTAACAAGGGGAATCTGTACTCCCCTCTCTATATACCACCCCCTATCTCTCTCTAACTCTCCTGTCTCTCTCTTCTCCCCTTACCTCTTTTCCTATCTCTGTCTCTTTCTCTCTAGCTCACATACTGTACACACTCTGTCACTTTGTTTCAATAAATGTTCCTGTCACTTATGTAGCGTAACTGCTCCTTTCTGTCATTCCCATCCCACTGAGGGGGAAAGAGTGTCATCACCAGCCCTAGTATATGTATACTGTAAATAAAGTGTATGCCCTGTCACTCTGTGTAGCACCTGTGAGATGTCAGTGTGTCTAACCAAATATTTATTCAAAACATGCAGACACTTTCCGCCTACTTCTGTGACTTCAAAAGTTAGAGATAAGTTGGCTGCACTGTTTTAGTTGGACAGTTGAATTGTTGGAACAGAGGGGATGGGTACAGGATCCCGGCGGTCAGGAGCCCGGCAGTCAAAATCCCGACGTCGGCATCCCAACAGGGTTAGGATGACAACACCTTTCAGTAGGTATCCTGACCCTCCCCCTAGCCCTCCCTCCCCGATGCCTAAACCTAACCTCCCCCCAAGTGCCTAAACCTAGCCTCCCCCTCCCAACACCATACCCCTAACCCTCCCCCCTTAACCTTAACCCTTCTCCTAGTACTTAAGCCCCAACCATCCCCCTAGCCCTGCTACTTACCTTCAGGATGCCATCAGTCGGGATGCTGGTGCCGGGATTCTGACAGGTGTCGGGATTCCGGCGCTGGTATTCTAAGCCGGCATCCCCTGCGCCGGGATACTGAACGCATTCCAGAGAAAAGTTGGTCTGGTGTATGGCCAGCTTTAGCCTTGCCTATCACTGATACCTCCAGGTATAGTGATGTAATAATCCCGCCTACTTTACTTTGGTGTTTTGGTTCTGCCTACAGTTGATTTGGTGCCGCCCATGTGAGGCCACTTCCAGAAAATATTTCCAGGGCCACTTTTAGTTCCCAATCCGCCCCTGGAGGGGGGTATTCATGAAAGCATGGAGAGAGATAAAATTGTGAGAGATAACGTACCAACCAATCAGCTCCTAATTGTCATTTTTCAAACACAGCCTGTAAATTGATGGTTAGGAGTTGATTAGTTGGTACAGGGGGCCTGATTCAGCTTTGGGAAAAGAGCGAGAAACAGCAAGTAACTGATCATCTTGGTGAAACCATGCTGCACTGCAGGTGGGGCAGATGTAAAATGTGCAGAGAGATTTAGATTTGGGAGGGAGGTGTCCAAACTGACATCTAAATTGCAGTGTAATAATAAAGCTGTGCAGTATTTGTGGGCTACATGCAAAAGCAGCCAGTATTTACCCCACATGCAAAATAAAATGTATGTATTTGCACCCCTTGTATTGCAACATGGTTTGTCCTGGTTCACAGTTACATGCTCTTTCTCACTCTATTCCTAAAACTGAATCAGGCCCTTTACTGTACCTCTAACAATTGTATCTCTCTCCAAGCTTTCATGAATACTCCGTTAAGTGTTTTTCTTATGTTTGTTTTTATACATCATCTCTGTAATGGTCATAAAATTATTACAAATTATAAAATACAAAAAAATAATAAAAAATAATAATATATTTTTAATAAAATATTTGTGTAGTAACTTTAAACTTCATAACATTCAGAAACTGTTTTTAAAATATTTATTTTTATATTTAAAACATTGCTGTACAATACACATTTTGTTAGTGACAATAAAAAGCATAATTTTTAAACACATGCATGCTACTTTAATCATGAAGTATTACTTCTGGCAAAAGTTTTATGTTATTTAATTTAAATCAGTCATTTTATTAAAAATAATATGAGTTGCTTTTTTTCTCTCTCTCTCTATATATATATATATATATATATATATATATACACATGTAAATCATTGTCAGACGAAGCATGATAACTTATTTTGTTTCTTCAGGCTGCTATTAATCTATTATAAAATTGGACCCTGATCCAAATTAGGTCATCAAGCATGTTTGCCTGATGACCTAATTGTGTTGTGACATGTGCAAGTCAAACCTAAGGTGCTAGGCCCTCTCCCTAGCTACCACTGTGCGCGCCGTGCATATTCCATATGACCTGCGTGGTCACAGCGACGCGAGAGATTACCTGGAATTGTGTGGGGGGGGGGGTGTTTGAGGGGGGTTTAACGGAATGCTGTGTTTATTTATTTACTAGTGATTTATAGATTTGCACAATTTGTACAGTGTTGTGTGGTTGGCAACCAGTCGAATGACACATGATGTAGTAAATAGAGAGGATTGGAACACCCTCTCCCAGACATGAACCCTACACTCAGGGGGGAGTGGACCAGCCACCCAGATCATGTCTATTTCATGAGTAAAGTGGGTGGTCTGGCAGCTTGATGATGCATTTTGTAGAAAATTGTGTTATCTTGACCCTGCAACTCACTGCCCTATGATGCAAACCACATTATTGTACACTGGGTGATGGGGGCTGTAATGATGCAAATTACTGTGCCATGTTCATTTGCCACTTCTCTCTTCCCTCCAGGCAAGTAGGTAAATATGATCTATAAGTTTAAGCTCAATACCACTGCATTTACTATTCAGCGGCATTTGATAGGGTTTTGTAAACCACCATCGATGTTCATCTGTTTTGTTTTGGTTTTTTTCCTGGGTCTTTTGACCAAAATTGCTGCATCTATCAGGTGAATCAGAAGTTGTGGAATCACAATAAATTCACTTACAATGAGGCAGATAACCTTTATAATTCTCTTGAGGGAGAAATACTGTTTTCCTTTTGGGGCAGTGACTCTAGTGTGCATGCATGACCTACAGGTCACGCATGCGCACAAGAGCCCCGACGTCTGGCGGAAGGAGCCGGACAGGTGCGGAGGGATCAACCTGGGACGCCTTCCCATAGGGAAGGAACGGGTTGCTCACAGCGAGCAGGAGCAAAGCCATCTGAAGATGGCAAATGCTCCCGCACTCAAGCTCCGAAAATATTGTATTTTTGGAGCTTGATGAATTCTTTTCCCTATACTAGTATATGAGGACAGAGGGCCATTCCGTGAGAGGAAGGTAAGCAGGAGATATCTGTGATATCTCCTGCTTTACCTTCTTGATGAATGGCCCAATAACTTAATTTCTACAATTTCAGGTGAAAATGTTCATTTTCACCTGCTCTTGTAGAAATTAAGTGATGATAAATAGGCCCCTGTGTACCTGTCACGAAAGCCCCGCCCCTTATGTGATAAACCATGTCCCCATTGGTTAATGCCATTATCCCTGATGATGCAATCAGTGTTATTCAACCCTGAATACTGCAAGAGAGAAACTCCCAGCTATAGACATTCAGGACTAACTTAAATTGAGTTACTATTTGCTGTACTAATTTAAATACATTTTAAGCTGTTAAAACTGCTGCAAAACCTAAGGAATATGTTCATATTGGCCAAGAACAGTATGAATCTGTAAAGCTGAAATAGACAGGCATCTGTAATCCTTTCGTTAAAATAAAAAGACTCATTGAAGTCATCCAGATTTTCATGTACCGGGTAAACATGGCGTCCATGAAGTTACACTAAATACATTCTTTGACACAGTCTAGACCTTCTCTTGTCAGTATGAATAGATGTATTCTAGTTCATTTCATGCTATGAAGAATATAGTTTACTCCCCAGAGAAGACATAAAGTCGCTGTTTACCAAAATGATAAGGTACAATGTCTATTTCTGGGCAGCCATAGACATAAGGTCATGTTTCCTCCAGTGAGATTTCTAGACAATGTGATTAAAAATACAGCGTGACTCACATATACATATACACACACTATTTCCATATGCTACAGGCCAAATGCTTTTATATAGGTCTCAGAACTCCGAAATAACCCCTGATCTGCTTATATTTTACAGGAAGGGGTACATTATTTATTTTAATACCCATATACTGTATATCATACTTGCCTACTTTGCTGCCCCGCCAGGTTGGAAGAGAGGGGGCGTGGTGGTTCAGAAAGTGGGCGGTTCTGAGGGTGTGGTGACCGTGGCCCCGCCCATCGCTATGCAGTGCCAAAAAAACAGGTATTGTATAGAAGGGGTAGAAAGGGGGCGAGGCTACCATGGCGCAATTCACCGCGGAATGCCCACTTGTGCTTTATAAGTGGGTGGCGCGGGGGGTTAGGAGTGGGTAGAGGGGGGGCCACGGGGAGTTGCGAACGGGTGGAGGGGAGGGCACGGGGGTTTGCCGGCGATGAAGGGAGGTGCGGAAGACTTGCTTACCTTTCCGGGTGGCCGGGAGCACCACTCAATTTTCGGAAGTCTCCCGACCATTCCGTAAAGTGTAGGCAAGTAGTGTTCACTCTAGGTCCGGCAGCAGGCAAGGTGCCGGACCTAGAACTAGGGCACTTCTGCGAGCGCCTAAGGCGCACGCACGCGCCTGAACAGGGGGTATGGCCAAATAAAAGGGGGCGTGTCTTTATGACGCGTCCCCTTTTCGTCACTCCTGGGGGCGTGCCCGGCACTTACGGACACGCCGGGCAGCCCCCAAGCGATGCGGTCACAGTGAATGGATGCCGGGTGCATGCGCCCGGCATCCATTCACCGGCGGTGACCACTGCGCCGCCGTTTTGACCACCCGAGGGACTCTGTGATCCGCAGGTGGAGACAGAACCCACAGGCTGTTTCAGCGGGTCGCAGCACTGGAGGGCAGGGTGCTTTCTGCCCTTCAGAAAAAGGGCAGGGTGCAGCGCCCTGCTAAAACAGCCTAGCGGGAACGCTAGGCAAGTATGCTGTATATACGCATGTATACCGTACTTGCCTACCCTCCTGGAACGGGCAGCTCCTGAAAATCAGCTGGCGCACCTAGCTGCCCAGAAGAGTGGGAGACCCACACGAAGCCACGGTCGATGGCGCAATTCAAGCTGAATAGTGTCATCGTGGCCCCACATTCCGCTTCACAATTCTAGGAATCACGTCATCACGCCCACCAACCTGCCAACGTTTCTGCAACACGCCACCCTGCTGAGCTGACCTGGCTGTCCTCTCCCGGAGGGGGCAGCCAGTAAGCCAGCAAGTATGACGTATTGTATACACATAGCCAGGCGTACATTGACATAAACACATTTATATACATGCACAAAAACACAGATATATACAGGCATTTATGCATAACATATACTCGCATATATGAAACTATATACTGTACATACAGTGTGCCTGATTCTGAGTCACACGTAATGTCAGGTGTAGTAGGTATTACCGCCCGACAGTGGCAGCCCGGCAAGGTTGAAAATTCACCATTGTCCCTAAGGTAAGTATCGCTAACCTAATTCCCCCCCTAACCCTCCCTTATTGGTGCCTAACCCTAACCTCCCCCCCAAGTGCCTAACCCTAATCCCCCCTCTAAGTGCCTAAACCTAACCCCCCCTTCGCTGCCCCCTAAACCCCCGAGGGGTGCCTAACCCTAACCCTCCTTTCCTGTAGCCTAACCCTATGTCCCCCTGGCAGCCCTAAACCTAACACCCCCCCCCCCCCAGCAGCTGTCCGCGCCCGGCATCACTTCGATCGGGATGCCGGGCGTCGGTCTTCCGACGTCTGGTTAATGATAGGCGTCTAGATTTAGACGCTTGTCATTAGTACAACGCCGGGATTAGAACGTCTGGAATCCGGCAGTCGGGATTTAGACCGTCGGCTTCAAAACTACATCCCGTAATGTCTATGCATCTGCATACACAATACCATCAGTATGCATGTACAATGCTACGTCAGTATTCTGAACAGTACACATCTTTATGTAGCTTTGCCTGTGAATGTAGCAGTCATCACTATCATCAGTAATGCTGGGTGTAGATGTGGCATACACACTCCATATGCAAGACAATGGTGCATACATATAGCAACATGCCTATGGGACACCCATGTAACAGCCCTCTTCCATGCATACCCAGTTAACACCCAGAATTGCCCTTACTCTCCAAAAGACCTGTAAAGTGTCCTGATAATTGTCTCAGCTTCAACCAATAAAATGATCAATATTTTACTCACACAGGGGCCTATTCATCATTACTAAAAAATATATGGAGATAATTAGGTTTAGAACTCGCATGGTGTTCTAAATAATTACCGAAGGAATTCATCATTCCTCCTCTCCATAAGTATCTATTCCGAATAGCTGTCATTTTTGCGATAACAACTTCTCTGATAATAGATACTTTTCCCTGCCTGCATCCCCTGCCTGTCTCCCGAATCTGCCCAGCTTGAATGTAGTAGTAGCTGTGGTCACGATGAAGTGGGCTTGATGACACGATTTGCTGAAAATTGTACCATTATGCCCCACATCCCATTAACTGATGCCACATTGCCAGTTGAGGTCCTAAAAGTCAACAATAATGCAGAATGCAGTATTTACATGCTTTGTTACCAATTATTTCAGGGACAGTTCCGTGTTTTAAAGAATTGCCCCTGAAATTTGAGTCCCGATTTTTCAATACGGACAAACAGCAAATATAAAAGTCTTCATTTTCTTAAATATTTTTAGAAGCAATACTTTGTGCATTTTATTATTTTTATGCTTTAGGTTAATATTTATTGAAGAGGAGTATTTCAAATGCAAAAATATATATACTATAATCAAAGCATGACATGATGAGGATTGTAGCACTCTAAGGTTGCTTGGGTGAAAATTATCCCTCAGAAAACATTAGGAAATAAGCATATACATTCGTATTTATACACAGACACATAAGTACACTAACATATATATTAACAGAAAAACATACATACCAACCTCCCCTTTTTTTCTATTTACTCTATAAGCGTCTGAGTTACATCTAGAGTATCAGCTCAGGCAACTTCATAAAACAAGAATATACGATAATTTCCTATAACCTGAATGGCCGGATGAGTGACCCTTAGTGAACAGATGGTGCTTCGAAATCTCTTTAACTGCCAAAAATGAGCCAGGTCATGTGACTAACTAAAATTAAATGACTCTCCAGAAAATAAACACCTACTATGTTTTTGCTTGTGTATAAACACGCTGAATATGCATATCATCAGAGCCGGATTAAGGCGCCATGGGGCCCTAGAAAAAAACACTAGTTTGGGGCCCCTATAAACATATTATAAATATATATATACAGTCAGGTGCATAAATATTGGGACATTGACAGAATTTTCATATTTTGGCCTCTATTCACCACCACACAATGGCTTTGAAATGAAGCAAAAAAGATGTACTTTAATTGCAGACTTTCAGATTTAATTTGAGGGTAATTACATCCAAATCAGGTGAACGGATGTAGGAATTACAACGGTTTCTATATGTGCCTCCCACTTTTTAAGGGCCAAAAGTAATGGGACTATCAACTCAAAAGCTATTTCATGGACAGGTGTGGGCTATTCCCTCGTTATTTCATTATCAATTAAGCAGGTAAAAGGTCTGGAGTTGATTCTAGGTGTTACATTTGCATTTGGAATCAGTTGCTGTCGACTCTCAATATGAGATCCAAAGAGCTGTCACTATCAGTGAAGCAAGCCAATATTAGGCTGAAAAATCAAAACAAACCCATCAGAGAGATAGCAAAAACATTAGGTGTGGCCAAAACAACTGTTTGGAACATTCTTAAAAAGAAAGAACGCACTGGAGAGCTCAGCAACACCAAAAGACGGATGACAGAAGAATTATTTCCCTGGTGAAGAAAAACCCCTTCACAACAGTTGGCCAAATCAAGAACACTCTCCAGGAGGTAGGTGTATATGTGTCAAAGTCAACAATCAAGAGAAGATTTCACAAGAGTGAATATTAGGGATGTGCAGGCTCGGTTCTACTCGGTTCCGTTCGGTTTTTTTTCCCGAATCTTATTGGGTTTCAGCTGTCACGAGTTTTGGATAGCCAATAAGATTCGGTAAAAAAAAACGAACGGAACGGAGTAGAACCGAGCCTGCACATCCCTAGTGAATACAGAGGGCTCACCACAAGATGTAAACCATTGGTGAGCCTCAAAAACAGGAAGACCAGATTAGAGTTTGCCAAACAACAACTAAAAAAGCCATTATTCTGGAACAACATTCTATGGACAGATGAGACAAAGATCAACTTGTACCAGAGTGATGGGAAGAGAAGAGTATGGAGAAGGAAAGGAACTGATCATGATCCAAAACATACCACCTCATCAGTGAAGCATGGTGGTGGTAGTGTCATGTTGTGGGCATATATGTCTGCCAATGGAACTGGTTCCCTTGTATTTATTGATGATGTGACTGCTGACAAAAGCAGCAGAATTAACTCTGAAGTGCTTCGGGCAATATTATATGCTCATATTCAGTCAAATGCTTCAGAACTCATTGGACGGCGCTTCACAGTGCAGATGGACAATGACCGGAAGCATACTGCAAAAGCAACCAAACAGTTTTTTAAGACGAAAAAGTGGAATGTTATGCAATGGCCAAGTCAATCCCCTGACCTGAATCTGATTGAGCATGCATTTCACTTGATGAAGACAAAACTGAAGGGAAAATGCCCCAAGAACAAACAGGAACTGAAGACATTTGCAGTAGAGGCCTGGCAGAGCATCACCAGGGATGAAACCCAGCGTCTGGTGATGTCTATGCGTTCCAGACTTCAGGCTGTAATTGCCTGCAAAGTATTTGCAACAAAGTATTAAAAAGTGAAAGTTAGATTTAGGATTATTTAGTTTGTCCCATTACTTTTGGCCCCTTAAAAAGTGGGAGGCACATATAGAAACCGTTGTAATTCCTACACCGTTCACCTGATTTGGATGTAATTACCTTCAAATTAAATCTGAAAGTCTGCAGTTAAAGCACATCTTGTTTGTTTCATTTCAAAGCCATTGTGGTGGTGAACAGAGGCCAAAATATGAAAATTCTGTCAATGTCCCCATATTTATGCACCTGACATATATATATATATATATATATATATATATATATATATCCAAATACAGAGCAGCAGCGGGCGGCACTCAGAGAAACTTATCAAAAATGACACGGACACACCGTGAATCCAGTCATATATAATACATATACATACACACACACATATGTACATTTGCAGTAAGTATATACAGTGTGTATGCGTGTGTGTATATATCATACTTGCCTACTCTCCCGGAAGTAGCAGGAATCTCCCAAATTTGCGGACATTCCCCTGCACCCCCGGAAGAGTAGGCAGCCCTCTCGCATCTTGCCCACTTCCTAGTGAAGTGGGTACTATAAGGAAGATAATCCCGCGAATCACAGGTAAACAGTACACAGTAAAGGGGCGGAGCCAATATGACGTATTTTCTAAGAAAATTATGTCATATTGGTCCTGCCCCTCTCGATTAACCCGCTATTCACGGCAATCTCCCATGAGGGACGAAGCCTAGTGACGCTCTGCCCCCCCACCTCAAGCCAGTTGCGTTCTCTCCTCCGGTCTGCTCCTGGAGGGGAGACTGAAAATGTAGGCAAGTATTATATATATATATATATATATATATATATATATATATATATATATATATATATATATATGGCCTCTACCTTCTTGTGGCTCTCCTTACTTTACTTTCACCTACTTCTTACCCCCCACTAGGGCACCTAACACTTGGTTGCTTAAGTTCTGTTGCATATCTAGGTGTTACGGTCACTTATGCATCAATGTATATTATCCATTTCCTTGTCCTATCGCATGCGGCCGGCGGTATTTCATACCCATTCCGTGTCCATGCAATAGGGAAGATAGATTGAATAGTGTGAATGACTGAAATATTCTCTGTAGAGCGCTCTGGAATATGTGTATGTATATATATATATATATATATATATATATATATATATAATAACTGGTAATAAGTAATTAAATGAATAATATATTTTTCAACTAGTTTCTAAAATTGGTAATTGGTCCATACAGAGATCCATTTTTAGAAGGATGTAAGCGAGCAATCTAATTATTTGTATTATTGTGTCCTCGTCTTTTTTTTTTTTGGATCTGCCACTAAGCATATCTATGAATAGCAGATGGTGGTAGGAAATGTATCATTTCCTAGATGAGGATATTCATAACACAGAGAGTAGTAGCACAACTCCAGTAACCATTCTGACCTTGGATTGAACATGTAGAAGCAAGATTCTATTTCCTTGAAAGGCAAAGTAGTGTTTTAAACAATGTGTGGTGATTATTATAATTATTATTAGTTACTTATATAGAGCCAGCATATTTCTGTTGCACTTTACATTTGGATGCATTAATAGAACAAAACTGAGTAATAATAATAACAACAGACACAGAGGTAAGGGGATGTAGTTCATATCCTGGCGGTCGGTATGCCGATGCTCAGAATGCCGGCACCGGAATCCCGACACGTCAGAATCCCGGCAACCAGCATCCCGACAAACGGGATCCCGACAGTAAGCAATGGGGTTAGGGGGAGGGTAAGGGATCATGGTTAGGCACTAGGGGGAGGGTTAGGGATCATGGTTAGGCACTAGGGGGAGGGTTAAGGTTAGGCTGCAGGGGGAGGGTTAGGTTTAGGCTACGTCGAGGGAGGGTTAGGTTTAGGGGTAGGGTTAGTGTTCGTATAATTACCTGCAAGTGTCAGCCATGTATCCCAGTCGGGATGCCAGCATCGGGATTCTGACCGCCGGGATCCTGAGCACCAGAATCCCATACCCTACCCGAGGTAAGAGGGCCTGCTCATAAGCTTACAATCTATAGGGGAATAGATTGCAGAGGTTCTTGGTGGGTTGTATGATCCAGTCACACAGGAATGTTGGCCTAGGGTCAGAAGGATGTGTAAGTGATGAAAGAGAAAATATGTAAAGTAATGTGTGGACTGTATAGAAGGGATTTAATTGGGTAGGCTAACCTGTAAAGCAGGGATGGGGTACATTTTTTCTGCTGAGGGCCACTTTGATATATACAACACAATTTGAGGGCCCGGTGCAGGTCACGCCCCCTCCGTGTGACGTCACACGGGGGCAGGGTCACAATCGCTGGTGTGCTGTAAGGGCAGCGGTGTGATCGTCTGAAGCGCCCTAAGGACGATCCAGGCGGCACTACTGCATAGATTCTGGCTGCAGGCACCCTGCTAGCCAGTGAGACTAGCAGAAAAAGTTCCGGCTCCGAAGGCCAGACCAAATGATTTTGCGGGCCTTATACGGCCTCCGGGCCTGTGGTTCCACATCCATGCTATAAAGATTATGTGGGTGGTTCTGGAATATGATAAGCTTTTCTGAAGAGGTGAGTTTTCAGGGAAGGCTTGCAGGTTTGGAGACTAGAGGAAATTCTTATTGTGTGTGAGAGAGCAGAGTGGGTGCAGCTTCAAAAAAGTCGTGTAACCGTGCATGGGAGTAGATTAGAGACGCAGATCTTGTGCAGACCAGAGAGGTCAGATTGAGAGCTATTTTAGCGAAGATATGTATGTTATGTTGGTGTAGTTTGGTTAATAGCCTTATGTGATCTAATTTTATATTTTTACACTTCAATAAACATTGAGCAAAATATATGGCACAGGTAGGTAGCCACGGCTCTCTGAAAATGTACAATCATTAACTTTCAGGTGGAGTTTTATTACTCATGCATAGCTTTAGTAATGTGAAAGATTAGCCAAGACTCCAATGGATAGTGGCAAAATAATTGTGCAAAAATGAGGCTGAATGACAAGGTACAGAGGGGTAAATATATATTTCTGTGGAAACACTGATATCAGGGTCTTCTTTTTTTAAATGACACTTTTACAGTAATATCAATTATTTTGTATTACATCTGAAATAAATATGTAATAGTGATATAAATCCCACTTACTGATCTGTTTTTTCCAGGGAGGGCTGACTGTCAGAAGTCATAAAGAAAGGGGCTTACTAGGTTGGAAATGTGCCCATTCGTTATTGCTGGACTAATGAGTGTGGTCTACTAACACTTCCTCTGATGAACCTGTCATTGCGGGTGAAGAAACGCATCAGCCTAGTGTTGAAGAAAGATTTTTTTTCTCCAACAAGACTGCTCTGATTGCGTGCTGTTGGTAACTGGAGAAGAGACACTTTGAGGATTCATGCTTTTGTGTGCAGAAAAGCTGTTAAAGTGAGACAACTTGTGCAGTTTGTTTGATATATTGGAAGCTGGACTAAGTGCTACAAGACTGCTAAGTGAATCTGAATATGCATGCACATAATACTCCTATACACAGGCAGGACTATTACGTGAGTCTGTATGCACACATTGGTTCCATACGCTGGTGGTAGGACACAATGCTTATTGTTAAAATTTGGATGGTGATACAGTTTTCTATCTTGTAGTGGGACACATTATCCCTTTAGAGTGGATGATGCATGGATACATGTAGGCGATAATGGACTGCCCTAATTACTATTAAAGAACAGTACTATCCATCTGTGAAACGCAAGACTCCAGCGTCTGAGTCTCTGATTTGTTTTATAGCAATAAACAATATAAACCTGAGGTTTTATAGAATCAGAATTGTGCAGTCATGCTTGTTACCACATCCTAATTGCAGCATCTCCCCACACCCATACACAACAGGCATAGCCTCTGGCACACAAACACACAAAGAAACAACATGCTGGGGTACACACATACATACATCCATACATACATAATAGTAGTTTTAGACAATTGTTTCCCCAGCAGACAATGGGCATAGCCTGGAATGCAAAACACACACAAAGCAACAAATTATATAATTTATTACCATATCTATTATAACACCTGTACTGTTGTATACATATTATGTGTAAGATTTGTTATTAGACATTAATGATAGTATTCTGCATTTATGTTATGTATGAAGCTATAGCTAGTTGCAGTATACATGAATGGTATGAATATCATTGTTACCATGAATTTAGATCAGGAAATTCATTTTCTTTCTTAGTTAAGCTGTGATTTACCTTTGAAGTTATACTAATAATACTCATTATTAAATTGTCATTAGCACACTTGGGGCCTGATTCAGACCCACTCGCAAGCGGCTGTCCGCTCGCAAGTGGGTCGATGTTGTGCTCTGCGCATGCGCACGACGGCGGGAGCTCCGTCGTGCGCATGCGCCAGACGCGACGAGCGAAGGACTTTCCTTCGCTCGTTGTGTCTGATCAAAGGGGGCGTGCTGTCGATGTTGATTGACAGCACGCCCCCTTTGGTGGGCGTGCCTCCCTGACGGGGGTGTTCCCACGGGAACGCCTCCCGTCAGAAGCCGGCCCACTAGTGATGTCAGTGGGAGTGATTTTGGCTCTGATAGAGCCAAAATCACTCCGGGGCTTGCGGTTGAAAACCTCAACCGCAGGCTCCGGCTCGCAGTTTCGATGGTCGCGATGGTCAAGACCATCGCGGCCAACAAACTGCACGCTCGTATAGGCTGTGGGTGGTGACCCACAGCTATACGAGCGTCCAGGAGGACGCTCCATTTTTATGGAGGGCGGCCCTCATTCACAGCGTGCGCTCTGCTCAGAGCGTACGGCTCTGAATGAGGGCCTTGCTTCACTATTATACCTCCCTATACTTTAACATAAGACAAATCTTAAAAAAAAAAAAAAAAACAGGGGCATGTATAAATTAACCACTGCTATGCAATACACAGCTTGGGCTTTTACTGCGTGCAATGAGGTTAGCAATTTCTGAGTAAGGTCAGACCTTGTGCAAGTGTGCGTGAGGCTCCGATTGTACTCAATGTTACCGATGGTCTCGCAGTCTTCCTAAGTATTACCAGTCTTCCTAAGTATTACAGATGTGTGTAAGGTAAAGTGGGCGTCCTTATGTAAGGCTGCGTATGGCATTGTGATTGCAATCATTAGCATATCTTCACAGTGAGACTGCGTGCGTAATCGCTATTGCGATCGCAATAGCGATCCTTACTGAATCAGGCCCAGAGACAGCTATTGTGCTATAAGAAATAACAGGAAAATTAAATTAAAGGACAAGTGATTGGCAGGTATAACATATAATTTTCACATATTCTAAACAATATAGCCAACGTCTATAAACATCACTGCTAACATAAGCTGTTGCAGTGATTCACATACAATGTAGACAGTTCTTACACAATACCAAGTTCTGGGACAGCCATTTATAGGCTAAGGGGGTCATTCAGACCCGCTCGCGAGCGTCAGGACGCTCGCAAGTGGGTCGATGTTCCCCACTGCGCATGCACACGACGGAGGGAGCTCCGTCGTGCGCATGCGCGAGACCCGGCGAGCGACGGGCTCACCATCGCTCCGGGTCTCGCACCAAAGGGGGCGTGCTGTCGATGTTGATTGACAGCACGCCCCCTTTGGTGGGCGTGCCGGGGGCGTGCCTGCCAGACGGAGGTGTTCCCATGGGAACGCCTAGCGTCTCAAGCCGGCCCCACTGACATCACTAGTGATGTCAGTGGGAGTGATTTTGGCTCTGATAGAGCCAAAATCACTCAAGGGCTTGCGGCAGCGAGACCCTACCGCAGGGTCTCCGTCGCAAGCCCGATGGTCGCGATGGTCAAGACCATCGCGACCATCATCATGGACGCTCGCTATAGCTGTGGGTGGTAACCCACAGCTATGCGAGCGTCCCATGAGGACGCTCCAATAAAAGGTAGGAGGGCCCTGATTCAGAGCGAGCGCTCTGGTCAGAGCGTTCAGCTCTGAATCAGGCCCTAAGACCAATCCACATTGTCCTAGGAATATCACATGACACTACAAATCTGTTACAGAAATGTTTCTCACACGCTGTTTTGTTATTGTCCATAGCATATTTATTTCACTGAACACTTCATTTTTGTCCAGAAAGTGCAAAAGCAAATACCAATTGGTGTGATATTGAAGGTCATTTCATGAGCAAAAGTCTGCAATGGGATGTAGTTATGAGACCGGCGGCCGGTCTCTTTTCTCCTATTCAAAGGAGAAAAGGGCAACAGCTATTTTAATTACATAAAGAAATAGTCCCAAGCATTAGGGTGGGAACATAGGAGAATGTGTTGAGCTTATTGAATATTTTGCCAAAATATGGTGGCCGCAGCACTGAATGGCTTGTAAAATAGCAACACTGGAGTGGGCTAAGGATGAAAAGAAGAATGATTTAATGGGATGTAGTTACTATCCTGGTGGTTATGCACTAGGGGGAGGGTTAGGCTGTGGGAGGGTTAGGCTACGGGGGGAGGGTAAGGGGTTAGGTTTACAGTACTTACCTAATTGGGTCAGGATTCTGACTGTTGGGATACCGCTGTCTGTATTGTGACCGCCGGGATCCCGACTGCCGGGATCCATTACCCAACCCTTTTTATCTTGTGAGTTTATAATAATAAAAATAGTGATTGGGAAAAACATTTATAATTAGTACTTCAGCTACATTTGAAAGCTTTCAATGGGTTAGATTGTTTTTGTGGGACAGTGTATGATCAATGCATGTGGTGATGTTTGTCTAACAGTGCAGTACTTTGCCTGTGTTTATATTTATCTCACGTTTTTCATTAAAGTTAATTATAAATCGGGGGCAGTCTCATGCTGCAGCCAAATTACACTCAACAAACTGCTGGATGTGACAAGACCACACACAGGGAGACGCTAGTCATAGGCTGAGTCCTGTGGCTTTTTGCAGATCACTCCATTATTTTTAATATCTGATTAACTTTAATATGGTTTTTAACTTATAATGCAGTCACCATTCTTTTAATACGGCCTTTTATATCTTTGTATTCAACTTCTCATTCATTTATTTGTCTCCGCCTGAACGTTATACTTCCATTACTTGCACACCCTGCCGGACGTAACCTACACAGTGCGCACCAGATGGCTGCCTCAGATGGTTCTTTCTTGGGCAGGATGAACAAACATGTGGATCTATTCATTCAGTGCATTTCATATTACAAACATTTCAGACTCCTGTATATGTTATTGCAGAACTGCAGGACTGTTTGCTGTATTTGCTATTCCCTGTTTTGTACCATGTATTTCCACCACACTGTATGATATACTGGTGTGCTATACCTCCACTGAAGTACATGGGCAGGATGTACTTCACGTGGATCTATTCATACAGGCTATATCATACTATCACACACGTGTCAGTCTTCCCATATATGCCTTGGGTACTTGTACGGCTTTTCTCCCACAGTGTAACCTTCGTAGTGCACCCAACATGGCTGCCTCACCCGGTACACTCGTGGATGGGAAGAAACATGCATGGACCTGATGATTATGGTGGGTCCCTACTCCTAGCGTCAGGACTCTGCAACCACCCATTTTGTGTCATACCTTCTAGACGTAACCCATTCCACCCAGGGTATTCCTACGAAGTGCGCCCAAGACGGCAGCCTCATCTGGTACTGTTCGTAGGTGGAATATGTAACCCATGGAAGTTATTTCCCAAAATGTCTGCACCAAACCTGCAAAATGCTTATTGTACTCTCTAGGTTTCGGTTGTTTTTAATTATCTCTGAGTGGCTTTCTATTTTCTGCAATACCAAATCCTTGTACAATGTACCATGTTTTCTGATGTCTGTAAAGCGACTTTGAGTCCTATGGGAGAAAAGCGCTATATAAATAAAATGATTATTATTATTATTATTATTATTATTATATAATCTCTTAGGATAAGACTGACCATTTTATTGCACATTTATCAATCACCTACATGCACTTCTGTAACTTATATAGTAATTGAAAACATAATGAAATTCCTTTACTGCTACTTCGCTGTCTTATATTCTACTCAACATTTGCATGAGAAGCTAACAAATATTAAAGAATCTTTAGGGCTTATTCTGTGAGAAGGGACTCAAACTGCAGCTCAGATGGATCATCTGCCATATTATTCTCACCCAAGATTTTTAAATCCTTTAGTCTGTTAATATTGGTTAGACAGGTTATTAGTGAACTCGGCTATGACAGAGAATGGGTTCTGCTCAATGGGCATAATTGCTAGCACCCAGAATAATACAGCATGTGATACATTTTGTTTAACATTGTGTTTCTCAAAGTTAATTAACAATTTACCTTAAACAACAAAAATATAACAATATGGAAATCAGTTTTTTTTTAACTGCGTTCAAATATAAATTTTTCATTAATGCTTTAGATTTTTATAATGACTGGAACTGCTAACGTTTACTTTTATTTTTGTCTTTTATCTAGATTCCTGACCTCACTTCATAAAGTGCAACACTCCACAAGCCATAAAAATCTTGGCAGAGGTAAACAAGTGAGTAAATATATTGGAAAGCCATAAAGCTGAATGCACGCACTGCAGCTATAACACTTCCTTTGATATAAATGACTGCAGTAAAGTAATAGGACCTTCCCTTGAGAATATCTGCTCTTCATTCTTCCAAAGAGATTATAGCAGAGATGATGATGTATATAAAACTAAAAAATAAACGAGGCATATTGTTTACTTTAACTAAAACTTCTAAAAGAGGCTCAACAAAGGAATCTTCTGTTTCTCATTAGCAGACTCCAGTTCTAAATCCAAATCAAACTTCTGTTTTAGGTGTAAACAAGACAGTCAAGGTCTCACACCAGTCCCTTCAGAACATCTTCAAAGAGAGGATATATTTCACTATAAGCGACTGACTAGTAGAATTGCTGAGGATGGTAGTTCAACAACAGTATGAAAGCCAAATCTTAAATAGCTTGAAAGGGTGTGTAGCCGCATGCATCTAAATCATAAACGTGGTACCCACTTTGCTAGATAGTCATATGTCTCCCAACATGGAGACATATGACTATAATATGTGTAATATGCACAGGGATGGACAGATAGCTATATTAGCATATGTTAGTCCGTAGGCTGCTGCAACAGATGCACATTCGGACGCGTCTGCGTCCGATTCAGAATCAGCCCCACAGAGAGCGATCTGCACTGTCCTTCATACGGTTCCTTATTGCCACCTCTCCATATCAAGGATTTGATTGATATATTTGTCTGGGGTTTATATTAGAGCTGTGGGGATTTAGATACATGTATTGGTACTGTTGTTACAGTTTAAATATATTAAATTATTGCTACATAATTGTATTGACATGATTCTAATTTATTGTGATGTCTTTTATGCATTGAACATTCATCATTAGAGTGTTGATATATGCTAAAATATATTTTTATTAAACCAGGGCTTGACAAATCCCGGGGGCCAGGTCGCCATGGCTACCAGATTTTGCTGCCTGGCTACTAAATTTTGCAGTGAGGGAGGAAGCAGATCCTCATCAGCTCCGGCGGAGATTCGTGCCTATAGTATTGCGGTGTTCATATTATGCACAGGAGTGCATGTGCTGAGTGTCGCCTGCGGTGCTTGCTGTGCCTCTCTCCATCCCGGCCTGTGCTGACAACTCCTCTCCATCCTGGCCTGCTCTGATCCCTGCTGTCTGTCCCAGTCTATGCTGATCATCCTGTATGTCCCGGCTATCTACTGTCTCCTATCTCCGGCTGCATAGAGCTCTCCGGTTGTAGCGTCTATGGTGTGACCACGAGGGGAGGAGGGTTTTGTTGTACTATCTGGCACCATAATTTTATGTGAAATGTGGTCTGTTATTACTGGAGGGTGGGGGGTGGAGCAGGGGAGCTGTGCAGAGCAGTGAGGGGGCCTTCATTTTACTGTATCTATTCAACTGCTACTATAGTGTGTATAACAGTTGCATAACACTCAGAGCTGTGCTCCTTTTTCACTCCTGTAATTTTTTTGGAGGGACGGTGGTCTGGCTCCTACAATTTCATCCTGGCTCCTAGATTTTAGAAAAATTTGTCAAGCCCTGTATTAAACTGTGGGTACATTTTCTCATTTTCACAGTGCTGTTTTTGAAGTACTAATTTTGCTATCGCAGTTGAACTCCGTGCGTACGCAATATTGTGATCCGTAGTGAATCAGGCCTTAAGTACCTCTATAACAAAAAATAGATCTTATTTATGTGTTATTTACACCCAGCGCCTTCCCGTGCTTGCCGTCTGCACACTCCTTCCCTGTACCCTCCCCCTGACCATAAAATAATATCTGCAGCAGGTGGGTGGTGAGTGGGGATTTTCTCAAGCCAGCCCCTGTGCGGCCGCACTGACAGAACATGCCTGGAGCCGGCCCTGCCTGCTATTTACAAAATCTCAGCGGGCGCCCGGCAAATGGACTCCAGCCTGGCGCCTCCCAGCAGTGCAGGGCTGACTGGCTGGGTAAGGTGGGCTGGAGGAGGAGGAACTTGTTCCGCCTTCAAATAGAACTGACGGAACGCGGCTCCGCCCCTTTCCGGCCCACTTTAATCCCTGCACATACATCTAGCCTCCCTGCGCATTAAACAGCCCTTCTAGTCGCGCCATGTTTTGGCATGACTCTGTAGAGCTGAGCGTCTTTTTGTGCGACTCTTTACCTTAAAATGCATCTTAATTATGCAATGATGCAAACAGAACGCACAAGCAGCTTCTGCTGATTTAAATGATATGCAACATGCCTATGTTCTATGGGCCTGATTCAGACCCGCCCGCAATCGCTATGCACTCGCGAACGGGTCGATGTTAGGCCACTGCGCATGCGCACGCCGGAGCCAGCTCAGACGTGCGCATGCGTGAGACAGGTCTAGCAACTGGCGCTCCGTCGCTCCGGGTCTTGTACCAAAAGGAGGCGGCTGTGATTTTGATCGACAGCTCGCACCATTTTGGGGGCGTGGCGTGGGGGGTAGCTTCATAAACGGAGGTGTTCCCATGCGAACGCCTGCCGTTTGTGGGCGGCCAGTCACCAGTGATGTCAGTGGGAGAGCTTCCGGCTCTATTAGAGCCAGAAGCTCTCTGGGGCTTGCGGCCACGAGACCCTACCATAAGGGTCTCGTTGCAAGCCCGATGGTCGCGATGGTCTTGACCATCGCGACCATCATCCTGGCCATTCGCAATAGCTGTGGGTGGCCACCCACAGCTATGCGAGCTGCCAGGAGGCCGCTCCAAAAAAAAAAAACGCCCTGATTCAGAGCGAGCGCTCTCTCAGAGCGTCCGGCTCTGAATCAGAGCCTATGTGCGAATGCGGGTGTATCTGCATGCAAAATGCTACTTTACAGTGTCACAGCCACTGACACTGTAACATAGCATTTTGCATGCAGATGCACCCACAATCGCACATGGAACATAGGCATGCTGCATATCATGTAAATCAGCAGAAGCTTGTGCATTCTAGTCGCAATGCTGTGCGAATAAGACGCATTTGAAGGTAAAAGGTCAAAACAAAAGACACTCTGTGCTACCGAGTCACAAGGCGCTCATGCTTTATGTGCAACACGACTTGTATGTGGACACATTTGTAGACCCCTATATGAGATGATGCGTCAAGTGTGACCTGGTTTAAAGCTTCCTAAGCACCTGACAATGCATCATCTGGTTTTCCCACTCATACACCATTTCTGATATGTGGTGGCAATGTAGCTCTGTTAACGCATACTATTTTCTACAGGAAACAAAGAATGTAGGTGCATACTCTAAGGACCTCATTCAGACTCACTCGCAAGCGGGTCGATGTTTACGCCCTGCGCACACGCAGCGGCCACACTGCGCGTGTGCAAGCCCCGGCGCGAGAAAGAAATTTTATCGCTCCGGAGCTCACTACAAAAGGGGTGGCTGTCGATGTTGATCGACAGCTTGACCCATTTTGTAGGCGTGGCAGGGGGGTTGTTTTACAAAGGAACGCCTGCCGTTTTGTGGGCGGCCGCACTGACATCAGCAGTGATGTCAGTGGGGAGCTTCCTGCTTGATCAGAGCAGGAAGCTCCCTGGGGCTTGCGGTTGCTGAGACCCAACCTTAGGGTCTCGTCGCAAGCCCCGATGGTCGCGATAGTCGCGATTGTCTTGACCATCAATCTGGTCGGTCACTAAAGCTGTGGGTGGTAACCCACAGCTTAGCTAGCGACCAGGAGGCCACACTTCAAAAGCCAAGCGGCCGCCCTCATTTAGAGCGACCGCTCGCATTCTGCGAGCGCCTCTGAATGAGGACTTAAGGGCCTGATTCAGACTCGCTCGCAAGCGCATTGCGCTCGCAAGTGGGTCGATGGTGGCCCAGTGCGCACGCGCGGCGTGTGCACTGCGCGTGCATGAGCCCCGGAGCAAGCGCAAAAAGCGTTCGCTCCGGAACTCACTACAAAAGGGGCGGCTGTCGATGTTGATCGACAGCTCGCCCAATTTTGTAGGCGTGGTGGGGGGGTGGCTTCACAAATGGAGGCATTCCCATGCGAACGCCTGCCGTTTGTGGGCGGCCCCACTGACATCACCAGTGATGTCAGTGAGAGAGCTTCCGGCTCTATTTGAGCCAGAAGCTCTCTGGGGCTTACGGCCACGAGACCCTACCACAAGGGTGTCGTCGCAAGCAAAATGGTCGCGATGGTCTTGACCATCGCGACCATCATCATGGCCGCTCGCAATAGCTGTGGATAGTAACCCACAGCTATGCGAACGGCCAAGAGGCCGCAATTAAAAAAAAACTGTGCCCGCCCTGTTTCAGAGCGAGCGCTCGCTTTTTGCGAGCGCCTCTGAATAAGGCCCTAAGAACAATGATAGTATACTATTTTCTGCAGGGAACAAAGGGCCTGATTCAGACCCACTCGCAAGCGGCTGATGTTGTGCACTGCGCATGCGCACGACGGCGGGAGCTCCGTCGTGCGCATGCGCCAGACGCGCCGAGCGAAGGACTTTCCTTCGCTCGTTGTGTCTGATCAAAGGGGGCGTGCTGTCGATGTTGATTTACAGCACGCCCCCTTTGGTGGGCGTGCCTCCCTGATGGGGGCGTTCCCAAGGGAACGCCTACCGTCAGAAGCCGGCCCACTGACATCACTAGTGATGTCAGTGGGAGTGATTTTGGCTCTGATAGAGCCAAAATCACTCCGGGCCTTGCGGTTGAAAAACTCAACCGCAGGCTCCGGCTCGCAGTGGCGATGGTCGCGATGGTCAAGACCATCGCGGTCATCAAACTGCACGCTCGTATAGGCTGTGGGTGGTGACCCACAGCTATACAAGCGTCCAGGAGGACGCTCCATAATTATGGAGGGCGGCCCTCATTCAGAGCGTGCGCTCTGCGAAGAGCGTACGGCTCTGAATGAGGGCCAAAGAATGCAGGTGCATACTCTAAGTACTAAGAACAATGGGCCTGATTCAGACCCACTCGCGAGCGGCTGTCCGCTCGCAAGTGGGTCGATGGTCTGCACTGAGCATGCGCACGACGGAGGGAGCTCCGTCGTGCGCATGCGCCAGACACGACGAGCGAAGGACTTTCCTTCGCTCGTTGTGTCCGATCAAAGGGGGCGTGCTGTCAATGTTGATTGACAGCACGCCCCCTTTGGTGGGCGTGCCGGGGGCGTGCCTCCCTGACGGGGGCGTTCCCACGGGAACGCCTCCCGTCAGAAGCCGGCCCACTGACATCACTAGTGATGTCAGTGGGAGTGATTTTGGCTCTGATAGAGCCAAAATCACTCCGGAGCTTGCGGTTGAAAACCTCAACCGCAGGCTCCGGCTCGCAATTTCGATGGTCGCGATGGTCACGACCATCGCGGCCATCAAAATGCACGCTCGTATAGCCTGTGGGTGGTGACCCACAGCTATACGAGCGTCCAGGAGGATGCTCCATGAAAATGGAGCCCGGCCCTCATGCAGAGCGTGCGCTCTGCTCAGAGCGTACGGCTCTGAATGAGGGCCAATGATAGTATACTATTTTCTGCAGGGAACAAAGGGCCTGATTCAGAGCCGGACGCTCTGACGATAGCACTCGCTCTGAATCAGGGCCCTCCTACCTAAAAATGGAGCGGCCTCCTGGCCGCTCGCATAGCTGTGGGTGACCACCCACAGCTTATGCGAGCGGCCAAAAAGATGGTCACGATGGTCAAGACCATCTCGACCATCGGGCTTGCGACGAGACCCTGCGGTAGGGTCTCGGTCACCGCAAGCCCTGGAGTGATTTTGGCTCTATCAGAGCCAAAATCACTCCCACTGACATCACTAGTGATGTCAGTGGGGCCGGACCCAGACGGTAGGCGTTCCCATGGAACGCCTCCGTCTGGCAGCCACGCCCCCGGCACACCCACCAAAGGGGGCGTGCTGTCACTCAACATCGACAGCACGCCCCCTTTGGTGCAAGACCCGGAGCGACAGCTTGGCTGTCGCTATCTGGGTCTCGCGCATGCGCACGACGGAGCTCACGCGGTCGTGCGCATGCGCACTAGGGCACCATCCACCCGCTTGCGAGCGCTCAGCGCTCATGAGCCGGTCTGAATCAGGCCCAAAGAATGCAGGTGCATACTCTAAGTGCTAAGAACAATGATAGTATACTATTTTCTGCAGGTGCATACTCTAAGTACTAAGAACAATGATAGTATACTATTTTCTGCAGGGAACAAAGAATACAGGTGCATACTCTAAGTACTAAGAACAATGATAGTATACTATTTTCTGCAGGTGCATACTCTAAGTACTAAGAACAATGATAGTATACTATTTTCTGCAGTGAACAAAGATTGCAGGTGCATACTCTAAGTACTAAGAACAATGGCCCTCATTCAGAGCCACTCGTAAGCGGCAGCTCGTTCGCTCCGAGCGATGTTTGCCAAACTGCGCATGCGTACGGATCGTTATACGCATGCGCGAACCAGTCAGTGCGGCCGAAATTCATGTGCTCGCAAAATAGCGAATGCCTGCTAATTTGAGTGACAGGATGAGGCGTATGTGGGTGGTAACAGGGGAAGGTGCTTGAAAACGGGGAGTGGAAATCAGAACGCAGGCGTGCTTAAAGGTCAAAACGGGCATTTTATGGGTGTGCATATTTAAAACAGCAGCGTCATTGACCACGTCACTGGGTTTTTTTTAGCCAGAACTGCTCGCAAAATTGTGGTAGCAAAAACCAACCACAAGAATAGCGAGCAGCTCATACCCTGGTCGATGTACTCGATTAATCTAATAAATAGCAGACATGACGTAGGATGCGAGCGGCCAGGGGGCGTAGTTTCCCAAAAAACGACCGCAAGTTTTGTTCGCTCGTTCAGACCTAGAGGCGTAAACAGACCGCAAACAGCGAACGGTTCATTTGAATAGCCACACCTATTTTCTGGACGAGCGAGCGCAAATAGCGACCGGCTCTGAATCAGGGCCAAAGATTGCAGGTGCATACTCTAAGTACTAAGAACAATGGGCCTGATTCAGAGCCGTTCGCTATTTGTGGTCGCTCGTTTAAAAACAAGGGGTGGCTATTCAAATGATCCGTACGCACATTGCAGTCTGTTCACACCTCTAAGTCTGAACGAGCGAGCAAAACATACGCTCGTTTATTTGTTAAAAACGCCCCCTGGCCGCTCGCATCCTACGTCATGTCCGCTATTTATTAGATTAATCGAGTACATCGACCAGCGTATGAACTGCTCGCTATTCTTGTGGTTGGTGTTTGCTACCACAAATTTGCGAGCAGTTCTGGCTATAAAATAACCCAGTGACGTGGTCAATGACGCTGCTGTTTTAAATATGCACACCCATAAAACGCCCGTTTTGACCTTTAAGCACGCCTGCGTTCGGATCTCCACTCCCCATTTTCAAGCACCTTCCCCTGTTACCACCCACATACGCCTCATTCTGTCACTCAAAATAGCAGGCCCTCGCTATATTGCGTACCAACGATTTTCGGCCGCACTGACTGGTTCGCGCATGCGTACTAAAAACCGTACGCATGCGCAGATGTGCAAACATCGCTCGGAACGAGCGTACTGCCGCTAACGAGCGGCTCTGAATGAGGGCCAATGATAGTATACTATTTTCTGCAGGGAACAAAGAATACAGGTGCATACTCTAAGTACTAAGAACAATGATATATATTTAAAACTTGCAGAAAATAGTATACTATTTCCTCTGTCCAGTTTCAAACAAGTATTAGTCTGTATTAGTTCTATTTTTACTGTGTCTCTGTTAGAATATAAATTTGAATAATATATATCCTTTCCATTCTATCACAGACAACGGAAGCCACATTCTACATCTTTTCAAAAACAAAGCCTATCACTTACTGCTGTGAATTTTCCAACAAGCACACGGTAGCAGATGCAGCGTTGACCAGTTTGCGGAGCTCATCTTGTTTGCTTTCCACTGTGTATACTTAGAAACGAAGCTTATGTCAGTAAGGGGTAATGCAGAGTCACACGCAAATCAGTCGCATCTCCAGAAGGTGTGTAATAGGGCATTCTCACTGAGGCTATATGCAGTGAGGGAGTTTCAATGGAATTGTGGGCTATGCAGCATTATGTATACGCATAGATAAGACAGCTTTTGAACCAAGGATAGGGCTGGTGTACGTGCGTACTGATGATGATGGCCATCAAACCAAGCAAATCTGTACTCTGGCTCAGAATTACGGAAAAGAGACACAGGTTTGATGGATATATTACATAAATTAGACACTTTAGTTATTTATTACACACTAGTATTTGTGACTTATCTCTTGCTAAGTTACTAGTGTGGCTGCCCCCCTGTGTCTCTTTCTTCTAAGCACCTTGCCTATCTCTACAACACCTGTCTCATCTTTGTCCCTGCAATCTTCCCCTCTCTCTGTTCTGTACCCTCCCCCCATTGGGTGGGGTGGGGGTTTGTGGATGGGGCTGTGGAGGTATTGCAGTGGGGGAGTGTCCAGAAGATTGCGCAGGGGCCACGCCAATGACTTGAAGGTTTCTTCGCTCACCGTACCATCTCTGTCTCTCATCTCCCCCCCCTCCTCTATCTCTCTTTCATATCGTTCCCTTTCCCCCAAAATCTGTCTTTCATACCAGTCTGTTTGTTCTAAGTTGGCGCAAAAACGACTGAACAGCTTTTCATGAAAACAGCATCATTTTGTTTCACCTCCATCCGTCAAGTTAAAGCTGAGCAATAAAATAACAATATTTGATGACATCATCAATGCAAGTAATAGGTGTAGCACCATGTGCGCGGCCGGGGAGGGGTGTGGGGAGAGCCGCTTTCGGTCCAAATTCGTTTGTGTAGAATAGGCTACATAGCAGTCTGTGCACAGGGCACACAGGGACATTGGTGTGAGTGGTGGGTGTATAGGATATGCTACATAGCATTCTGTGCACAGGGCACACAGGGACATTGGTGTGAGTGGTGGGTGTATAGGATAGGCTACATAGCAGTCTGTGCACAGGGCACACAGTGACATTGGTGTGAGTGGTGGGTGTATAGGATATGCTACATAGCAGTCTGTGCACAGGGCACACAGTGACATTGGTGTGAGTGGTGGGTGTATAGGATAGGCTACATAGCAGTCTGTGCACAGGGCACACAGTGACATTGGTGTGAGTGGTGAGTGTATAGGATAGGCTACATAGCAGTCTGTGCACAGGGCACACAGTGACATTGGTGTGAGTGGTGGGTGAATAGGATAGGCTACATAACATTCTGTGCACAGGGCACACAGTGGCATTGGTGTGAGTGGTGGGTGTATAGGATATGCTACATAGCAGTCTGTGCACAGGGCACACAGGGACATTGGTGTGAGTGGTGGGTGTATAGGATATGCTACATAGCAGACTGTGCACAGGGCACACAGGGACATTGGTGTGAGTGGTGGGTGTATAGGATATGCTACATAGCAGTCTGTGCACAGGGCACACAGTGACATTGGTGTGAGTGGTGGGTGTATAGGATAGGCTACAAAGCATTCTGTGCACAGGGCACACAGGGACATTGGTGTGAGTGGTGGGTGTATAGGATAGGCTACATAGCAGTCTGTGCACAGGGCACACAGGGACATTGGTGTGAGTGGTGGGTGAATAGGATAGGCTACATAGCATTCTGTGCACAGGGCACACAGGGACATTGGTGTGAGTGGTGGGTGTATAGGATAGGCTACATAGCAGTCTGTGCACAGGGCACACAGGGACATTGGTGTGAGTGGTGGGTGTATAGGATAGGCTACATAGCATTCTGTGCACAGGGCACACAGGGACATTGGTGTGAGTGGTGGGTGAATAGGATAGGCTACATAGCATTCTGTGCACAGGGCACACAGTGCCATTGGTGTGAGTGGTGGGTGAAGGCGCTGGCGCTGCTGGTCACATAAGCCACTCCCACGACAGGGCCCCTATGCAAAGCAATACAACTAGAACAACTCAAATGTTGGCAGAAGCGATTTCATTGTGGGTAACAGCTAGTCCTAGATATACAGTATGTACTTCCCACCAGTTTCAGAGGTTCTGAGTTAAACAAATAGCTACTTTAGGTTTTGGTGAGTGTTGGATTCTACAATGCCCAGTTTATAATGCTCCTTTTCACCGACAAGGTAAATGATACCCAGAATTGTCCCTCACAAAATTAAAATGGTTTGAATGGAGTTTTTCAGTGATTGTTAAATACTTCAAAGGGCATATAAAATACTTTCAAATGTCACCTGGGATAGTTTTTCATTGCATTTAATCATATCCAGGCACACAAATCTTTTACTTTCCTAATGATCATGCCCTGAACTGGTGTGTGTGTCCAAGGGTCCAATGCTTAGTCTCCATGGCAACTGCAAAGGGCTGATTTTGTGAATCAGCATGGATGTGGTCATAGGAATAGTGAATAGGGACTGAAGGAAACGGATACACTAGTCAGGATTTCTGAATGTCACTTCCCAGCGTCACTGCTTGTTGTGTCTGAACACACGGCTGCATGACTCTGTGCTCTGAATGTGTGGGACTTATTTTCTGGGAAATACAAGACTGTATATTCAGCTCCTTTATAATTCTATAATGGTATTAACTGTATCTGCAATAAGTTATTCTATAATAGCTCATTCACCCATTTGTGTTGGAGAGCGGATTACAATGCATAGAATCATACAATTTAGTGATACATTGTCAGCACGTTTTTAATGTGCTTTTCATATTTTGAGCTGTTACAACCTATTGTACTAGTAGCGCACGTTAACGTATGACAAATATAGTGTGCTGCGTTCTAAAATTTTACACAAGGCATATAAAAGGGCAATGGTGAAACAAAACATTAGTGGTGAACAAGCTGCAGTGACATTAGATAGTGGATCACCAATTATATCAAAAAGGCAAATTGGACATTAAAATAAATAATATTAATACTAATTTGTTGCTGTGAGCCATTGTATATAACAGTTAATTAGGTAGTACACATGCGCATACTCCATTCACTCTCCACTGTGCAACAATCCTATGAGACCGTTCTGAATAGATAAATAACCAAGTGGTTCTGATCAGTAGTAAAAGCTACATCTGTATTATGTATTCTGTATTATGGAGTCACAAGATGTTTAAAGTTAAACATAGTAAAGCTGAACTTTGACACCACTGACAATTTAGTAAATTAATATTATTCTGTCTTTATATAGTTATCAGTGGTTCTGTACAATCAGGGAATACAATTCAAATTATAAGGGCCCATTTATCAATGTATATTTGAGGTATTAACCACAAATATCTCCGATACCTGCTGTGATCCCTCCATTCCCGCAGGCAGCCACATCCCCCACAGGTTTCTATGGGGGATGTGATGCTGCCAAATTTACCAACATCATTGGCCTCCGCAGCTAAAGCCATCTGAAGATGGCGTTAGCCACTGTAGCCTATGAGCTACACTGCGCATAATTAGCTGGTGGAGGGTCCCTCCGGAACCCTACCCGGCTATGGCGGCCATGCATGTGCAGTCAGCGTAACTGTGCATGTGCAGCAGCCCTGGCAGCTCTGCGGGCACATCACAGGGATGGGCTTCTTTCAGAGCCTGTGTCCCTGCAAGTCCCGGATGATACATCCGGGCGATATTATCGCATATTGCAATGTGATCATGGGCGGTAATGTCATGCCCAGTTTGCAATGCAATGGTCGATCATTAATAAATGGGGGCCATAATGACAAGCAAAATATTCAGTGAAACCAAAAGGTGAAGAACTCCTAATTACAACCTCACATATATATAATGATATCATATAGCTTATTTGTTTGATATCTTCTCTAAGCAATAGGTAGGTCACTGGCAGCTTTATAGATAAGCTGGGACTACAAATCCAACTATGTCATGTCAACAATTAGTGAGCCACAGCTGGCAAAGTTGGAGGTATTCGGAGGTAGCTTGGAGAGAGATAAACTTATGAGAGATAATGTACCAATCAATCAGCTTCTAAATAAAATGACAATTAGGAGCTGATTGGTTAACACTTTAGTTCTCACAATTTTATCTTTCTCCGAGCCCTGATAAATACCCCCTGTAAGATCAATCACCATGTAGTTCTTCCATACTCTGTTGAACCTGTGACTATGAGAAAGTTACTGTGCCCATCTGAATCAAGCACCAGAATCTAGTTGTAAATGAAATGGAAAAGGAATTTCTGGGAGTTAATGTGCTGAGCACATACAGTACAGCAGTGTAAATTCCACTCATGAAATATGATATACACTAGTAACATTACTGCACAGGTAACTGTATACCATACCACCATGCAAAGACAGCAGATGCAGTGACACACTAAATACAGTTATTAATCTTGTACGTCTGTTCTGTTTGTAACCCAAATTCCTTAAAAACTTAATAATTCACTTTATCTACCTGCAGACACACAACACAATGTGGCTACAGACGCCACACAGCAAAACATACTGGCCTTGCACAAGGACAACGCTATGTAATTAGATAGGTTGGTATATTACATAGTTGCCAACTGCCCCTAATTTTCAGCAATGGTCCCAGGTTTTAAAGAATTGTCCCAGGAATTTGTAGTCCCTGGAAATGTATATGTCAGTACTGAGCTAGTGTAAAGTACAATTTGTATCACTCAGAAAATGTCATGCCATTAGCCCTATTTTATTCTACTGAACATTTAATGGAGTATATAAAAATGGAAAAGATATTATAAGGAAGCTCAGTGCAAACACCATGACTGATACAGTAGTACATTAGATCCTATTATGCTGAGATCTTCCATTTACAGATGTGACAACATAACCATTGCTCAAATGCGCCAAATAGCCCCATTTGGCACACCACAGACTTAGGAGTCGTGCCAAGTCTCCCACCAGATACTGTTTTCTCCCAAAATATGCGTCTCAGTCATTTCGCTAAAGCGACAAAAGTAAAATGCCAAGGTCCACTGTCTACTGGTGTTGGCATTTAATGTACTTCTGTGTGCGACAAAATCACTAATCTGGGTAATAAAAGGCTAAAGACAGAGAGAGATCCACGCCGTACCTCAAGCCATGTATCGTAGCTGCGACTTTATACCAATGTATTATCCTAGTCTGGCTGGTACGCTGTGGGTGACTTAACGTGTGGCTACTATGCAAATAAGACGCAAAATTTAGGAAAAAAGTATTTACAGGGGATCGCTACTCGTGGCGGAGTGTCTAAGTCACAGCAAGCTTCTTGCTCCATATGGGGCAAAAACACTAGGTGCCCATCAGTAGCAGCAAAGTGGTTTTTAAACTATTGCCAGCTATGCACTGCCTAATTCTGCTGTGTGTTACCAGTCTCAGAGCAGGCATGATGATGTAGGTAGCAATGTAGCTCAGTCCCTTGAAGGACATTTCAACACATGAATCTGTGCGATTCACTCAGCTCACCGTAATTGTATCTAGAATATTAGGAAACTCCCCTGATTCCTTTACATCTCTAATAACGGTGCAGTCCCCAGTACAGGCTCAGTCCCTGGGCATCACAGTGACCAGCATGGCATGGCATTCTGCTGTAGGTATAGTGCTGTGCAGGGCATCGCAGTGACCAGCATGTCATGGCATTCTGCTGTAGGTATAGTGCAGGGCATCGCAGCACTGCAACCCCTATATACACGCCCAGCAAAGTTTCCAGAGCTGCAGCTGCCATCACTCACCCTGATCCTGGCTGTAGAAGAGTCTGGGCAATCAGCTTGTCTTCATGTCTCCCTGTGTGACCCTATGGTAGTGAATGAGCTGCTTGCGGGATGCTTCCCTGTGACCCAGCCTACTGCCTCTCTCTCTCTCTCCTAACTCCAGCAGCTTTTCCTGCCTTTCTCCTGCATTACGCCGGCGCAGATGCACATCCCAGCAGTGACGCACATACGCCCCCACCCCGCTGCTGCCACCAGACAGGGAGGAGGGGGGCTAGAGGGGGGTCCTTGCTCAGGACATGAACAGCCACAGAAGACCTGCCCCTTGTAGTCATGCGAAAACATTAATGTGCCATGAAGATGCAGGGTGTGGGGGCTGATATAAATAGATAACAATATGAGGAAGAGTATGGGCTATTATTATACAAATATCATTCTTCCTCAGGCAGATACTGTTCAAGATGATGAGACACCAGAGACCAGTCCCAAAAGTTATACACTGTAACCTAAATAGCACGTGTTCCTCTGTAGGGCATAGAGAATACTCAAAGGGGTGGGCAATAACCGCCTCCTCCAGCTGTTTGTTGAACTACACATTCCAGCGTGCCTTGCAACAGTTTTAGCATGGTCAAATCGCAAAACTGTGGCAGGTCATGCTGGTATGTGTAGTTCTACAACAGATGGAGGGGCACTTATTGCCTACCCCTATTTCTACCATCATAACGCAGAGAGCTCCTCTGCATAGCTTTACTCTCCTGAACTCCAGCTTCCGGCTCTCCCCACAGGCACTATGGGAGAGACGTCATGACGTCTCTCCCATAGTTCCGAGGAGTAGCCGGGCGGACCCGACGGCGGCAGTCACAGGAGCCGGGTTTAAGGTAATTTTTTTTGTGTATGTGGCACTAGGGGGGCATTAACAGGGGGGACTACAGTGGCATTACCTACAGGAGCATTACCAGGGGGCACTACAGGGACATCACCAGGGGGCTCTACAGGGGCATTACCAGGGGGCACTATGGGTAGCATTACCAGGGGGCACTACAGTGGCATTACCTACAGGGGCATTACCAGGGGGCTCTACAGGGGCATTACCAGGGGGCACTACAGGTGGCATCACCAGGGGCATTACTATTTGGTCACTACAGGGGCATTACCATATGGGCACTACAGGGGCATTACCATATGGCCACTAGTACAGGGGCATTACTATAGGTGCACTGCTGAAGGGGGCATTACTATGGGGGCACTGCTGCAGGGGGCATTACTATGGGGGAATTACCGGGGGGGGAGGGGGGTGGTTGCCAAATTACTGTCTTGCCCCGGGTGACAAAAACCCTAGTTTTGGCCCTGCAAATAGCAACCAGGCCAGGCCAAGTGAGGGCCAGCAGTTCACCACCCTAGTCAGTAGGCAGAGCATTCCAAAATTTAAATAGGGGAGCCACACCAACTGCCAGTGATTATATAACCAGTGAGGATGCCAGAGTGGATGGCAGTTGGTGTGGTTCCCCTATTTGAATTTTGGAGTGTACTACAGCCCCACCTCTGGAGCTGCCACTGCTAGTCAGTAGGTATTCCTGTTCCTGCTTCTTACAGTGATGTTGTGTACTGAGGCCAGTGCTGGCGCTACCATTAGGCAGCTGCCTAGAGCACTGGCCTGTGGAGGGCGCCGCTGAGTCCCCCTGCCAAAAAATTAAGAATGTCTCCTCTTCCTTTGGGAAAACATGACTGATTACTGCTAGGCCTGGGCTGAGAATTAAAAGTTTGCATTGTACGACTGAGGTATGTACAAATGATATGTGCATCTGGTATTTGTATGTGTGTGTGTTATGTATGTACCTACAGTGTGTTATGTATGTACCTACATACATAATGTATCTGGTATGTATGTATACAGTATGGTATATGTATGTAAAGGCAACCATAGAGAGAGAAAGTATTAATGAAAATTAATTTAAATCAATGAGGAACATTTGAAAAAATTTTTTTATTTATTCTAAATGATAAACTCAATATTACCATATAGCAAACATATTATGCACAAAGCAATGAAAAATAGAAAAAATAAATAAAAAGGGCCCAAAAGTCACTAGAAAATTATGAAGTTACTTGTATCCAATATGTGACACACAATCAATGTTCCTTTGTAATGGAAGAAGCAGAAAGTTCTCTTGTAAATTCCATACCAAATCACAGCCCTTAAAATAATGAAATGGACACTCCCTGGGTCGAAGTGAATCTCAACCCAACCAGCGGGGAGTTGATGACAGACAGGGCTGCCAGAGGGAACTTACATGCGTTGCGGTGACTCTTGTGCAGCCGCTTATTAAGGTAGTCCCGTTCTCACCGCGGCTTGTGTCCTCCAAAGTCGCGGTGATGTAGTGAGAGCCGCAGTCACGGTGGCTGGCAGGTACAGCTCTACCCACTTGCTGGGGAGCTGATGGAGTGCTGCTCGATGTTCTGTGTGAGATGGGGTAGCCGGGCTGGTAAGATGGGACGCACCTGGGGTGTGAGAAGGGTGTGCAGTCAGGCTCCTTATTGAGTAAGCAAACTGAAACCAAGCACCTACGCGTTTCAACTTCTTGCTGAAGTCTTTTTCAAGGTGAGTATGTTGGTCAGATCCTTTGGCTTTATAAAGGCAAATTCATTGTTTCATTGCATGCTGCTGTTTTACAAACATGACCCCACTGATTGATTATTTAGCAAAAAAAAGGTGAGGAAAGCAGTAATAGGATTAAGAGGAGACTATTTAAATGTAAATTGCACAAGTGTATAGATACACACTTATGCAAAAAGCAATTACTAAAATACAATTCAACGTAAAATATTTGTTCATACAGAAAATAACTATTATGTCTAAATAAACAGTAAAACCTATTTTTTTCTAATAGAAAGGCAATCTTTCAGAGACAATGCTCTGATATAAAAGAGGATTGATATTTTGGAATGTCTTATCATACAAAAAGCGCAAGAAGGAAAAGAAAGAGGAAAGGAAGAGTAGAAGGGAGATAAATTATGCAAAGTGTGCAGGAATAATATTGTACTATAAATCCGTATAACTGTTTTTACAATAAAGCAAAATGTTGTAGCTTATTAGAATCTTAAAAAATAACTACATGCAAAATTCACTCATTGATTCTATGATATTAACAGTTGGCACTCTTATAAGTGAAGTGGATAAACATATAGATACAATGCATATATATATATATATATATATATATTTATATATATATATATACAGTCAGGTCCATAAATATTGGGACATTGACAGAATTTACAGATTTTGGCCTCTATTCACCACCACAGTGGTTTTGAAATAAAACAAACAAGATGTGCTTTAACTGCAGACTTTCAGATTTAATTTGAGGGTAATTATATCCAAATTGGGTGAACGGTGTAGGAATTACAACAGTTTCAATATGTGCCTCCCACTTTTTAATGGGCCAAAAGTAATGGGACTATCAACTCAAAAGCTATTTCATGGACAGGTGTGGGCTATTCCCTCATTATTTCATTATCAATTAAGCAGGTAAAAGGTCTGGAGTTAATTCTAAGTGTGACATTTGCATTTGGAATCAGTTGCTGTCAACTCTCAATATGAGATCCAAAGAGCTGTCACTATCAGTGAAGCAAGCCATCATTATGCTGAAAAATTAAAACAAACCCATCAGAGAGATAGCAAAAACATTAGGTGTGGCCAAATCAACTCTTTGGAACATTCTTAAAAAGAAAGAACGCACCGGAGAGCTCAGCAACACCGGAAGACCATGGAAAACAACTGTGGTGGATGACAAAATAATTATTTCCCTGGTGAAGAAAAACCCCTTCACAACAGTTGGCCATATCAAGAACACTCTCCAGGAGGTAGATGTATATGTGTCAAAGTCAACAATCAAGAGAAGACTTCACAAGAGTGAATATAGAGGGTTCACCACAAGATGCAAACCATTGGTGAGCCACAAAAACAGGAAGACCAGATTAGAGTTTGCCAAACAACATCTAAAAAAGCCATTACAGTTCTGGAACAACATCCTATTGACAGATGAGACAAAGATCAACTTGTACCAGAGTGATGGGAAGAGAAGAGAAGGAAAGGAACTGCTCATGATCCAAAACATACCACCTCATAAGTGAAGCATGGTGGTGGTAGTGTCATGGCGTGGGCATGTATGGCTGCCAATGGAACTGGTTCCCTTGTATTTATTGATGATGTGACTGCTGACAAAAGCAGCAGAATGAATTCTGAAGTGTTTCGGGCAATATTATATGCTCATATTCAGTCAAATGCTTCAGAACTCATTGGACAGCGCTTCACAGTGTAGATGGACAATGACCCGAAGCGTACTGCAAAAGCAACCAAAGAGTTTTTTAAGGCTAAAAAGTGGAATGTTATGCAATGGCCAAGTCAATCCCCTGACCTCCGATTGAGCATGCATTTCACTTGATGAAGACAAAACTGAAGGGAAAATGCCCCAAGAACAAGCAGGAACTGAAGACATTTGCAGTAGAGGCCTAGCAGAGCATCACCAGGGATGAAACCCAGCGTCTGGTGATGTCTATGCGTTCCAGACTTCAGGCTGTAATTGCCTGCAAAGGATTTGCAACAAAGTATTAAAAAGTGAAAGTTAGATTTAGGGTTGTTTAGTTTGTCCCATTACTTTTGGCCCCTTAAAAAGTGGGAGGCACATATAGAAACCGTTGTAATTCCTACACCATTCACCTGATTTGGATGTAATTACCCTCAAATTAAATCTGAAAGTCTACAGTTAAATCACATCTTGTTTGTTTCATTTCAAAGCCATTGTGGTGGTGAATAGAGGCCAAAATATGAAAATTCTGTCAATGTCCCAATATTTATGGACCTGACTGTATATATACACATGTGTGTGTGTATATATATATATATATATATATATATAATATATACACATGTATAGTCTGCAGATAGATGGACATAGGGGATCTCTACAATTGAGGTCTCAAGATATACTGTTCAACTCAATCTGTTCATTGAGACCATCTGGATAAAGGCTATTCATGTTGAAGATCCAGAAAGCTTCACGCTTGCATAATGTCTGGAAGCAGTCTCCCCCTCTAATGGTGGGTGGGATCGTTTCTATTCCCACAACCTTCAGAGAACTGATGTCTCCATTGTGCTGATGTAAAAAATGTCTGGACACACTGTGAAGAACATTCTTTTTTAGGATATTCCTACTGTGTTCCAGAAAAATGTGCCCGCAGACTCCTAATTGTTCTACCCACATATCTCACACCTTTACAACTACACATTAATACATAAACCACAAATTTGGTTGTATCGCTCACAAGTGGTACATTGACAAACAGCGATAAGCTTAATGCTGTTTGTTAAATACTGAAAGGAGGACATAACCCCTTTAGTGAGTGCTAAAGGGGTTATGTCTCATTGTGAAATGGGCTCCACATGAAAAAAAAATACAGACACACACACGAAAAAAACACACAATATACACCCACAGGAAAGAAAAACACATATAGGCATCCACATGAAATATTACTCACCAGTTGCACAATCTTATCCACCGCACATACAGTCAGGTGCATAAATATAAGGACATTGACAGAATTTTCATATTTTGGCCTCTATTCACCACCACAATGGTTTTGAAATGAAACAAACAAGATGTGCTTTAACTGCAGACTTTCAGATTTCATTTGAGGGTAATTACATCCAAATCAGGTGAACGGTGTAGGAATTACAACAGTTTCTATATGTGCCTCCCACTTTTTAAGGGGCCAAAAGTAATAGGACTATCACCTCAAAAGCTATTTCATGGACAGGTGTTGGCTATTCCCTCATTATTTCATTATTAATTAAGCAGGTAAAAAGTCTGGAGTTGATTCTAGATGTGACATTTGCATTTGGAATCAGTTGCTGTCGACTCTCAATATGAGATCCAAAGAGCTGTCACTGTCAGTAAAGCAAGCCATCATTAGGCTGAAAAATCAAAACAAACCCATCAGAGAGATAGCAAAAACATTAGGTGTGGCCAAATCAACTGTTTGAAAGAAAGAACGCATCGGAGAGCTCAGCAACACCAAAAGACCCGGAAGACCACGGAAAACAACTTTGGTAGATGACAGAAGAATTATTTCCCTGGTGAAGAAAAACCCCTTCACAACAGTTGGCCAAATCAAGAACACTCTCCAGGAGGTAGGTGTATATGTGTCAAAGTCAACAATCAAGAGCAGACTTCACAAGAGTGAATATAGAGGGTTCACCACAAGATGTAAACCATTGGTGAGCCACAAAAACAGGAAGACCAGATTAGAGTTTGCCAAACAACATCTAAAAAAGCCATTACAGTTCTGGAACAACATCCTATAGACAGATGAGACAAAGATTAACTTGTACCAGAGTGATGGGAAGAGAAGAGAAGGAAAGGAACTGCTCATGATCCAAAACATACCACCTCATAAGTGAAGCATGGTGGTGGTAGTGTCATGGCGTGGGCATGTATGGCTGCCAATGGAACTGGTTCCCTTGTATTTATTGATGATGTGACTGCTGACAAAAGCAGCAGAATGAATTCTGAAGTGTTTCGGGCAATATTATATGCTCATATTCAGTCATATTCTTCAGAACTCATTGGACGGCGCTTCACAGTGCAGATGGACAATGACCCGAAGCATACTGCAAAAGCAACAAAAGAGTTTTTTAAGGCTAAAAAGTGGAATGTTATGCAATAGCCAAGTCAATCCCCTGACCTGAATCCGATTGAGCATGCATTTCACTTGATGAAGACAAAACTGAAGGGAAAATGCCCCAAGAACAAGCAGGAACTGAAGACATTTGCAGTAGAGACCTGGCAGAGCATCACCAGTGATGAAACCCAGCGTCTGGTGATGTCTATGCGTTCCAGACTTCAGGCTGTAATTGCCTGCAAAGGATTTGCAACAAAGTATTAAAAAGTGAAAGTTAGATTTAGGGTTGTTTAGTTTGTCCCATTACTTTTGGCCCCTTAAAAAGTGGGAGGCACATATAGAAACCATTGTAATTCCTACACCGTTCACCTGATTTGGATGTAATTACCCTCAAATTAAATCTGAAAGTCTGCGGTTAAAGCACATCTTGTTTGTTTCATTTCAAAGCCATTGTGGTGGTGAATAGAGGCCAAAATATTAAAATTCTGTCAATGTCCCAATATTTATGCACCTGACTGTAGTGCCCCTGATTCACACTACACCACATAGTAGTGTCCCTTATTCATATTGTGACACAGAGCAGTTCCCCTTTTGCACAATTCCCACCGTAGTGCCCTTTATACACAATGTCCACAGTAGTAGTGCCCCTAATACACATAATGCCCATAGTAGTAGTGCCTCTTATACAATGCCCACAGCAGTAGTGCCCCTTATGCAATGCCCCCAGTAGTGGTAGTGCCCCTTATGCAGTTCCCCCAGTAATGGTTCCCCTTATGCAAAGCCCCCAGTAGTGGTGCCCCTAGTAGTGGCAGTGCCCCCAGTAGTAGTGCCCCCAGGAGTGGTGCCCCTTATGCAGTGCCCCTATGTAATGTCCCCAGTAGTCATGCCCCAGTAGTGATGCCCCCTGTTGTAATACCCCCTGTAGAAATGCCTCTAGTAGTAATGCCCCAATAGTAATGCTCCCTGTATTAGTGCCCCCAGTAGTAATGCCCCCTGCAGTAGTGCTCCCAGTAATAGTGCCCCTGTAGTAGTGCCCCCAGTAGTAATGCCTCCTGTAGCAATGCCTGCTGTGGTAATGCCCCCTGTGGCAGTGGCCCCTGTAGTAATGCCCCCTGTAGCAATACCCCCTGTATAAATGTCCCCAGTAGTAATGCTCCCTGTATTAGTGCCCCCAGTAGTAATGCACCCAATAGTAATGCCCCCTGCAGTAGTGCCCCCAGAACTAGTGCCCCCTGTGGTAGTGCCCCCAGTAGTAATGCCCCCTGTAGAAATGCCCCCAGTAGTAATGCCCCTGTAGTAGTGCCCCCAATAGTAATGCTCCCTGTAGTAGTGCCCCCAGTAGTAGTGCCCCCAATAGTAATGCCCCCATAGTAGTGCCCCAGCAGTAATGCCCCCACAAGTAATGCCCCCAGAACTAGTGCCCCTGTAGTAGTGCCCCCTGTAGTAATGCCATCGGAAGTAGTGCCCCCAGTGATAGTGCCCCTGTGGCAGTGCCCCCTGTAGTAATGCCCCCTGTAGCAATACCCCCTGTAGTTATGTCCCCTGTAGCAATGCCCCCTGTAGCAGTGCCCCCTTTAGCAGTGCCCCCTGTAGTGAAAACAAAACAATTCTTACCTTAAGCATCCGTCCGTCATGACATCTCTCCCATAGTGCACTGCACACTGCAGGAGCTGGAAGCCGGTGCTCAGGTGTGAGCTCCAGCCTCCGGCTGCCACTGGCACTGCGGAGAGGGAGCCAGGCACCCGCTGGTAACAAAATCTCAGCGGACGCCCAGCAAATGGAGCCTCCCTGCGGCGCCGGGGTTAGTTGAGCCGGAGGAGGCACAACTGGTTCCATCTCCCGTTCTGGCCCACTTTAACCCCTGGTGGGTGTGGGGTCCCTGGGATGACCGCCCCTGTCGCCCCCCCCGTTAATCCGGCTCTGTATGTACCTCTGTAAATGTGTATCTGTATTTGTGTATGTATGTACTTATAAATATATATGTATATATGTATGTATGTAATAAAGCATGTACAGTATAAATAAACAAGAGGCTGCATGACTGTACCTATGTATCTGTGTATATATGCGTCCCTATGTATGTTAGGGTCTGTATGTGTGTGTTTATGTATATAAGTGTATATGAGTATATGTGTACCTATGTAATAACGCATGTATATATATATATATATATATATATATATATATATGGCAGGTAAAATAAGTATTGAATACATCAACATTCTTCTCAGTAAATATATTGGTAATGGGGCTGTTGTAATTAAATTTTCACCAAATGTCAGCAACAACCCATGCAATCCACACATGCAAAGGAATCAAGCCATAGATGTCCATATATTAAGTTAGGGGGGTTAAAGTGGGCCGGAATGGGAGACGGAACCAGTTCTGCCTCCTCCAGCTCACCTAACCCCGGAGCAGCAGGGAGGCTCCATTTGCTGGGCGCCCGCTGAGATTTTGTTACCAAATGTCACTAGGTATTGTGTAGGTGTTTATTCTCCTTCCTGATTTCCCACCTTCTCTCGTCTCCCTGTTTGTCCCTCATTCCTCCCATCTCCCTCTGTTTGTCCCCCTTTCCTCCCATCTCCCTCTGTTTGTCCCTCTTCCCTCCCATCTCCCTCTGTTTGTCCCCCTTTCCTCACATCTACCTCTGTTTGTCCCCCTTTCCTCCCATCTCCCTCTGTTTGTCCCTCTTCCCTCCCATCTCCCTCTGTTTGTCCCCCTTTCCTCACATCTACCTCTGTTTGTTCCCCTTTCCTCCCGTCTCCCTCTGTTCCTCCCCTTTTCCTCCTGTCCACCTCTGTTCGTTCGTCCCCCTTTCCTCCTGTCTCACCTATTATATACATATACATACATACAGTCAGGTGCATAAATATGGGGACATTGACAGAATTTACAGATTTTGGCCTCCATGCACCACCACAATGGCTTTGAAATGAAACAAACAAGATGTGCTTTAACTGCAGACTTTCAGATTTAATTTGAGGGTAATTACATCCAAATCAGGTGAACGGTGTAGGAATTACAACGGTTTCTATATGTGCCTCCCACTTTTTAAGTCAATGTCCCAATATTTATGCACCTGACTGTATACACGCACATCTTATATATATGCATACATACACACTCCTTTCATACATGTGTATATATATATATATATATATATATAAAATGTGATCTAGAAACACTATAATAACTGTGCATATATTGCAGTAGGTGTCACTGGAGCAAGATACACACATCATATTATATATATATATATATATATATATATATATATATATATACACACATTTTTTTTATATACATATATATTATGGCGCCTCTATATAATATGATTTGTGTATCTTGATCCAGCAACACCTGCTGTAATATATGCACAGGATTGTTTGAGGGAGGGGGGCCCCAAACCGGGATGTAGTCTGGAACCCGACGGTCTAAATGCCGACCGCCAGCTCCCAGATGGCTTTACCCCGACTAGGGACGAATGACAGGCGTCTAAATCTAGATGCCTGTCATTTCCCCGACATCCGGAGACTGGTGCCTGGCATCCCGATCAAGTGGATGCCGGGCGCCGCAGCGGACAGCCGCGGGAGGGTGGAGGATTAGGTTTAGGGCTCCCGGGGGGACTTAGGGTTAGGCACCCCTCGGGGAGGTTAGGGTTAGGCTAGGGGGAGGGAGGGATAGGCACCCCCCGGGGGAATTAGGTTTAGGCAACGGGGGAAGGAGGGGTTAGGTTTAGGCACTTAGAGGGGGGGTTAGGGTTAGGCACAGGGGGGGAGGTTAGGGATAGGCACCCCTAAAGAGGGTTAGGGATAGGGGGATCAGGTTAGGTTAGTAAATACTTACCTGTAGGACGATCGGGATTTCCTCCTTTGTCGGGTAGCCGCTGTCGGGAATTGAACCATGCGGCCAGCGGTAATACATATCACACCCACCAAACCGGTATCTTGCCTAGATATTAATGAACAAAGGCCCTCATTCAGAGCCACTCGCAAACAGCAGTATGCTCGTTGCGTTCCGATGTTGAATAACCGTGCATGCGTCGGTGTAACACTGCGCATGTGCGTACGGCAGATTGCGAGCTTTTTTGGTCTCGTTCGTCAAATAGCGTGCAGGAAGTGACATGTCAAATGTGATTGACAGAACAGGGCGTTTTTGGGTGTTGACGGGGGTGGAGATGGAAAAACGCAGGCGTGGCGAGGCGTTTTTGGGGCGTACATACATTAGCAGATGCGAGCGTAAAATGTGTTCGGACCGACTCATACATCACTGGATGATCCTCTTTCCCTTCAAAATGCTCGCACAGCTTAGGGTCTGGATTACTCGACCACATTGGCGATGGCCTTCTCCTCCGTCCCGGGACTCCACGATGTTGTTGCGATTAATCGCGGGAGGGCTGAAAAGCAATTAGTGTTGGATTGAAAACCGGTTTGGTATGTGTTTTGCAATCAGTTTTTTGGGATAGCACAAAACCGTACGCAGGTGGAAATCAGAGCTGCTAATGTCAGGATGACACAATCAATTTGCGTACATTTGTGGGGGTTTATTTTGGCCTCAATTTGGTGGTTAGGGCCTATTGTAACAATAATGTCATCATGTTTTAATTGTCTCACCATTTTATTTTTGCCACTTGAATTTGCCTCGTTATATGAATTTTTAAACGTTCCTTAAAGAGCCCGTTTTTAAAAAAAAAAAATTTAATTTTTTTGGCAAGTTTTTGCCTTTTGGTCCAGGATTAAATGTAACCCATTTGTACAATAATTTCACAATCCAATGTCAGATTTTTGGTGTCAATTTATTGGTCAAACAAAAATTAAATTAATAAAAAATTTGGGGACATCTTTTTTTGGCAAAGATCTGTCCCAAAATCAAACAAATTGGCCCAACATAACTGTTGACATAAACATACAACAAAAAATTAAAAACATTTCACAAGAAAGGAGAGGGAAGTTTTGACCAGAAAGGAATATGAGCCAAGCACAGAAGGATTGTGGGAAAAGTCGCCATTGCTGTCACCGTTTTTTCACCCGTTTGGATGGGGGAGGGAGGGCGCCAGACCGGGTCCGGGATGTCATCGGGCTGGCCTGTCCAGAGGCAGATTTTGTGGCCTCTGGACTAGGCACAGGGCTAGGCACATTTGGAGGATTGGCTGATGTTGTGCCAGAGGTGGAGGATCCTGATGTTCCGGCAGGAAGGGAGGTCGGCTCCACCGAACGAGCTGCTCCAGGGCATTGGCGATGCGGATGTTGGCCCTGGTATTTTCCGCCGAGGCCTGACCAATGGTCACGTTGGCCGCAGCATTTTGCTCCAGGGCCTCAGCCACCCGTAGCAGACTGGCGTCCATCCTCTGCAGAATCTCCGTATGGAAATCCGATTTGAAATTGAGTTCTGTGAGGAGGGACACTGCCTGCGAGGGGGATTGCCCTGGACTGGCTTCTGCAGGGTCCTCAGCTGGATGTACTGGTTCCTCCCCTGACGAGCTAGCAGAAATTCGGCGGCCAAGGCTCCCCTCTGGAGCAGACTCATCCGCCTGTGTCTCTGTTAGGAAAAAAGAGAAAAGACTCACATTAGAATCTACATATTGGCACAATAACATTTCAGAGTTGGTGACATCAAAAGATTTACCTGGGACAACATGAGGAGCCGCAAAGTCTGGCATGTCCGTATCCATGTTGGACACGCCAAACACCTCCACAGGCTGCACACACCCCTGTGCCAGCTCTTCTAAATCCGTCAACTCCAATGACACAGGGGTGGGACCCCCACCTGTCCCCCTTGCATGCCTAGCCTTGTCCGCGAGTTTTTGCTTTAGGCGATATTTGAAGTCACCCCATCTGTGGGAAAAAATGGAAGCCATTATCCTTTTGTTTAAAATGGTGTTTGTTTTTAGGGGGGGCAAGTGTTTACTTACCGCCGTTTGACATCCCGGGCTAGACGGACATAATCACCCACCCTATTGACAGCAACGGCTACCTCTTCCCCACATTCTCCCCTTCTGGCTTAGACTCATATTCCTGTCTGCCTGTGGCAGGGTGTCCACACACTTCTGTATCAAAACCTCCATCTCCTTTCTTGTGAAATGTGGCTGCCTTTTTTTTTTGGCAGCTTTGGCCGGAATACTGGGCCCAATCTTATGTTTCAAATTAATCATTGATACAAAATGCATGAAAGACTTACCGCCTGACTCTTGGGCATTGTTTCCCTGGTCTGTCGCCATGTCTGAGGTCCAAACAAGAAATACACCAGAATTTTAATGTGTTTTCGTGACGTATTTATACATGCGTCCTTATTTTGCGGCCGCATCATTGATTGTGCGTTCCTATGATCCCTCCTTAATTTGTGCGGGAAACGAAACACTATTTATGGCTTGGTGTGTCTCGAGTCGAGGTGGCGTTTTTGGATTGTTGGAGGTTACCTTGGCTGGAGTTTCTTGTTTGCGGATAAAGGAGTTGGCGTTTGGAGTTTATTTTGTTTGCTAGATTTGCGTTTTTATTTTCCGTTCTCTTTTTTGGTTTTTATTTTTTTGGCCTCGTTTCTTGATTTGGTAAGTTTTGTGAAGTCTAACTTTTGATCAATTGTTGTCTCATTGTGTTTCTTATTGTTTTTCATTTTTGGATCCATAATTTCATATATTTTAGCTTTTTATTAATTTCAGACCCAAAGACCTTTTGATTTGGACTCTTATATATTCGCTCTTGGTAAGTCAATTTTTTATCTTGTATTTGTGAACTAATTAGCGCATTTTTCTCAGTTTGTATAGTGACTTGTATTTGCGAACTAATTCGCGCATTTTTACTACTTACTATTTTGACTTGTATTTGCGAACTAATTAGCGCATTTTTACTACTTACTATTGTGACTTGTATTTGCGAACTAATTAGCGCATTTTTACTACTTACTATTGTGACTTGTATTTGCGAACTAATTAGCACATTTTTACTACTTACTATTTTGACTTGTATTTGCGAACTAATTAGGAAATTTTTACTACTTACTATTTTGACTTGTATTTGCGAACTAATTAGCGCATTTTTAAATGCTTATTAATCCTGTAAAAATTTTTGTGGTTGCCCTTTCGCTTTTTTGCCAAACATTTCAACCCATTTTGATGTACTGTGTGCAATGTCGTTTTGCTCTTTTGCCAAATGTGTGTTTCGCATATTTTAACTTTTGTCTAGCACAAAATTTAGAAACAAAAATGCACAGAGTGAAATTTGTCAAATTATTTTTGTGATTAATTTCAGTTTGGACGTATCATGACAATACCCCGGCATGTAAGCAGCAATGGATGGTATCATCAAGCTAAGTTGTTTTTAATTTTCTTTTGGGGTGGGTCCAAAGCCTTACATTCCAATCTTGCCATTTCAGGTTGATCTTGGGCGGATTGTTCTGGCCATGCTCCCGGAAGCCGACCAACCTCAATCTCGTCCCAGGCGTAGGCATCGTAGGTGTGCAAGGCCCCAGATATTTCGAACACGTGTCACCCTTTTTGGAATGCCCGATGATGAGGTTTTAAGACGCTACCGTCTTCCTCCAAAAATCATCATAGACACTCTCTCATTAATAGAGAGTGAGCTTGAGCGGCAAATTGACAGTCCTACAGCAATACCACCACTTACGCAATTTATGGCGGTGTTACATTTCTGTGCCTCAGGATCGTTTCAAACAACAGTGGGAATAGTGGCGGGCATCTCACAATCCTCCTTTTCCCGGATCCTGAGGGCAGTGATGGAGGCACTTTTCAAGCACCTCCATCATTTTATTCAAATGCCTTTGGATATGGGTGCCCTTAGTGTGGCCAAGGCCAATTTTTACCAAATAGCTGGCTTCCCACACATCATAGGGGTTGTGGTTGGTACTCACATACCACTTCAGCCTCCAGCACGGCTGGAGGCCATATTTCGAAACAGGAAACACTATCACTCCCTGAATGTAATGGTGGTATGTGATGCCTCCCTCCAGATCCTGTCCCTGAATGCAAAATTACCAGGAAGTGCACATGACTCCTTCGTCATCTGGCAATCAGGGATATGGCAGAAATTAACCAACCTACAAGCTGGTGATGCGTGGCTTCTGGGTAAGTGGAGACCTTTATTACATAACAATGTTAAGCTTGATACACAGTGATCCTGATGTTGTCTATTCTTTTTCACAGGAGACAGTGGATACCCTTGCATGCCCTGGCTGCTCACTCCTTATTTGGCTCCCACACCAGGTCCACAAAGTGAGTTTAATACCGCACTTACAGCCACCAGGCAAGTGGTGGAGCGCTGTATCGGCCTTTTAAAAGGCCGATTCAGATGCCTCCACCGCTCTGGTGGCGAGCTCATGTATTTGCCAGATATGGTTTCGAAAATTGTGGTCCTGTGTGGGATCTTTCACAACATCGCCATAAGGAGTGGTGTTCCAATGCAGCCAGAGGATGCCTTACCTGAGGATGGCCCCCCCGAGGTTGGTCGGAGGTCAGTATGTGGGGGGGCCATACGCGATGATGTGGTGGCCCGATATTTTAGGTAATTATTGATCAAACAACAGTGTGTATACCCAGTGTGTTACGGTTTTTTAACGTTCATCTTTTTTGATATTAATTCTTGCACCATCTTCTGTTTGTTTGCATAATCTTTGGCACTCCCACGATGACTACTTCCTGCTACCCTTCAAAAACCTTTCTGTTGAAACTTCGGGAATATATTCTGAAACCAATATTGCAACGCCATATTTTTGAAATCATGTGGGCATGGACCTTCGTCAACCAGTTCTTGATTTGTTGTGTGTTTGTTTATTGTTTTTGGTATGTGGTGTTTTTCTGATTATCACTGTGTCTTTTGTTTGTGAGTGACCACTTTGTATTTTGATTTCTGTTGTGAATAAATATTTGGAGAGTGTAATTTGTTTCCTTTTTGGGCACGTTAGAAGCAAGTGTAAACAAACTCCCAAACGTTAATTTTACCTAAGGGTTTTTGGGGTACTAACCAACACAACAAGGAATCGTGTACAATCAGTTGCCTTCGTAAGATTGTCCGAAGCAGTTTGGCCACCAAATAGGAACCTGAAAAATGGTGTAAACTATCATGTTGACCACCACAAAAAAGGAAAATGACATTGGTACTGGGAGGTGTTTCTTGTGCCTGTTTGCATTCAAAATACAACACACAATCTGTAGTGAGATTCTGTGGCAAACCTTGCTTGAAGAGTCTACTTATGTCAGTGTAAAGATTCTTGGATTTACTCCAAACGCATGAGACAGAGCTTGATTTAAAACTGATTTATTAAGAAACAATTTGTAAAAACAAAAAAAAAAAAACTAATTCCTAAGGAGGACCAACAGATGGTCAAGGCCCTGCATAAGCCCGGTGACCTGCTCCCGCATACGGCCCACACAATTCACGATCTCTTCCCGACGCCTCTGTTCCTCTGTGGGTGACAAAAGTTTGGGGATTAATAAATCGATAATGAAGCAACATTGTAAAAAAACACAAAACAAGCAAACCAAAACTTACAAGCTTGTGGGGCAAAAAAACATTACACGGATAAAACCCAGCACCCCAAAATGTCTAAGGGCAAAAATACAAGGGCCCTAAAAAAAGGCACACAGGTGTGATATGTGTATGGTGACATCAGCAGGAACAGGTAAAGACAACCCCCAAAAATACCCTAAGGCGACAAAAAGTCAAAAAAAATGGGGACGACACATGATTACATACAAACAGTTTGTGGTGTCCAAAATAAACTTTAAAAACATACCGTTCTCCAAAACGACAGAGCCAGAAGCCACTCCCTGGACCACCTCAGAGGTGGCTACATTCCCCAACCCGAGGGGCAAGGTGTTTTCGGGATCCTGGGAGGGGGTATTTGGAGGAGGGACGGATGGAGGAGAGGGGGAATTGGGCTGGAGGGTAAGTAGGCCTGAAATTTCGGCCACAGGGTCTGGGGAGCAGGGGGTAATAGAGGAATTGGGGGTTGGAGAGAGGGGCCGGGACCGGCGTCTTGTGTGGCGATGCCGCCGTAGTGTTTGCTGTGCCCCTAAAAAATGACAAAAATATTGTGGTTAGTTTCAACAGGAAACCAAAAAAAAAAAAAAAAAAAACGCAATAGGACAGACATGAACACATGCACATGCAGATATGACTACAATGACTCAATAGGACAGACATGAAAACATGCACATGCAGATATGACTACAATGACTCAATAGGACAGACATGAAAACATGCACATGCAGATATGACTACAATGACTCAATAGGACAGACATGAAAACATGCACATGCAGATATGACTACAATGACTCAATAGGACAGACATGAAAACATGCACATGCAGATATGACTACAATGACTCAATAGGACAGGCATGAAAACATGCACATGCAGATATGACTACAATGACTCAATAGGACAGACATGAAAACCTGCACATGCAGATATGACTACAATGACTCAATAGGACAGACATGAAAACATGCACACGCAGATATGACTACAATGACTCAATAGGACAGACATGAAAACATGCACACGCAGATATGACTACAATGACTCAATAGGACAGACATGAAAACATGCACACGCAGTTAGGGCCCACAAGATAAACTTGAAAACCACAGTCCAGATCACTTACTTTCCGCAATCTGCATGCGAAAGCATACCAGCAAGCGGGGCGTCCGCCGGTGCAGGTCCGACCACCTGCGCTCCAGCTGGCCAATATGTCGGCGTGAGCCGAAGGAGCGCAGGCGTCGACGTACCTCCGCATATGCGGAACGCTTGCGCCTATTGGAGATGGGTGGAGGCTGACTGGTGATCCTCCTGTCCATCACCTCCGTCAGCACCAGCAGGTCGCGCCTGGTGAATGCGGCGGATCTCATGATGGCAATGGTGTTTTTTTGACAAAATATTTTTAATAAAGCACCACAAAAAAATTTGATTGGCTAATGTATTTGGGAAATTAACAGGACAAATTCTATTGGTTAGTGTATGAGTCATGTGTTCGACAGGGCCACAAATCTCTTGAGAGTTATGATAGGCTTGATGCAGTGACATGCGTAAGCAAATTTAAATAAAGAAATGAACCACAGAAAAATTGTGGGGAGACAAACAAATAGAACAATTGTTTCAATTGTTTAATTGGGGCTAACATGTCTTTTGAAGAATAAAAGCGAAGGTTTCAGCCGTACGTATTCTGCGAGCAAATACAAACACGGACAAGATTAAAGTTTATTGCATTGTGTTGAAAAAAAAAAAACAATTAAGCTAATTGATACATTGATTGGCATGATACGATTGAGGGAGGTAGGCAGAAAAAACGAGCAGGTAATCGGAATCAGACAGCCCCACTTCCGGTTTGTACTTGTGCGTGCGTTCCCTTCAAGCCATTTCGGGGATGTACGCTCGCTATTTGGCACGCTCGTTAGTCAGAGGAGGGGTCGCCTGAGTTTGGGGCGGATTTTTAGCTGCGTACGAAAATACGAGCGAGTGCTTGAATTTAAATATTTTTTTACGTACACCGAACGTGCGTATGCCCACTTGCGAGTGGGTCTGAATCAGGGCCAAAGTCTTCACTTGTGTGCATCCTACTCTGTATAAATGCAGCAACACAAATCCTTAGTTCAGTCAATATAACTATTCTGTTGCTCTGCCAGTTCCCAAAAAGTCTACACTTAAGTATTTTCTAAATTGCTCCACAAGTAAATAACCTGTAGTATTTCACTTATACATATCCCTGATTTCTAACCTCAGAACCAATCCTCCTGTTTTATATGCAGTTTACAAGTATTTATATTTCTGGTTCTGTAAATATTTAGTGTTTTGAAGATCTTAAAATATAATAGGATTATACGGGATGTAGTCAATAGACCGGCAGACTAAATGCCGCTGGTCTATATCCCGACTGTGGAAGCCCGACATGGGACTTAAGATAGGTGTCGAAATACCGCTGCCTATCTTAATCCCGACACCTGAATGCCGAAGGACGCCGGACCGATCGAGGTAAGTCGGGCGTCCTTAGCAGTTAGCTGCAGGGGGGGGTAGGTTTAGGCACCCCCCGGGGGGACTTAGGGTTAGGCATCCCCCGGGGAGGGTTAGGCTAGGGGAAGGGGGGATAGGGTTAGGCGTCACTGGGGGGGAGGCTAGAGTTAGGCACTCTCCCGGGAGGTTTAGGGTGCAGGGAGGGGATTTAGGTATAGGCACCCCTGGGGGGACTTAGGGTTAGGCACCACCCCAGGAGATTTTGGGTTAGGCACCCCCAAGGGAAGATTAGGGTTAGGGGGGGAGAAAAGTAGGGTTAGGTGACTTACCTGCGCCGTTGGGATTCTCCTTCTGTTGGGCTTCCACTGTCTGTATTTCACCCGGCGGCTATTAAGCCGCCGGGATTTCATACCCAACCCAATTATACAATATGTTTCATTTGTTGTTGTTTTTCAGTGTAGTAATGACCTAAGTCTACCAAGAGTGGCCTACACATGGCAGGTTGAGATGTACACGACTAGCATAGTCTCGTATATATGAAATATGCTACTTATACAGTTGAAAAATAGGTGAATTTGAATAACATTTACTGTAAGAAGAAACTGTATACCAAAAAAGTGTCTATACCAATAAATGATATTTAAATATTAAATTAAGACTTTAATATGTATATTGTTAGGCACAGGGCAAGTGCAAGGTTTCTCGGCACCGCACACAAATCTTCAGCCCACTGTCCCCCCATTATTATTTTTTATGTTTGCAGCAGAGACCAGCAGGCACCTCAGCTGGTTTAGTTGTCTTGTATAACTGCCAATAGATAGAGTACACTACAAACCAAACCTTGCTAACTTATAGTCAGCCTCTGTGACACAGTACTATACACCATGGGCCACATTCAGAGTTCTACTCTATTTTGATGTTCACGCAGTTGAGTGATTATCAGTGGTCTGCACACGTGTCCCAGCCATCATGCACACGCATGGCGAGTGAATTGCGGTTATGGTTGCAGTGAGAATTTAATTGCAAGTGATTGACAGGAAGCAAACATCTTGTGGGAGGTAAAGGAGAGTGTGTTCCGGATGGTTTTGAGGCGTGTTTCCAGCATTTCAGGCACTGCAGCAATGCTACACGATCATAGACTCAGCCAATGTTTGCCTGATGTGCAATGCTGCGTACAGTATGCATGTGCAGTTGCGGACAGCTACAAAGGCTCTGGTGGGCGTCTTAATACAAGTTTCTTCAGCTGTTGCATTAGCAGATTCGCACATCCGCAACTGCTGCCGCAGTAGCGTCCAACTCTGAATCAGGCCTCATGTTTATTATAATTATTCTACAAACATTCACTCAGCCCCAGCAAAACAATCCCCCAAAATGAGTGAATCGGTGTGTCCGAAGGGAACAACGCAGCACACAAACATCCAAATAAGCAAAGCAAACTTAACCCAAATATTATTTTGTTCGTCGGGACCTCTATATTAGTGTCAATTAGAGCATAGCAAAAGGAAGCCTTGCTCATCTAATTACCCCAAAGGCAGCCACTAAATACCATTAACATAAAAAGGAAGCAGTGCAGATTTATATATATATATATATATATATATATATATATATATTAGGGGTGAGCGGGTTCGGATTTCTGAAATCCGAACCCCCCCGAGCCCCCCCGATCCGAGGCAGATCCAAGTCAGGCTCGACTTTTCCCGCCTGACTCGGATCTGAAATCGAGGCAAAACGTCATCATCCCTCCTTCCGAGTCTCGCGGGTTTTGGATCCTATATAAGGTACCCGCGTCGGCGCCATTTTCTCACTCGGCTGTGGACAGTGAAGAGGAGGGTGGGAGTTAGGGCTGGCTGGGCTGTGTAGTGTAGTGTAGTGTAGTGTTGTGCTGTGCTGTGCTGCGCTGTGCTGCTGTTGTCCACTACTTCAAAGTCCAAAGGGGCTGGCTGTGTTGTGTTGTGTTGCTGTTGTTAATAGGGTCTGTGTCCACTACTTCAAAGTCCATAGGGGCTGGCTGGACTGTGTTGTGCAGTCAGTTCTCCATAGGGGCTGTGTCCACTCCAAAGTCCTGTGCAGTGTCCCAGTCCTAAAGGGGTGCTGTAGTGTTGTCCAGGGGGTGCTCTGTCCATCAGGGGTGCTCCCCCCAAGTGCTAAAAAAATAATATTTTTTGTGTGTTTGTGAATTGTGTGCGCAGTAGCCGCACGTGCATCAACAAAGTAGTGCCAAGCGTGCGCCTGTGTCATAAGTAAAGGGCCGGCTGGCTTGACCGTTAAAGGGTGCTGTAACTCCCAAAGTACACTCCAGTCCAAACCAAAAAAAAAATTATTTTCTGTGTTTGTGAATTGTGTGCACAGTAGCCGCACGTGCATCAACAAAGTAGTGCCAAGCGTGCGCCTGTGTCATAAGTAAAGGGCTGGCTGGCTTGACCATTAAAGGGTGTTGTAACCCCCAAAGTACACTTCAAACCAAAAAAAAAATATTTTCTGTGTTTGTGAATTGTGTGCGCAGTAGCCGCACGTGCATCAACAAAGTAGTGCCAAGCGTGCGCCTGTGTCATAAGTAAAGGGCCGGCTGCCTTGACCGTTAAAGGGTGCTGTAACCCCCAAAGTACACTCCAGTCCAAACCAAAAAAAAAATTATTTTCTGTGTTTGTGAATTGTGTGCGCAGTAGCCGCACGTGCATCAACAAAGTAGTGCCAAGCGTGCGCCTGTGTCATAAGTAAAGGGCCGGCTGGCTTGACCGTTAAAGGGTGCTGTAACCCCCAAAGTACAATCCAGTCCAAACCAAAAAAAAAATTATTTTCTGTGTTTGTGAATTGTGTGCGCAGTAGCCGCACGTGCATCAACAAAGTAGTGCCAAGCGTTCGCCTGTGTCATAAGTAAAGGGCCAGCTGGCTTGACCTTTAAAGGGTGCTGTAACCCCCAAAGTACACTCCAAACAAAAAAAAAAATATTTTCTGTGTTTGTGAATTGTGTGCGCAGTAGCCGCACGTGCATCAACAAAGTAGTGCCAAGCGTGTGCCTGTGTCACAAGTAAAGGGCCAGCTAGCTTGACCGTTAAAGGGTGCTGTAACCCCCAAAGTACACTCCAGTCCAAACCAAAAAAAAAATTATTTTCTGTGTTTGTGAATTGTGTGCGCAGTAGCCGCACGTGCATCAACAAAGTAGTGCCAAGCGTGCGCCTGTGTCATAAGTAAAGGGCCGGCTGGCTTGACCGTTAAAGGGTGCTGTAACCCCCAAAGTACACTCCAAACCAAAAAAAAAATTTTTTCTGTGTTTGTGAATTGTGTGCGCAGTAGCCGCATGTGCATCAACAAAGTAGTGCCAAGCCTGCGCCTGTGTCATAAGTAAAGGGCCGGCTGGCTTGACCGTTAAAGGGTGCTGTAACCCCCAAAGTACACTCCAAACCAAAAAAAAAATATTTTCTGTGTTTGTGAATTGTGTGCGCAGTAGCCGCACGTGCATCAACAAAGTAGTGCCAAGCGTGCGCCTGTGTCATAAGTAAAGGGCTGGCTGGCTTGACCGTTAAAGGGTGCTGTAACCCCCAAAGTACACTCCAAAACAAAAAAAAATATTTTCTGTGTTTGTGAATTGTGTGCGCAGTAGCCGCACGTGCATCAACAAAGTAGTGCCAAGCGTGCGCCTGTGTCATAAGTAAAGGGCCGGCTGGCTTGACCGTTAAAGGGTGCTGTAACCCCCAAAGTACACTCCAGTCCAAACCAAAAAAAAAATTATTTTCTGTGTTTGTGAATTGTGTGCGCAGTAGCCGCACGTGCATCAACAAAAGAGCAGCGCCAAGCGTGCACCTGTGTCCCATAAGTAAAGAGCCGGCTGGCTCATTTCTTAAAGGCTGGTGTAACCCACAAAGTGCACTACTCTCCAGCAAAAATAAAAAAATATTTTCTGTGTTTAGCCGCACGTATATATCAAATCGATATAACATAAATGGAGGACCAAACTTTCTCCGATAAAAATAAAATAGAGAAAGATCAAGAACCACTTCCTCCTAGTGCTGAAGCTGCTGCCACTAGTCATGACATAGACGATAACATGCCATCAACGTCGTCTGCCAAGGCCGATGCCCAATGTCATAATAGAGGGCACATACAATCCCAAATGACAAAGTTCAGGAAAATGACCTTGAAAAAAACATTTAAATCAGCTGAAGAGAAACGTAAACTTGCCAATATGCCATTTACAACACGGAGTGGCAAGGAGCGGCTAAGGTCGATCCCTAGTAAGTTCATGACTAGTGGTTCAGCTTCACATGACGATGGAAGCCCTCCTCCCACTAAAAAAATCAAACGAGTTAAGCTGGCAAAAGCACAGCGAAGAACTGTGCTTTCTAAGAAGATATCACAAATCCCCAAGGAGAGTCCAAGTGTGGTGGTGGTTGCGATGCCTGACTTTCCCAGCACTGGACGGGAAGAGGTGGCTCTTTCCACCATTTGCACGCCCCCTGCAAGTGCTGAAAGGAGCACCCACAGTCCACTTGCTGATATGCAAATTGAAGATGTCACTGTTGAAGTACAACAGGATGAGGATACTGGTGTAACCACCTAGGAACATCCTCCCTTATACGGCACCTGCAGCGCGTTCATAAAAAGTTACTGTCAAGTTCAGAAACTTTGGCTAAGACCGTAAGCAGTCCAGGGACACCTAAATCCCGTTGTCCTGTTGTATCCAAGCGCCTGCAAACCACACCGTCAACTCCCTCCTCGTCAATTTCCTCCTTAGTCAGGATCGGAAGTAGTCCTGCAGGCCATGTCACTGGCATGACTGACTCTCCTATCCGGGATTCCTCCGGAGGATCCTGCATTGCTACGCCTCCTGCTGCTGCTGCTACTGTTGCTGCTGCTGGGAGTCATTCATCATCCCAGAGAGGAAGTAGGAACACCACTACTTTTACTAAACAATTGACCCTCCAACAGTCCTTAGCGAGGAGGATGAAGTACGACAGCAGTCATCCTGAAGCAAAACGTATAACTGAGGCCTTGACTGCTATGTTGGTGTTAGACGTGCGTCCGGTATCCGCCATTAGTGCAGTGGGATTTAGACAATTGATGGAGGTAGTGTGTACCCGGTTCCAAATCCCATCTAGATTCCACTTCACTAGGCAGGCGATACCGAGACTGTACAGAAACGTCAGAAAAAGTGTCCTCAGTGTCCTGAAAAATGCCGTTGTACCCAATGTCCACTTAACCACGGACATGTGGACAAGTGGAACAGGGCAGACTAAGGACTATATGACTGTGACAGCCCACTGGGTAGATGTATCACCTTACGCAGCAACAGCAGCAGCGTCACCAGTAGCAGCATCTCAGAAACGCCAGCTCGTTCCAAGGCAGGCTACGCTGTGTATCACCGGTTTCAGTAAGAGGCACACCGCCGACAACCTCTTAGAGAAACTGAGGGAAATCATCGCCCAGTGGCTTACCCCACTTAGACTCTCCTGGGGATTTGTGATATCTGACAACGCCACCAATGTTGTGCGGGCATTACATCTGGGCAAATTCCAGCACGTCCCATGTTTTGCTCACACAATAAACTTGGTGGTGCAGAATTTTCTGAAAAGTGACAGGGGCGTGCAGGAGACGCTTTGGGTGGCCCGAAAAATTTCTGGCCAATTTTGCCATTCAGCGACTGCGTGCCGAAGACTGGAGCGCCAGCAAACACTCTTGAACCTGCCCCGCCATCACCTGAAGCAAGAGGTTGTGACGCGGTGGAACTCAACCCTCTATATGCTTCAGAGGATGGAGGAGCAGCAAAAGGCCATACAAGCCTATACATCCACCTATGACATAGGCAAAGGAGGGGGTATGCACCTGACTCAAGTGCAGTGGAGAATGATTTCCGTGTTGTGCAAGGTTCTCCAGCCCTTTGAACTTGCCACACGTGAAGTCAGTTCAGACACTGCCAGCTTGAGTCAGGTCATTCCCCTCATCAGGCTTTTGCAGAAGCAGCTGAAGATAGTGAAGGAGGAGCTAAGACGGAGCGATTCCGCTCGGCATGTGGGACTTGTGGATGAAGCCCTTCATTCGCTTTGCCAGGATTCCAGGGTGGTCAATCTGTTGAAATCAGACCACTACATTTTGGCCACCGTGCTCGATCCTAGGTTTAAAGCCTATGTGGTGTCTCTCTTTCTGGCCGACACAAGCCTGCAGAGGTGCAAAGACCTGCTGGTGAACACACTGTCAGCTGAAGCGGAACGTGACACGTCAACAGCTCCTTCTTCATTTTCTCCCGCAACTGGAGCTGCCAGGAAAAAACTTAGGTATCCTAAGCAACCCGCTGGCAGTGATGCAGGGCAGGCAGGACCAAGTTTGGACATCTGGTCCGGACTGAAGGACCTGGCAACAATTTCTGACATGTCTACTGTCACTGCATATGATACTGTCACCATTGACAGAATGGTGGAGGATTACATCGGTGACAGCATCCAAGTAGGCATGTCAGACAGTCCATACCTGTACTGGCAGGAAAAAGAGGCAATTTGGAGGCCCCTGTACAAACTGGCTCTATTTTACCTGAGTTGCCCCCCCTCCAGTGTGTACTCCGAAAGAGTGTTTAGTGCAGCCGGGAACCTTGTCAGCGAAAGGCGTAGGAGGTTGCTTCCACAGAATGTGGAGAAGATGATGTTCATCAAAATAAATTATCAGCTCTTCCAGGGAGACCAGCCTCCAGAACGTACAGAGGGACCTGTGGTGGTGGATTCAAGTGGGGATGAGTTAATACTTTGTGAGGATGAGGATATACACACTGAAGAGGGTGAGGAATCGGTGGATGAGGAGGATGAGGATGACATCTTGCCTCCGTAGAGCCAGTTTGTGCAGGGACAGATTAATTGCCAGCTTGTTTTGTGGGGGCCCAAACGAACCAATAATTTCAGCCACAGTTGTGTTGCAGACCCTGGCGCTGAAATGATTGGTTTGTTAAAGTGTGCATGTCCTGTTTATACAACATAAGGGTGGGTGGGAGGGCCCAAGGACAATTCCATCTTGCACCTCTTTTTTTTCTTTGCATTATGTACAGTTTGAGGCCTAGTTTTTCAAACTGCCATCCTGTCTGCCACTGCAGTATCACACCTAGATGGGTCACGTGTTTGTGCCGCCCACTCGTGTCGCTTAGCATAGTCATCCAGCTACCTCGGTGCAACCTTTTGGACATAAAAACACTATTGTGAGGTGTGAGGTGTTCAGAATAGACTGGAAATTAGTGGAAATTAAGGTTATTGAGGTTAATAATAGCATAGGAGCAGAAAAACCTACAAATTCTGTGATTTTAGCTGATTTTATGCTTTTTTTCAAAAAAATACAGATCCAAAACACAAAACCCAGAACCCAAAACACGGAAGGGTGGTTTTGGCAAAACCAATCCAGATCCAAAACACGAAGAAAGATCCAGATCCAAAAACCAAAACACAAAACACGAAAAGTGGCCGGTGCACACCCCTTATATATATATATATATATATATATATATATAGTAGATTTACAAAGACAGCTGTAGCATACAAACAGTGTATGAGTAGCCATGTCAGCATTCTAAGGGCTCTATTTACTACAATCCGCATTTGTAATGCAGATTGCAGTGTGATATTACCGACTGAATTCGCATTGCGAATTCAGGCAATATTACAGGTATATAATACAAATCCCTTCCAGGGACAGAGCTTGCGATAAAGCTCTGTCCCTGCGAATACCCTCCGCACTCTTATCACTGTATTTTCACAAAAAATAGCGTAATAAGCGCTGACGCATGCGCTGACCGACTGTCGCTTGGCCCAGCCCCCCACAAGCTCTGCCCAAATGGCATGTCTAGCTCCACCTATGGACATATCTATTGAAACTCAGGGATGTGTCCTGCAGTGGCAGGTGAAATCAAATATGTGTAATGCATAAACTAAAATAAAAGCACTGGAGTAATAATTAAAAAAAAGTATATACACATTCCTGCTGGAGACTCCCGAATCAAGGCACAGTCTCCCGATGCCCCAGAAAATTAATTAAAACTAGGGGTGAGCGGGTTCGGATTTCTGAAATCCGAACCCCCCCGAGCCCCCCGATCCGAGGCCGATCCGAGTCAGGCTCGACTTTTCCCGCCTGAATCGGATCTGAAATCGAGGCAAAACGTCATCATCCCGCCTTCCGGGTCTCGCGGATTTTGGATCCTATATAAGGTACCCGCGTCGGCGCCATTTTCTCACTCGGCTGTGGACAGAGAAGAGGGAGGGTGGGAGTTAGGGCTGGCTGGGCTGTGTAGTGTAGTGTAGTGTTGTAGTGTAGTGTAGTGTAGTGCAGTGTAGTGTTGTGCTGTGCTGCGCTGTGCTGCTGTTGTCCATAGGGGCTGTGTCCACTACTTCAAAGTCCATAGGGGCTGACTGGACTGTGTTGTGCAGTCAGTTGTCCATAGGGGCTGTGTCCACTCCAAAGTCCTGTGCAGTGTCCCAGTCCTAAAGGGGTGCTGTAGTGTTGTCCAGGGGGTGCTCTGTCCGTCAGGGGTGCTCCCCCCAAGTGCTAAAAAAAAATAAAAATTCTGTGTTTGTGAATTGTGTGAACTGTGGCTGCACGTGCATCAACAAAGGAGCAGCGCCAAGCGTGCGCCTGTGTCCCATAAGTAAAAGGCCGGCTGGCTTGTCCGTAAAAGGATCCTGTAACCCCCAAAGGGCACTCCAAACAAAATAAAAAAATATATTTTTTTGTGTTTGTGAATTGTGTGCACTGTTGCTGCACGTGCATCAACAAAGGAGCAGTGCCAAGCGTGCCCTGTGTCCCATAAATAAAGGGCCAGCTGGATTGACCGCTAAAGGGTGCTGTAACCCCCAAAGGGCACTCCAAACAAAATAAAAAAATATGTTTTTTTGTGTTTGTGAATTGTGTGCGCAGTAGCCGCACGTGCATCAACAAAGTAGTGCCAAGCGTGCGCCTGTGTCCCATAAATAAAGGGCCGGCTGGATTGACCGCTAAAGGGTGCTGTAATCCCCAAAGGGCACTCCAAACAAAATAAAAAAATATATTTTTTTGTGTTTGTGAATTGTGTGCGCAGTAGCCGCACGTGCATCAACAAAGTAGTGCCAAGCGTGCACCTGTGTCCCATAAATAAAGGGCCGGCTGGATTGACCGCTAAAGGGTGCTGTAACCCCCAAAGGGCACTCCAAACAAAATAAAAAAATATTTTCTGTGTTTGTGAATTGTGTGCGCAGTAGCCGCACGTGCATCAACAAAGTAGTGCCAAGCGTGCGCCTGTGTCATAAGTAAAGGGCCGGCTGGCTTATCCGTTAAAGGGTGCTGTAACCCCCAAAGTACACTCCAAACAAAATAAAAAAATATGTTCTGTGTTTGTGAATTGTGTGTGCAGTAGCCGCACGTGCATCAACAAAGTAGTGCCAAGCGTGCGCCTGTGTCCCATAAATAAAGGGCCGGCTGGATTGACCACTAAAGGGTGCTGTAACCCCCAAAGGGCACTCCAAACAAAATAAAAATATATATTTTTCTGTGTTTGTGAATTGTGTGCACTGTGGCTGCACGTGCATCAATGAAGGAGCAGTGCCAAGCGTGCGCCTGTGTCCCATAAGTAAAAGGCCGGCTGGCTTGTCCGTTAAAGGGTGCTGTAACCCCCAAAGGGCACTCCAAACAAAATAAAAATATATATTTTTCTGTGTTTGTGAATTGTGTGCACTGTGGCTGCACGTGCATCAACGAAGGAGCAGCGCCAAGCGTGCGCCTGTGTCCCATAAGTAAAAGTCTGGCTGGCTTGTCCGTTAAAGGGTGCTGTAACCCCCAAAGGGCACTCCAAACAAAATAAAAAAATATATTTTTCTGTGTTTGTGAATTGTGTGCACTATGGCTGCACGTGCATCAACGAAGGAGCAGCGCCAAGCGTGCGCCTGTGTCCCATAAGTAAAAGGCCGGCTGGCTTGTCCTTTAAAGGGTGCTGTAACCCCCAAAGGGCACTCCAAACAAAATAAAAATATATATTTTTCTGTGTTTGTGAATTGTGTGCACTGTGGCTGCACGTGCATCAACGAAGGAGCAGCGCCAAGCGTGCGCCTGTGTCCCATAAGTAAAAGGCCAGCTGGCTTGTCCGTTAAAGGGTGCTGTAACCCCCAAAGGGCACTCCAAACAAAATAAAAATATATATTTTTCTGTGTTTGTGAATTGTGTGCACTGTGGCTGCACGTGCATCAACGAAGGAGCAGCGACAAGCGTGCGCCTGTGTCCCATAAGTAAAAGGCCGGCTGGCTTGTCCGTTAAAGGGTGCTGTAACCCCCAAAGGGCACTCCAAACAAAATAAAAAAAATTATTTTTCTGTGTTTGTGAATTGTGTGCACTGTGGCTGCACGTGCATCAACGAAGGAGCAGCACCAAGCGTGCGCCTGTGTCCCATAAGTAAAAGGCTGGCTGGCTTGTCCATTAAAGGGTGCTGTAACCCCTAAAGGACACTCCAAACAAAATTAAAAAAAAATGTCTGTGTTTGTGAATTGTGTGCACTGTGGCTGCACGTGCATCAACAAAGGAGCAGCGCCAAGCTTGCGCCTGTGTCCCATAAGTAAAGGGCCAGCTGGCTCATTTGTTAAAGGGTGGTGTAACCCACAAAGTGCACTAGTCTCCAACCAAAATAAAAAATTATTTTCTGTGTTTGTGTGCGCCTTAGCCGCACGTATATATCAATATAACATAAATGGAGGACCAAACTTTCTCAGATAAAAATAAAATAGGGAAAGATCAAGAACCACTTCCACCTAGTGCTGAAGCTGCTGCCACTAGTCATAAACATAGACGATAACATGCCATCAACGTCGTCTGCCAAGGCCGATGCCCAATGTCATAGTAGAGGGCACATACAATCCCAAATGACAAAGTTCAGGAAAATTACCTTGAAAAAAACATTTAAATCATCTGAAGAGAAACGTAAACTTGCCAATATGCCATTTACGACACGGAGTGGCAAGGAATGGCTAAGGTCTTTCCCTATGTTCATGACTAGTGGTTCAGCTTCACATGACGATGGAAGCCCTCCTCCCACTAAAGAAATCAAACGAGTTAAGCTGGCAAAAGCACAGCGAAGAACTGTGCGTTCTAAGAAGATATCACAAATCCCCAAGGAGAGTCCAAGTGTGGTGGTTGCGATGCCTGACCTTCCCAGCACTGGACGGGAAGAGGTGGCTCTTTCCACCATTTGCACGCCCCCTGCAAGTGCTGAAAGGAGCACCCACAGTCCACTTGCTGATATGCAAATTGAAGATGTCACTGTTGAAGTACAACAGGATGAGGATACTGGTGTAGCTGGCGCTGAGGAGGAAGTTGGCAAGGAGGATTCTGATGGTGATGTGGTTTGTTTAAATCAGGCTCCGGGGGAGACAGATGTTCTCCGTGGGATGAAAAAGCCCATCACGGTCATGCCTGGGCAGAAGACCAAACATTCCACCTCTTTGGTCTGGCAGTATTTCTATCCAAATCCTGACAACAACTGTCTTGCCATATGTACCATATGTAAAGGTGGAATAAGTAGGGGTAGGGACGTTAACCACCTAGGAACATCCTCCCTTATACGGCACCTGCAGCGCATTCATAAAAAGTTACTGTCAAGTTCAGAAACTTTGGCTAAGACCGTAAGCAGTCCAGGGACACCAAAATCCCGATGTCCTGTTGTATCCAAGCGCCTGCAAACCACACCGTCAACTCCCTCCTCGTCAATTTCCTCCTTAGTCAGGATCGGAAGTAGTCCTGCAGGCCATGTCACTGGCATGACTGACTCTCCTATCCGGGATTCCTCCGGAGGATCCTGCATTGCTACGCCTCCTGCTGCCGCTGCTGCTGTTGCTGCTGCTGGGAGTCGTTCATCATCCCAGAGAGGAAGTAGGAACACCACTACTTTTACTAAACAATTGACCCTCCAACAGTCCTTAGCGAGGAGGATGAAGTACGACAGCAGTCATCCTGAAGCAAAATGTATAACTGAGGCCTTGACTGCTATGTTGGTGTTAGACGTGCGTCCGGTATCCGCCATTAGTGCAGTGGGATTTAGACAATTGATGGAGGTAGTGTGTCCCCGGTTCCAAATCCCATCTAGATTCCACTTCACTAGGCAGGCGATACCGAGACTGTACAGAAACGTCAGAAAAAGTGTCCTCATTGTCCTGAAAAATGCTGTTGTACCCAATGTCCACTTAACCACGGACATGTGGACAAGTGGAACAGGGCAGACTAAGGACTATATGACTGTGACAGCCCACTGGGTAGATGTATCACCTTACGCAGCAACAGCAGCAGCGTCACCAGTAGCAGCATCTCAGAAACACCAGCTCGTTCCAAGGCAGGCTACGCTGTGTATCACCGGTTTCAGTAAGAGGCACACCGCCGACAACCTCTTAGAGAAACTGAGGGAAATCATCGCCCAGTGGCTTACCCCACTTAGACTCTCCTGGGGATTTGTGATATCTGACAACGCCACCAATATTGTGCGGGCATTACATCTGGCCAAATTCCAGCATGTCCCATGTTTTGCTCACACAATAAACTTGGTGGTGCAGAATTTTCTGAAAAGTGACAGGGGCGTGCAGGAGACGCTTTGGGTGGCCCGAAAAATTTCTGCCCACTTTCGTCATTCAGCGACTGCGTGCCGAAGACTGGAGCACCAGCAAACACTCTTGAACCTGCCCCGCCATCACCTGAAGCAAGAGGTTGTGACGCGGTGGAACTCAACCCTCTATATGCTTCAGAGGATGGAGGAGCAGCAAAAGGCCATTCAAGCCTATACATCCACCTATGACATAGGCAAAGGAGGGGGTATGCACCTGACTCAAGTGCAGTGGAGAATGATTTCCGTGTTGTGCAAGGTTCTCCAGCCCTTCGAACTTGCCACATGTGAAGTCAGTTCAGACACTGCCAGCTTGAGTCAGGTCATTCCCCTCATCAGGCTTTTGCAGAAGCAGCTGGAGAAAGTGAAGGAGGAGCTAAGACGGAGCGATTCCGCTTGGCATGTGGGACTTGTGGATGAAGCCCTTCATTCGCTTTGCCAGGATTCCAGGGTGGTCAATCTGTTGAAATCAGACCACTACATTTTGGCCACCGTGCTCGATCCTAGGTTTAAAGCCTATGTGGTGTCTCTCTTTCCGGCCGACACAAGCCTGCAGAGGTGCAAAGACCTGCTGGTGAACACACTGTCAGCTGAAGCGGAACGTGACACGTCAACAGCTCCTTCTTCATTTTCTCCCGCAACTGGGGCTGCCAGGAAAAAACTTAGGTATCTTAAGCAACCCGCTGGTGGTGATGCAGGGCAGGCAGGACCAAGTTTGGAAATCTGGTCCGGACTGAAGGACCTGGCAACAATTTCTGACATGTCTACTGTCACTACATATGATACTGTCACCATTGACAGAATGGTGAAGGATTACATCGGTGACAGCATCCAAGTAGGCATGTCGGACAGTCCATACCTGTACTGGCAGGAAAAAGAGGCAATTTGGAGGCCCCTGTACAAACTGGCTCTATTTTACCTGAGTTGCCCCCCCTCCAGTGTGTACTCCAAAAGAGTGTTTAGTGCAGCCGGGAACCTTGTCAGCGAAAGGCGTAGGAGGTTGCTTCCACAAAATGTGGAGAAGATGATGTTCATAAAAATTAATTATCAACTCTTCCAGGGAGACCAGCCTCCAGAACGTACAGAGGGACCAGTGGTGGTGGATTCAAGTGGGGACGAGTTAATACTCTGTGAGGATGAGGATGTACACAACACTAAAGAGGGTGAGGAATCGGTGGATGAGGAGGATGAGGACGACATCTTGCCTCCGTAGAGCCAGTTTGTGCAGGGACAGATTAATTGCCAGCTTGTTTTGTGGGGGCCCAAATGAACCAATCATTTCAGCCACAGTTGTGTGGCAGACCCTGGCGCTGAAATGATTGCTTTGTTAAAGTGTGCATGTCCTGTTTATACAACATAATCCCAAGGACAATTCCATCTTGCACCTCTTTTTTTTCTTTGCATTATGTACAGTTTGGGGCCTAGTTTTTCAAACTGCCATCCTGTCTGCCACTGCAGTATCACTCCTAGATGGGTGACGTGTTTGTGCCGCCCACTCGTGTCACTTAGCATAGTCATCCAGCTACCTCGGTGCAACCTTTTGGTCATAAAAACACTATTGTGAGGTGTGAGGTGTTCAGAATAGACTGGAAATTAGTGGAAATTAAGGTTATTGAGGTTAATAATAGCATAGGAGCAGAAAAACCAACACATTCTGTGATTTTAGCTGTTTTTATGCTTTTTTAAAAAAACATACAGATCCAAAACACAAAACCCAGAACCCAAAACACGGAAGGGTGGTTTTGGCAAAACCAATCCAGATCCAAAACAAGAAGAAAGATCCAGATCCAAAACCAAAACACAAAACACGAAAAGTGGCCGGTGCACACCCCTAATATATATATATATATATAACCAAGTACTATACACAGCGCTACACCCAAAGTATTCTGAATGTCCACAAATTTATATAAAATCTTGTTCCTCATCAAGTACACTTCTCCACATAAAGGTGGCAGCTGGATGTTCCCCAAAACGGACCGGAAGCATGAGAACAAAAGCGCCTTATAGTGTAGTAGTATCAAACTACAGGATTTTTTCCAATAACCTACATATATATGCGTACCCTTAGGATTACATGTGCAGACATATAGAAGGGTTCTTGGATCTCCTCAGTTTTTCTTTTTCGACAGAGTCCCTCTTATTTGCTCTCTCGTATTAGTTTGATTATATCAAATCAGTATAATGGGGAGAAAAGAAGCTTTCATGGTGTAGTACTATTAAAAATGTATTCCACACACCACACACAGTAAACATATAGAAAACACAATTACAATTTAAAAGTTCTTTAAGAACTTATCTCAAGTGGCTGTACCTAGCCAAGTCAGGTATCTGCATCACCACGTCCCTTGATCTCTACGCGTTTCACCTCTTACGCTTTTCCAGCTGGGCTTCCTCAGGAGATACCTGACCTGGCTATGTACAGCCACTGTCGAGAAAGAAAAACTGAGGAGGAGATCCAAGAACCCTTCTATATGCCTGCACATGTAATCCTAAGGGTACGCATATATATGTAGGTTATTGGAAAAAATCCTGTAGTTTGATACTACTACACTATAAGGCGCTTTTGTTCTCATTCTTGTTTTTCATATATATATATATACTGTATATATAACAATCCAGAATTTACGCACTCCACAAATTTACGGATTCTAAGGATTAATTCTTCAGGTGCCAAGGCTGAAGCGCAGATTATTGAAATGACTGACCGATTTCTCACTGGTGGATATTCAATCACTACAATACATAGGTGCCTTAATAAGGCAAAAGTTCGGCACTCACAAGCACGTTTATTCAGGGTCCTAAGATTGATCCAACTAGGATATTATTTTCGAGTACATTTGATACAACCTCACACCATTCTCGTCATATCATGAAGAAACACTGGCCTATTGTTTCATCTGACCCTATGCTGGGAGCACTTGGCCACACCCCGCCTCTATGTGTGTATAGACGAGACCCAAATTTACGTGATCATGCATCGCACTTTGAGACCTTGGGGTAAATTTACTAAGAATCGAGTTTGGTCGAGATGACAATCTCGGGTGAGTTTAGGCATGTTTTCATCTCACAAATTTACTAAAGGCAAACTCGGGTGAGTTACAGAGAGATTTCTCTAATCTCACTCGTAAAACACGGGCGAGTTAGCAAACTTGAATCTTATCACCATCAGCCAAAATCTGAAGTCATTTTCACCTAAAACATACCTAAAACATACATGTTGCAAATTTACCAAAAATCGAGATTAGAATCTCGGGTGAGATGCCTGCAAACTCGCTGCCAAATTGACGTTTTAAGCACTCCTCTCCAGATCTGCGAGTTTTGCTGAAACATATACAAATCAATATTTTTTTATTTATTTTCCTTGTTGATATTTAATTTTCTGAAAAGAATGACATGAGCCTCCCCCCCCAAACACTAACCAGCCCCGGACTTGCCAGCCTGTCCTGGTACCTAAAATTACAGGGAACAAAATGAGTAGAGTTCTACCGTAAATTGGTACCAGCACCTGGCTGCAGGGCCAGTCCTGGCTTTAATTATAGGGGGAAAAAATTTGCATAGGGGTACCCCTATAATTAAAACCAGCCCTGAACCCTTTCTAGCGAGGGGCTGATGTCACAGCCAGGGGTGCCCTTTCACTGGCCCCCCTGCCGCAGCATCAGTTCTGACCACTAGTCAGTCAAGGCCACATGGACAAATCAGGATGTAAACAACAATGTCCATAACATAATGTAGTTTATGCTTTATCTGAATTTTTCTGCCACTGTGGGGATGGGCAAATGAGGGACCAGTAAGTAGTGACCGACATGTCATACAATTAGTATATCTGAAACAACCGGTCTTGGCTACAGGAAGCCAGGAATTCTGTTTGGCTACAGGGGGTAAATTTACTAAGAATTGAGTTTGGTCGAGTTGTGTTTTTTTAAAACTCGATTTGCATCGCCAAAACTCGGGTGAGTTTTGCAAATTTACTAAGAAGCGAGTTTAGCTGAAAGTGAGTTTTTCGATGGTGAAGCAAATCGAGATTTCTCGCCCGAGTTGCAAGTGAAGATAAGATTTCTCACTCAAATTGCAAGTGAAGATGAGATTTCTCACCCGAATTGCAAGTGAAGATGAGATTTCTCACCCGAGATTGCAGTGTTTTCTCTCTGCAAATCTCTCCCGAGCTAGCAGCCTGCACATATCAGTGAGACATGTGCTGACTGCTTGTGTTGTACCTGTAAAAAAACGGGTTTTTTTCCTAAAAAAAATTACGTGAAAAAGACTTACCAGCCCCGAACTTGCCAGCCTGTCCTGGTTCTTAATTTATAGGGAAAAAATGTGTAGGGTTCCACTGTAAATTACGAACCAGCACCAGGCAGCAGGGACAGAGCTGGTTTTAAATATACGTAGAAAAATAATTACGCGAGGTTCCACGTATATTTAAAACCAGCCCTGGACCCTTTCTAGAGGGGGCTGATACCACAGCCAGGGGTGCCCTTTCACCGGGTCCCTTAGCCGCAGCATCAGTCCTGACTGCTAGTCAGCCCAGGCCAGGGATCCCTGGGGAGTTGAGTACCCCTTCAGTAAATAGGTACCCCTCTCCAGGGCATCCCTGGCCTAGGCTGATAGCCTGGGGCTATCCCCGCCACCCCTGGGCGGTGGGTGGCGGGTTGATAGTGTAGGTGTAGTGTAAAATGAGAAATAACAACATTATCTTTACAGTGGAACTACAGGTCCCTGCAAGCCTCCCCCGCATGCTGGTACTTGGAGAACCACAAGTACCAGCATGCGGGGCATTAAGGGCCCACTGGTATGTGTAGTTCACCTGTAATGAAATGTGTAAAAAAACACAACACACACCGTGAGAATAAACTTTTATTACATACATATATACACACACACACTTACCTGCTGCCAGATGTTCACGTCCCCTTCTCAACGTAAAGTTTCCATTCAAAATACCAGAAAAAATATATGCTCCCACTTTGAATCCAGAAGGAAAGAAGGTGAATGTGCCGCTCTGCCTACAAGGGTGGGATTCAAATACCAGTACTGATCACATACAGTACATACAGAATTTGGACTATTTTTTGAATATCGGAGGTGCGAAATCTGCTAGTTTTTGCTGAGAACCAAGTATTTCCTAAGAATATCCATCGTTCCAGTTTATTTGAGACCAATTGGAACTTACAATATGTATTCCTTTATGTGAAGGCACGGAGATTAACCCCTGAAGAAGTCTCCAAGGAGACGAAACATGTAGGGAACTGTGTTTTTGATCCTAATTTAGTGACTACATCACTACGAATACATGCTTTAACCTAAGGGTGAATCGTCCATGTTCAATTATGGAATCCTGTAAACCTAATCGGCACTGTCTTAAATTGTATTGGTACTGTACAAATGTTTTTTAATTGAATTATGTTTTTATAAGGGTGTCAACAGCTTTTTGTCCACAAAAACTATTAGGTTTTTATATGTGAATGTTTTTATACTTCAATAGTAGTATTTTGAAGTGTTTATTCAGAATGGCCTTTTCTTTATTAATTCTCCTGTATAAACTATAAAGTTATTCAAGCACTTTCTCACACCTTTTTTTTTATCTCTATTATCCAGTCCCACTAGCAGGGGCACTGTATGAGTAGGGAGCTGCTAGGTTTAGTTATCTGTATAGGCACAGGATAAGGGTGGTTTGTATAATATATATATATATATATATATATATATTAGAGATGTTCGCCGACCCCAGTTTTTTTGTTTTGGTTTTGGATCTGGATCTCCCTTGGTTTGGAATCTGGATTGGTTTTGCCAAAACCTCACCTCCGTGTTTTGTTTCCGAGTTTTGGTTTTGGATCTGGATTTTTTTTCTTAAGAAATAAAAAAAACAGCTAAAATCAAATAAAATTGGCCTTTTTTTGTTCCTACAGTATTAATAACCTCAATAACATTTATTTCCACTCGTTTCCAGTCAATTTTGACCACCTCACAGCTCACAATATTGATTTTTTTTCATCTAGTTAAAGGGCCAAAAGGTTGCATCCAGCTTTCTGGCTCAAAACTGATTGATATAATTATTAATAAAGTTGAGGACTGTGCAAAGATGATGGTTGGGATACCCTTGAGGATTTAAGAATTGATAGTTGGTGCAGCCACTTGTTGTAAAATTGATAGTAAATTCATTAAAAAACAATTCATTGGTGCAGCCCCTGGCTGTAAAATTGATAATAAATAAATTAAAAACAATTCATTGGCGCAGCCCCGGGCTGAATAATTAATAAAAAGAAATTCATTGGTGCAGCCCCTGGCTGTAAAAACTGATAATAAATAAATTAAAAAACAATTAATTGGTGCAGCCCCAGGCTGAATAATTAATAATAAAAAGACATTCATTGGTTCAGCCCCTGGCTGTAAAATTGATAAAAATAAATAATTTAAAAAACAATTCATTGGTGCAGCCCTAGGCTGAATAATTAATAATATAAAAAAATTCATTGGTGCTGCCCCTGGCTGTAAAATTAATAATAAATTAATTTAAAAACAATTCATTGGTGCAGCCCCTGGCTGAATAATTAATAGTAATTTAATTAAAAAAGTAAAAAAAACAATTCATTGGGTGCAGCCCATGGCTGGATAATTAATAAAAAGAAATTCATTGGTGCAGCCCCTGGCTGTTAAATTGATCATAAATTAATTTAGAAACAAATCGTTGGTTCCTAACCCAACCATAACATTAATTTAAAATGTCAGGCAGCAATGTTCCAACCATCACATAATGGAAAGGAAAAAGGTCCAAGATGGAATAGTCCTTGGGCCCTCCCACCCACCCTTATGTTATATACAAAACAGGACATTCACAGTTTAACAAACCAATCACTTTAGCGACAAGGACTGCCAATTGTGGCTCAAATGATTGGTTTGTTGGGACCCCCATAAAACAAGCTGACAATGTGCATTGAACATGGAAATGATCCCATACACAAACTGGCTTTACATTACAAGTTGTCGTCATCCTCGCTCTCGTCATCCCCATCAGTGTGTACATCCTTTTCTTCACACAATATTAATTCATCCCCACTGGAATCCACCTTAGGCGCCTCTGTAATTTTTTTATGTAATTGTTGGTAGTGGTCTTCCTTGTGGAATTTGTAATTCATTTTAATGAACATCATCTTTTCCACATTTTGAGGAAGTAACCTCCTATGCCGATCACTGACAAGGTTGCCAGCTGCACTGAAAACTCTTTCAGAATACACTGGAGGGTGGGCAAGTAATGCAAAGCCAGTTTGTGTATGGGACTTCAAATTGCCTCTTTTTCTTGCCAGTACTGAAAGGGACTGCCTGACATGCCTATTAGGATGTTATCTCTGAAATAGTCCTCCACCATTCTGTGAATGGAGACCTTATCACAAATAGTCACGGTAGACATGTCACTAATAGGCAGTTCTCTCAGGCCCAACCAGATGTCATTTTTTGGTGAACGATCTGCATGACCAGCAGGCATTCTGTAAGGAAAATTTAGTTTTTCCTGGCAGCTGCAGAAACTGGAGGAGATGATGGCATTTCACATGCGGCTGCAGCTGACAATTTTTTTACCAACAGCTCTTTGCATAGTTTTAAATTTCGGTCTGTTGGAAAAAAACTCACAAGGTAGGACTTAAACCTATAATCCAGAATGGTCGCCAAAATATATTTCTCAGATTTCAATAGATTGACGACTCTTGCATCAAGGGCTTGATCCACCAGTCCAACATACTTTGCACAATCGCTCCGTTTCAGCTCCTCCTTCAGTTTCTCCAGCTGTGTTTGCAAAAGTCTGATGAGGGGAATGACCTGACTCAAGCTGGCAGTGTCTGAACTAACTTCACGTGTGGCAAGTTCAAAGGGTTTGAGAACTTTGCACAACACAGAAATTATTCTCCACTGTGCTTGAGTAAGGTGCATTCCCCCTCCACGGCCTATGTCATAGGCCGTTGTATAGCCCTGGATGGCCTTTTGCTGTTCCTACATCCGCTGAAGCATATAGAGGGTAGAATTCCAACGAGTTGCTACCTATTGCTTCAGCTGATGGCAGGGCAAATTTAACAGTACCTGCTAGTCATGCAGTCTTCGACAAGTGGTTGCTGAATGTCTAAAATGTCCAGATATTTTGTGGGCCACCGAGAGCATCTCCTGCACGACTGTGTCAGTTTTTAAAAAATGTTGCACCACCAAATTAATTATGTGAGCAAAACATGGGACATGTTGGAATTCACCCACATGTAATGCTCTCACAATATTGGTGGCATTGTCCGAAATCACAAATCCCAAGGAGAGTCCAAGTGGGGTAAGCCATTTAGTAATGATTTTCCTGAGTTTTTCTCCTGAGTTTTTCTAAGAGGTTCTCAGCAGTATGCCTCTTAGTGAAACCAGTTATACAAAGAATAGTCTGCCTCTGTATCAGCTGTCTTTTGGTAGATGTTGCTGCTGCAGGCAATACACCTACCCAGTGGGCTGTCACAGTCATGTAATCCTTAGTTTTCCCTGTCCCACTTGTCCATATATCAGTGGTCAAGTGGACAGTGGGTACAACGGCATTTGTGAGGACATTAATAAGGTTTTTTTAATGTCCTTGTACAGACTTGGAATTGCTGTTCTAGCAAAGTGGATCTGGTAGCAAGGACACAGGACCTCAATTAACTGTTGAAAACCCACTGCAGTAATGGCGGATACTGGACGCACATCTAAAATCAGCATAGCTGTTATGGCGTCAGTAAGTCACTGTCAAACTTGGTGATTGCTGTCATACATGTTTACACTTGCAAATGATTGTTTGACAGTTAATTGTTTTTTGGAGGATACACTACAAGTAGTCTTAATCCTGGTCCCCTTCTGGGATGAAGATCCACTCACAGCAGCAGCAACAGGTGTAGTTATCAAGGATCCTTCTGAGGGATTAGGGATAGGAGAGGAGTAACTCATGCTTTGGATGCAGCAGGACTACTCCCAATGACGAATGAGGATGTTGCAGGTGTTAGTGTTGGAGATTGAAGGCACTTGGATCCCACAGAGAGGGAGCAGATAGGTGACACTGGACTTGTTACATTTTGAGTTTTGGAACTTGGCGACATACACTTTGATATTTGATGAATGCGCTCCAAGTGACGTAACAAGAAAGAGGTTCCTAGGTGGTTTAGGTCCCTCCCTCTACTTATTCTTGCTTGGCAATGGTTACATATGTCTTGACAACTGTTTTCTGGATTGGGGTGGAAATAATTATTTTGCCCCGGCATGACAACAATGGGCTTTGGCTTTTTCAATCCATGGACAACAGCTGTTGCCTTACTTACACAAAGGACATCCTCAGCATCAACATCCTCATCACCAACATCTTTATTATCTTTAGCACCTTCAAATACCAAAATATTCTCCTCCTCCATGTGCAATTCCACAGAAGCATCCTCATTGACTACATCTGCAAGATGTTGACTGCCCTTCCCCACATTTACAGAGGGCACACAAATGTTGGAACTTGGAGGATCCTCCAGTACACTAGTATTTAGGTCTGGTTCACACATGGCAACCGCGGACACTTTCACTCTCCTCGAGGATTTGTGATTTTGATTTCTCAGGGCACACAGTTGGTTTTTCCGGAGCTGTCTTACTCTTCTTAACAACTTTCAATTTTTTAATGGCATCACCACTACTACTACAAGCAGAAGGGCTATCAGAACAGCAGTCATCATAAATAAAGGCCAAGGTCTTATCCTTTCCTTGCCACTTTGAGTAGAGAATGGCATATTGCCAATTTTTTGTTTATCTAAAGGCAACTTGCCTTTTGATTTTTTTTTCTTTACTGCAGTAAAAGTAGCTTTACCATATCCATGGCGTGCCTTACGCCCTGGTGCATGGGCCTTCATAGAGGACGAGGTAGTTGATGGCCTTGCATCATCATGATGACTGCTGGTGGCAGCTACAACATGGGGTTCTTGTCCTAGCTCTCCTGTCATGTGATGGCCCTCCATTTTTCTGTGGTCTTGAAGCAGTGTCACAAGCACCAATAGTGTAGCCAAGGTGCGGTTACAAAATTCATACAAATGCAGTTGTGCGCACACAGAAAACAATAGACAAAAGACACTATTTTTTTTTTCTTGGGTCCAGAACTTGGGCCCAGAGCACAGATTAATGATGACTAGAGTCAGGCAGCACTAGGTTGCAACTTGCATTGCTGGCTATATCTTGTTCTTGTGCTGCTAAGCCTAACATGCACACACACAAAAAAATTAGACAAAAAAATACACTATTCGTTTTATTTTTTTTTTCGGGTCCAGAACATGGGTCCAGAGCACAGATTGATGATGACTAGAGTCAGGCAGCACTAGGTTGCAACTTGCGTTGCTGCTTTATCTTGTGCGGCTAAGCCTAACGCACACACAGAAAAAAATAGACAAAAGACACTTTTTTTTTCATTTTTGGGTAGAGAACTTGGGCCCAGAGCACAGATTGAGAACGACTGGAGTCGGGCAGCACTAGGTTGCAACTTGCATTGCTGTATCTTGTGCGGCAAAGCCTTACACGCACACACAGAAAAAAATAGGCAAAAGACACTATTTTTTATTTAATTTTTTAGGGACCAGAACTTGGGCCCAGAGCACAGAATAATGATGACTGGAGTCAGGCAGCACTAGGTTGCATTGCTGTATCTTCTGCGGCTAAGCCTAACAAGCACATACAGAAAACAAATAGACAAAAGACACTTTTTTGGGTGGTTTCGGGTCCAGAACTTGGGCCCAGAGCACAGATTGATGATGAATTGAGTCGGGCAGAACTAGGTTGCAACTTGCGTTCCTGCATTATCTTGTGCGGCTAAGCCTAACGTGCACATAGAAAAAAAATAGACAAAGGACACTTTTTTGGGGGGGGGTCCAGAACTTGGGCCCAGAGCACAGATTGATGATGACTGGAGTCGGGCAGCACTAGGATGCAACTTGCGTTGCTGTATCTTGTGCGGCTAAGCCTAACAAGCACACACAGAAAAAAAATAGACAAAAGACACTACTTTTTGGGGGGTTTCGGGTCCAGAACTTGGGCCCAGACCACAGATTGATGATGACTAGAGTCAGGCAGCACTAGGTTGCAACTTGCATTGCTGCTTTATCTTGTGCGGCTAAGCCTAACACGCACACACAGAAAAAAATAGACAAAAGACACTTTTTTTTCTATTTTGGGTCCAGAACTTGGGCCCAGAGCACAGATTGATGATGACTGGAGTCGGGCAGCACTAGGTTCCAACTTGCATTGCTGTATCTTGTGCTGCTAAGCCTAACACGAACACACAGAAAAAAAATAGACAAAAGACTATTTTTAATTTTTTTGGGCCCAGAACTTGGGCCCAGAGCACAGGTTGATGATGACTGGAGTCGGGCAGCACTAGGTTGCATTCCTGCATCTTCTGCGGCTAAGCCGAACATGCACACACAGAAAAAAAATGGACAAAATACACTATTTTTTATTTTATTTCTTGGGGTCTAGAACTTGGGCCCAGAGCATAGATTGATGATGACTGGAGTCGGGCAGCACTAGGTTGCATTGCCGTACCTTGTGCGGCAAAGCCTAACACGCACAAACAGAAAAAAATAGACAAACGACACTATGTTTTTTGGGGGGGGTTTAGTTCCAGAACTTGGGACCAGAGCACAGATTGATGACGACTGGAGTCGGGCAGCACTAGGTTGCAACTTGCGTTCCTGCTTTATCTTGTGCGGCTAAGCCTAAAGTGCACACAGAAAAAAATAGACAAAATAAACTTTTTTTTTTCTTTTTCGGGTCTTGAACTTGAGCCCAGAGCATAGATTGATGGTGACTGGAGTCGGGCAGCACTAGGTTGCGTTGTTGTATCTTGTGCGGCAAAGCCTAACACGCACACACAGAAAAAAATTGACAAAAGAACACATTTTTGGGGGGGAGTTTGGGTCCAGAACTTGGGCCCAGAGCACAGATTGGCGATGACTGGAGTCGGGCAGCACTAGGTTGCAACTTGCTTGCTGTATCTTGTGCGGCTAAGCCTAACGCGAACACACAGAAAAAAAATAGACAAAAGATACTACTTTTTTTGGGGGGTCCAGTACTTGGGCTCAGAGCACAGGTTGATGACGACTGGAGTCGGGCAGCACTAGGTTGCATTGCTTTATCTTGTGCGGCTAAGCCTAACATGCACACACAAAAATAAAAAAGACAAAAGACACTTTTTTTTTTTTCGGATCCAGAACTTGGGGCCAGAGCACAAATTGATGACGACTGGACTCGGGCAGCACTAGGTTGCATTCCTGTATCTTGTGCGGCTAAGCCAAACATGCACACACAGAAAAAATATAGACAAAGGACACTATTTTTTATTTTATTTTTTCGGGGCCAGAACTTGGGCCCAGAGCACAGATTGATGACGACTGGAGTCAGGCAGCACTAGGTTGCAACCTGCGTTGCTGCTTTATCTTGTGCGGCTAAGCCAAACATGAAAACAAAGAAAAAAAATAGACAAAAGACACTTTTTTTTTTTTTTTAGGGTCCAGAATTTGCGCCAAGAGCACAGAATGATGACGACTGGAGCCGGGCAGCACTAGCTTGCAACTTGCATTGCTGTATCTTGTGCGGCTAAGCCTAACACGAACACATAGAAAAAAAATAAACAAAAAAAACTATTTTTTTTTTTTGGGCCCAGAACTTGGGCCCAGAGCACATATTGATGATGACTGGAGTCGAGCAGCACTAGGTTGCATTGCTGTTTCTTGTGCTGCTTAGCCAAACACGCACACATAGAAAAAATAGACAAAACACACTACTTTTTGGGGGGTTTCGGATCCAGAACTTGGGCCCAGAGCACAGATTGATGACGACTGGAGTCGGGTAGCACAAGGTTGCGTTGCTGTATCTTGTGCAGCTAAGCTTAATATGCACACACAGAAAAAAAATAGACAAAAGACACTACTTTTTTGGGGGGGTTTAGGTCCAGAACTTGGGACCAGAGCACAGATTGATGATGACTGGAATTGGGCAGCACTAGGTTGCAACTTGCGTTCCTGCTTTATCTTGTGCGGCTAAGCCTAACGTGCACACAGTAAAAGAATAGACAAAATAAACCTTTTTTTTTGCTTTTATGGGTCCAGAACTTGGGCCCAGAGCACAGATTGATGACGACTGGAGTCGGGCAGAACTAGGTGGTAACTTGCGTTGCTGCTTTTTTTTGTGCAGCTAAGCCTAACATGCACACACAGAAAAAAATAGACAAAAGACACTTTTTTTAATTTTTTGGGTCAAGAACTTGGGCCCAGAGCACAGATTGATCATGACTGGAGTCGGGCAGCACTAGGTTGCAACTTGCGTTGCTGTGTCTTGTGCGGCTAAGCCTTACACGAACACACAGAAAAAAAATAGATAAAAGACTATTTTTTATTTTTTTGGGCCCAGAACTTGGGCCCAGAGCACAGATTGATGACGACTGGAGTCGGGCAGCACTAGGTTGCATTCCTGTATCTTGTGCAGCTAAGCCAAACATGCACACACAGAAAAACAATAGACAAAAGACACTATTTTTTATTTTATTTTTTCCGGTCTAGAACTTGGGCCCAGAGCACAGATTGATGACGACTGGAGTCAGGCAGCATTAGGTTGCAACTAGCGTTGCTGCTTTATCTTGTGCAGCTAAGCCAAACATGCAAACACAGAAAAAAAATAGACAAAAGACACTTTTTTTTTTCTTTTTCAGGTCCAGAACTTGGGCCCAGAGCACAGATTGATGACGACTGGAGTCGTGTAGCACTAGGTTGCAACTTGCGTTGCTGCTTTATCTTGTGCAGCTAAGCCTAACACGCACACACAGAAACAAATTGACAAAAGACACTTTTTTTTTCTTTTTTGGTTCCAGAACGTGGGCCCAGAGCACAGATTGATCACGATTGGAGTCGGGCAGCACTAGGTTGCGTTGCTGTATCTTGTGCGGCTAAACCGAACATGCACACACAGAAAAAAAATAGACAAAAGACACTACTTTTTGGAGGGGTTTTAGGTCCAGAACTTGGGACCAGAGCACAGATTGATAACGACTGAAGTCGGGCAGAACTAGGTTGCAACTTGCGTTGCTGCTTTATCTTGTGCAGCTAAGCCTAACACGCACACACAGAAAAAAATAGACAAAAGACACTTTTTTTTTTCTTTTTCAGGTCCAGAACTTGGGCCCAGAGCACAGATTGATGACGACTGGAGTCGTGTAGCACTAGGTTGCAACTTGCGTTGCTGCTTTATCTTGTGCAGCTAAGCCTAACACGCACACACAGAAACAAATTGACAAAAGACACTTTTTTTTTCTTTTTTGGGTCCAGAACGTGGGCCCAGAGCACAGATTGATCACGATTGGAGTCGGGCAGCACTAGGTTGCGTTGCTGTATCTTGTGCGGCTAAACCGAACATGCACACACAGAAAAAAAATAGACAAAAGACACTACTTTTTGGAGGGGTTTTAGGTCCAGAACTTGGGACCAGAGCACAGATTGATAACGACTGAAGTCGGGCAGAACTAGGTTGCAACTTGCGTTGCTGCTTTATCTTGTGCAGCTAAGCCTAACACGCACACACAGAAAAAAATAGACAAAAGACACTTTTTTTTTCATTTTTGGGTCCAGAACGTGGGCCCAGAGCACAGATTGATCACGATTGGAGTCGGGCAGCACTAGGTTGCGTTGCTGTATCTTGTGCGGCTAAGACTAACATGCACACACAGAAAAAAAATAGACAAAAGACACTACTTTTTGGGGGGGGTTTAGTTCCAGAACTTGGGACCAGAGCACAGATTGATGACGACTGGAGTCGGGCAGCACTAGGTTGCAACTTGCGTTCCTGCTTTATCTTGTGTGGCTAAGTCTAACGTGCACACAGAAAAAAAATAGACAAAATAAACTTTTTTTTTGCTTTTTTGGGTCCAGAACTTGGGCCCAGAGCACAGATTGATGACGACTGGAGTCGGGCAGCACTAGGTTCCATTCCTGTATCTTGTGCGGCTAAGCCAAACATGCACACACAGAAAAACAATAGACAAAAGACACTATTTTTTATTTAATTTTTTCGGTTCTAGAACTTGGGCCGAGAGCACAGATTGATGACGACTGGAGTCAGGCAGCATTAGGTTGCAACTAGCATTGCTACTTTATCTTGTGCGGCTAAGCCAAACATGCAAACACAGAAAAAAAATAGACAAAAGACACTTTTTTTTTTCTTTTTCGGGTGCAGAACTTGGGCCCAGTGCACAGATTGATGACGACTGGAGTTGGGCAGAACTAGGTTGCAACTTGCATTGCTGCTTTTTCTTGTGCAGCTAAACCTAACACGCACACACAGAAAAAAATAGACAAAAGACACTTTTTTTTATTTTTTGGGTCCAGAACTTGGGCCCAGAGCACAGACTGATCATGACTGGAGTAGGGCAGCACTAGGTTGCAACTTGCGTTGCTTTATCTTGTGCGGGTAAGCCTAACACGATCACACAGTAAAAAAATAGACAAAAGACTATTTTTTTTTTTCGAGCCCAGAACTTGGGCACAGACCACATATTGATGACGACTGGAGTCGAGCAGTACTAGTTTGCATTGCTGTATCTTGTGCGGTTAAGCCAAACACGCACACACAGAAAAAAATAGACAAAAGACACTAATTTTTGGGGGGTTTCGGGTCCAGAACTTGGGCACAGAACACAGATTGATGACGACTGGAGTCGTGTAGCACTAGGTTGCGTTGCTGTATCTTGTGTGGCTAAGCCGAACATGCACACGCAGAAAAAAAATAGACAAAAGACACTACTTTTTGGGGGGGTTTAGGGTCCAGAACTTGGGACCAGAGCACAGATTGATGACGATTGGAGTCGGGCAGTACTAGGTTGCAACTTGCGTGCCTGCTTTATCTTGTGCGGCTAAACCTAACGTGCACACAGAAAAAAATAGGCAAATTAAAAAAAAAAAAATTTCGGGTCCAGAACTTGGGCCCAGAGTACAGCTTGATAATGACTGGAGTCAGACAGAACTAGGTTGCAACTTGCGTTGCTGCTTTATCTTGTGCAGCTAAGCCTAACACGCACACACAGAAAAAAATAGACAAAAGACACTTTTATTTTCTTTTTTTGGGTCCAGAACTTGGGTCCGGAGCACAGATTGATGACGACTGCAGGCGGGCAGCACTAGGTTGCAATTTGTGTTGCTGTATCTTGTGCGGCTAAGCCTAACACGAACACACAGAAAAAAATTATACAAAAGTCAATTTTTTTTTCTTTGGGCCCAAAACTTGGGCCCAGAGCACTTATTGATGACGACTGGAGTCGGGCAGAACTAGGTTGCAACTTGCGTTGCTGCTTTATCTTGTGCAGCTAAGCCTAACACGCACACACAGAAAAAAATACACAAAAGACACTGTTTTTTTCTTTTTTAGGTCCAGACCTTGGGCCCAGAGCACAGATTGATGACGTCTGGAGTCGGGCAGCACTAGGTTGCATCCCTGTATCTTGTGCGGCTAAGCCAAACATGCACACACAGAAAAAATATAGACAAAAGACACTATTTTTTATTTTATTTTTTCGGGTACAGAACTTGGGCCCAGAGCACAGATTGATGACAACTGGAGTCAGGCAGCACTAGGTTGCAACTTGCGTTGCTGCTTTATCTTGTGCGGCTAAGCCTAACATGCAAACACAGAAAAAAAATAGACAAAAGACACTTTTTTTTTTCTTTTTCAGGTCCAGAACTTGGGCCCAGAGCACAGATTGATGACGACTGGAGTTGGGCAGCACTAGGTTGCAATTTGTGTTGCTGTATCTTGTGCGGCTAAGCCTAACATGAACACACAGAAAAAGAATATACAAAAGACAATTTTTTTTTTTCGGGCCAAGAACTTGGGCCCAGAGCACAGATTGATGACGACTGGAGTCGGGCAGCACTAGGTTGCGTTGCTGTATCTTGTGCGGCTAAGCCTAACACGCACACACAGAAAAATAATAGACAATAAACACGATTTTTTGTTTTATTTTTTCGGGTCCAGAAATTGGGCCCAGACCACAGTTTGATGATGACTGGAGTCAGGCAGAACTAGGTTGCAACTTGCGTTGCTGTATCTTGTGCAGCTAAGCCTCACATGCACACACAGAAATAAAATAGACAAAATACACTTTTTTTAGGGGGGGGGTCCAGAACTTGGGCCCAGAGCACAGATTGATGACGACTGGAGTTGGGCAGTAATAGGTTGCGTTGCTGTATCTTGTGCGGCTAAGCCTAACACGCACACACAGAAAAAATATAGACAAAAGACACTATTTTTTATTTTATTTTTTCGGGTGCAGTACTTGGGCCCAGAGCACAGATTGATGATGACTAGAGTCAGGCAGCACTAGTTTGCAACTTGCGTAGCTGCTTTATCTTGTGCAGCTAAGCCTAACGCGCACACACAGAAAAAAATAGACAAAAGACACTTTGTTTTTTTCGGGTCCAGATCTTGGGCCCAGAGCACAGATTGATGACAACTGTAGTCAGGCAGCACTAGGTTGTAAATTGCGTTGCTGCTTTATCTTGTGTGGCTAAGCCTAACACGCACACACAGAAAAAAAATAGACAAAAGACACTACTTTTTGGGGGGGGTTCGGGTCCAGAACTGGGGCCCAGAGCACAGATTGATGATGACTGGAGTCAGGCAGCACTAGGTTGCAACTTGCGTTGCTGTATCTTGTGCGGCTAAGCCTCACATGCACACACAGAAATTAAAAAGACAAAAGACACTATTTTTTTTTCGGTTCCAGAACTTGGGCCCAGAGCACAGATTGATGAGGACTGGAGTCGGGCAGCACTAGGTTGCATTCCTGTATCTTGTGCGGCTAAGCCAAACATACACACACAGATAAAATATAGACAAAAGACACTATTTTTTATTTTATATTTTCGGGTCCAGTACTTGGGCCCAGAGCACAGATTGATGACGACTAGAGTCAGGCAGCACTAGGTTGCAACTTGCGTAGCTGCTTTATCTTGTGCGGCTAAGCCTAACATGCACACACAGAAAAAAAATAGACAAAATACACTATTTTTTTCATTTTTGGGTCCAGAACTTGGGTCCAGAGCACAGATTGATGACGAGTGGAGTCGGAGAGCACTAGGTTGCAACTTGCGTAGCTGCTTTATCTTGTGCGGCTAAGCCTAACATGCACACACAGAAAAAAAATAGACAAAAGACACTTTTATTCTTCTTTTTCGGGTCCAGAACTTGGGCCCAAAGCACAGATTGATGACAACTGGAGTCGGGCAGCACTAGGTTGCAATTTGCGTTGCTGTATCTTGTGCGGCTAAGCCTAACACGAACAAACAGAAAAAAATAGACAAAAGACACTTTTTGGGGGGGGGCAGAACTTGGGCCCAGAGCACAGATTGATGATGACGCCTAGAGTCGGGCAACACTAGGTTGCATTGCTGTATCTTGTGCGGCTAAGCCAAACACGCACACACAGAAAAAAAATAGACAAAACACACTATTTTTTATTTTATTTTTTCGGGTCCAGAACTTGGGCCCAGAGCACAGATTGTTGATTACTGGAGTCAGGCAGCACTAGGTTGCAACTTGCGTTGCTGTATTTTGTGCGGCTAAGGCTAACGCGAACACACAGAAAAAAAAGACACTACTTTTTGGGGGGTTTCGGGTCCAGAACTTGGGCCCAGAGCACAGATTGATGATTACTGGAGTCAGGCAGCACTAGGTTGCAACTTGCGTTGCTGTATTTTGTGCGGCTAAGGCTAACGCGAACACACAGAAAAAAAAGACACTACTTTTTGGGGGGTTTCGGGTCCAGAACTTGGGCCCAGAGCACAGATTGATGATTACTGGAGTCAGGCAGCACTAGGTTGCAACTTGCGTTGCTGTATCTTGTGCGGCTAAGCCTCACATGCACACACTGAAGTAAAAGATACAAAATACACTTTTTTTTTTTACGGGTCCAGAACTTGGGCCCAGAGCACAGATTGATGACGACTGGAGTCGGGCACCACTAGGTTGCATTCCTGTATCTTGTGCGGCTAAGCCAAACATGCACACACAATTAAAATATAGACAAAAGACACTTTTTTTTTTTTATATTTTCGGGTCCAGTACTTGGGCCCAGAGCACAGATTGATGATGACTAGAGTCAGGCAGCATTATGTTGCAACTTGCATAGCTTCTTTATCTTGTGCGGCTAAGCCTACCTTGCACACACAGAAAAAAAATAGACTAAAAACACTTTTTTTTTCTTTTTCAGGTCCAGAACTTGGGTCCAGAGCACAGATTGATGACGAGTGGATTCGGGCAGCACTAGGTTGCAACTTGCGTTGCTGCTTCATCTTGTGTGCCTAAGCCTCACATGCACACACAGAAAAAAAATAGACAAAAGACACTTTTTTTCTTCTTTTTCAGGTCCAGAACTTGGGCCCAGAGCACAAATTGATGACGACTGGAGTCGGGCAGCACTAGGTTGCAATTTGCGTTGCTGTATCTTGTGCGGCTAAGCCTAACACGAACACACAGAAAAAAAATAGACAAAAGACACTTTTTTGGGGGGGGGCCAGAACTTGGGCCCAGAGCACAGATTGATGATGACTGGAGTCGGGCAGCACTAGGTTGCATTCCTGTATCTTGTGCGGCTAAGCCAAACATGCACACACAATTAAAATATAGACAAAAGACACTATTTTTTATTTTATATTTTCGGGTCCAGTACGTGGGCCCAGAGCACAGATTGATGATGACTAAAGTCAGGCAGCACTATGTTGCAACTTGCATAGCTGCTTTATCTTGTGCGGCTAAGCCTACCTTGCACACACAGAAAAAAAATAGACAAAAGACACTTTTTTTTTCTTTTTCGGGTCCAGAACTTGGGTCCAGAGCACAGATTGATGACGAGTGGATTCGGGCAGCACTAGGTTGCAACTTGCGTTGCTGCTTCATCTTGTGTGGCTAAGCCTCACATGCACACACAGAAAAAAAATAGACAAAAGACACTTTTTTCTTCTTTTTCAGGTCCAGAACTTGGGCCCAGAGCACAGATTGATGACGACTGGAGTCGGGCAGTACTAGGTTGCAATTTGCATTGCTGTATCTTGTGCGGCTAAGCCTAACACGAACACACAGAAAAAAAATAGAGAAAAGACACTTTTTTTTTTTTTGGGCCCAGAACTTGGGCCCAGAGCACAGATTGATGATGACTGGAGTTGGGCAGCACTAGGTTGCATTGCTGTATCTTGTGCGGCTAAGCCAAACACGCACACACAGAAAAAAAATAGACAAAAGACACTTTTATTTTTCTTTTCAGGTCCAGAACTTGGGCCCAGACCACAGAGTGATGACGACTGGAGTCGGGCAGCACTAGGTTGCAACTTGCGTTGCTGCTTTATCTTTTGCGGCTAAGCATAACACGCATACACAGAAAAAAATATACAAAAGTTATTTTTTTTTTTTCGGGTCCAGAACTTGGGCCCAGAGCACAGATTGATGACAACTGTAGTCAGACAGCACTAGGTTGCAAATTGTGTTGCTGCTTTATCTTGTGTGGCTAAGCCTAACATGCACACACAGAAAAAAAATAGACAAAAGACACTACTTTTTGGGGGGTTTCGAGTCCAGAACTTCGGCCCAGAGCACAGATTGATGATGACTGGAGTCAGGCAGCACTAGCTTGCAACTTGCATTGCTATATCTTGTGCGGCTAAGCCTAACATGAACACACAGAAAAAAAATAAACAAAATACACAAATTTTTTTATTTTGGGTCCACTACTTGGGCCCAGAGCACAGATTGATGACGACTGGAGTTGTTCAGCACTAGGTTGCATTGCTTTATCTTGTGCGGCTAAGACTAACACGCATACACAGAAATAAAATAGAAAAAAAGACACTTTGTTTTTTATTTTTCGGGTTCAGAACTTGGGCCCAGAGCACAGATTGATGGCGACTGGAGTCGGAAGCACTAGGTTGCAACTTGCATTGCTCTGTCTTGTGCGGCTATGCCTAACATGCACAGAGGACACTAGACAAAAGTCACTATTTTTTTTTTCGGGTCCATAACTGGGACCGAGAGCACAGATTGATGACGCGTGGAGTCGGGGAACTTGCATTGCTGTATCTTGTGCAGCTATGCCTAACACAAACACACAGAAAAAAATAGACAAAAGACACTCTTTTATTAGGGGGGGAGAGGTTCGGGTCCAGAACTTGGGCCCAGAGCACAGATTGATGACGACTGGAGTCAGGCAGCACAAGGTTGCAACTTGCGTTGCTGCTTTATCTTGTGCGGCTAAGCCTAACACGAACACACAGAAAAAAAATATACAAAACACAATTTTTTTTTTTGGGCCCAGAACTTGGGCCCAGAGCACAGATTGATGACGACTGGAGTCGGGCAGCACTAGGTTGCGTTGCTGTATCTTGTGCGGCTAAGGCTAACAAGCACACACAGAAAAAAAATAGACAAAAAACACGATTTTTTGTTTTATTTTTTCGGGTCCAGAACTTGGGCCCAGAGCCCAGACTGATGATGACTGGAGTCAGGCAGCACTAGGTTGCAATTTGCGTTGCTGTATCTTGTGCGGCTAAGCCTAACACGAACACACAGAAAAAAAATAGACAAAATTACACTTTTTTTTTTTCGGGTCCAGAACTTGGGCCCAGAGCACAGATTGATGACAACTGTAGTCAGGCAGCACTAGGTTGCAAATTGCGTTGCTGCTTTATCTTGTGTGGCTAAGCCTAACACGCACACACAGAAAAAAAATAAACAAAATACACACATTTTTTTTTTAGGGATCCAGTACTTGGGCCCAGAGCACAGATTGATGACGACTGGAGTTGGTCAACTGGAGTTGGTCATTATCTTGTGCGGCTAAGACTAACACGCACACACAGAAATAAAATAGAAAAAAGACACTTTTTTTTTTATTTTTCGGGTCCAGAACTCGGGCCCAGAGCACAGATTGATGACGACTGGAGTCGGAAGCACTAGGTTGCAACTTGCATTGCTCTATCTTGTGCGGCTAAGCCTAACATGCACACACAGAAAAAAATAGACAAAAGACACTATTTTATTTTTTCGGGTCCATAATTTGGACCAAGAGCACAGATTGATGACGTCTGGAGTCGGGCAGTACTAGGTTGCATTCCTGTATCTTGTGCGGCTAAGCCAAACATGCACACACAGAAAAAATATAGACAAAAGACACTATTTTTTATTTTATTTTTTCGGGTACAGAACTTGGGCCCAGAGCACAGATTGATGACAACTGGAGTCAGGCAGCACTAGGTTGCAACTTGCGTTGCTGCTTTATCTTTTGCGGCTAAGCCTAACATGCAAACACAGAAAAAAAATAGACAAAAGACACTTTTTTTTTCTTTTTCAGGTCCAGAACTTGGGCCCAGAGCACAGATTGATGACGACTGGAGTCGGGCAGCACTAGGTTGCAATTTGTGTTGCTGTATCTTGTGCGGCTAAGCCTAACATGAACACACAGAAAAAGAATATACAAAAGACAATTTTTTTTTTTCGGGCCAAGAACTTGGGCCCAGAGCACAGATTGATGACGACTGGAGTCGGGCAGCACTAGGTTGCGTTGCTGTATCTTGTGCGGCTAAGCCTAACACGCACACACAGAAAAATAATAGACAATAAACACGATTTTTTTATTTTATTTTTTCGGGTCCAGAACTTGGGCCCAGAGCACAGATTGATGACAACTGGAGTCAGGCAGCACTAGGTTGCAAATTGCGTTGCTGCTTTATCTTGTGTGGCTAAGCCTAACACGCACACACAGAAAAAAAATAAACAAAATACACACATTTTTTTTTTAGGGATCCAGTACATGGGCCCAGAGCACAGATTGATGACGACTGGAGTTGGTCAACTGGAGTTGGTCATTATCTTGTGCGGCTAAGACTAACACGCACACACAGAAATAAAATAGAAAAAAGACACTTTTTTTTTATTTTTCGGGTCCAGAACTCGGGCCCAGAGCACAGATTGATGACGACTGGAGTCGGAAGCACTAGGTTGCAACTTGCATTGCTCTATCTTGTGCGGCTAAGCCTAACATGCACACACAGAAAAAAATAGACAAAAGACACTATTTTATTTTTTCGGGTCCATAATTTGGACCGAGAGCACAGATTGATGACGTCTGGAGTCGGGCAGTACTAGGTTGCATTCCTGTATCTTGTGCGGCTAAGCCAAACATGCACACACAGAAAAAATATAGACAAAAGACACTATTTTTTATTTTATTTTTTCGGGTACAGAACTTGGGCCCAGAGCACAGATTGATGAGAACTGGAGTCAGGCAGCACTAGGTTGCAACTTGCGTTGCTGCTTTATCTTGTGCGGCTAAGCCTAACATGCAAACACAGAAAAAAAATAGACAAAAGACACTTTTTTTTTCTTTTTCAGGTCCAGAACTTGGGCCCAGAGCACAGATTGATGATGACTGGAGTCGGGCAGCACTAGGTTGCATTTTGTGTTGCTGTATCTTGTGCGGCTAAGCCTAACATGAACACACAGAAAAAGAATATACAAAAGACAATTTTTTTTTTTCGGGCCAAGAACTTGGGCCCAGAGCACAGATTGATGACGACTGGAGTCGGGCAGCACTAGGTTGCGTTGCTGGATCTTGTGCGGCTAAGCCTAACACGCACACACAGAAAAATAATAGACAATAAACACGATTTTTTTATTTTATTTTTTCGGGTCCAGAACTTGGGCCCAGAGCACAGATTGATGACAACTGGAGTCAGGCAGCACTAGGTTGCAACTTGCGTTGCTGCTTTATCTTGTGCGGCTAAGCCTAACATGCAAACACAGAAAAAAAATAGACAAAAGACACTTTTTTTTTCTTTTTCAGGTCCAGAACTTGGGCCCAGAGCACAGATTGATGACGACTGGAGTCGGGCAGCACTAGGTTGCAATTTGTGTTGCTGTATCTTGTGCGGCTAAGCCTAACATGAACACACAGAAAAAGAATATACAAAAGACAATTTTTTTTTTTCGGGCCAAGAACTTGGGCCCAGAGCACAGATTGATGACGACTGGAGTCGGGCAGCACTAGGTTGCGTTGCTGTATCTTGTGCGGCTAAGCCTAACACGCACACACAGAAAAATAATAGACAATAAACACGATTTTTTGTTTTATTTTTTCGGGTCCAGAAATTGGGCCCAGACCACAGTTTGATGATGACTGGAGTCAGGCAGAACTAGGTTGCAACTTGCGTTGCTGTATCTTGTGCAGCTAAGCCTCACATGCACACACAGAAATAAAATAGACAAAATACACTTTTTTTTTGGGGGGGGGTCCAGAACTTGGGCCCAGAGCACAGATTGATGACGACTGGAGTTGGGCAGTAATAGGTTGCGTTGCTGTATCTTGTGCGGCTAAGCCTAACACGCACACACAGAAAAAATATAGACAAAAGACACTATTTTTTATTTTATTTTTTCGGGTGCAGTACTTGGGCCCAGAGCACAGATTGATGATGACTAGAGTCAGGCAGCACTAGTTTGCAACTTGCGTAGCTGCTTTATCTTGTGCAGCTAAGCCTAACGCGCACACACAGAAAAAAATAGACAAAAGACACTTTGTTTTTTTCGGGTCCAGATCTTGGGCCCAGAGCACAGATTGATGACAACTGTAGTCAGGCAGCACTAAGTTGTAAATTGCGTTGCTGCTTTATCTTGTGTGGCTAAGCCTAACACGCACACACAGAAAAAAAATAGACAAAAGACACTACTTTTTGGGGGGGTTTCGGGTCCAGAACTGGGGCCCAGAGCACAGATTGATGATGACTGGAGTCAGGCAGCACTAGGTTGCAACTTGCGTTGCTGTATCTTGTGCGGCTAAGCCTCACATGCACACACAGAAATTAAAAAGACAAAAGACACTATTTTTTTTTCGGGTCCAGAACTTGGGCCCAGAGCACAGATTGATGAGGACTGGAGTCGGGCAGCACTAGGTTGCATTCCTGTATCTTGTGCGGCTAAGCCAAACATACACACACAGATAAAATATAGACAAAAGACACTATTTTTTATTTTATATTTTCGGGTCCAGTACTTGGGCCCAGAGCACAGATTGATGACGACTAGAGTCAGGCAGCACTAGGTTGCAACTTGCATAGCTGCTTTATCTTGTGCGGCTAAGCCTAACATGCACACACAGAAAAAAAATAGACAAAAGACACTATTTTTTTCATTTTTGGGTCCAGAACTTGGGTCCAGAGCACAGATTGATGACGAGTGGAGTCGGAGAGCACTAGGTTGCAACTTGCGTAGCTGCTTTATCTTGTGCGGCTAAGCCTAACATGCACACACAGAAATAAAATAGACAAAAGACACTTTTATTCTTCTTTTTCAGGTCCAGAACTTGGGCCCAAAGCACAGATTGATGACAACTGGAGTCGGGCAGCACTAGGTTGCAATTTGCGTTGCTGTATCTTGTGCGGCTAAGCCTAACACGAACAAACAGAAAAAAAATAGACAAAAGACACTTTTTGGGGGGGGGGCCAGAACTTGGGCCCAGAGCACAGATTGATGATGACGCCTAGAGTCGGGCAACACTAGGTTGCATTGCTGTATCTTGTGCGGCTAAGCCAAACACGCACACACAGAAAAAAAATAGACAAAGCACACTATTTTTTATTTTATTTTTTCGGGTCCAGAACTTGGGCCCAGAGCACAGATTGTTGATTACTGGAGTCAGGCAGCACTAGGTTGCAACTTGCGTTGCTGTATTTTGTGCGGCTAAGGCTAACGCGAACACACAGAAAAAAAAGACACTACTTTTTGGGGGGTTTCGGGTCCAGAACTTGGGCCCAGAGCACAGATTGATGATTACTGGAGTCAGGCAGCACTAGGTTGCAACTTGCGTTGCTGTATTTTGTGCGGCTAAGGCTAACGCGAACACACAGAAAAAAAAGACACTACTTTTTGGGGGGTTTCGGGTCCAGAACTTGGGCCCAGAGCACAGATTGATGATTACTGGAGTCAGGCAGCACTAGGTTGCAACTTGCGTTGCTGTATCTTTTGCGGCTAAGCCTCACATGCACACACAGAAGTAAAAGATACAAAATACACTTTTTTTTTTTACGGGTCCAGAACTTGGGCCCAGAGCACAGATTGATGACGACTGGAGTCGGGCACCACTAGGTTGCATTCCTGTATCTTGTGCGGCTAAGCCAAACATGCACACACAATTAAAAAATAGACAAAAGACACTTTTTTTTTTTTATATTTTCGGGTCCAGTACTTGGGCCCAGAGCACAGATTGATGATGACTAGAGTCAGGCAGCATTATGTTGCAACTTGCATAGCTTCTTTATCTTGTGCGGCTAAGCCTACCTTGCACACACAGAAAAAAAATAGACTAAAGACACTTTTTTTTTCTTTTTCGGGTCCAGAACTTGGGTCCAGAGCACAGATTGATGACGAGTGGATTCGGGCAGCACTAGGTTGCAACTTGCGTTGCTGCTTCATCTTGTGTGCCTAAGCCTCACATGCACACACAGAAAAAAAATAGACAAAAGACACTTTTTTTCTTCTTTTTCAGGTCCAGAACTTGGGCCCAGAGCACAAATTGATGACGACTGGAGTCGGGCAGCACTAGGTTGCAATTTGCGTTGCTGTATCTTGTGCGGCTAAGCCTAACACGAACACACAGAAAAAAAATAGACAAAAGACACTTTTTTGGGGGGGGGCCAGAACTTGGGCCCAGAGCACAGATTGATGATGACTGGAGTCGGGCAGCACTAGGTTGCATTCCTGTATCTTGTGCGGCTAAGCCAAACATGCACACACAATTAAAATATAGACAAAAGACACTATTTTTTATTTTATATTTTCGGGTCCAGTACGTGGGCCCAGAGCACAGATTGATGATGACTAGAGTCAGGCAGCACTATGTTGCAACTTGCATAGCTGCTTTATCTTGTGCGGCTAAGCCTACCTTGCACACACAGAAAAAAAATAGACAAAAGACACTTTTTTTTTCTTTTTCGGGTCCAGAACTTGGGTCCAGAGCACAGATTGATGACGAGTGGATTCGGGCAGCACTAGGTTGCAACTTGCGTTGCTGCTTCATCTTGTGTGGCTAAGCCTCACATGCACACACAGAAAATAAATAGACAAAAGACACTTTTTTCTTCTTTTTCAGGTCCAGAACTTGGGCCCAGAGCACAGATTGATGACGACTGGAGTCGGGCAGTACTAGGTTGCAATTTGCATTGCTGTATCTTGTGCGGCTAAGCCTAACACGAACACACAGAAAAAAAATAGAGAAAAGACACTTTTTTTGGGGGGGGGCCCAGAACTTGGGCCCAGAGCACAGATTGATGATGACTGGAGTTGGGCAGCACTAGGTTGCATTGCTGTATCTTGTGCGGCTAAGCCAAACACGCACACACAGAAAAAAAATAGACAAAAGACACTTTTATTCTTCTTTTCAGGTCCAGAACTTGGGCCCAGACCACAGAGTGATGACGACTGGAGTCGGGCAGCACTAGGTTGCAACTTGCGTTGCTGCTTTATCTTTTGCGGCTAAGCATAACACGCACACACAGAAAAAAATATACAAAAGACACTTTTTTTTTTTCGGGTCCAGAACTTGGGCCCAGAGCACAGATTGATGACAACTGTAGTCAGACAGCACTAGGTTGCAAATTGTGTTGCTGCTTTATCTTGTGTGGCTAAGCCTAACATGCACACACAGAAAAAAATAGACAAAAGACACTACTTTTTGGGGGGTTTCGAGTCCAGAACTTGGGCCCAGAGCACAGATTGATGATGACTGGAGTCAGGCAGCACTAGCTTGCAACTTGCATTGCTGTATCTTGTGCGGCTAAGCCTAACATGAACACACAGAAAAAAAAGAAACAAAATACACAAATTTTTTTATTTTGGGTCCACTACTTGGGCCCAGAGCACAGATTGATGACGACTGGAGTTATTCAGCACTAGGTTGCATTGCTTTATCTTGTGCGGCTAAGACTAACACGCATACACAGAAATAAAATAGAAAAAAAGACACTTTGTTTTTTATTTTTCGGGTTCAGAACTTGGGCCCAGAGCACAGATTGATGGCGACTGGAGTCGGAAGCACTAGGTTGCAACTTGCATTGCTCTGTCTTGTGCGGCTATGCCTAACATGCACAGAGGACACTAGACAAAAGTCACTATTTTTTTTTTCGGGTCCATAACTGGGACCGAGAGCACAGATTGATGACGCGTGGAGTCGGGGAACTTGCATTGTTGTATCTTGTGCAGCTATGCCTAACACAAACACACAGAAAAAAATAGACAAAAGACACTATTTTATTAGGGGGGGAGAGGTTCGGGTCCAGAACTTGGGCCCAGAGCCCAGACTGATGACGACTGGAGTCAGGCAGCACTAGGTTGCAATTTGCGTTGCTGTATCTTGTGCGGCTAAGCCTAACACGAACACACAGAAAAAAATAGACAAAATTACACTTTTTTTTTTTTCGGGTCCAGAACTTGGGCCCAGAGCACAGATTGATGACGACTGGAGTTGGTCAACTGGAGTTGGTCATTATCTTGTGCGGCTAAGACTAACACGCACACACAGAAATAAAATAGAAAAAAGACACTTTTTTTTTTATTTTTCGGGTCCAGAACTCGGGCCCAGAGCACAGATTGATGACGACTGGAGTCGGAAGCACTAGGTTGCAACTTGCATTGCTCTATCTTGTGCGGCAAAGCCTAACATGCACACACAGAAAAAAATAGACAAAAGACACTATTTTATTTTTTCGGGTCCATAATTTGGACCGAGAGCACAGATTGATGACGTCTGGAGTCGGGCAGCACTAGGTTGCATCCCTGTATCTTGTGCGGCTAAGCCAAACATGCACACACAGAAAAAATATAGACAAAAGACACTATTTTTTATTTTATTTTTTCGGGTACAGAACTTGGGCCCAGAGCACAGATTGATGACAACTGGAGTCAGGCAGCACTAGGTTGCAACTTGCGTTGCTGCTTTATCTTGTGCGGCTAAGCCTAACATGCAAACACAGAAAAAAAATAGACAAAAGACACTTTTTTTTTTCTTTTTCAGGTCCAGAACTTGGGCCCAGGGCACAGATTGATGACGACTGGAGTCGGGCAGCACTAGGTTGCAATTTGTGTTGCTGTATCTTGTGCGGCTAAGCCTAACATGAACACACAGAAAAAGAATATACAAAAGACAATTTTTTTTTTTCGGGCCAAGAACTTGGGCCCAGAGCACAGATTGATGACGACTGGAGTCGGGCAGCACTAGGTTGCGTTGCTGTATCTTGTGCGGCTAAGCCTAACACGCACACACAGAAAAATAATAGACAATAAACACGATTTTTTGTTTTATTTTTTCGGGTCCAGAAATTGGGCCCAGACCACAGTTTGATGATGACTGGAGTCAGGCAGAACTAGGTTGCAACTTGCGTTGCTGTATCTTGTGCAGCTAAGCCTCACATGCACACACAGAAATAAAATAGACAAAATACACTTTTTTTGGGGGGGGGGGTCCAGAACTTGGGCCCAGAGCACAGATTGATGACGACTGGAGTTGGGCAGTAATAGGTTGCGTTGCTGTATCTTGTGCGGCTAAGCCTAACACGCACACACAGAAAAAATATAGACAAAAGACACTATTTTTTATTTTATTTTTTCGGGTGCAGTACTTGGGCCCAGAGCACAGATTGATGATGACTAGAGTCAGGCAGCACTAGTTTGCAACTTGCGTAGCTGCTTTATCTTGTGCAGCTAAGCCTAACGCGCACACACAGAAAAAAATAGACAAAAGACACTTTGTTTTTTTCGGGTCCAGATCTTGGGCCCAGAGCACAGATTGATGACAACTGTAGTCAGGCAGCACTAGGTTGTAAATTGCGTTGCTGCTTTATCTTGTGTGGCTAAGCCTAACACGCACACACAGAAAAATAATAGACAAAAGACACTACTTTTTGGGGGGGTTTCGGGTCCAGAACTGGGGCCCAGAGCACAGATTGATGATGACTGGAGTCAGGCAGCACTAGGTTGCAACTTGCGTTGCTGTATCTTGTGCGGCTAAGCCTCACATGCACACAGAAATTAAAAAGACAAAAGACACTATTTTTTTTTCGGGTCCAGAACTTGGGCCCAGAGCACAGATTGATGAGGACTGGAGTCGGGCAGCACTAGGTTGCATTCCTGTATCTTGTGCGGCTAAGCCAAACATACACACACAGATAAAATATAGACAAAAGACACTATTTTTTATTTTATATTTTCGGGTCCAGTACTTGGGCCCAGAGCACAGATTGATGACGACTAGAGTCAGGCAGCACTAGGTTGCAACTTGCGTAGCTGCTTTATCTTGTGCGGCTAAGCCTAACATGCACACACAGAAAAAAAATAGACAAAAGACACTATTTTTTTCATTCTTGGGTCCAGAGCACAGATTGATGACGAGTGGAGTCGGAGAGCACTAGGTTGCAACTTGCGTAGCTGCTTTATCTTGTGCGGCTAAGCCTAACATGCACACACAGAAAAAAAATAGACAAAATACACTTTTATTCTTCTTTTTCAGGTCCAGAACTTGGGCCCAAAGCACAGATTGATGACAACTGGAGTCGGGCAGCACTAGGTTGCAATTTGCGTTGCTGTATCTTGTGCGGCTAAGCCTAACACGAACAAACAGAAAAAAAATAGACAAAAGACACTTTTTTGGGGGGGGCCAGAACTTGGGCCCAGAGCACAGATTGATGATGACGCCTAGAGTCGGGCAACACTAGGTTGCATTGCTGTATCTTGTGCGGCTAAGCCAAACACGCACACACAGAAAAAAAATAGACAAACACACTATTTTTTATTTTATTTTTTCGGGTCCAGAACTTGGGCCCAGAGCACAGATTGTTGATTACTGGAGTCAGGCAGCACTAGGTTGCAACTTGCGTTGCTGTATTTTGTGCGGCTAAGGCTAACGCGAACACACAGAAAAAAAAGACACTACTTTTTGGGGGGTTTCGGGTCCAGAACTTGGGCCCAGAGCACAGATTGATGATTACTGGAGTCAGGCAGCACTAGGTTGCAACTTGCGTTGCTGTATTTTGTGCGGCTAAGGCTAACGCGAACACACAGAAAAAAAAGACACTACTTTTTGGGGGGTTTCGGGTCCAGAACTTGGGCCCAGAGCACAGATTGATGATTACTGGAGTCAGGCAGCACTAGGTTGCAACTTGCGTTGCTGTATCTTGTGCGGCTAAGCCTCACATGCACACACAGAAGTAAAAGATACAAAATACACTTTTTTTTTTTACGGGTCCAGAACTTGGGCCCAGAGCACAGATTGATGACGACTGGAGTCGGGCACCACTAGGTTGCATTCCTGTATCTTGTGCGGCTAAGCCAAACATGCACACACAATTAAAATATAGACAAAAGACACTTTTTTTTTTTTATATTTTCGGGTCCAGTACTTGGGCCCAGAGCACAGATTGATGATGACTAGAGTCAGGCAGCATTATGTTGCAACTTGCATAGCTTCTTTATCTTGTGCGGCTAAGCCTACCTTGCACACACAGAAAAAAAATAGACTAAAGACACTTTTTTTTTCTTTTTCGGGTCCAGAACTTGGGTCCAGAGCACAGATTGATGACGAGTGGATTCGGGCAGCACTAGGTTGCAACTTGCGTTGCTGCTTCATCTTGTGTGCCTAAGCCTCACATGCACACACAGAAAAAAAATAGACAAAAGACACTTTTTTTATTCTTTTTCAGGTCCAGAACTTGGGCCCAGAGCTTAAATTGATGACGACTGGAGTCGGGCAGCACTAGGTTGCAATTTGCGTTGCTGTATCTTGTGCGGCTAAGCCTAACACGAACACACAGAAAAAAAATAGACAAAAGACACTTTTTTGGGGGGGGGCCAGAACTTGGGCCCAGAGCACAGATTGATGATGACTGGAGTCGGGCAGCACTAGGTTGCATTCCTGTATCTTGTGCGGCTAAGCCAAACATGCACACACAATTAAAATATAGACAAAAGACACTATTTTTTATTTTATATTTTCGGGTCCAGTACGTGGGCCCAGAGCACAGATTGATGATGACTAGAGTCAGGCAGCACTATGTTGCAACTTGCATAGCTGCTTTATCTTGTGCGGCTAAGCCTACCTTGCACACACAGAAAAAAATAGACAAAAGACACTTTTTTTTTCTTTTTCGGGTCCAGAACTTGGGTCCAGAGCACAGATTGATGACGAGTGGATTCGGGCAGCACTAGGTTGCAACTTGCGTTGCTGCTTCATCTTGTGTGGCTAAGCCTCACATGCACACACAGAAAAAAAATAGACAAAAGACACTTTTTTCTTCTTTTTCAGGTCCAGAACTTGGGCCCAGAGCACAGATTGATGACGACTGGAGTCGGGCAGTACTAGGTTGCAATTTGCATTGCTGTATCTTGTGCGGCTAAGCCTAACACGAACACACAGAAAAAAAATAGAGAAAAGACACTTTTTTTTTTTTGGGGCCCAGAACTTGGGCCCAGAGCACAGATTGATGATGACTGGAGTTGGGCAGCACTAGGTTGCATTGCTGTATCTTGTGCGGCTAAGCCAAACACGCACACACAGAAAAAAAATAGACAAAAGACACTTTTATTCTTCTTTTCAGGTCCAGAACTTGGGCCCAGACCACAGAGTGATGACGACTGGAGTCGGGCAGCACTAGGTTGCAACTTGCGTTGCTGCTTTATCTTTTGCGGCTAAGCATAACACGCACACACAGAAAAAAATATACAAAAGACACTTTTTTTTTTTCGGGTCCAGAACTTGGGCCCAGAGCACATATTGATGACAACTGTAGTCAGACAGCACTAGGTTGCAAATTGTGTTGCTGCTTTATCTTGTGTGGCTAAGCCTAACATGCACACACAGAAAAAAAATAGACAAAAGACACTACTTTTTGGGGGGTTTCGAGTCCAGAACTTGGGCCCAGAGCACAGATTGATGATGACTGGAGTCAGGCAGCACTAGCTTGCAACTTGCATTGCTGTATCTTGTGCGGCTAAGCCTAACATGAACACACAGAAAAAAAATAAACAAAATACACAAATTTTTTTATTTTGGGTCCACTACTTGGGCCCAGAGCACAGATTGATGACGACTGGAGTTGTTCAGCACTAGGTTGCATTGCTTTATCTTGTGCGGCTAAGACTAACACGCATACACAGAAATAAAATAGAAAAAAAGACACTTTGTTTTTTATTTTTCGGGTTCAGAACTTGGGCCCAGAGCACAGATTGATGGCGACTGGAGTCGGAAGCACTAGGTTGCAACTTGCATTGCTCTGTCTTGTGCGGCTATGCCTAACATGCACAGAGGACACTAGACAAAAGTCACTATTTTTTTTTTCGGGTCCATAACTGGGACCGAGAGCACAGATTGATGACGCGTGGAGTCGGGGAACTTGCATTGCTGTATCTTGTGCAGCTATGCCTAACACAAACACACAGAAAAAAATAGACAAAAGACACTATTTTATTAGGGGGGGAGAGGTTCGGGTCCAGAACTTGGGCCCAGAGCACAGATTGATGACGACTGGAGTCGGGCAGCACAAGGTTGCAACTTGCGTTGCTGCTTTATCTTGTGCGGCTAAGCCTAACACGAACACACAGAAAAAAAATATACAAAACACAATTTTTTTTTTCGGGCCCAGAACTTGGGCCCAGAGCACAGATTGATGACGACTGGAGTCGGGCAGCACTAGGTTGCGTTGCTGTATCTTGTGCGGCTAAGGCTAACAAGCACACACAGAAAAAAAATAGACAAAAAACACGATTTTTTGTTTTATTTTTTCGGGTCCAGAACTTGGGCCCAGAGCCCAGACTGATGACGACTGGAGTCAGGCAGCACTAGGTTGCAATTTGCGTTGCTGTATCTTGTGCGGCTAAGCCTAACACGAACACACAGAAAAAAAATAGACAAAATTACACTTTTTTTTTTTTCGGGTCCAGAACTTGGGCCCAGAGCACAGATTGATGACAACTGTAGTCAGGCAGCACTAGGTTGCAAATTGCGTTGCTGCTTTATCTTGTGTGGCTAAGCCTAACACGCACACACAGAAAAAAAATAAACAAAATACACACATTTTTTTTTTAGGGATCCAGTACTTGGGCCCAGAGCACAGATTGATGACGACTGGAGTTGGTCAACTGGAGTTGGTCATTATCTTGTGCGGCTAAGACTAACACGCACACACAGAAATAAAATAGAAAAAAGACACTTTTTTTTTTATTTTTCGGGTCCAGAACTCGGGCCCAGAGCACAGATTGATGACGACTGGAGTCGGAAGCACTAGGTTGCAACTTGCATTGCTCTATCTTGTGCGGCTAAGCCTAACATGCACACACAGAAAAAAATAGACAAAAGACACTATTTTATTTTTTCAGGTCCATAATTTGGACCGAGAGCACAGATTGATGACGCCTGGAGTCGGGCAGCAATAGGTTGCAACTTGCATTGCTGTATCTTGTGCGGCTAAGCCTAACACAAACACACAGAAAAAATTAGACAAAAGACACTATTTTTTGGGGGGTGGGAGGTTTGGGTCCAGAACTTGGGCCCAGAGCACAGATTGATGCCTACTGGAGTCGGAAGCACTAGGTTGCAACTTGCGTTGCTGTATCTTGTGCGGCTAAGCCTAACACGAACACACAGAAAAAAAATAGACAAAGGATTTTTTTTGTTTTTTTCGGGCCCAGTACTTCGGCCCAGAGCACAGATTGATGACGACTGGAGTCGGGCAGCACTAGGTTGCATTCCTGTATCTTGTGCGGCTAAGCCAAACATGCACACACAGAAAAAAAAATAGACAAAAGACACTGGCCCTGATTCAGAGCCGCTCGTTAACAGCAGTACGCTCGTTGCGTTCCGATGTTGACTAACCGTGCATGCGTCGGTGTTACACTGCGCATGTGCGTACGGCAGATTGCGAGCTTATTTTGTCTCGTTCGTCAAATAGCGTACAGGAAGTGACATGTCAAATGTGATTGACAGAACAGGGCCTTTTTGGGTGTTGACGGGGGAGGAGATGGAAAAACGCAGGCGTGGCGAGGCGTTTTTTGGGCGTACATACATTAACAAATGCGAACGTCAAATGTGTTCGTACCAACTCATACGTCACTGGATGATCCTCTTTCCCTTCAAAATGCTCGCACAGCTTAGGGGCTGGATAACTCGACCACAGTGGCGATGGCCTTCTCCTCCGTCCCGGCACGCCACGATGTTGCATCGATTAATCACGGCTTGTCAGAAAAGCAATTAGTGTTGGATTGAAAACCGGCTTGGTATGTGTTTTGAAAGCAGTTTTTTTGGATAGCACAAAACCGAACGCAGGTGGAAATGATAGCTGCTAATGTCTGGATTACACAATCAATTAGCGTACATTTGTGGGGGTGTATTTTGGCCGCAATGTGTTGTTTTTGGACTATTGTAACAATAATGTCATCATGTTTAGGTTTGGTGCCTCTTTTTGTGTTTGCAAGGTGATTTTTCCACCTTAGGTAATGTTTTAAACGTTCCTTAACGAGCCCTTTTTTTCCAATGTGTAATTTTTTCGTTTGAACGTTGTTGGCTTGTGGGCCCGGATTAAATGTAACCCATTTTTACAATAATGTCAGAATACAAAGTCGTACATTTGATGTAAATTTATTGGTATCCCCAAAAAAATTAATGCACATATTTAACCAAAATATTTTTGGCAGTGTTCATTCCACAATATTTATTAATTGTGCAAACAATAAATTGTTGTTAAACGTAAATGCAAAAATTAAAAACAATTCACAAGAAAGGAGAGGGAAGTTTTGGCCAGAAAGGAATATGAGGCAAGCACAGAAGGAGTGTGGGAAAAGTAGCCAATGCTGTTTTCGGCCGTTTGGCTGGGGGAGGGAGGGCGCCAGACCGGGTCCGGGATGTCATCGGGCTGGCCTGTCCAGAGGCAGATGTTGTGGCCTCTGGACTAGGCACAGGGCTAGGCACATTTGGAGGCTTGGCTGATGTTGTGCCAGAGGTGGAGAATCCTGATGTTCCGGCAGGAAGGGAGGTCGGCTCCACCATGTGCTGGCGAACGAACGGTATATTCCGCCAGGGCCTGACCAATGGTCACGTTGGCCGCAGCATTTTGCTCCAGGGCCTCAGCCACCCGTAGCAGACTGGCGTCCATCCTCTGCAGAATCTCTGTATGGAAACCGATTTAAAATTGAGTTCTGTGAGGAGGGACACTGCCTGCGAGCGGGATTGCCCAGGACTGGCTTCTGCAGGGTCCTCAGCCGCATGTACTGGTTCATCCCCTGCAGAGCCTGCCGAAATTCTGCGGCCAAGGCTCCCCTCTGTAGCAGACTCATCCGCCTGTGTCTCTGTTGGAAAAATGAGAAAAGAGGAACATTAGAATCTACATATTGGCACACTAACATTTCAGAGTTGGTGACATCACAATATTTACCTGGGACAACATGAGGAGCCGCAAAGTCTGGCATGTCTGTATCCATGTTGGACACGCCAAACACCTCCACAGCCTGCACACACCTCTGTGCCAGCTCTTCTAAATCAGTCAACTCCAATGACACAGGGGTGGGACCTCCACCTGTCCCTCTTGCATGCCTAGCCCTGTCCGCCATTTTTTGTTTCAGGCGATATTTGAAGTCGCCCCATCTGTGGGTGAAAAAGGAACCATTATTTTTTATTTTATTTTGTTTTTGGTTTTAGGGTGGTCAACTGTTTACTTACCGCCGTTTGACATCCCGGGCTAGACGGACATAATCACCCACCCTATTGACCTCAACGGCTACCTCTTCCCACATTCTCCACTTCTGACTTGAACTCATATTCCTGTCTGCCTGTGGCAGGATGTCCACACACTTCTGAATCAAAACCTCCATCTCCTTTCTTGTGAATTGTGGCTGCCTTTTCTTTTTGGCAGCTTTGCCCGGAATACTGGGCCCAGCAGCCTCTTCCATGTCATCCTACCCACCTATTTGGGTAAATTTGGAGAATTCACAACTTCACAACTTGCACAATATTATGTTTCTAATTAATCATTGAGTCAAAATGCCTGAAATACTTACCGCCAGACTGTTGTCCATTGTTTCCCTGGTCTGTAGCCATGTCTGAGCTCCAAACAAGAAATACACCAGAATGTTTTTTTTGTCTCGTGACGTATTTATACATGCGTCCTTATTTTGCGGCCGCTTCAATGATTGTGCGTTCCTATGATCCCTCCTTAATTTGTGCGGGAAACGAAAAACTATTTATGGCTTGGGGCATCTCGATTCGAGGTGGCGTTTTTTGAATGTTTGAGGTTACGTTGGTTGGAGTTGATTGTTGGTTGGTGTAGGAGTTTGCGTTTTTGGAAGTAGTTTTTTTTGATATATTCGTTTTTTGATTTGCGTTCGTTTTTTTTCGCTTGTAATTTTTTTGGTCGTTTCCAGTTTTGGTAAGTTTTGGGAAGTCTAACTTTGGGTCAATTTGTGTCTCCTTCTGTTTAAGAATTTTCTAATTTTTGGTTTCCGTCATTTCATCTCTCTTAGGTTTTATTTTGTCTCTGCCCCAAAGACCTTTTGTTCCGGATTCTTATATATTATCTCTTAGTAAGTTAATTTGTTCAATTGTTTTGTAAATGTTCTTGTTTGTCTTTACGCAACTTTGGTTGGCCTTACACATGTAACCTTTGTTTTTCCAAATCCGAAATCTGTGGGTTTTTTTTGTTTATTTTAGCTGCGTTTTTTTAACTTGTCTTTGCGTACTAATTTGCGCATTTTTATTACTTTCAATTGTGACTTGTCTTTGCGAACTAATTAGCGCATTTTTATTACTTTCAATTGTGACTTGTCTTTGCGAACTAATTTGCGCATTTTTATTACTTTCAATTGTGACTTTTCTGGGCGAACTAATTAGCGCTTTGTGAAATGCTTATTCATCCTGTAAAATTGTTTGTGTTTTCTCTGGAGCATTTTTTGCTTACATTTGGTCTCAATTTGGCGTAGTGTGCGCAATGTCGTTTTGCTATTTGCCCAAATGTGTGTTTCTCCCCTTTTATGTTTGGTCTTGCTTAAAATTTGGAATCAGAAATGGCCAGCATAAAATGATGTATATTTATGTTGTGATTATTTCCAGTTTGCACATATCATGACAATTCCCCGGCATGTAAGCATCAAAGGATGGTATCTTCAAGCTAAGTGTTTTTTTTTATTTTTGGGGGGGTCAAAAAGCCTGACATTCAAATCTTGCCATTTCAGGTTGATCTGGGTCGGATTGTTCTGGCCATGCTCCCAGAAGCTGACCAACCTCAATCTCGTCCCAGGCGTAGGCATCGTAGGCGTGCAAGGCCCCAGATATTTCAAACATGTGTCACCCTTTTTGGAATGCCCGATGATGAGGTTTTAAGATGCTACCGTCTTCCTCCAAAAATCATCATAGACACTCTCTCATTAATAGAGAGTGATCTTGAGCGGCAAATTGACAGTCCTACAGCAATACCACCACTTACGCAATTTATGGCGGTGTTACATTTCTGTGCCTCAGGATCATTTCAAACAACGGTGGGAATAGTGGCGGGCATATCACAATCCTCCTTTTCCCGGATCCTGAGGGCAGTGATGGAGGCACTTTTCAAGCACCTCCATCATTTCATTAAAATGCCTTTGGATATGGGTGCCCTTAGTGTGGCCAAGGCCAATTTTTACCAAATAGCTGGCTTCCCACACATCATAGGGGTTGTGGATGGCACTCACATACCACTTCAGCCTCCAGCACGGCTGGAGGCAATATTTAGAAACACTATCACTCCCTCAATGTAATGGTAGTATGTGATGCCTCCCTCCAGATCCTGTCCCTGAATGCAAAATTACCAGGAAGTGCACATGACTCCTTCGTCATCCGGCAATCAGGGATATGGCACAAATTAACCAACCTACAAGCTGGTGATGCGTGGCTTCTGGGTAAGTGGAGACCTTTAGTACATAACAATGTTAAGCTTCATACAGAGTGATCCTGATGTTGTCTATTCTTTTTCACAGCAGACAGTGGCTACCCTTGCACGCCCTGGCTGCTCACTCCTTATTTGGCTCCCACACCAGGGCCACAAAGTGAGTATAATTCCGCACTTACAGCCACCAGGCAAGTGGTGGAGCGCTGTATCGGCCTTTTAAAAGGCCGATTCAGATGCCTCCACCGCTCTGGTGGCGAGCTCATGTATTTGCCGGATATGGTTTCGAAAATTGTGGTCCTGTGAGGGATATTTCTCAACATCACCATAAGGAGTGGTGTCCCAATGCAGCCAGAGGATGCCTTACCTGAGGATGGCCCCCCCGAGGTTGGTCGGAGGTCAGTATGTGGGGGGGCCATACGCGATGATGTGGTGGCCAGATTTTTTAGGTAATTATTAACAAAACAACAGTGTTTATACCTAATGTGGTAGGGTTTGTTTGAGAACATCTAATTATTTTTTTTTATTTTCTCCATCTTCTGTTTTTTCACATAATCTTTGGCACTCCAACGATGACTACTTCCTGCTACCCTTAAAAAACCTGTATGTGGACATTTTGGGGATATATTATGGAACCCATATTGCAATGCCATATTTGTGGAATCATGTTGGCATGGTCCTTCGTCAACCAGTTCTTGATTTGTTGTATTTTTATTTGGTTTGGTTGGTATGTGTTGTATTTGTGATTATCACTGTGTGTTTTGTTTGTGAGTGACCACTTTGATTTTTCAGTTATGTTGTGAATAAATGTTTTGAGAGTGAAATTTGGTACCTTTTTTGGAACGTTACAAGCAAGTGTAACCAGGTTCACATATGTTACATTTGACTAAGGGGTAATCCAGTACTGACGCCAGTTGAGCTAAAATGTAATATGTTTTCAGGGTCCAAACCAACACCCAAAGGAATCCTGTACAATCATTTGGCTTCGTAATATTGGCCTAAGCAGCTTGCACCCCAACTAGGAACCTGTAAAATGTAGTAATATCTAATTGTGACTACACCAAAAAAGGGAAATGAGATTGTTACTGTTAGGTGTTTCTTGTGGCTGTTTTACATAAAAATACAACACACAATCTTAGTGTCCAAAATTGGTAATCCTTGCAGGAACAGTCTACTTATGTCAGGGTAAACAATCTTTGATTTAGAACAAACGAATGAGCCAGAACATTACTTAGAAAATAACACTTTATTTATAAAATGGGCAAAAAAAAAAAAAAAAAACTAGTCCCTAAGGAGGACCGACATATGGTCAAGGACCACCAGCACACCGATTATATTGTGGCGCATCCGGGCCACACAGGCGGCTAATTCGGCCCGACGCCTCTGTTCCTCTGTGGGTGAGAAAAGTGTGGGGATTAATACAACAATAATGAAACCACATTAAAAAACAAGCCCAAACCAAAACCCAACAAAAAAAAAAAACATAATTACACCATTAAAAAACATCACCCAAAAATGTTGTAGGCCAAAAATACAAGGCCAATGTACAAATTCCGACAGGTGTGATATGTGTATGTTGAAATCAGCAGAAACAGGTAAAGGCAATCGGTAAAATCCCCAAAAGTCTAGCAAAAAACCAGAAAAAAAGGAACGACACATGATTACATACAAACAGTTTGTGTTGAAAAAAAACCCAAAGAAAAACATACCGGAAGATAAAACGCCATCTCGGGAAGGCCCTCCATCGTCCTCCTCGGAGGTGCCTCCATTCCCCAACGATCGGGGCGGGGTAATTATCGACTCCGGGGAGGGGGTAATTCAAAGAGGGGTGGTTGGAGGAGAGGGGGAATTGGGACCGAGGGGAAGGAGCCCCGAAAATTCAACCAGAGGGTCTTGGAAGGCTGGGGAGGAGTGGGGAATAGGGGAATTAGTGGTTGTGGAGTGTTGGCTGGGGGTTGGGGAGAGTGGCCGTGAGCGCCGTCTGGCCGGACGATGACGGCGTAGTCTTCGCTGGGCCCCTAAAAGATGTGAAACAAATTGTGGTTAGTTTCAACACAAATCCGCGAAAAACACCATTTTCTAATCCCCCCCCCCCAGAAAAAGGGCCATGCAGATATGAGTACAATGAATAAATATGAACTACATGGAAAACATGGCCATGCAGATATGAGTACAATGAATAAATATGAACTACATGGAAAACATGGCCATGCAGATATGAGTACAATGAATAAATATGAACTACATGGAAAACATGGCCATGCAGATATGAGTACAATGAATAAATATGAACTACATGGAAAACATAGCCATGCATATATGAGTACAATGAATAAATATGAACTACATGGAAAACATGGCCATGCAGATATGAGTACAATGAATAAATATGAACTGCATGGAAAACATAGCCATGCAGATATGAGTACAATGAATAAATATGAACTACATGGAAAACATGGCCATGCAGATATGAGTACAAAGAATAAATATGAAAGCCAGGGAAAACATGCACACGCAGTTAGGGCCACAAAGACAAACATGAAAACCACAGTCATAAAACTTACTTTCGGCGATCTGCATGCGAAAGCATGCCAGCAAGCGGGGCGTCCGCCGTTGCAGGTCCGACCACCTGCGCTCCAGCTGCCCGATCTGGCGGCGTGAGCCGAAGGAGCGCAGGCGGGCCCGTACCTCCGCATATGCGGAACGCTTTTCGCGGTTGGTGATGGGTGGAGGCTGGCTGGTGATCCGCCTATCCATGACCTCCGTTAGCACCAGCAGCTCACGCCTGGTGAATGCGGAGGCTCTCATGATGGCAATGGTGTATTTGTGAAAAATCATTTTTAATAAAGTGCCCAAAAAATTTTTCATTGGCTAATGTATTTGGGTAATTAACAGGACCAATTCTATTGGTTAGTGTATGTGTCATGTGTTCGACAGGGCCAGAAATCTCTTGAGACTTATGATAGGCTTGATGCAGTGACATGCGTAAGCAAATTTAAATAAAGAAATGAACTCCAGGAAATATGCGGGTAGAAAAACAAATAGAACTATTATTTAATTGGGGCAAACATGTATTTTGACAATTAAAAGCGAATGTTTAAGCCGTACGTATTCTGCGGGTAAACACAAACACGGACATGAATAAAGTTTATTGCATTGTGTTACAAAAAAAAAAAACAATTAAGCTAATTGATATATTGATTGGCATGATACGATTGAGGGAGGTAGGCAGAATAAACGAGCAGTTAATCTAAATCTGACAGTCCAACTTCCGGGTAGTACTAGTGCGTGCGTTCCCTTCAAGCCACTTCGGGGATGTACGCTCGCTATTTGACACGCTCGTTAGTTAGAGGAGGGGTCGCTTGAGTTTGGGGAGGATGTTTGGCTGCGAGCGAAAATACGAGCGAGTGCTTGAATTTAAATATTTTTTTACGTACGCCGAACGTACGAACGGCCACTTGCGTCCGGGTCTGAATGAGGGCCACTGTTTTTTATTTTATTTTTTCCGGTCTAGAACTTGGTCCCAGAGCATAGATTGATGATAACTGGAGTCGGGCAGCACTAGGTTGCGTTGCTGTATCTTGTGCGGCAAAGCCTAACACGCACACACAGAAAACAATAGACAAAAGACACTATTTTTGGGGGGTTTCGGGTCCAGAACTTGGGCCCAGAGCACAGATTGATGATGACTGGAGTTGGGCAGCACTAGGTTGCAACTTGCGTTGCTGCATTATCTTGTGCAGCTAAGCCTAACACGCACACACAGAAAAAAATAGACAAAAGACAATTTTTTTTCTTTTTCAGGTCCAGAACTTGGGCCCAGAGCACAGAATGATGATGACTGGAGTCGGGCAGCTCTAGGTTGCAACTTGCATTGCTGTATCTTGTGCGGCTAAGCCTAACATGAACACACATAAAAAAATAGACAAAAGACATTATTTTTGGGGGGGGTCCAGTACTTGGGCCCAGAGCACAGATGTATGATGACTGGAGTTGGGCAGCACTAGGTTGCATTGCTTTATCTTATTCGGCTAAGCCTAACACGCACACACAGAAATAAAATAGACATAAGACCCTTTTATTGTTTATTTTTTCGGGTCCAGAACTTGGGCCCAGAGCACAGATTGACGACGACTGGAGTCGGGCAGAACTAGGTTGCAACTTGCGCTGCTGTATCTTGTGTGGCTAAGCTTCACATGCACACACAGAAGTAAAATAGAAAAAAATACACTTTTTTTTTTTTATGGGTCCAGAACTTGGGCCCAGAGCACAGATTGATGACGACTGGAGTCGGGCAGCACTAGGTTGCGTTGCTGTATCTTATGCGGCTAACCCTAACATGCACACACAGAAAAGAAATAAAAAGACAATATTTTTTTTTTGGGGGGGGGGGGGTCCAGAACTTGGCCCCAGATGGACGCAGCAGATAGCACAGCACCAGCCCAGATGGATCAGCAACAGCCCAGATGGATGCAGCAGACAGCACAGCACCAGCCCAGATGGATCAGCAACAGCACCAGCCCAGATGGACACAGCAGACAGCACAGTAGTGACAGCACCAGATGGATCAACAGTGCACCAGCCCAGGACACAGCAGACAGCACAGCACCAGCACAGGTAAGTACTACCTCTCCCAGCCCTACTTTACCAACCCTTCCTGTTCAGTCTCCACAGCCAGAGTGAAATGGCGGCCGCTGCGTGGTCCTTATATACAAGAGACGAAAGCTTGCGAGCCACGAGATTTTGTCTCTATGGTTTTGCCTCGGTTTGAGATCCGGGGCCGGCGGGGGATCTCAAAATTCGGGTGGGTTCGGATCTCTGAGATCCGAACCCGCTCATCTCTGATATATATATATATATATATATATATATACACACACACACACACACATATATATATATATAAATATATATATACATTGTAACACGGGGTGTTAAAATTAGCACTCCAGACAAGCAGGTACTTGGTAAAGCAGTGGCTTTTAATGGTAGCAAACACTGTATCAGCATACGTGAGCATAGGCCTGGACACACACAGGCACATAACAGAAAATAAGCAAACAAAAGGTTCCAGCACTCCTTGTGCTTAACAGTCAGCAGTGGCTTGCAGCCACAATTGGCCATGCTCTCCAAGCATAGCCCTTGGACCCTAGCACTACAACACTGTAGCTACGACCTGGCCGCTAGTCAGCATCAGGGCAATGAGCAACAGGTGTGTGAGAGTTTTAAACCCTTCCTGTGCTGCTGACTTCCTGCTGGCTCTGGGAGACCTGGCAAACAAGGAATTCTATATTTCCAGTTTAAGCTGTGCAGCCCAGAAAACCCGGAATTCCAAACTTGCCGATCTTGTTTTCCTCTCCCTTGGGGGGAGCTAATCCCATCATAATGTAGGCAATTTGGGTGAGAGACCATCCCTCTCACCACACATCCCCCCTTACACTTTTCCAAGTTTGGGGAAGTGCACTTTTCCTTTTGCGACAGCTGAAACCATTCAGCCTTCCAAATCACCTTTCCAGGCGTGCCTTCTTCATACCCGCTGAACATCGTGTGTTCTGGCAGAGGAGCAACCATCCTTCTTTTCTTGCGGACTCTGGGTTCTGCTCTTTTCCGCTGCCCCACAGACAAAGATACCCTCAAAGAACCAGTGCGATCCGAGCGATCTAGCGAGAAGTACAGGGACCGGACTTTCTTCTTGCCGGACAGCTTGTTGCCGCGCCTCAGGAATGTGTTATGGTCGCTGCTTTACGACCACTCCTTCAGGTGTATTTATTTCGTGGTCTATTAAGGCAGTGTGCGCCCTGGCAGGGAAGAAAAAGCATCCTGATTATTGAGAACTAAGATTTTGCTTCTATTTGCCATTTTGCTGACATGGTGTCTGGCAGTGGAACTTCTGTAGGGCCAAGAAAACTAGAGCGGCCCCTAGGAACCTGAGGGGTGGCGGTTTCCAGCACTTCCATGGCAACATCTGTATTGGGTATAACACCTCTGCAAATATTTCTGTCTTGCCGTAACTGGGCAAAGTGTTGCCGATTTCTTTCCTCAGACATTACGCAGAGGTTCTCTCTACAAAGAGGACTGGCCGTGCTTTTCCACTCTTCTCCCTTTTCGGAGGTAGGGTCTTGGAGACTTTACATTGGTGTTGTCTCTGTGGTTTCTTTAAGAGCTCAACAAATCCTGGGAAATTGCATCCAAATATGATAGGATAGGGGAGCTTAGGACCAACCGCGGCAACCACCTCATAAGTATGCCCCTTTGTGGTGAGGCTGACTCGCACCCGGGAGAAGTTTTCTGTGGATCCAAGCAGAGTACTTCAACTAACTCTGGCACCTTTTCCAATGGCCTGGGCAGGACAGACTCTGAGATCAGGGTTAGCTCACTCCCTGAGTCTATAATAGCTGGGAGTTCTCAGCCATTCAGTAACACAGTTTCCCACATTAACAGGGGATCTAGACTCCAGGGGTACAATCATGCAAAAAGCGTGGTACATAGCGTCCATACCAGCAACCCCACGCTCTGTTTCTCTGGGACAGTCCCGCCTTATATGCACTCATAGCAAATGACCCTGGCATTTCCAGCTGTGTTTTCTTGAGGAGAGGTGACAGTCGGGGTTACATGCCTATGGGATTCCATCTTAACGGGTCGCCTATTTCCTGGTCTCTTTTCTGGCATCTTTGTCATATTTCCTGCGGTCTCATATTGCTCCAACACTGTAATTAATTCCTCTAAATTCAGCATGTATGACCCAGTACTGCATATTCCGCCCTAGGCTTCTTATATACTGGTCAACAACCACTGTCTGTACAATCTGAGCGGCAGTACGGTCTTCTGGCTGGAGCCAACTTCGCCCCTGTCTGGTGACTTCTGCAACCTGCTTCCAAATAGGGAACCCTGGTAGTAGGGCCCATTCGTGGAAGTACTGCGCTTTCCCAGAAGGAGTGAGACCTGGTCGAGCCCAAGTATCTGCTGGCCACTTTAAGCACTGTGCAACCCTCTCAAATATTAACAAATACGCCTCTGGGTCATCTGCGGCAGACATTTTCTTCAGATGCTCCTCGGCATTTGCTGTGCCCATTGATTGGGTCACTAATAGTAACATTTGCTCCTCTGTCTTTTGATGGGAGGCTAGCAAAACGAAAACTTCCTCCATTTTTATAGTGGGAGTTGTTTGTACAAATGTAGGTGCTTTTAGATAACAAACAATGCATTTAAGCTTGCAGCCTCTGTCAAGGGACCCCACTTTACTGTAAGTCCCTACTCTAATGTGTTAGCTATTTCCATGTTATAATTCTGTGCAACAGAGTAGGGTGAAGAGAAAGTCAGCCAGGGGGAGGAGAAAGCCAGCTGGGGTAGGGCGCCGAGCCACCGACACTTAAATACAGCCAACATGATTTATTAAAGACCCCCCAGTAGTGCCCCTTATACAGTGTCCCCAGTAGTGTTCCCCCTATGCAGTGCCCCCAGGAGTGCCCCTTATGCAGTGCCCCCATAGTGCCCCATATACAGAGCCTCCTATGTAGTGTCCCTTATACAGTGCCCCCAGTAGTGGACTCCCTATGCAGTGCCCCTTATACAGTGCCCCCTTATACAGTGCCCCAGTAGTGACTATTATACAGTGCCCCCAGTAGTGCCAGTGCACCCAGTAGTGCCCCTTATACAGTGCCCCCAGTAGTGCCTCTTATACAGTGCCCCCAGTAGTACCAATGCCCCCAGTAGTGCCCCTTATGCAGTGCCCCAGTAGTGCCCATATACAGTGCCCCCTATGTAGTGCCCCCCCTATTCAGTACCCCCAGTAGTGGTCCCCCCTATGTAGTGCCCCCAGTAGTGGTCCCCCTATGTAGTGCCCCGAATACAGTGCCCCCAGTAGTGGTCCCCCTATGCAGTGTCCCCAGTAGTGGTCCCCCCAAAGCAATGCCCCTTCCTCCCGGCCCGCTCTGCGCTATGGGAGAGATGTCATGACGTTCCATCACCCACTGCGGAAGCTGTAAGATAGAGCTCATGAGTGAGCTCCAGCCTGGGTCCGGCAGTAGGCGCAGTAGCCAATGAGAGTCTGTCTGACTCTCATTGGCTGCTAAATGAAACACACCGCCGCCGGGTAGTGCGAGTGTACTACCCGGCACCGGTGGCGGTGTGCTTCTTACTGTGTAGTGCAGACCGCACTCGCTGTGGTCCGCACTACACTTACTGATCGGCAGGCAGGGGGGGTTCTGGGTACTCAGAATCCCCCCCTGCGTGCGCGTATGAGAACAACTCTCTTCTCCCAGAGAACAATCTCCTGGCTGCAGTGGCTTCCAGCTCTGTTCCAGTATCGGTATTTAACTCAGCATCCAGCTACAAATAGCTCTGGTATCTCAGTTCCCGCGGCCATTCAGTGTGACCACAGGATTACTCAGAAAGTTGTTTATGGACTGATCTGCGACAGATGCTGTGTCTTTATATGCAGTCATTTGGATTTGCAAAGCTGCCGGGTGGGCGTCTCAGTACAGATCACAGTGGCTGCAATGTTTGCATAGTTTTGCACAAGTACTGCCATGGCATTACCATCCATCTCTGAATCAGGCCTTTATTATGTCTGATTGTTCAAGCACCCATTCATATCTTCCTTATAGAGTTCTGATGAGCAGGAGCATTATCAAGGCCTCAAGCTTCCACTAGTCTCTCACATACAAAGCTGATCCCGAGGATCCTGATCCAAATCTACAAAACCCCAGTGATGTGTCAATGACTGCATACCGCTTGCAAGTATACAATGAATGCAAATGCTGGGAGAAGATAATATTGTAGATTAGATATGTCTAATACACATGAAACAATTACTTCTATTAAAGTATTAAGCGTTTTAGAATCAAATGTCTGCAATGGATCCAAACCAACATCTGATCGGAAATTGGTGGAAAATACAGTTAGCGGATAGGACATGTGTGGTGCAAGTATGGTCACAGGACCTGATTCAGACCCGGTCGCTAAGTTGCGCTCGCTCGCTCTGAGCGATTTTCACCCATCTGCGCATGCGCATGATTCGCAGTGCGCGTGTGCAAGCCAGTCTTTGCAATCTGTTTTTGGTTGCTCGTATGCCACTATCAGGTCGCTACTCTGAGTGACGTTTGTGGGTGGTAACTGGGGAAGGTGCTTGTAAACGGGGGAGTGGTGTTGTGGACACAGGTGTGTCAGGCAGCCAAAATGCCGTTTAATGGGCGTGCATAATTAGTAAAGTAACGTCATTGTGCACGTCACCTGCATGTATTTCAGGGCGCACTGATCGCTGTGCTTGCGGCGGGTTAAGGCAACCTCAAGGGCTGCGGCAGCTCCGATGGCTTTCGATGGTCCCGATTAATCCTACATTTCCCGGAGATGACGTGTGTTGCGAGTGGCAAGGGAGCATCTTTATACACTTGTGAGTGCACTTTGCCGTAGCTCGCTAAAACATAATGGGCGTCCTTACGTGACGCAGTGCGAGCACTCCATTTAATTATTCGGCCCCTTTTGTCAGCGAGCGGCCGCAACTTGCGAGCGGTTCTGAATGAGCTCCACAGTCCTCTTTTTTAGACAGTAAACACTAAATCTGGGTACACACTGGAGCGACCGGCAATCGTTCCAACTTTCCCAATGATTTCCTTTGAACCCAGAATAAGCGATATTGAGCGTACAACTGTGCGATCTTGCAAACGACTGAACTATATTTCGTATCATTTCAATACAGCTGGAAGATACATTTGGAAAAAAAAAGAAGTTTATTTAACATTGCCCCATTACAGTCTGCTGAAGCTACATCTCATATCCTCAGTACAGTGGACACACAAAAAAAAACAAAATAGGCCCACCCACCATGGTGTAATCATGGAGAACAGAGAATGTCAGTGATTTGATTGCTCTGGGATACTAAGGAAGAACGGCTGCCATTCAGAGAAAAGACAGTTCTTCAGCTCATCATCCAGACAACTGCTCTTTAAAAGAAGAAGGTCAGAGGTCAGCAAATGAACAGAATATTTGCATGACTGTTGAATGTTGTTATTATAAGCAATGAACAACAGAGGTCTAACTCAAGATCAAGGTCTGCAACTGAAAAGAATGTTGTATTTGTATGAAGCCATTGAAGAGGAAAACTCAGTGTACAAATAAATTGCTCCATTATAAACATACAAGATCGTGAAGTGCAGATCATTGTGGATGAGAGTCGCTCTGACCCAGCATCCTAGGAAGATAAGCACCTGCATTTCTCAGCAGCATATATAGCTATAGTTATAGATCATGCTTACTTCCAGAGCTATTATCTATACTCAAATTGCTTTGAACTTTTCTTGCAATTGGAACGTTCTGTTGCGCCCTGTTTCTCCTTTCCTAATCTGATTTTGTACAGCTCAAGGGGTTAATATTCCTATTGCCAGGAAAAAATGGGCGTTTTTTGTCAGCAATAGGTCTTCTTTCATTTCACGCTATACAACAAAGGGTTACCTCTGCCATTAACATTACTATGGCCAATGGTAACCCCCACAGGCAGGGAGATTCCTTTGCTTAGGGAAACCTATTTTCCTGGTATCACAGCACAACGTTTATACTGCTGTAACACCTGTGCTGTAATCTCCGTCTCAGGTTGGCAATAACAGATTGAAATAATTAAAATGCTTTTCCATAGGGCGTTTGTTAATGTGTAAATTTATTTAAAAATAAATGTTTTAAATAGTTTCACCAATATTAGAACATTATGTACTTTTTTAACATCTGCCCAAACCTGGACTCGCAGTTTCACTGTGCTTACCTGAGTCAGTGGGCCAGCACACCTATAGACCTTTTTAAGAGTTGTACGCAAACCCGAAAATTCATGTACAACTCCGATGGTGACCTATCGGTATATGCGCAGAATCTGTACTGCGCACGGCCCATCGGTGTCTGTGATGATGGTTGCAGTGTCCTCTAAGTCACAGCAGGATTTATATTCTGCGGCCCTTTGGGGGTGGGGAAGGGGCGGTGATGGCCAGACTCCCAGAAAACAAAGGTGTGTAGTCCCGTTTCTTGGGTGTGCCGAGGCCAGTTTCTGTGTATTCCGATGCAGCTTTACTGGCCTCAGCTGCATGAAATACACGCCCATTCTCAGTAACCTGAGGGCGTCCTATCTGGTCCTAATGCTCCGTCATATCCGGTACTTACAGTATGTGAACTTAAGGCCTGATTCTGGGTTGGGAATAAAGCAAGAAAGAGCAAGTACTGTAACTGTGGGGCTGATTCAGAGGTGACAGCACAGTTTTCTGGACGCCGCCCTGGAAAGCTATTCACTGCGCTGGCAGAGTTATGGCCTGTCATTCATGCTGTGACTCTTGGAGCACTGTGAGTGACATTGCATCCCCAGATCTGAACATGCGCAGTGCGCTCCTGCACATGCGCAGATCCACAACCAACGGCCAGCTGCAATAATAATCAAAATAGCGGCCATGTCTGAATCAGCCCGTGTACCTGGTTAAACCATGTAGCAATGCAAGGGGAGCAAATAAATACTATTATTTTGTACTAGTAGTAAATACTGGCTGCTGTATGTAGCAGCTGCTGGGCAGCTTTATTTTGATACTGCAATTTAGATGTCAGTTTGGACACAGCTCTGCACATGTTACATCTGCCCCACCTGCAGTTTTACCACGGTGCAGTTACTTGCTCTTTCTTACTTTATTCCCAACTCAGAATCAGGCCGTCAGTTCCAGACCATGCGCAGTGAGAAAGCAAAGCAGATACTGTAGATGTACGTTCAAAATGACAGCAGCTAGATATAGCTAAGAATAAATACTTATGTTTTTCAGTAATATGGCATTAGGCATATAGTTAAGGCAAATAGTGGCATGTCTTGTTGTTTAATAACTGCTAACTCCACCTTCAGAGTCATTTGAAGCACACTTCCCAACCAGGGGTGTAAGTATCCCAGACACCCGGAGGCAAGTTAAAGTTTGGCGCCCCCCCCCCAAAAAAAAATATGAAAAAATAAATAAAAATAAGGGGAGGCTGGGAAGAGAGGATCATATAATCCCACATTACCGGGACAGCAACAAACACTTTAAGGATAAGAGACTATCTACAAAAACCCAGGTATTAAGAAGCACCAAGAGTCACCCGGGCATTATAATTAACCCGCGTACATCTGTCCAGCACCAGCTCCCCATGCATCTCTCCAGCCTCATTCCCCCGTGTCTGTCTAGTGCCATTCCCCCATGTGTCTCCTCATTCTCCTTGCGTTACTTCAGACTCATTCCCCTCTGCATCTCTCCAGCACCATTCCCCTGCATCTCTCTAGAGCAGGGGTTCCCAACTATGGTCCTCAAGGCACACTAACGGTCATGTTTTAAGGATAGCCACACTTGAGCACAGGTGACTCAATTAGTACCTCAGTTATTTTGATTTAGCCACCTGTACTGAAACATGGATATCACTAAAACCAGGACTGTTAGTGTGCCTTGAGGACCGTGGTTGGGAATCACTGCTCTAGACCATCCCCCTGCATCTCTCCAACACCATTCCCTCGTGTCTTTCCAGAATCACACCCTGTGTCTCTGCAGTGCCATCCGCCCATCTCCAGCCTCATCCACTGTGTCCCTCTATTGCCATCAACCTGTCCTGTGCCTCTCAAATAATTTTGCCCTATGTGCCTCCACCATTATCATCCTGCCCTGTCTTGCTCCATTTGTAACAATCTGCTCTGTGCTGAACCAGTGTCATCATCCTGCCCTGTGCCCCTCCATTGTAACCATCCTGCCCTGTGCCACTCCATTGTAACCATCCTGCCCTGTGTCCCTCTTGCGCCATCCCCATTCGTTACCTTCTCTGTCTAGTCTACTGGGCTGGCCGGTTGCTCCATGCGGCTCTTCATCCCTCCAGCTTCTCGTTTTAGGAGGGAAAAGTGGGCTGACAGATGGTAGTGCTTCATCTTCTGCTGTGCTGGACGGCGCACAGCAGACAGGTTCACTGCATGACTCCTCTAAGAGGAGGAGCAACGCAGGCATTCACCTCTGCAGTCTGTAGACAGGACCATGGTGGAGGAAGAACCAGTAGAAGAGACGGACGTGTAATGCCATTTTCGCTGGGCTCTGGACCACCTCAACCCCTGGATGGAACTTAATACCGCCAGGACAATGGCCGTCATGGGGTAGCCTGGAGCTGCTACAGCTCCACCTGCATTCCACCCCATTGTTAACTTGGCCTTGCAGAGGGCCGCTCACGATTGCCTCATGGGCCACCCGCAGTCGGACTGTATTTTGCCCACACCTACACACTATACAATGAGTTTCTAGTAGGGATGGTCATCTAGCATCGATATTTCCAAAACATTGATGGTTCCCGGCCGATGTCAATTAGTTTTGCCATAGATGGCAGAGAAGTAATGGTTCGGCGGCTGCTAAGCCCTGCCCCCATTTTTAATTGGCCCCAAGCCTGCTGTGCCCACGGCAGAGGTGACCATCGAGGGTGTGCAAGCCATCGATGGTTCACCACAGATGGTTATGGTGCCATCGATGGTAATCAACGATGGGCCCATCAATGGTAACCATCGATGGACACCCCAGCGATGGCCATCCCTAGCTTCTAATCTGTTCTGCACATGCGCAGAAGATCAGAACGCTGCCTGATCAGAGCTGCTCTCTGATAATGGCAGTTAAGAAATGACCTGACTTAAAATTTGCCTGTGAAGTATAAGCAGTGTGCTGCGGGCCCCCTCTAAACCTGGTACAGTAGTATCAGCTTGATGGTATCCATGTTCCTTAGAGCCTTGTCCTCGCTGTTGGCCATTGCCCGGCAGGCACTGTTTGCCTGGATGAGCACCTTCAGGGCTTGGAGCCCGGAGACGGGCACTTCAATTGTCTCTGGGAGTTCCGCCCATGCTCCCAACTATGCTCGTGGATGAGGTGTGGCCTAGTGGAAAAAGGGTGTGGCAATATAAAAAATGGGCATGTACTCCATGGTTTGTGGCTTGAGTGGATAAAGGGCATGGCCTAAATCAAGCTGCCCTCCAGCTGCTGTACGACTACACATTCCAGCATAACCTGCCACAGTTTTAGCATGCACTAATAGCAAAACTGTGGCAGGGGATGCTGGGAGGTATAGTTCCACAGTTGCTGGAGAGCTGCATACACCTGGTTGTATACCTCTGGCAGAAATTGTCCCTATATTGTGAGGTAAGTTTAATAAACATGGATAATTATTATTAACAATAATGATAATTATAATGTTTATTTATAGGTAACCACAAGGTCTCTTCAGAGCTGTAAAAAAATTACGTAAAATTCCCTGAAAAAGACAAATACTGTTCCAAAGCCCCACAGTATATTTATAGCTTTATAAAGACAACCATTTGCTTCTTTTTGCGCCAGGAATATTTTGAGTGTCAATAGATTTAGTAAAAAGTCCACTAACAATTCTGCCTCTTTCTATTCATAGCTTTTAGTTATTACGCAATAATATAATACTTACTATTATTCCATAGCTCAGCTGACCTACAGATCACATGAAATGCATAGTCATTTACAGTATACACAAGAGAACTATGCCGTGTTGGGAGACAGTTTGTCGCTGGAAATGGAGCCATATTAATTGTTCATCATGACATGGACTCTTAAAAATGTAATGTTCCTGGGTGAGGCTGCTGCTTATAAAATGCTCACATGGCTGAATCTATTTGGCTGAGAACAAAATGTCCAGATTATAGTTGTGTGCAAGGTATCTGTGACACTGTATGTAAGGCCTCAGCCCTCAAGGAAAATATGTTGATCTAAACAAATAGAACAAATGCTGAGAGTTCTGCCAGGTAATAGGGGGAAAAAAGAAAAAAGATAAACATGAAGCAGAAGACAACAATTTGCAAGCGCAGACCAGACAGCGCAATCTGGAGAAAAGAAATTCAATTGCGAGTTGAGGTAAGTTTATTATCTTTTGTCTGCTATCTCATGTTTCGAGAATAAACTCAATTTCAGATGGTTAAGGTACAGCTGAATACTGTCTCCAAGCTTCCATCACTGAAACTACAGAAGAAAAAGACAAAAAAAGAAATGCCTGAAGAGGTTTGATTCACTATGACATTAAAGCTGGGTACACACTGGAGCGATGTATACTCAGACTCTATGGCGGCTGACATATCGTATCCGTGGTACACATCAGAATGATGTAATAAAGGATGGAATGATCCCTCGTTCCAACCTTCAATATCTTGCATGGCACCGCATGTGTTATCGTCTTATTGGCTACATATCACGGCTAACAACCGCAGGTGCGCGCAGATTGGCCATACACACACTGACCTGTATGTCGTTCTGATTCAGCCAGAAATGACATATTGGGCTGATATTGCTCCAGTGTGTACCCAGCTTACAGCTCCCATGTACCTTGGATTTCCCCAGACACTTTGTTTCTTTTTATTCTTTTTTTGGAAGACGGAAAGTTAAAATCTTTGAGGACATCAAAATATTGCTGCAAGAGTCTAAATAAATGATTCTATTATGATGGTAAATACATGTTGGAGACACCGCAGAGCCTGCAGCACACATCGTCCATCCAATGGCTTCCACTGTTAGGGAGATAGGACAGATCTAGCCGGAGAGGAGTAAGACCCGCCAGGTTGCCGGGAACAGGGTAAATTTGGGGATGGGATGGAGCAAATGAAACAAAGCAAAAAGCAAATGTAATTCTTAAATTGCATAGTATTTTTAACTTGTCTTTTATTTGAACAACATTACTGAGTTTGCGGTTTGTGTTTTGTCGTTTACATGGTAAAACCATTAAGCATGCTTTAGACCAAGGGTCGCCAACCTCGGTCCTCGAGAGCTACTAACAGTTAATGTTTTTCAGACCACCTAGCTGGTGCACAGGTGTATTCATTACTCACTAACACATTTGAAAAGATCCACAGGTGGTGCTAATTATTACACTTGTGATTCTGAGAGGAGACCTGGAAAACATGCACTGTTAGTAGCTCTCGAGGACCAGGGTTGGCTACCCCTGCTTTATGGTGCGTACAGACGGAGCGGTCGACAACAATAACGATATCGTTGTTCAATCTCGCAGGTGTGCTGGATGATTGATATCTATCATCCAGCACACCATGTACCCATCAACGACAATAACGGCGTCTCCTGGTCGATATCGACCAGGTTGGCCTGCATGCACGGGCGATGGTCGATATCGACTATACGTGACCTCGCATCGCAGGTCTTTGGTTAGTGAAAAATGCACGATATGAATGACAACGATATGATCGATATCATTATCATTCATATCTTCCATTTTACTCGTGCTGTGGGCCTGATTCAGACCCGCTTGCAAGCAGGTCGCGCGTGCGGTGTGTGAGAAATTCACTCGCTCCAGGGCTTGCTACAAACGGGGCAGCTGTCGATGTTGATTGACAGCTCACCCCGTTTTGTAGGCGGGGAGGCGGGAGTGGCTGGCCAAAAACAGAGGCGTTCCCGAAGAAACGCCTGCCATTTGAGGGCGGCCCTACTGACATCACTAGTGATGTCAGTAGTGAGTTTCCTGCTCTATTAGAGCAGGAAGCTCACTGGGGCTTGCGGGAAGGAGACCCTACCACACCCACAGCTATGCGAGTAGCCAGGAGGCCGTTTAAAAAAAAAAAGAGGCCGCCCTGATTCAGAGCGAGCGCTCGCTTTTTGCGAGCGGCTCTGAATCAGGCCCTGTGTATGCACCATTAGACTTTAGTTAGCAGGGGTGCATGGTTACAATTCACCTGCACTGCCAGTGGCCCGGGCCTGGGTAATTTGTACCTGCTTCTACCCCTCTCAGCTCCCCTTTTTATAACCAGAGCTGCAGGATGAGCACGTCTTCCTCGTCTGGCTCTCACATGACACCTTTAAGTGTAATGTTTAATACACATATCTTGTGCTCTAGTCTGGACAGTAGTAAGCGCCATCAAAATTGCTCCTGGCATGTTTTCTGTCAACTCTCTGCTTCGCCTGTCACCTTATAGTTTAATATTATACATGAAAATAGCCTGTAATATGTATAGTCACAGGAAGTATCTAGCATATGTTTTTCACATTGGCTTATTGAAAATAATCTACTGTTACAGTTTCCTGTGACAGAAAAATATCCATGTGTTACCTATTACAGATTACTGTGGGTCAAATAATAGCATTACACAAGCATGTTGTTTAATGCTTCAATAGTTTCCAAGTTATACAAGCAAAGAGCCAGAAATGTAACATTATTAAACGGTTATCTAAGCTGAGCAGTCATCCGGTAATACACATAAGTAGTCTTGGAAACAGAAATACTTACACACTGACATCATAATAAGTACTTGGTCTGACTGATACCTTTACTCTAATACGTCTGATTTACTGCTGTGTGTAGTTGTGAGTAAAGCTGGGTACACACAGGAATGACCGGCAAGCGCTCTGTCTTTCCCAATGATTTCCCTTGAGTGGGGATTGAGCGTACACACGAGAGGGACGGAACAATATATATTGTTCCTGCCTTCATTAATATACATTAGGTTGCATGCGATATAATCAGTTTTGATGTGCAGCACGTCAAACCTGATGATGTCACTAGCGACCATGGGCACCCGCATATTGAGCGTACACGCTGAGGGATGTAGGAGATTTGTCGTTACTTAACGGAAAATCGTTCTGACATCACTCCAATGTGTACCCATCTTTAGGCTAGGGACAAGGATCATGGGCACCAATACAGCCTGTCTGTGTGACCACATCCTTGACCCCGCCTCCAGGTGCATGCTCGGCCTGGTGGGTGGGGGCTGCACTGACCAATAGCAAGCTTAAAGCTATGTTATTGCTCTGCCATACCTTCAAACTATCCTGATTTTGGAGGGGCAATCCCACAATTGGCACATTTGCCCTAACTTGCAGGAGGTATTTCCCTGTTACTCGCAGTGAAGGAAGGTGCCTCCAGTGCTTGTTGCAATAAAATGTTGTTTCAGTGCTAAGCACACCAACTATGATGCATCAAAGCCCCTAGTGTGTGGCAGCCACGCATGTGTGTCCTGTTTCCGAATATAAATCAATGTGGGAAGTATGGTCTACACATTCACCAAGTGCAATTTTGCTTAATTGTGCTTTACATGGTTTATATGAGGTCAGAGCTGTGGGAAGTAGTATATCAGCCACCAAACGACAATCCTGGGCTTTGGTACATTATAGCAGCCTTCCCCATTTGGTGCCCCTGCTAGTGACTTTTGTCTATAGTCTCCCAAATGCAGATATAAACAGAATTGTAGATAAAGGGCCTGATTCAGAGCCACTCGTAAGCGGCAGCTCGTTCGCTCCGAGCGATGTTTGGCCTACTGCGCATGCATACTGATCGTTATACGCATGCGCGAACCAGTCAGTGCGGTCGAAATTCATGTGCTCGCAAAATAGCGAATGCCTGATAATTTGAGTGACAGAATGAGGCGTATGTGGGTGGTAACAGGGGAAGGTGCTTGAAAACGGGGAGTGGAAATCAGAACGCAGGCATGCTTAAAGGTCAAAACGGGCGTTTTATGGGAGTGCATAATTAAAACAGCAGCGTCATTGACCACGTCACTGGGTTATTTTATAGCCAGAACTGTTCACAAAATTGTGGTAGCAAAAACCAACCACAAGAATAGCGAGCAGTTCATACCCTGGTCGATGTACTCGATTAATCTAATAAATAGCGGACATGACGTAGGATGAAAGCGGCCAGGGGGCGTAGTTTCCCAAAAAACGACTGCAAGTTTTGTTCGCTCGTTCAGACCTAGAGGCGTGAACAGACCGCAAACAGCGAACGGTTCATTTGAATAGCCACCCCTATTTTCTGGACGAGCGAGCGCAAATAGCGACCGGCTCTGAATCAGGCCCAGAGTCCCATTCAATTTTAAATGTGACTTTAGCTTGTGTGCACATGTGGTGATGTCACAAAATTTAAGATTATCTGTCCAACCATCCAACTAGTTGATTGGTTGGAATGAAAATCTGGTAAGGTATGAAAGCAAATGATATTCAGCAATTTGCTCCCAAACACCGGAAAATGGACAAAAACTGTTGTTTGAACAAATTGTTTAGATCAAAAATTTAACAAACTTGTCTGACGACCATTTTCATCTGTTTTCTGGCATTTAGGAGCAAATTGCTGATCATCAGTTACTCCCATACGTTACCAGATTTTCATTCCAACCAATCAACTAGTTGGATGGTTGGACAGAAAATCTTTACGTGTGTATGCAGCTTTAGTGTAAAAGGTGAGGATTTTGCAACACAAAGATGAATTGATGGAACTCAGGTTAAGCCCAGGTAGTGTATGTGCAGTTACATGGGTGCATATTCATCAATGTGCCCCTAAGGCCCCACAATACTTTGGTATCTGACTCACCTTGAATTGCGCCGTTGGATACCATATTACTTGAGCAGTTCAATATGACTCCGAAAGGCAGCCATTCCCTGCTATCCCTACAGGGGGGTATCCACTACCAGATCTGAAAACGACTGCACGATTACGACATTGTAATCGTGCAGTCGTTTGTCAGTTGTATGATGAGCCCGCACTGAACGAGCAGACGTTCAGTGCAGGGTCATCAATCATCTGGAAAGATTCTGAACCTGACGATATGGTCAGGTTGACCAGCATATTGGAGAGATCATAGATGTCAAAAAGACCAGCGGGCACGCGCATCGCTGGTCGTTTTAGACACTTTTGCAAATGATTTGCAAACGATTGAACGATCAAACGATCGTTATCGTTCAATTGTTCCACTTAATTGTGTAGTGGATACCCCCTTTACCAATGCTAATTAGTAGAGGTGGAACTTTACACTGCAAGTCATACAGAGCATATAAACATCAGTAATAGAGATTGCACATTGAACAGCCAGTGTGTGAACAGAGTAGACAGGGGAGATGCAGATGTGAGACAAAGGGTGTAATGACCATGCCCTTGAGAGCTTACAGTATAATGCAGGGGTCCTCACTATGTGGCCCTTGAGCCCTCCTCGGCCATTTGTGCAGCCAAGGGATGCATACCCTGGGGTGCTGCAGGGCACTTGCAGGAGTGCCATGAGTTGATGCTCCAGTCCCAAATCAAATGATTTATGGTCAGTGTGATAGGCAATACCAGTGTGATAGGCAATACCAGTGCTAGTGGTTACAAAACATAAAATACGTGGACAAACAGAAGCGCAATTGTGCCCATTATCACATAATAGAACTCAAGGATGACTGTTAAGCACAATTTACTTATTTTATTAATTCCTGCTGATTATCTCAATAAAACATTTTTGGCCCTGGGGTGCCCTGTAAAAAAAGGCTGCGACTCTAGGGTGTTATGATTCAAGAAAAACAAAAACATTTGGGAACCAGCGGTGTAGTGTGTGCCCAGTTTAAGGCTACAGTTAAAATTTAAATCAAGTCTTGTGAAAGGCTGTTAAAAAAGCCTCTTTTCGTTTTCTCTACTTCACATATTTTGTGATAAATCAGAAGCAACTGCTGGGTGAAGACTTGCTCTGCATGTTACTCCCAGGTCAGTCTAATGATTAATATAATGCATCCATGACTAACAGCTTGTTATTACTCATACAATGAGGTCATTTCTTTTTCCACTGAATATCCCTGTAAATTCTGATTTTATATGTAATAGTCCCCAGTATGTGCAGCTCCTTATTGCCTAGGATTGATGGCTGTGTGTAAAGCTGGGTACACACGTAAAGATTGTCTGTCCAACCATCCAACTATTTGATTGGTTGGAATGAAAATCTGGTAACGTATGGGAGTAACTGATGAACAGTAATTTGATACTAAATGCCAGAAAAGAGATTAAAATGGTTGTCAGACAAGTTTGTTAAATGTTTGATATAAACAATTTGTTCAAACAACAGTTTTTATCCATTTTCCGGCGTTTGGAAGCAAATTGCTGATTGTCATTTGCTTTCATACCTTACCAGATTTTCATTCCAACCAATCAACTAGTTGGATGGTTGGACAGATAATCTTTACGTGTGTACCCAGCTTCAGGCTTAACTCATACTTAATAAGGAGAAAAGAGAAAGAAAGAGTAGGCGCTTCAATGAAAAAGGATAAATGGATCTAGAAGCAGCTCACCAGGGAGGAGTGGCTAACACTTATGCATAATAAATAATAGCAATGCCTGATAAATACTGTTACAATCTGATACAGTGTGTATTTATCATGCATTGCTTTTATTTATTCTTCTGGATTATGTTTTCATGAATTATTAAATACATCTTAGTGAGTCAGTAGCGCTCCCAGTTTTTGCTCATTAACTCATACTTGCCGACATTCAGATTTTCCTCTCCGGGAGTTGCCCGGAGAGGATATGCAGGTGGGTGGCAGGGCCTGACAATTGTAATAATTAAGCCCTGCCCCCTCACTGTATAATACTGCAAATTCTGCATATTTAAATATGGGTGGGGTTAAATGGAGTGATTCTCATAGAATCGAGTCATTAGGCCCCGCCCCCTACTGACGAACCCTCCGATCCGCAAGTACATTTTCCACGTTCTGCCCTCTTGACTAGGAAGTGGCTAGAATGTGGGAGAAGTGCCTACTTTCCCAGGGGGTGCGGGGGGTTACCCAAAAAATCGTGAGCCTCCCGCAGGTCCTGGTTGGGTAGGCAAGTATGGTTTAAGCTCATAGGTTCTCTGGTTTGTCCATCCATCTGTACCTTAGAATGCTTTGGGTTAAAGTTTGCAAACAGGTGTCCCTGTACATGCAGGTAAAAGTAGAAACAGCATAGGGTAGATGCCGCAGGCGTAGTGAAGGACAGGTAAATGATGAAATTAATAGGTCAGATCATCTTAGTTGGGTAAAAAACAGATAGAGATTTATTCAAAGGAGAGATGTATAAAGCCTTGGAGAGAGATACAGTGGAGAAGTTGTACGATGCAACCAAACAGCTTCTGTCATTTTTCTAGCACTGGGCCTGATTTACCTCGGAACGCAATAGCGATTACGCACGCAGTTCCACTGTGATCGCAATGCTGCAGCTGCACTACATAAGGATGCCCACTTTACCTTACACACATCCATATTGTTTAGCAAGACTGTGAAACCATCGGTACAATCGAGTACCATCGCAGCCTCACACACACTTGCACAAGCCCTGACCTTACTCAGGAATTGCTAACTTCCACGAACGCAATCAGGCCTCAGGCTGCGTAGGGCATCGCAGTGGCTAATTTATGCACGCTCCTGCAGCGGCATTCAAATTAGGGGTGAGCGGGTTCGGATTTCTGAAATCCGAACCCCCCCGAGCCCCCCCGATCCGAGGCAGATCCGAGTCAGGCTCGACTTTTCCCGCCTGACTCGGATCTGAAATCGAGGCAAAACGTCATCATCCCGCCTTCCGAGTCTCGCGGGTTTTGGAACCTATATAAGGTACCCGCGTCGGCGCCATTTTCTCACTCGGCTGTGGACAGTGAAGAGGGAGGGTGGGAGTTAGGGCTGGCTGGGCTGTGTAGTGTAGTGTAGTGTAGTGCAGAGTAGTGTTGTGCTGTGCTGTGCTGTGCTGTGCTGCGCTGTGCTGCTGTTGTCCACTACTTCAAAGTCCATAGGGGCTGGCTGTGTTGTGCTGTGTTGCTGTTGTTAATAGGGGCTGTGTCCACTACTTCAAAGTCCATAGGGGCTGGCTGGACTGTGTTGTGCAGTCAGTTCTCCATAGGGGCTGTGTCCACTCCAAAGTCCTGTGCAGTGTCCCAGTCCTAAAGGGGTGCTGTAGTGTTGTCCAGGGGGTGCTCTGTCCATCAGGGGTGCTCCCCCCAAGTGCTAAAAAAATAATATTTTTTGTGTGTTTGTGAATTGTGTGCGCAGTAGCCGCACGTGCATCAACAAAGTAGTGCCAAGCGTGCGCCTGTGTCAAAAGTAAAGAGCTGGCTGGCTTGACTGTTAAAGGGTGCTGTAACCCCCAAAGTACACTCCAGTCCAAACCCAAAAAATATATATTTTCTGTGTTTGTGAATTTTGTGCGCAGTAGCCGCACGTGCATCAACAAAGTAGTGCCAAGCGTGCGCCTGTGTCATAAGTAAAGGGCCGGCTGGCTTGACCGTTAAAGGGTGCTGTAACCCCCAAAGTACACTCCAGTCCAAACCAAAAAAAAATTTTTTTTCTGTGTTTGTGAATTGTGTGCGCAGTAGCCGCACGTGCATCAACAAAGTAGTGCCAAGCATGCGCCTGTGTCATAAGTAAAGGGCCGGCTGGCTTCACCATTGAAGGGTGCTGTAACCCCCAAAGTACACTCCAGTCCAAACCAAAAAAAAATTATTTTCTGTGTTTGTGAATTGTGTGCGCAGTAGCCGCACGTGCATCAACAAAGTAGTGCCAAGCGTGCGCCTGTGTCATAAGTAAAGGGCCGGCTGGCTTGACCGTTAAAGGGTGCTGTAACCCCCAAAGTACACTCCAAACCAAAAAAAAAATTATTTTCTGTGTTTGTGAATTGTGTGCGCAGTAGCCGCACGTGCATCAACAAAGGAGTAGCGCCAAGCGTGCGCCTGTGTCCCATAAGTAAAGAGCTGGCTGGCTCATTTCTTAAAGGCTGGTGTAACCCACAAAGTGCACTACTCTCCAGCAAAAATAAAAAAATATTTTCTGTGTTTAGCCGCACGTATATATCAAATCGATATAACATAAATGGAGGACCAAACTTTCTCCGATAAAAATAAAATAGAGAAAGATCAAGAACCACTTCCTCCTAGTGCTGGAGCTGCTGCCACTAGTCATGACATAGACGATAACATGCCATCAACGTCGTCTGCCAAGGCCGATGCCCAATGTCATAATAGAGGGCACATACAATCCCAAATGACAAAGTTCAGGAAAATGACCTTGAAAAAAACATTTAAATCAGCTGAAGAGAAACGTAAACTTGCCAATATACCATTTACGACACGGAGTGGCAAGGAACGGCTAAAGTCGATCCCTAGTATGTTCATGACTAGTGGTTCAGCTTCACATGACGATGGAAGCCCTCCTCCCACTAAAAAAATCAAAAGAGTTAAGCTGGCAAAAGCACAGCGAAGAACTGTGCTTTCTAAGAAGATATCACAAATCCCCAAGGAGAGTCCAAGTGTGGTGGTGGTTGCGATGCCTGACCTTCCCAGCACTGGACGGGAAGAGGTGGCTCTTTCCACCATTTGCACGCCCCCTGCAAGTGCTGAAAGGAGCACCCACAGTCCACTTGCTGATATGCAAATTGAAGATGTCACTGTTGAAGTACAACAGGATGAGGATACTGGTGTAGCTGGCGCTGAGGAGGAAGTTGGCGAGGAGGATTCTGATGGTGATGTGGTTTGTTTAAATCAGGCTCCGGGGGAGACAGTTGTTGTCCGTGGGATGAAAAAGCCCATCACGGTCATGCCTGGGCAGAAGACCAAACATTCCACCTCTTTGGTCTGGCAATATTTCTATCCAAATCCGGACAACAACTGTCTTGCCATATGTACCTTATGTAAAGGTGGAATAAGTAGGGGTAGGGACGTTAACCACCTAGGAACATCCTCCCTTATACGGCACCTGCAGCGCGTTCATAATAAGGCCCTCATTCAGAGCCACTCGCTAGCGGCAGTACGCTCGTTCCGAGCGATGTTCGCACATCTGCGCATGCGTACGGATCGTTATACGCATGCGCGAACCAGTCAGTGCGGCCGAAATTCATGTGCTCGCAAAATAGCGAATGCCTGATAATTTGAGTGACAGGATGAGGCGTTTGTGGGTGGTAACAGGGGAAGGTGCTTGAAAACGGGGAGTGGAAATCAGAACGCAGGCGTGCTTAAAGGTCAAAACGGGCGTTTTATGGGTGTGCATATTTAAAACAGCAGCGTCATTGACCACGTCACTGGGTTTTTTTTAAGCCAGAACTGTTCGCAAAATTGTGGTAGCAAAAACCAACCACAAGAATAGCGAGCAGTTCATACGCTGGTCGATGTACTCGATTAATCTAATAAATAGCGGACATGACGTATGGTGCGAGCGGCCAGGGGGCGTTTTTAACAAATAAACGAGCATATGTTTTGCTCGCTCGTTCAGACTTAGAGGTGTGAACAGACTGCAATTTGCGAACGGATCATTTGAATAGCCACCCCTTGTTTTTGAACGAACGACCGCAAATAGCGAACGGCTCTGAATCAGGCCCTAAGTTACTGTCAAGTTCAGAAACTTTGGCTAACACCGTAAGCAGTCCAGGGACACCTAAATCCCGTTGTCCTGTTGTATCCAAGCGCCTGCAAACCACACCGTCAACTCCCTCCTCGTCAATTTCCTCCTTAGTCAGGATCGGAAGTAGTCCTGCAGGCCATGTCACTGGCATGACTGACTCTCCTATCCCGGATTCCTCCGGAGGATCCTGCAATGCTACGCCTACTGCTGCCACTGCTGCTGTTGCTGCTGCTGGGAGTCGTTCATCATCCCAGAGAGGAAGTAGGAACACCACTACTTTTACTAAACAATTGACCCTCCAACAGTCCTTAGCGAGGAGGATGAAGTACGACAGCAGTCATCCTGAAGCAAAACGTATAACTGAGGCCTTGACTGCTATGTTGGTGTTAGACGTGCGTCCGGTATCCGCCATTAGTGCAGTGGGATTTAGACAATTGATGGAGGTAGTGTGTCCCCGGTTCCAAATCCCGTCTAGATTCCACTTCACTAGGCAGGCGATACCGAGACTGTACAGAAACGTCAGAAAAAGTGTCCTCAGTGTCCTGAAAAATGCCGTTGTACCCAATGTCCACTTAACCACGGACATGTGGACAAGTGGAACAGGGCAGACTAAGGACTATATGACTGTGACAGCCCACTGGGTAGATGTATCACCTTACGCAGCAACAGCAGCAGCGTCACCAGTCGCAGCATCTCAGAAACGCCAGCTCGTTCCAAGACAGGCTACGCTGTGTATCACCGGTTTCAGTAAGAGGCACACCGCCGACAACCTCTTAGAGAAACTGAGGGAAATCATCGCCCAGTGGCTTACCCCACTTAGACTCTCCTGGGGATTTGTGATATCTGACAACGCCACCAATATTGTGCGGGCATTACATCTGGGCAAATTCCAGCACGTCCCATGTTTTGCTCACACAATAAACTTGGTGGTGCAGAATTTTCTGAAAAGCGACAGGGGCGTGCAGGAGACGCTTTGGGTGGCCCGAAAAATTTCTGGCCACTTTCGCCATTCAGCGACTGCGTGCCGAAGACTGGAGCACCAGCAAACACTCTTGAACCTGCCCCGCCATCACCTGAAGCAAGAGGTTGTGACGCGGTGGAACTCAACCCTCTATATGCTTCAGAGGATGGAGGAGCAGCAAAAGGCCATTCAAGCCTATACATCCACCTATGACATAGGCAAAGGAGGGGGTATGCACCTGACTCAAGTGCAGTGGAGAATGATTTCCGTGTTGTGCAAGGTTCTCCAGCCCTTCGAACTTGCCACATGTGAAGTCAGTTCAGACACTGCCAGCTTGAGTCAAGTCATTCCCCTCATCAGGCTTTTGCAGAAGTAACTGGAGAAAGTGAAGGAGGAGCTAAGACGGAGCGATTCCGCTCGGCATGTGGGACTTGTGGATGAAGCCCTTCATTCGCTTTGCCAGGATTCCAGGGTGGTCAATCTGTTGAAATCAGACCACTACATTTTGGCCACCGTGCTCAATCCTAGGTTTAAAGCCTATGTGGTGTCTCTCTTTCCGGCCGACACAAGCCTGCAGAGGTGCAAAGACCTGCTGGTGAACACACTGTCAGCTGAAGCGGAACGTGACACGTCAACAGCTCCTTCTTCATTTTCTCCCGCAACTGGGGCTGCCAGGAAAAAACTTAGGTATCCTAAGCAACCCGCTGGCGGTGATGCAGGGCAGGCAGGTCCAAGTTTGGACATCTGGTCCGGACTGAAGGACCTGGCAACAATTTCTGACATGTCTACTGTCACTGCATATGATACTGTCACCATTGACAGAATGGTGGAGGATTACATCGGTGACAGCATCCAAGTAGGCATGTCAGACAGTCCATACCTGTACTGGCAGGAAAAAGAGGCAATTTGGAGGCCCCTGTACAAACTGGCTCTATTTTACCTGAGTTGCCCCCCCTCCAGTGTGTACTCCGAAAGAGTGTTTAGTGCAGCCGGGAACCTTGTCAGCGAAAGGCGTAGGAGGTTGCTTCCACAGAATGTGGAGAAGATGATGTTCAGCAAAATGAATTATCAGCTCTTCCAGGGAGACCAACCTCCAGAACGTACAGAGGGACCTGTGGTGGTGGATTCAAGTGGGGACGAATTAATACTCTGTGAGGATGAGGATGTACACACTGAAGAGGGTGAGGAATCGGTGGATGAGGAGGATGAGGATGACATCTTGCCTCCGTAGAGCCAGTTTGTGCAGGGACAGATTAATTGCCAGCTTGTTTTGTGGGGGCCCAAACGAACCAATCATTTCAGCCACAGTCGTGTGGCAGACCCTGGCGCTGAACTGATTGCTTTGTTAAAGTGTGCATGTCCTGTTTATACAACATAAGGGTGGGTGGGAGGGCCCAAGGACAATTCCATCTTGCACCTCTTTTTTTTCTTTGCATTATGTACAGTTTGGGGCCTAGTTTTTCAAACTGCCATCCTGTCTGCCACTGCAGTATCACGCCTAGATGGGTCACGTGTTTGTGCCGCCCACTCGTGTCGCTTAGCATAGTCATCCAGCTACCTCGGTGCAACCTTTTGGACATAAAAACACTATTGTGAGGTGTGAGGTGTTCAGAATAGACTGGAAATGAGTGGAAATTAAGGTTATTGAGGTTAATAATAGCATAGGAGCAGACAAACCTACAAATTCTGTGATTTTAGCTGATTTTATGCTTTTTTTCAAAAAAATATAGATCCAAAACACAAAACCCAGAACCCAAAACACGGAAGGGTGGTTTTGGCAAAACCAATCCAGATCCAAAACACGAAGAAAGATCCAGATCCAAAACCAAAACACAAAACACGAAAAGTGGCCGGTGCACACCCCTAATTCAAATGCACTCACACATCTGCGTTCAGCCAAACCCCCCCCCCCCCCTGCTGAATAGCCGCTTGGTCAAATACAGACAGTGGAGGCCCGATGGATTGAAATCCCTACTGGGGCTGGTAAGCACCCTAACCCTCCCCTCTCCCTGCCCTAACCCTCCCTTATTGGTGTCTAACCCTAACCTCCCCCCTAGTGCCTAACTCTAACCTCCCCCCGTTGGTGCCTAACCCTAACCCCCCTTCCCTCACCCTAAATCTAACCTTCTCGGGGGTTGCCTGACCCTAACCCCCCTTCCCACACCCTAAACCTAACCTTCCCGGGGGTTGCCTAACCCTCACCCCCCCTTTCCCTAGCCTAACCCTAACCTCTCCCTAGTGATACAAACAAAAACAAAACTTGCGGTTGTTTTTTGAAAAAATACGCCCCCTGCCCGCTCGCATCCTACGTCATGTCCACTATTTATTAGATTAATCGAGTACATCGACCAGGGTATGAACTGCTCGCTATTCTTGTGGTTGGTTTTTGCTACCACAATTTTGCGAGCAGTTCTGGCTATAAAATAACCCAGTGACATGGTCAATGACGCTGCTGTATTAATTATGCACACCCTTAAAACGCCCGTTTTGACCTTTAAGCACGCCTGCGTTCGGATCTCCACTCCCCGTTTTCAAGCACCTTCCCCTGTTACCACCTACATACGCCTCATTCTGTCACTCAAAATAGCAGGTATTCGCTATTTAGCGAACAAACAATTTTCGGCCGCACTGACTGGTTCGCGCATGCGTATTACGATCCGTACGCATGCGCAGTTGGGCTAGCATCACTCGGAGCGAACGAGCGGCTCTGAATCAGGCCCTTAGTGATATACATTTACTAAAGTGCAGGTTTATAGAAGTGTAGGTGTTGCCCATAGCAACCAATTGGATTCTACTTCTCAGGGCAGCACAGACTGTGTAATGGTTAGCATTACTGACTCACAGCAATGAGGTCATGGGTTCAATTCCCACCATGGCCCTAACTGTATGGAGTTTGTATATTCTCCCTGTGCTTGCGTGGGTTTCCTCCGGGTGCTCTGGTTTCCTCCAACACTCCAAAAATATACTGGTAGATTAATTGTTGAGTGACAGCACGCCCCTTTGGTGGGTGGGCCGGGGGAGTGGCTGGCCAAACTGAGGCGTTCCCATGTGAACTGACTCGTGTGATGTCAGTGGGAGAGATTTCGGCTCTGTCTGAGACAAAATCTCTCTGGGGCTTGCGGCAATGAGACCCTACCATAAGGGTCTCGTCGCAAGCGCGATGGTCTTGACCATCGCGACCATCTTCCTGGCCGCTCGCTATAGCTGAGGGTGCGTCCGGCTCTGAATCAGGGCCTTAAACTGTAAGCTCCACTGGGGCAGGGACTAATGTGAATGGCCAAATATTCTCTGTAAAGCACTGCAGATTATGTGTGCACTATATAAAATAATAACTGGTAAATAATAATAATACTTATCAGCTATCTAGAAGATAATAGCTAGCATCTGATTTGTTGCTATGGGCAACATCTCCACTTCTATAAACCCGCACTCTAGTAAATATACTAGTGTAGTGTTTCTGTAAAAATGGAACAACAATGAGTAAAGCAGTATTGTTTGTGTACTTTAATCACAATCGTTAAGGTTTACATTATGTCTTTAGCATCTGGATCATGGATCTTTTCAACAAACACTTTAAGCGATGGAGTGGAATTATACATTTCTATTCATTTAGGATCTGGAATTAAAGCCCCACGCCAGACACACTAAAAAAAATGGGCCAAGGCCTTTCTTTGTGTATCAATTTCAATGATTTAATATAGAAAATACAATATTAAAACTTGTACATAAAAACATTTCTTATTGCGCATATCACATTAGTTCACTAGTTCCGGGTTAAGCGGAGGATTAGGCTGCGTGAGCGGAGGGTTAGGCTGCAGGAGGGGAGGGTTAGGCACTAGAGGGGGTATTAGAGGTTAGGATTAGGGGCGTTTCTCACCACTAGATGACAGACAGAAGACATCACCTGAACGCCAGACCCTGAAGACACCGCCAGAGCCCCTCTTGAAGAGAAGTGATTGTTGCACCACCGAGACTGTTTTGCTAACATTCTCATCATGTCGACTTTTCTTTCATCAGTGACGACATGCTGCATGTTGACATTGCAATCATGTTGACATGCCCATGTCGACATTATGACTGTTGGCAAAATATACCAAACTCGTCTACCTACTCTCCACTCTTGGGCAATCCCTCGATCACCTTAAAGTGCACACAGGTATGCAAAGAAATTAAAACTACAGAGGTACAGTGTGCAAATGTGTAAACATCACATCAAAGGGGATGTAGTTGAGGTCTACGCGGTCACAATCCCGGTGCTGGAATCCCGACAGCAGTCAGGATCCCAGCTCCACAATCCCAACAGCCTACATCCCGACGGTAAGTATTAGGCTTGGGGTTAGGCTAGAGGTTAGGCACTAGGGAAGGGTTAGGGTTAGGCTGCGGGGTGGGGCGGGGGAGGGAGGGTTATGGTTAAAGATATAAAGAAAAAGAAATAAAATCTGGCGCTGAAGTTAGCACAGCTGAATTTTAAGATTCTCAGACTGCCGCTATCAAATCAGGATAGGGTATACCTTTCCTATCAAGGTTACAAAATAATACAGATAAAAAATGAAGCGCTGTCTGTAATACCAAGTGTAAAAACAGAATTTTAATCATAAAAAATATGATCTATAGTCAGGTCAACCTGATGACATCGATGGAACCATATTGAATATAAATATAATATATAACCTCTATTAAGATAGCTGATTAAAAAATATATTTAAAATTAATGTAGAGCCCAGTCTTAGGTCAACTGAAGCTTCATACATGCATGCTATAACCAAAATTGTTAGGCAATTTAATCACACAGTGTGAACTGTATCCGTGTCAATTCTAATCACTATTAGCAACAAATGTTGTAATGAAACACCCTTAAGGCTGCAATGATATAATTGAAAGCATGAATGGCTACAAAGTATACAACTTGATAGAAGTGTTTACATTCCGTTCTCCGCAATAGAAACAGGTAAGCAATGATGTAATTCCAAAGTTTATGGTGCAGTGATTTGAAGCAGATACCAGAGAGCAGCGGTATTTGTTGAAAACCTGTGTATTTAATACGCCCGTCAAGAGGGCTCTCTTGGATGGACACAATTTAAATGTGAGTGCACCACATTTTTCAATCACCGCACCATTGGCTAAATACATTACTTCCTTATCCGTATCAAAGGGAAGGATTAAATACTATTATATATTGTGATTAAACTTCTGTTTTTATACTTGGTATTACAGACAGCGCTTCATTTTTTATCAGGGTTATGGTTAGGCTGCAGGGAGGGAAGGTTAGACTGCGGAGGGGGAGGTTTAGGGTTAAGGGGAGGATTAGGGCAGGGATACTTACCTCTAGGCGTTGGAACTCTGTCCGGATGCTGCTGTCGGTATTTTGACAGCCAACATCCTGACTGTCGGGATCCTGTACCCAACCCCAACAAGGCCAAAAACATTAGCACCACCACTAAGAACACAGTTATTAGTTTTTCTCCTAAAATACTTCTTAGTTTAGCTCCATTTCTCGCTTAATCAAAGAAGTGAGAGATCACGGAGACTGTAAAATTGTTACATGTGACAATTTTATTTATATGAAGCTTTAAGTATATTATTTGAAGTTGTTTTTAGCTTATTCTAGCAGTGATATTCCAACATCCTCTACCTGTATTTGTTATTTTGGGATCTGCAATTTGACCTAAATTATTGAAGTACATAAAGTAGGATCCATAAACTGTAATAGAACTGCACTATCTGCCATCAAACTTATTATAAGAGGCAGCATATGTATTATTATTATTATTATTATTATTATTATTATTATTATTATTAATATGTACTCCATTAATGTATGCGGTTGCAGTACCATATATTTTACTTGTCAGTATGATCTATAGAGCCTTATTTGACAAAATTAATATAATGCTTCTTTAAATGCGTGTAGCCTGCATATATAATAAATGCTGATTGTTCTCTCGCTTGGCTGTCTGGCTAGAGCACTCTGCATTAGTGACATCCATTAACATTCAGAATTACAGCACAAATACAGAGTGTACAGAATGATCATCCATATACATGGAAAACAGAGAGAAACAATATGAGGTTTGTCAGATGTGCAGATGTCCATGGCTCTGTAATAGGGATGTGTGTGTGCAGTATGCTCCAAGTACTAAACCGGGCTAATCGCAGGAAATGGTACACACACAGTAGCAGGAAATTCTCCAATATATATAATGTAACACTTAAATAACCTAATGCATTACATGTTGCTAGCAGTTGTCTCATTCCCCATTACCATAATTGCCTATGTAGTCGCTTAGGAAAGGTTTTGTAATAAATGAAAGTCCAAGAATAGGTTTACAGCCCTCATTATTCCCTTTATTCCCATAGGAAATCAATGTTATTTATTAGTCCGTTATACAGTACTTGAGCGTGATAATTGTTGATCATGCTTAAGAATTTAATGCATTTCATGAATACTGCTTATCACTGTGTGAACATACCAGTCCTTATCAACATTATATATCTCTTCCTCCTGTACCTGGTTCCCTTTATAATGATGCTCATTGGTTTAAAAACCCATAAAAGGAACATTTTGTAGGGTGTTACATGAAATGGATGATAAAGTAAGGATAGCGGCTATTATAATCACTCTTGTCCGCTCTTTGGCTGGACGTGCCTTGACAAAGCAGGAATACCCGGGCCTCTATAGGTTCAGAGACCACACGGGTAAGAACAATAAAATAGATACAGTGATATCTACATTACACAGCACATGAAGTAATACATCAGCAGTACTATGTACTGTACACAAATATACAACAAATGCCAGATATTCTACCAACCCCCTAGGGCAGGACTGCTTTATGGGCGTCTGCGAGATGTTCTGTTTCTTAACTGATCATGTCCGCTTTTGCCATTGTACCCTGAACCAAGGTGGTACCCCCCCCCCTCCGGAAGTTTAGGCATTTCTCCTAGTGAAGTGGGCAGAATGGGGCAAATTTCTGCTGCTATTGTGGGTCCCCATGTAGGGGGTCGGGCTTCATGACGCAATTCTTCATTAATCGCGTCATTTAGCCACGCCCCTATGTGAATTTGTGCCAATCACAGTAATTTACAGCAAAGGGGCAGGGCTTAACGACAAAAAATAAAAAACAGCCCCCGTCCCCGTCGCAATCCACCCGGGGAGGAGAAATTAAAGGTTGGAAAGTATGTAGGGAATGGTTACCAGTCACCAACAGGGACGGATTAAGGTTTGTGGGGGTCCCACAGACCACCAGTAATTTTGTCATCAGTGCAGGCTTGGACCAGGGCACTAGGGATTTGGTGAAATCCCCGGTGGGCCCCACTGACTTGTAGCCATGCCCTCTATTGCGGGAGGTGTGGTCTATGGCACCGTTTGTATAACAGGCAGTGCAGCTGCTTGCCGGGCAGTCATCAAGAATGTGGCTGACCCGGTCAGCAGCTGCATGCAGGGAACGGGGACCAGGGCACACTGCAGTCAGACAGCACTGCAGTGCACTCCTGGGTAAGTCACTGCACAGGGGTTAGATGAGTATGTGCTGAGCTTTGATTGGAGGAGCCCATCACATACTCCTCTGAGGCTGTGACTGTTACTGTATGAAGTGTGAACTACCGTGATTACTGCTCTGCTGGCTGCCTAAGACTGCTGTGGCTTCTGGTGAGTGAGGGAGTTAGGTAAAACAACTAGAAAATGGCTGCAGCACCATTTTACCCGTTGACTTGCACATGCGCTGTGTACCCTGGGCACACTCAAGTGCCCAGAGTCTACCGGTGTGGAGCTGCGCTCAGTGTGCAGCTGGCCGCCAGAAAGAGAGGAGGGGGGCCAGAACAGAGACTACACATGGGCCCCCTCCTCTCTTGAAATTCCCCTGATGGAGGAGTTTTATAGTTTTCTATATAAAAGGGTCATAAATTATAACAAAACTTTTTTCCATTATAATTGGCCACAATTCCTCCAGTGACTGACCACACCCCTTTGTGGGCCTCTATTATTGCATTCCCCTGTGGACCCTTCATGCTCCAGTGCATAATGAATGTCGACAAAATATACCTAACCCATGTAGCTCACCTCAATCAGCCTATAGGTATTCTCTACAACAAAGCTTCTCAAATCCAATCCCCACAACACACTAACAGTGCATGTTTTTCATATCTCTTCCCTGGAGCACAGGTGTATTCATTACCAAGGCCGGCTACACACTTGGCCGATATCGGCGGCCTTAGACTGTCAGGTGCTGTGCTTTATAGTAATAGGCTGCACAGCAGATGCACTGCATGAAGGAGGAAATTTAATGTGTGATGTTTAAAGACCGCACATTACGCCTCCTCCTCCATGCAGGGCAGGGACTGTGCAGCCTATTACTGCCCTGACAGTCCGTGGCCGCCTCTCCTTTGAAATGTTTGGGAAGGGGGGACGAGCCGCCCCCTTGGACCCACCAAGGGTTCTGACGACCATGGTCCCAAGGGCTGGATTTGAGAAGCACAGCCCTATAAATGAGGTAACACAGAAAAAAATTGTAAATAATTACCTGCACACTTGCAGCCAGATATTGGTTCACACAAGCCACGTTTCTAGCTCACCGTACTGAGCTTTGATAGCTGCTGTCCGCTGGAGAAACAACTTGTCACAGCCTAAAATTATTCTATTAAAGCAAATGCTACTCCACTCATCACAATACCATGCCGGTTCACATCTGTAAATCTTCATTTCACAAAGCCAAAGCTTTACCGGCAATTCTCCTACTGTCACATCCTAAACAACTTAGCGGCTATGTCTTGGGCTAACTCTTAGCCCAATCTAATCAGCGCTACCCACCACTACCGGAGCAGATACTCTACATGGTTTCAGGTTAAAAAAAATATCCTTGTTAATTGCAGGGGTTGGGTATGAAATCCCAGTGGCTCAATAGCCTCCAGGATAAAATGCAGCATGTAAGTACCCCAACCCTACCCTTCACACCCCCCCCCAGTGGTGCCTATACCTAAACCTCCTCCTCCTGCACCCTAGACCTAACCCTTAACCCTCGGGGGGGGGTTTGTCACCCTAACCTCGCCCCAGTGGCAGGCAACCAACCCCCCTTCCCCTAGCCTAACCCTAACCCTCCCTAGGGGGTACCTAAACCTAAATCAAAGGCCCCCCCCCCCCGTGGCTAAGTGCTGAGGATGGCCGGGCTTACCTCAATCGGTCCAGCATCCTTCGGCATTCCGGGGTCTATAAACTACATCCCAAATGCAGAGTGTGGGCTGTCTTCGGCTCTAATTGAATAGCCCCAATGCGTCATTTAGTGTAAAGAACGCCAGGCTTTGCACTTAATTTTCACATGAAAGCCACCACTTCATCAATTAACTAGTGTTCACACAGGTGACTGCAATCATACATTCTGTACCTGATGGAAAGGGTCAAGTTGGATGGTCTGCAAGGAGACTCTTACATTACCTCCTGCACACAGACATACTACAATATACAACACAATCCCCAGTCTCAGAACAGCCCCACCTTCCCCTCTTATGAACTGAAAGGCACAGACACCTGGCAGTCCACCTGCCTCACTGTTGTCACTAACAATGGCTGCGTCAGACACATGGCAGCATACCATTCACAGCACACCCTAATTTGTTTTATGTAATCAGCATTAAAAATAGACATGATTCAGATACCGCAACAACTCCCTAGCCCACTTCTAGACATGTCTGTATACCTCTTATACAAAAGTCAAGCACAGCAGCACCCCAACCTAACCCGCCTTATGAGTGGGCCTCCATTGTATTTAAAAACATTGCTACAAGCTTGAATACCCCATGGCAAAAACTCAGTATACCCCACAATATCCTGGTGAAAAACTTCACACCTACGATTTGGTGACCATACCCCCTAATATATAAGCTCCACCCGAACAAATTTTTGAAATACAGTTGTTCCTGGTAAAACTGCTGAGGATGAACCAGAAAATGGTTTTCATTATTTTACCGTATAGTGGATTGTTGAAATCAAGTCGTTGATTGGTTGCTATAGATTACTGTGAGAAATCAGTGTCATACCAATCTACAAATTTTTCGTTTTTACCAAAATATATACACAAACAAATCTTATAAACCTTTCCCTGAAATTTGCTCTCAACTTCAACCCATTACACAGTGCCACCTGGTGGCCCGATTCTTTATTAATCTGCTAACCATTACACTGCAGTTATCACAAGGTCTGTTACTGGATAGTTGTAAAAGAAGTTTGCTTTTTACCAACAGGTCCAAAATGTTTTTGTGGTTGCATAATAAATTTAATGAAATCGTATGCAAATATAAAGAGCTTCAATGACAAAAAAAATTATATTTTACCCACAAACAATTAGGATTAGGAAAGAGGTGGATAGTTAGCATTCGGAGCATGACTTGTAGTAACATGTTTGCCGTATATGACCATAGTACTGTAATGCACTCATGTTTTATGTAAACAGAATGAGCTTTAAAATAAAACAAAGTTTTTAAAAATATAATTTGAACAGACTTTATATAAATTGATTACATATTGCCTTCAGCCCAACGTGGAGCTGCACTGACAAAACATACCATGGAGAGAGCGTATATACAGTAATATATAGTTCGACGGAGTAGTTGAATAGTTTTAACACTAACATTTACAATTCAGCTAGGGCGTACCTGTTACCAACTCTAAATCTCTCTGCACATTTTAAATCTGCCCCACCTGCAGCGTAATACGGTTTTGCCAAGGAATAAATTGTTTATTACTACTTGCTCCTTACTCTGTATCAGGCCATTTTTGTACAAACTACTCTATGCAATAAATAAAAAAAAGCCTATTAAGAACCTGTTTTCCTTTCAGTATAAACAAACACAGGAATTCCATAATAAACACAGAATGTGCTACAATGATGATAAAATCTACAATGAAAAAATAGATACATCAAATTTGACAAATATATACATTTAAAACACAAGGGTGTGTTATGCTGGGCACACACTGACAAATATTGAACAGGCAATATATCTGTAGTACATCAGTGGTTGTGTACAGATGATATGTTTGTTACCAATATCGTCTAGACATATCGCATCTGTTTTGCAGCACAGCCAATACCGATATATCAGCAATATATCAGCAATGTAACTGGGTCCCGTCTAAAACCATCACTCCCACATCACATGTTCTAAAATGGCACCCGATGGAGGGATGGTTAGGCTGTGGCTGTAAGAGGGATAACCCCCAGCATAGGCGTATTTATAATGGGTGCAGTGTGCAGTGTCCAGGGAGCTCCGCACAGCACACCTTGCACCCATAGTATACTTATCTTGTGCCAGCAATAGAATACCCCTTTCTCCATGGCGACCATCTCTCAAGTGTCATCTTGGGTGATCCCAGCCAGCAGAAGCATCTTCCCAGTGACATCTTTGGGAAGATGGCACCGCTCATTGAAAGCAAAGACTCTGGCACTGTGATAGAGCCATTGTGTCAGGCTGACATTTGTGAGTGGACTCGGACTTGGAGTTGCAACAGGAGTGGGACTAGAGAAGCTGGGTTGAAAACTAGGAGGCTTGATATAGCTCCTCTTCATTCAGGATGACACTATGGGGCAAATATACTAAGAATCGAGTTTGGGAGAGTTTGCAAACTCTGGAGAGATTGGTCATTTTTTCCCACTCACAAATTTACTAATGTAAAACTCGGGAGAGAGATCTCCTTTGTTACAGGAAAATACTGGAGAGTTAGCAAACTGTCTTCAATTCACTATCGGCAAAACTCGAGAACCTTTTCACTGGTGAAGATATACAGTAATTCAGGAATTTACCAAGCAGAGAGTTTCTAAACTCTCATGAGATGGAAAAACTCTCCTGTAAAAACTTGTGAAATAAACGCATCTGCCTGTGATCTGCGAGTTTGGCAGAAACATACACAGATCACTGTGATCCATGTATGTTTCTGCCTGTAAACAGTGAAAAAAAAGGTTAAAAGTACAAAAAAAAAAATGACATAGGGTCCCCCTCCTAAAGTTTAACCAGCCAGTCCTGGTTTCCAAAAATTACTTGGAACAAATTGAGTAGGGTTCCACCGCAATTTAGAAACCAACACCAGGCTGCAGGGCCGGTCCTGGTTTTAAATATAGGGGGGGAAAAATTGAGTAAGGTACCTCTATATTTAAAACCAGCACTGGACCCAAAATGGCCGGGCTGTAATGCCACAGCCCGGAGACCCTGTTACCGGGTCTCCAGGGCCAAAGCATTATCAGCCCAAGCCTCTCAGGCCAAGTCGGGGATCTCAGGGGAAGAAGGGGGGTCCCCCCGAAACCGCAGGCTTAGACTGAAGCCCAGGGCTCTTCCCCGCACCCCTGGAGCGTTGGGTACGGGGGTAATACAATGAAAAATAGAATTAAACTATTGTATTTTACAGTGGGACTACAGGTGCCAGCATGCCTGCCCTTTGGCACTTGTGGAACTACAAGTGCCAGCAGCCGGGCGGCACCTGTACCCCCACTGTAAAATAGTTAAACAAAGGCAAAACACACACACCGTGACACTTTTGTGGCGATCGTGGAGGGCCGGTTGCCATCCCGGGGGACTTGCCTACTGTTACGGGGTGTCGGGAGCGGCACCCGATTTTCGGGAGGCTCCTGGTAGTCCTGGGACAGTAGGCAAGTATGAGCTGTAACACATGTATTGGCAAATGCAGGGGAGATATGTGTGGGTCAAGGGGGTTGAAGGGGGTCCCTGAGAGATATCAGTGTACCGGGGGGCCCCAAGATTTCTGTTGCCGGCCCTTCTCAAAGGTGCACAATCAGTCCAGAAGGGAAATCCAGCAACTAGCAACACAGACACATGCTGCAGCCTGCAGGCAAATCTGGATATCCTAACCTGCAGAACAGGAGGCAGAGGTAAGTCACAGGACAAATTAGTAAAATATGAGGGAAATAAGTCAGGATCATGACACATTGCTTTTGTGTCCTGAATATCACTTGGAAGTTGTTGCTGCGGAAGAGGAGGGACCCAGCCTAAGGTAAACTGCGGGGCAGGGGTCCAGCTGCACAGGACCCCCACAGGAGTTAATACACCCCTGATGCCCAGGGGGAGTGTACACAGGGACCAACTTAATAAAAACTGTATTATACAGGCAGGATGTGAGTCATAGCACCAAACTACATCCAGCATCTGCGACAATGGGACTAGTGTGTAAATGAATGTGCTGGCTGGGCAGGGGAAACTATAGATAGTAGAATATAAAATGTCTATATCAAAATGTATGCTTAATGTATTCAGAGTACTGAAACCAGTAAAACTAGATCCTGGGCTACAGTGCAAGGATGAATAAATCCTGGTGCTGAGCGCCAGGTGGAGAATAAATAAAAACAGTATGACTGCCCCTCAATAGATAAGGGCCTGATTCTGAGGTGGGAGTAAAGCTTTAAAAAAAAAAAAAAAGTTTTACTTCTACCTCAGAATCAGGCCCTTAAATATTGAGGGACAGCCAAATCAGCCCTACTACTCCCTGAAAGGCTGCAATCATCCCTGGCAGTGTCTGCATTGGTGCCTTATAAAACAGTCAGCAAAAAAAAAAGATAAGACAGACAGAAACCGTAAGCTACTTCAAAAGTTATATGCTGACGTTAAGTGGAGCAGAGGCTGCAGAATCATTACCCTGGGATATTGGCCATATGGAAAATAAAGACCTCTGCTGATACGCTATTTAAATAGCATCTATCTGGTACGCATATCTTATAAACTATCCTTATACGAGCAATATTCTAAATGACTGCATTATTAGGCGCTCTCTCTCTCACTTGCCAAAGGTTTCTGTGCAGTCTCACCTAACGGTATTCTGAAGAGCTGAGCTGACACCCGCAGAGGAGAGTGGCAAGTGTGACTGTACCGGTTTAAGATTGTGTTGTTCGCTGCTCTTCAATCAAGATTTGCCAGTATATTGATATGAGTTGGCGCTCATACTCTAATTGACTCTGTCTCTAAATATATTGTATAAATGTAATATATTAAATTAGTTTAAATAAAATTGTATTGATCCCTGGGTGCTGACAAGCTGATAGTCCTCTGGGAGGATGACCAGATCCCTGGTTGTTCAGTGGGCGGTCTGCTGCTGCTGCTACAACAACCACCCCAAATTAATCCCAACCAGCACATGCTTTGCTGGAGAGTTTTCCACTCCAGGCTCCTGAGCCACAAGTAAACTGAGGAGATGCAGGGACAGCTGGCAAATACAGCCATCTGATTGCTACAATAGAGCCCTGAAGACTTCAGCCACGGTGACAAGGAGACTGCTGCCTGGAGATGTAGTCATTCTGCCTCTAGAGAGCAAATTTAGTCAGAGGAGGTGATTAGTTCCCCCCACCCCACAGCAGAATCCTGGAGGAAGTTTTGGAGGGAAATTCTCTCCGCTTCCAGACTTTAATTGCACCTGGGGAGTGGCTCAGGGCTGTGGGATGAAGCGGTTCCAGGTGCCGGTGTAGGAGCCTGGTGGTGACAGCAAGTTACCTGCCTGTGATGCAGTGAGAGTAGTAGTCCACAGGTTCTCATACTCGGTCCTCAGGATCCCAAACAGTCCATTTCTCCTCACAGAATCACAAGTGAAATAATTAGCGCCACCTGTGGATCTTTTAAAATGTGTCAGTGAGTAATGATTACACCTGTGCACATGCTGGGTGACCTGAAAAATGTGAACTGTGTGGGGACCTGAGGACCGAGTTTAAGAACTCCTGGAGTAGTCAGTAACAGGCAGTTACTGAGAGGAAAACCGTATACTCAATAGTAGCGAATTATGTACACTCAGGTTGCTCAAAGAAGAGTAACTTCTATGCTAATCTGGACTGCCTGGCAGAGTAAGGCTATTCATTCATACCTCACTTACATAAAAATGGAGGAAAGGAAGGTAAATTGTTCTTAGAAAGTGGTTAAATGAACTCCCGGAATTGTATAACACTGATTTGGAGGTAAGCAGGGATGCCTTCAGGTAGGGACAGAGCATAAAATACTGTGGAGCCTGATGCCCGAGCCCAAACAGACATATTATAAATGCCCTGACCACTGGAACACCTTCCACACCAAGTGAAGTAGGAGATCTCTGCGGTGTGTTAAGGATTTCTGACTTCTGTCAGCAAAGCTTCAAATTACAAGTTAAGAGTTGTTAGCAGTGAGCACATAGCAAGTCTAAAAAGATGTTTCATTAAGTCCAAGTTTGTCCACTCTTCCTTCAGCTCTGAATGGTTCTTCTGGGCTTTACTGGATAGGCTCACAGTCCTGAACCATGAGGATATCCAATAAAGACCAGGAGAACTATCCACAACTGGAGGAAGAGCATCCAACTAGGTTTTGAATAATATGTTCTGCACTGATGAAGGAGAAAGTGGAGGATTACACAAACAATTTGTTGAAAAGCACCTATCCATCCATTAACAAGTAAGGGTAGATTAACCAGTGGGTGTCTGAAATTCTGCTTCTGTATTCCCTGGAGAAGGATACTTCAACACATTTTTTTTGTATTTGTTTTACTACATTAGGCTGGACTAACTTTTGATTGTATCACACTATTGTAGGTTTCTTTTTTTCATGTAATATGTTATATTATATATAAAAAATATCCCGTGAGAACTCTACTTGATGCACTGTAAGAGAAATGATCTTATGCCTTATGCCTCGAACAACAAACCACATGTCCATGCAGCAAAGCATAGAAAGGTATACTTCCTACAGCATGTGGATGGAATAAGGGAGTGATGACATTTAATGTAGTGATGGTGGTTAGCATGGGTTATTAATTTAATTGTGGGGTGAGGGTCACGTCTCATCTTATAATGTTGGGGGCTATTCATTTGATTGAGTCAATTTAATTCATTGAGGGCCATGGTGCTGCATATTCATTTAAAGTAGGCTGAAAGACCTATTCATTTAGATAGGGGAAGGAGGACTATTTATTAACCTTGTACATTGTCATGTCAGTTCTGTGTATGTAGGTATAAGCCTATTTGTTTTATGTGAATACTATTGATTTGGTGTAGGGTCCAATTAGGGGGAAATATGTATTAAATGTGAATGCTATTAATTTTTATGTTGCGGTTGGTTGCAGGTTGAGAAGACTAATTATTAAATGTGGGTGCTTCTGATTTTATGTTGAAGCGCTGGTTGGGGGAGCACCATAGAATTTTTACTCTTTGCTCTGCTTTCCATATTTGATGTACAGGTCCCGAATTTGGGGGACTGTTCTGCTCAGTTAAGCTTCATACTGCTCTGCTTGTGAGTGGAGAGTTGTGTGCACCTAACAATAGCGTGGGCTGCATTGCTATTGCATTTGAAAGGGATATGAATGTGTTGATGACTGTCTTGCACTGTGTAAAGATATAACCATGATTCTTGCATGCTGGTCATACTACTGTACAGCAGAGCATCAGCACATACACTTTCCTTGGTGGTTCCCCTATTTTGCAGACTTCAAATTTATAATTACTATGCCAATGTCACAGTAGTACATTACCAATGTTTTGGTATTTGCATTGTTTTACTCTTGTTTAGTTAGCTGTACTTTTGTATAACGGCATCTCAAAGCAACAAATTGAGAAGGCAGTTAGGGGAGAATCAATATAGTTACTTATATCGCTTTTACACCAAAATTCCAGGTCTGACCTGGAGTTGGAACCCGGATCAGACCTGGAATTTCCCCAGCGCCGACCCAGGATATTCCTGAGTTGGCGCCGTCCACACCGGAGCCGGGTCTGCATTGACCCGGCTTTTCTGGCGTTGAAGTGGACGCTTGGAGATGACGTCATCTTCAATCGCCACTGAAGCCGGATCAATCGACAGGCATGTGGCGCGCTCCAGGTCATTGTGAAACCATTGTAATTCATACACCATTCACCTGATTTGAATGTAATTACCCTCAAATTAAATCTGAAAGTCTGCAGTTAAAGCACATCTTGTTTGTTTCATTTCAAAGCCATTGTGGTGGTGAATAGAGGCCAAAATATGAAAATTCTGTCAATGTCCCAATATTTATGCACCTGACAGTATATATATTGATTTTGGCTATGAATCAGCTTTATTGAACATAGTTAATTTGCTATATCAATGGTGTAGTTACCCATTACAAAAATATTTATTCCGAAGGACTATAAAAATCCTGGTCTACGGACTATGATCCCTGCAAAACTAGTTTAATACAAAAATTATGTTACAATACACACAGGATCCATATTTTACATCTCTTTTGTGACCAATTATTTTCACAGATGTTAATAGTAGTATGTAAACGGAAATAATAACAAAACAATTATGGTTATTTATGGCTCTGGGAAATATATGCAAAAACAATAACACAGTTTCCGATAAGAGAAGCAATGCCTAATTAAAATATTTTCCCAAATTCCAGATTTATGTCATATTTATTGTAATATAAATATAACAAACAAACAATCTTAACATGTCACATTTGATGTCCGTAGCGGTGGTTTCACAATAATAAGATCTGTGAGCAATTAAAGCGAGCTATGTATAGAGATTACACGTAAATACAAATATGCATACAGATTGCTTAGGGTCGTGCTGATGGAATGAGATCATTGCTAGCTGTACTTTATTAGGTTGCTGCAATATGGGTCTCATTTACTGGAAAATAGAATAGCCTCCGAATTGTAAAATAGCGGTTTTATAGTGAGTTGTAAATTACTGTACATGCAGAAAAAAGGAAAAAACACACCAAACAACGGGAGGTTCCCCTACCTGGTGAGATAGCTGCATTTACAGCATTCTGGCCTGCACTATGGAGGGAACGGAAAAAAAGTGCTCTAGTTCCAGGCATTTCGGCAGTGGATTTGGTCCCCTAGGTGTCAACCTTTTGACACTGTCAACCATCTGGTGTCAACCTATTATCTATCTATACACTGTCGATCTTTTATACCACACCTCTGAAAATTATTCGGCCCTTCCTGGTACCCCTATGCTGTGGGTACAAGATACTATAAACATCTAGCCACTACAGTAATTAATATAATGTTACAGTGGCCATATATTTAAAAATATAAAAGTGTCCGCGTAAATAAAATAAATAATCTCGGTCTGACTCAGAGGCCAATGCAATGCAATTTTTTTTGCTACTGCGCATGCGAGAAATAGAGTCACTGGCATTAGAACTGGCGGGGGAAAACATAGACGTTCCTGGGCGGTGACTAAGCGATGGCCTGAAGTGAATTAAAAAAAAGGGCGGCTCATTGGTGTGTTATGGCTGCATTCTCAAATGCAGAGCCGCCACCGCAGAGGCCATGTTCAGAGCAATTTCAGAAGAAGACACTGCATCTTCCACAGGCTGGTGCAAGTGTTGATGGTGATAGTCATGGTGCACCAATGGTGGAGTGTTTGGAACCTCCGGCAGAGTTACACCGTCCATGGGGATTGAAAGTTGGCACCTCAGGGCTTGCACACTATTACACAAGAGGAGAGCTGAAACTAGGATTAGCTATCTTCAACACATGCACCATCTTTCTTAAAATAAAAAAAAGTATGTAGGGTTGGGAGGACTCCTGCACATGGGACCTCCAGGCATTAATATTAGTGATGTGCGCCGACCCCATGATTTGGTTTTGGATCTGGATCTCCTCTGGTTTTGGATCTGGATTGGTTTTGCCAAAACCTCACCTCCGTGTTTTGTTTTCGTGTTTTGGTTTTGGATCTGGATTTTTTTCTTAAAAAGTAAAAAAAAAAACAGCTAAATTCACATAAAATTGACCTTTTTTTGTTCCTACAGTATTAATAACCTCAATAACATTTATTTCCACTTGTTTCCAGTCAATTATGACCACCTCACAGCTCACAATATTGAATTGTTAATCTAGTTTAGGCCCAAAATTTTCACCAAGATAGCTGGCTGACTAAGCTAAGCTGCAGCAGTGCGGCACAAACACATGGCAGTTCAACTTCAAACATGGCACATCAGGAAACACTTTTATTATTCAAGAGAGGCCTGAGGGAGTTGGAGTATGTATGTAGTTGAAGGTAGGGCAGGGACAGGAAGGGTTGATTGGTAGTAAATTGAATTTCATTTTTTGATTCAAAAGAAAATTTATGAGGGAGAAGGGGAGGGGAGGAGGCATTTACAAAAAAATGTGATACAGTACATTTACATCAGTCCTTGCCACAGAAGAATCCTTGAGCATGGCTGCTGCTTCTGAGAGTTGATTTTCTCATCCCAGAAGGGGACCAGGAAGAGTGCTTACCAAAAAAAAGAAACAATTGACAAATAATGCTTTGCAAATCTTCTATAAAGGCATTTCCCAACCTGTACAGGGACATAAAAAAAAATAGTTAGTTAGTGACCTTCAAACTGCCATTGTTCCCACTGTCCACTTAACCATATGAGATATGTGAACAAGCAGAACAGAGCAACAAATGCAACATTTCAGATATAAGGTTTAAGTCTTACGTTGTGTCTTATTTTGGAATTCTTTCTTAAGCGCCATGCCTGCGTGCTGGGAGTGGATTTTTTTCATCCCAGAAGGGGACCAGGAAGTGTGCTTTCCAAAAATAAACAAACAATAGACTTAATTATTCCTTTGCAAATCTTCTGTTCTGTAACAGAATTTCCAAACCTGTACAGGGACATTAAAAAAACCAGAGTTAGTGGCCTTCAAATTGCCATTCTTCCCACTGTCTAATTCTTAGATATGTGAATATGTCAGAATGTAGAAGGCCAAAAAATGGGTGGACCACACATGGCTGATTGATCAACCATGGCGACTGGATTAGTGTCATAAGGAAGAGGAGGCTGCAAACTGGGTGTCATGTTATGAGTTGGCCATGTGGGGTATGTTGCTGTTAAGGGATCAGGCTGGTTATCAGTGGACACATTATTATAGTTGTTGTTATTTTGGGTTGCCATCTCCTGAAGGGTGTTTACCAACAGACAGACTACCTACCTATCAGCTCAGGCATAGACACTTCCCGAGGAACAGAGCTCTGTTCTCTGGAGGGAAGCCAAATAGGTGGGAGCCCCTGTGCCAACATCTGAAGCTCTTATCTCTCCACATCATCTTATTGATGAAAAAAAATGTCATCGGGGACATCTAGCTCCTCATTCTGTCCCTGCTCACCCTTTTTGGACAGGAAGTCCAGGATGGATGGTTTGGAAGAAGGCCTAGCAGCAGATGGGGATGGTCATCAAGACCTGGTCCCCCCAGTGGGTGTTATCTGGGAGGTATTGGTTGGCATGCAGGCAGCGGAATAACAAAGGCCTCTATGTTGTCTGTGCTTACTATTCCGTATTTCAGTTTGCGATTCAGGTAGGAATAAAGACTACAGAACACAGTGATAGAATCACTGGATGTCTTAGTGCATTCAGGCCAAATACGATCCATGAATTCACAGACAGATTCCGGACATATGAATTCTTTGCTTGTAATAAACTTTGGTAATTCCTGGCAATTGATTTAAAAAAATTTTATGCTCCAGAACTTGAGCCCAGAGCACAGACTGATCACGACTGGAGTCGGGCAGCACTAGGTTGCATTGCCGACTTGCTAGATCTTGTGTGGCTAAGCCTAACATGCACAGACACACACAGACAATTATTAGTAAAAAAGACAATTGATTTTTATTTTTTTTCAGCTCCAGAACTTGGGCCCAGAGCACAGATTGATCATGACTGGAGTCGGGCAGCACTAAGTTACAAATTGTGTTGCTGGCTGGATCTTGTGCGGTACTGCGGTTAAGCCTAACACGCACACACAAAAATATAAAAGACACTTTGATTGATTTTTTTTTTTTTACTATATATTTTTTTTTGAGTCCAGAACTTGGGCCCAGATGGACACAGCACCAGACAAGATGTATCTGCAGCTCTGCACCAGCCCAGATGGACACAGCAGACAGCAAAGCACCAGGCCACCAGCCCAGGACACAGCAGACAGCCCAGATGGATCAGCAACAGCCCAGATGGACACAGCAGACAGACAGTGACAGCACCTACCAGCCAGAATGGATTAGCACCAACCCAGGACACAGCAGACAGCACCAGCACCTCTTCCAGCCCTACACTACCCACCCTCCCTGTGCAGTCTCCACAGCTGGAGTGAAATGGCGTCCGTTGCGTGGTCCCTTATATACTACATTGATCATAGAGATGAAAGCTGCGAGATTTCAGACTCTATAGTTTTGCCTCGGTTTGAGATCAGAGTCAGGCGGGAAAAAATCGAGCCTGCTTGGTTCCAACTCAGATCTGTTAAATTCAGGTGGTCTTGGATCTCTGAAATCCGAACCAGCTCATCTCTAATTAATATGCATCAGCAGTAAGTGGTCATATTAGTAGGTTTAAAACATCCAAATCCAATAATCCAACTGCCTCACATCTTTAAATCATCTGATTACCACATAACTGAAAATAGTTGTCATTAGCAAAGTTTATACGGCCATGTTACATAAACTCATCCAGCTCATATCTGTTTGTGCAGTAAATCCTATTTTGCAACTACCTCACGAGAGTCCAGAGTATCTTCTGAGAGATGCTTCTGGTTTGGTCCTGAATCCACCAGTGTAACTATAGACAATGACCATGCATCCATCCACATCACACAATCTTTATACCAGCGGTTTCATCTGATGAAACCACAGACATAAGGATTTTTGTGACACAAATTACAGTACAGTGGATGTGTGATATACTTAGAATCTGTGGTACATTGCAGTGAAGATAGGTAGGATATATATATATATATATATATATACTAACGCAAGCTGAGGGCGGAACTCAGAGACTGATAATCAGTGAAACACCTTCAGTGTTTATTTCTCATACTCATCGTTTCGGGTGTACGAATCCCCGTCATCAGGATATATATATATATATATATATATATTAGGGGTGTGCACTGGCCACTTTTCGTGTTTTGGATCTGGATCTTTCTTCATGTTTTGGATCTGGATTGGTTTTGCCAAAACCACCCTTCAGTGCTTTGGGTTTTGTGTTTTGAATCTGTATTTTTATTGAAAAAAGCATGAAAACAGCTAAAATCACAGAATTTGGGGGATTTCTGGCCCTGATTCAGAGCTGGACGCTCTGACAGAGCACTCGCTCTGAATCAGGGCCGTCCTTCTGAATTTTAGAGTGGCCTCCTGGCCGCTCGTATAGCTGTGGGTGACCACCCACAGCTATAGCGAGCGGCCAAAAAGATGGTCGCAATGGTCAAGACCATACAGACCATCGGGCTTGCGACGAGAGCCTTGTGATAGGGGCTCATCTGCCGCAAGCCCTGGAGTGCTTTCAGCTCTATCAGAGCCGAGAGCACTCCCACTGACATCACTTGTGATGTCAGTGGGGCCGGCCCCAGACGGTAGGCGTTCCCATGGGGACGCCTCCGTCTGGCCAGCCAGGCCCCCGGCACACGCACCAAAGGGGGCGTGCTGTCACTCACCATCGACAGCACGCCCCCCTTGTATGCGCACGACGGAGCTGGCTTACAAGCAAACATCGACCCGCTTGCAAGCGGGTCTGAATCAGGCCCTCTGTTCCTATGCTATTATTAACCTCAATAACATTAACTTCCACTCATTTCCAGTCTATTCTGATCACCTCACAATATTGTTTTTAGGCTAAAAGGTTGCACCGAGGTAGCTGGATGACTATGCTAAGCGACACAAGTGGGCGGCACAAACAGGTGGCCCATCTAGGAGTGGCACTGCAGTGGCAGACAGGATGGCAGTTTGAAAAACTAGGCCCCAAACAGTATATAATGCAAAGAAAAAAAAGAGGTGCAAGATGGAATTGTTCTTGGGCCCTCCCACCCACCCTTATGTTATATAGACAGGACATGCACACTTTAACAAACCAATCAGCGCCAGGGTCTGCCACACGACTGTAGCTGAAATGATTGGTTCGTTTGGGGCCCCACAAAACAAGCTGGCAATTAATCTGTCCCTGCACAAACTGACTCTCTGGAGGCAAGATGTCGTCCTCATCCTCCTTATTCACCGATTCCTCACCCTCTTCAGTGTTGCGTACATCCTCATCCTCACAGAGTATTAATTCGTCCCCGCTGGAATCCACCAACACAGGTCCCTCTGTACTTTCTGGAGGCTGGTCTCCCTGGAATAATAATTAATTTTGATGAACATCATCTTCTCCACATTTTGTGGAAGAAACCTCCTACGCCTTTCACTGACAAGGTTCCCGGCTGCACTAAACACTCTTTCGGAGTACACACTGGAGGGGGGGCAACTTAGGTAAAATAGTGCCAGTTTGTACAGGGGCCTCCAAATTGCCTCTTTTTCCTGCAAGTACAGGTACGGACTGTCTGACATGCCTACTTGGATGCTGTCACTGATGTAATCCTCCACCATTCTGTCTATGGTGACAGTATCATATGCAGTGACAGTAGACATGTCAGAAATTGTTGGCAGGTCCTTCAGTCCGGACCAGATGGATGTCCAAACTTGTTCCTGTCTGCCCTGCATCACAGCCAGCCGGTTGCTTAGGATACCTAAGTTGTTTCCTGGCAGCCCCAGTTGCGGGAGAAAATGAAAATGAAGAAGGAGCTGTTGATGTTCCGCTTCAGCTGACAGTGTTTTCATCAGCAGCTCTTTGCAGGCTTGTGTCGGCCGGAAAGAGAGACACCATGTAGGCTTTGAACCTAGGATCGAGCACGGTGGCCAAAACGTAGTGGTCTGATTTCAACAGGTTGACCACCCTCGAATCCTGGCAAAGCGAATGAAGGGCTTCATCCACAAGTCCCACATACCGAGCGGAATTGCTCCGTCTTAGCTCCCCCTTCACTTTCTCCAGCTGCTTCTGCAAAAGCCTGATGAGGGGAATGACCTGACTCAAGCTGGCAGTGTCTGAACTGACTTCACGTGTGGCATGTTCGAAGGGCTTCATAGGTGGATGTATAGGCTTGAATGGCCTTTTGCTGCTCCTCCATCCTCTGAAGCATATAGAGGGTGGAGTTCCACCACGTCACAACCTCTTGCTTCAGGTGATGGCATGGCAGGTTCAAGAGTGTTTGCTGGCGCTCCAGTTTTCGGCACGCAGCAGTCACTGAATGGAGAAAGGGGCCAGAATTTTTTTGTGCACGCCCCTGTCGTTTTTCAGAAAATTCTGCACCACCAAACTTATTGTGTGAGCAAAACATGGGACGTGCTGGAATTTGCCCAGATGTAATGCCCGCACAATATTGGTGGCGTTATCAGATATCACAAATCCCCAGGAGAGCCTAAGTGGGGTAAGCCATTGGGCGATGATTTCCCTCAGTTTCTCTAAGAGGTTGTCGGCGGTGTGCCTCTTACTGAATCCGGTGATACACAGCGTAGCCTGCCTTGGAACGAGCTGGCGTTTCTGAGATGCTGCTTCTGGTGACGCTGCTGTTGTTGCTGCGTAAGGTGATACATCTACCCAGTGGGCTGTCACAGTCATATAGTCCTTAGTCTGCCCTGTTCCACTTGTCCACATGTCCGTGGTTAAGTGGACATTGGGTACAACCGCATTTTTTTGGACACTTTTTCTGACGTCTCTGTACATTCTCAGTATCGCCTGCCTAGTGAAGTGGAATCTAGAAGGGATTTGGTACCAGGGACACACTACCTCCATCAATTGTCAAAATCCCACTGCACTAATGGCGGATACCGGACGCACGTCTAACACCAACATAGCTGTCAAGGCCTGTTATCCGCTTTGCTTCAGGGTGACTGCTGTCGTACTTCATCCTCCTTGCTAAGGGCTGTTGGAGGGACAATTGCTTAGTAAAAGAAGTAGTGGTGATCCTACTTCCTCTCTGGGATGATGAATGACTCCCAGCAGCTACAGCAGCAGCGGCAGCAGTAGGCGTAGCAATGCAGGATCCTCCAGAGGAATCCCGGATAGGAGAGTCAGTCATGCCAGTGATATGGCCTGCAGGACTACTTCCGATCCTAACTGAGGAGGAAATTGACGGTGTGGTTTGCCAGTGCTTGGTTAGGGATAAGCAGGTTTTAGAAATCCGAACCCTCCCAAGCCCCCCGTGATACCAGCTGGGAACCGAGTCCGGCTCGGGTTTTCCCGCCTGAGTCAGATCTGAAATCGAGGCAAAACGTCATCATCCCACTGTAGGATCTCGCAGGCTTTGGATTCTATAATAGGTCCCCCATCTGCAACATTTTTTTTTTTAGGGCTGGCTGGGTTGTGTTGTACTGCTGTTGTCCATAGGGGCTCAGGGCCTGATTCAGACCCGGACGCTATTTGCATCCGCTCACTGGCTAAAAGGGGCCGGCTATTTATATCATGTGCTCGCACTGAGTCGCGTAAAGCCGCCCACTAGTAATAGCGAGCGGCCGCATTATGCGCTCGCACTTGTATAAAGACGCCCCTTTACCACTCGCAACAAACGTCATCTCCGGCAGTTGTAGGATTAATCGGGAACATCGAGAGCCATCGGAGCTGCTCGCAATGCTTGTCGTAGCCTTTTCCCACCAAAACATTGCGAGCAGTTCTGGCTAAAATATAACCTAGTCACGTGTGTAATGACGCTACTTTACTAATTATGCACACCCATTAAACGCCGTTCTGATGGTCGGGCACACCTGCGTTCGCACATCCACACCCCCATTTTCAAGCACCTTCCCGTTACCACCCACAAACGGCACTGAAACTCAAAATAGCGTTCCAACTGCGGGCTACGGGCGAGCACTGTCCCATCGCAATGACTGGTTCGCCACGCGCAATGCAACTCATACGCAGATTGCAAAAAATCACTTGCTGTTGTCCATGTGGGCTGGCTGGGCTGTGTTGTGCTGCTGTTGTCCATAGGGACTGGCTAGGCTGTGTTGTGCAGTGTCCAATAAAAGCTGTAGTCCTAAAGGGGTGCTGTAATGTTGTCCAGGGGGTGAACTGTCCATCAGGGGTGCTCCCCCCAAGTGCAAAAAAAACAATTCTTTTTTTCTGTGTTTGTGAATTGTGTGCACAGTAGCCGCACGTGCATCAACAAAGTAGCAGCGCCAAGCGTGCACCTGTGTCATAAGTAAAGGGCCGGCTGGCTCGTCTGTTGAAGGGTGGTGTAACCCCCAAAGTGCCGGAAAAAAAAAATATATCTATAGTTTTCTGTGTTTGTGACTTGTGTGCAGTGTCCCATAAAGGCTGTAGTCCTAAAGAGGTGCTTTAGTGTTGTCCAGGGGGTGCTCTGTCCATCAGGGGTGCTGCCCCCAAATGCAAAACAGAAAATTATTTTTTTTCTGTTTGTGTGCGCTGTAGCCACACGTGCATCAACAAAGTAGCATCGCCAATCGTGCGCCTGTGTCATAAATCAAGGGCCGGCTGGCTTGTCTGTTGAAGGGTGCTGTAACCCCCAAAGTGCGTTCCAGCCCAAAAAAAATTAAAAAATCTTTTTCTGTGTTTGTGACTTGTGTGCACTGTAGCCGCACGTGCATCAACACAGTAGCAGCGCCAAGCATGCGCCTGTGTCATAAGTAAAGGGCCAGCTGGCTCGTCTGTTGAAGGGTGGTGTATCCCCCAAAGTGTGCTCCATCCAAAAAAATGAAAAAATCTTTTTCTGTGTTTGTGTGCGCCTTAGCCGCACGTATATATCAAAATCACATAAATGGAGGATAAAAATTTGTCTGATAAAAATAAAATAGGGAAAGATCAAGAACCACTTCCTCCAAGTGCTGAAGCTGCTGCCAGTATTCATGACATAGACGATGAAATGCCATCAACGTTGTCTGCCAAGGCCGATACCCAATGTCATAGTAGAGGGCATACAAAATCCCAAATGACAAAGCTCAGGAAGATTGCTTTAAAAAATACATTTAAATTGTCTGAGGAGAAACGTAAAATTGCCAATATGCCATTTACAACACGGAGTGGCAAGGAACGGCTAAGGTCTTTCCCTATGTTCATAACTAGTGTTTCAGCTTCGCATGACGATGAAAGCCCTCCTCCCACTACAAAAATCAAACTAGTTAAGCTGGCAAAAGCACAGCAAAGAACTGTGCATTCTAAGAAGATATCACAAATCCCCAAGGAGAGTCCAAGTGTGGCAGCGGTTTGCGATACCTGACCTTCCCAACATTGGACGGGAAGAGATGGCTCTCTCCACCAGTTGCATGCCCTCTGCAAGTGCTGGTAGGAGCACCCACAGTCCACTTGCTGATATTCAAATTGAAGATGTCACTGTTGAAGTACAACAGGATGACGATATTGGTATATCTGGCGCTGAGGAGGAAGTTGACGAGGAGGATTCTGATGGTGATGTGGTTTATTTAAATTAGGCACCGGGGGAGACAGTTATCCATGGGATGAAAAAGCCCATCACGGTCATGCCTGGGCAGAAGACCAAACATTCCACCTCTTTGGTCTGGAAATATTTCTATCCAAATCCGGACAACAACTGTCTTGCCATATGTACCATATGTAAAGGTGGAATAAGTAGGGATAGGGATGTTAACCACCTAGGAACATCCTCCCTTATACGTCACTTGCAGCGCGTTCATAAGTTACTGTCAAGTTCAGAAACTTTGGCTAAGACCATAAGCAGTCCAGGGACACCTAAATCCCTTTGTCCTGTTGTATCCAAGCACCGGCAAACCACACCGTCAACTCCCTCCTCGTCAATTTCCTCCTCAGTGAGGATCGGAAGTAGTCACTTGCATGACTGACTCCTCTCCTATCCGGGATTCCTCTGGAGGATCCTGCAATGCTATGCCTACTGCTGCTGCTGCTGGGAGTCGTTCATTATCCCAGAGAGGAAGTAGGAACACCACTACTTCTTTTACTAAGCAATTGACCCTCCAACAGTCCTTAGCGAGGAGGATGAAGTACGACAGCAGTCATCCTGAAGCGAAGCGGATAACTGAGGCCTTGACAGCTATGTTGATGTTAGACGTGCATCCGGTATCCGCCATTAGTGCAGTGGGATTTAGACAATTGATGGAGGTAGTGTGTCCCCGGTACCAAATCCCAAATAGAGTCCACTTCACTAGGCAGGCGATACCAAGAATGTACAGAGACGTCAGAAAAAGTGTCCAAAAAAATTTGGTTGTACCCAATGTCCACTTAACCACGGACATGTGGAACAGGGCAGACTAAGGACTATATGACTGTGACAGCCCACTGGGTAGATGTATCACCTTACGCAGCAACAACAGCAGCGTCACCAGTAGCAGCATCTCAGAAACGCCAGCTCGTTCCAAGGCAGGCTACGCTGTGTATCACCAGATTCAATAAGAGGCACACCGCCAACAACCTCTTAGAGAAACTGAGGGAAATCATCGCCCAATGGCTTACACGACTTAGACTCTCCTGGGGATTTGTGATATCTGACAACGCCACCAATATTGTGCGGGCATACATCTGGGCAAATTCCAGTATGTCCCATGTTTTGCTCATACAATACATTTGGTGGTGCAGAATTTTCTGAAACACAAAAACGTGCAGGTCACGCTTTGGGTGGCCCGAAAAAATTTCCGGCCACTTTCGCCATTCAGTGACTTCGTGCCGAAGGCTGGAGCATGAGCAAACAGTCTTGAACCTGCCATGCCATCACCTGAAGCAAGAGGTTGTGACACGGTGGAACTCAACCCTCCATATGCTTCAGAGGATGGAGGAGCAGCAAAAGGCCATTCAAGCCTATACATCCATGTATGACATAGGCAAAGGAGCGGGTATGCACCTGACTCAAGCGCAGTGGAGAATGATTTCCGTGTTGTGCAAGGTTCTCCAGCCCTTCGAACTTGCCACACGTGAAGTCATTTCAGACACTGCCAGCTTGAGTCAGGTCATACCCCTCATCAGGCTTTTGCAAAAGCAGCTGGAGAAAGTGAAGGAGGAGCTAAGACGGAGCAATTCAGCTCGGCATGTGGGACTTGTGGATGAAGCCCTTCATTTGCTTTGCCAGGATTTGAGGGTGGTCAATCTGTTGAAATCAGACCACTACATTTTGGCCACCGTGCTCGATCCTAGGTTTAAAGCCTACGTGGTGTCACTCTTTCCAGCCGACACAAGCCTGCAGGGGTGCAAAGACCTACTGGTGAAAACACTGTCTGCTGAAGCGGAAAGTGACACGTCAACAGCTTCTTCTTCCTTTTCTCTGGCAACTGGGGCTGCTAGGAAACAATTTAGGTATCCTAAGCAACCCGCTGGGGGTGATGCAGGGCAGGCAGGACAAAGTTTGGACATCTGGTCCGGAATGAAGGACCTGCCAACAATTTCTGAAATGTCTACTGTCACTGCATATGATACGGTCACCATTGACAGAATGATGGTGGAGGATGATCATGTTCATCAAAATGAATTATCAATTCTTCCAGGGAAACCAGCCTCCAGAAAGTACAGAGGGACCTGTGGTGGTGGATTCCAGCGGGGACGAATTAATACTCTGTGAGGATGAGGATGTACACAACACTGAAGAGGGTGAGGAATTGGTGGATGAGGATGACATCTTGCCTCCATAGAGCCAGTTTGTGCAGGGACAGATTAATTGCCAGCTTGTTTTGTGGGGGCCCAAACGAACCAATCATTTCAGCCACAGTCGTGTGGCAGACCCTGGCGCTGAAATGATTGGTTTGTTAAAGTGTGCATGTCTTGTTTATACAACATAAGAGTGGGTCGGAGGGCCCAAGGAAAATTCCATCTTGCACCTCTTTTTTTTCTTTGCATTATGTACTGTTCGGGGCCTAGTTTTTCAAACTGTCATCCTGTCTGCCACTGCAGTGTCACTACTAGATGGGCCACGTGTTTGTGCCGCCCACTTGTGTCGCTTAGCATAGTCATTTTGCTACCTCGGTTCAACCTTTTGGCCTAAAAACAATATTGTGAGGTGTTCAGAATAGACTGGAAATGAGTGGAAGTTAATGTTATTGAGGTTAATAATAGCATAGGAACAGAAAAACCCACAAATTCAGATTTTAGCTGTTTTTATGCTTTTTTCCCCAAAAAATACAGATCCAAAACACAAAACCCAGAACCCAAAACACGGAAGGGTGGTTTTGGCAAAACCAATCCATATCCAAAACACGAAGAAAGATCCAGATCCAAAACACGAAAAGTGGCCGATGCACACCCCTAGCTTGGATACAACTGGACAAAGGGATTTAGGTGTCCCTGGACTGCTTACGGTCTTAGCCACAGTTTCTGAACTTGACAGTAACTTTTTATGAACACGCTGCCCCTACTTATTCCACCTGTCACGACCAGGGGTGACAGGCTGCTGAGATCGCGGCGCTTACCGCTCCGGGCGCTGTGGCATGGTGTTTCCAGCAGAGGTGCAGGTTCCTGGAGAATAGCGCTGGGTGCTGTGAGTCTCCGCAGACCAAGGGCTTCCATCTGGAGGCAGGTGAGAGGGGCTAAGACTGGCAGAGCTTCCATGCTGTGACCACTGGGCGCGGCCATCTTGGATTTGGGTCACATGTCGTTTCTGGCCAATCAGGTTCAGTCTGGGCTGGGGAGGCTAGCAACCAATCCTTCACTACCTGAGGGTACTAAAGGGCTGTCCAGAGGCTCTTTAGTTGCCAGTGCAACGTCTATCACAGCGTATGCTGTGAGCTAGTTCTCTGTGCTCCTTTGCTCATTTAAAGTGTCAGTACCAGTGTGTTTCTGCAGACTCCCCTCTCAGCCTTGGTGCAGTTTGCTCCTGTTACTACCTGTCTCCTGATCCCGTCTACCTGCTATACCCAGCCTACCCCGGGTCTCTAAGTTCCGCCAGTGTCTCGCAGCCTGGTTCTGATCCCATCGCGTGCCACTGCTTCATGAGTCATACTCCCCTAAGGCCGGCTGCCTTCAAGTACCAGCAAACAGGTCCTCATTCCTCATCCAACTCCACTCCGGGTCCAAGCGCACGCCAAGCCGTGACAGTTTACACCGGCCAGATGGATTCGGCCAGTGGACTGGATCTGAGGGCCGACTTGCTCCAGGGTATTGCCAGTCGCCTAGAGGGACTAGAGGCGTCTCAGCGCCAAATGGCTCAGTTCCTGCAGGAAATGTCTCTTCGTCAGGATACGCTGCAAGCTTCCCTGGTTACTGTTAATTTGCCTGCCGCCACCAACCAGCCAGCAGCTCCAGCTGTCCCTGTTCCACCTGCACCATCTCATTTGCACCTTCCGACTCCCAATAAGTTTGATGGGAACCCTAAGTTGTGCCGAGGGTTTCTCAACCAGTGTGACGTCCACTTCACACTACAGCCTGCGAACTTTCCATCTCCAAAATCCAAAGTGGCATATATAGTGTCTCTACTGACTGGTTCTGCCCTGGACTGGGTTTCGCCTCTCTGGGAGAGGTCCGACCCGTTACTAGACAACTACTCTGGATTCCTCACGTCCTTCCGGCAGATTTTCGACGAGCCTGGCAGAACAACCTCCGCGGCGACGGAAATCCTGCGACTTTGCCAAGGGAACCGACCAGTCAGTCAGTATATCATTCAATTTCAAACGCTGGCTTCGGAACTAAAATGGAATGAAGTAGCCCTGACTTCCACCTTTTGGAATGGATTGACAGATTGCATAAAAGATGACCTCGCCACTCGTGATCCGCCGGCTACCCTCAATGAGCTTATCTTCATTTGCAATAAAGTGGATTTGCGGTACAGAGAACACCAGAGTGAAAAAACTAGGGGAGATCGCTTTAGGTTCCGGCCGACCACTACTCCAACCCTCCCTCCGTCTGAACCTGCGGGTGACGAACCCATGCAGATTAACCGGGCCCGCCTCACGGTAGAAGAATGGCAAAGACGCCGACGAGAAAATCTATGCATGTACTGGGGGGAGACCGGCCATATGGTTGCAGCCTGCCCACGTCATCCGGGAAACTCCCGATCCTAATCTGTGCCGGAGACACCAGGTTAGGAGTGATGTCTCCGTCTCCGTCAAAAAATGAATCTACCCTCTCCATTACTTTTGAGATCTCCACTGGTTCTAAAACTGTTCTTTCTCTCCTCGATTCAGGGGCCGCTGACAATTTTATCACCGCTGAACTTGTCCAGAGGCTCCGGCTTCCTGTCTCCTCTCTCGACCACACCATCACTCTATCTGCTGTAGATGGCACTCAGATTACCAACGGAATCGTCTCTCAACGTACCCTTCCTGTGCCAGTTCGTATCGGAGCTCTCCACACTGAAACTATCCGATTCCTAGTAATTCCCAAAGCCTCCCATGAGGTCATCCTTGGATATCTCTGGTTACGCAAGCACTCCCCCAATATTGATTGGGGCACCATGCAGATCTTGTCCTGGGGAGAAACATGTCAAGTATCCTGCCTTCCTCAAATCAAACCCGTCAAAGGTAGTTACATTGCAACCACTACTCCAATTCCCTACCAGTATCGCTCCTTCTCTGATGTCTTCTGTAAGCCCGGAGCCGATATTCTGCCTCCTCATTGGGAGTGGGACTGTCCTATTGAGTTGATTCCTGGTAAAACTCCTCCGCGAGGTCGTACTTACCCACTCTCCCTACCCGAGACTGAAGCCATGTCAGCTGATACATCCAGGAGAACCTGCAAAAGGGGTTCATTCGACCATCCTCCTCACCGGCAGGGGCAGGATTCTTTTTTGTGTCTAAGAAGGATGGAGGCCTGCGTCCTTGCATCGATTACAGGGGCTTAAACGATATAACCATCAAAAATCGCTACCCGATACCCCTCATTACCGAACTTTTCGATCGAGTAAAAGGTGCTACTATTTTTACCAAGCTGGATTTAAGAGGGGCCTACAATCTCATTAGGATACGAGCCGGGGACGAATGGAAAACAGCATTCAATACTCGAGACGGGCATTTTGAATACCTGGTAATGCCTTTTGGTCTCTGTAACGCTCCTGCTGTGTTCCAAAACTTTGTGAATGAGATCTTTCGGGACTTACTATATATCTCTGTGGTAGTATACCTCGACGATATTCTGATATTCTCCTCCAACATTGTCAGACATCGATCAAAAGTCAAGGAGGTGTTAACTCGCCTACGAAAGAACCACCCGTACTGCAAAGCTGAAAAATGCGTATTTGAAGTTCCCTCAGTTCCCTTTTTAGGTTACATCGTTTCAGGTGCCGGCCTTGAAATGGATCCCCAGAAAGTTCAGGCAATATTGGACTGGTCTTGTCCGAATTCTTTGAAGGCAGTACAAAGATTTTTGGGCTTCGCAAATTATTATCGAAGGTTTATCAAAGGATTTTCCACTCTCATGGCACCCATTTCCGCCCTAACTTGCAAGGGGGCAAATCCATCCCGATGGCCTCCAGAGGCTGAAACTGCCTTTCAACTCTTAAAGCAAGCCTTCATTTCCACCCCCGTGCTGAGACAACCCAACATTAACTACCCCATTCTTTCTTGAGGTAGACGCCTCTTCTGAAGCGGTAGGGGCAGTACTATCCCAGAAACTCGAGGATAGCAAGTTTCATCCCTGTGGCTTCTTCTCAAAGAAATTTTCCCAAGCAAAAAAGAATTATCTCATTGGAGAGCAGGAATTATTGGCTGTGAAACTAGCTTTTGAAGAGTGGCGTTATCTTCTTGAGGGCGCGATGTATCCCATCACCATTTATACAGATCATCGGAATCTCCTATACCTAAAAAATATTCAGTGCCTGAGTTCCCGCCTGGCTCGATGGTCAATATTCTTTTCTCGTTTCAATTTTACTTTAACTTTTCGCCCAGGCTCACTAAATCAAAAAGCAGATGCCCTCTCTCGATCACTCTCCTCCGACGCATCTTCCGAAAGTCATAAGGAAACTCCAGTTCTAGACTCCAGAGTATTCACTACCACTTGCATTCAACCTCCTCCCGGGAAGACATTTGTGGCCTCAGATATGCGCAAGCAACTTTTGAAGTGGGCTCATACCTCTCGTTTTGCCGGACACCCGGGCATACGCAAGACCTTGGAATTCCTGCAACGATCATACTGGTGGCCTGCTATGAAGTCGGAAATTGAAGCTTTTATCGCCTCCTGTCCACAGTGTGCTCAACATAAAACATCCAGAAAGGTTCCTGCCAGCACACTCCTACCTCTGTCAGTACCAACCCATCCTTGGACACACCTTTCCATGGACTTTGTAACGGATCTACCTGTTTCTAATGGGTTTACCACCATCTGGGTAGTAGTGGATCGTTTCTCCAAAATGGTTCATTTCATTCCCCTCAAGAAGTTGCCGTCTGCTCAGAGTTGGCTCAGTTATTCGTCGACAACATCTTCCGTCTCCATGGACTTCCAACTGAGATTGTTTCTGATAGAGGGGTACAGTTCGTAGCCAGATTTTGGAGAGCTATATGTTCTATCTTTCAAATCAAACTGAATTTTTCAACAGCTTACCATCCTCAGTCTAACGGGTCTACAGAGAGGGTCAATCAAGACCTTGAGACTTTCTTAAGAATTCACATGTCTTCATCACAAGACAACTGGGCGGACACCTTACCCTGGGCCGAATTTGCCCATAACAGCTCCTATCATTCATCTACGGGGCAAACCCCATTCTTTGTAGTTTTTGGACTGTATCCCAGAGTACCAGAGTTTCAAGAATTGCCAGTCTTCGATTGTACCAGCAGTGACCTCCACCCTACAGAAATTCTCTCAGATTTGGACTCAGGTCCATTCCTCCTTACAAAAAGCCTCTCTTCGATATAAATTAACAACGGACAAAAAAAGGAGAGCGGTGTCCAACCTAAAAACAGGTGACTTAGTATGGCTATCCACTCGTAATCTTCGCCTTAAAGTGCCGTCTATGAAATTTGCTCCTCGTTTCATCGGTCCTTTTCCCATCGTTCAAGTGATCAATCCAGTAGCCTATAAATGAAAACTTCCGTCTTACCTCAAAATACCAAATTCCTTTCATATTTCCCTGCTGAAACCGCTCATCCTGAATCGCTTTCGACTCTGCCACGCTCCCCCAAAGTCTTGACTGAGAGGGGTGTAGAGTTCGAGATCAAACAGGTCCTGGACTCTTGTTTTCGTTATGGGCAACGCCAATATCTACTGGATTGGAAAGGTTACGGTCCCGAAGAACGTTGCTGGGTGAAAGCTGAAGATGTCTAGGCTCCTCGCCTAGTGCTTAAGTTTCACTCTGAGAATCCTGGTAAACCCAAGAAGTGTCCTGAGGCCACGCCTAAAGGAGGGGGTACTGTCACGACCAGGGGTGATAGGCTGCTGAGATCGCGGCGCTTACCGCTCCGGGCTCTGTGGCATGGTGTTTCCAGCAGAGGTGCAGGTTCCTGGAGAATAGCGCTGGGTGCTGTGAGTCTCCGCAGACCAAGGGCTTCCATCTGGAGGCAGGTGAGAGGGGCTGAGACTGGCAGAGCTTCCATGCTGTGACCACTGGGCGCGGCCATCTTGGATTTGGGTCACATGTCGTTTCTGGCCAATCAGGTTCAGTCTGGGCTGGGGAGGCTAGCAACCAATCCTGCACTACCTGAGGGTACTAAAGGGCTGTCCAGAGGCTCTTTAGTTGCCAGTGCAACGTCTATCACAGCGTATGCTGTGAGCTAGTTCTCTGTGCTCCTTTGCTCATTTAAAGTGTCAGTAACAGTGTGTTTCAGCAGACTCCCCTCTCAGCCTTGGTGCAGTTTGCTCCTGTTACTACCTGTCTCCTGATCCTGTCTACCTGCTATACCCAGCCTACCCCGGGTCTCTAAGTTCCGCCAGTGTCTCGCAGCCTGGTTCTGATCCCGTTGCGTGCCACTGCTTCATGAGTCATACTCCCCTAAGGCCGGCTGCCTTCAAGTACCAGCAAACAGGTCCTCATTCCTCATCCGACTCCACTCCGGGTCCAAGCGCACGCCAAGCCGTGACACCACCTTTACATATGGTACATATGCCAAGACAGTTGTTGTCCGGATTTGGATAAAAATATTTCCAGATCAAAGAGGTGGAATGTTTGGTCTTCTGCCCAGGCATGAGCATGATGGACTTTTCATCCCACGGACAACAACTGTCTCCGCCAGTGCCTGATTTAAACAAACCACATCACCATCAGAATCCTCCTCGTCAACTTCCTCCTCAGCGTCAGTTTCACCAATAGCCTCATCCTGTTGTACTTCAACAGTGACATCTTCAATTTGAATATCAGCAAGTGGACTGTGGGTGCTCCTTCCAGCACTTGCAGAGGGCGTGCAAGTGGTGGAAGGAGCCACCTCTTCCCGTCCAGTGTTGGGAAGGTCGGGTACCGCAACCATTGCCACACTTGGACTCTCCATGAGGATTTGTGATATCTTCTTAGAATTAGAAAGCACAGTTCTTTGCTGTGCTTTTGCCAGCTTAACATTGTTTGATTTTTGTAGCAGGAGGAGGGCTTCCTTCGTCATGTGAATCTGAAACACTAATTATGAACATAGGGGAGGAACTTAGCTGTTCCTTACCACTCTATGTCGTAAACGGCATATTGGCAAGTTTACGTTTCTCCTCAGACAATTTACATTTATTTTTTAAGGTCATTTTCCTGAACTTTGCCATTTGGGATTTTATATGCCCTCTACTATGACATAGGGCATCGGCCTTGGCAGACAACATTGATGGCATTTCATCATCTATGTCATGACTAGTGGCAGTAGTTTCAGCACTAGGAGGAAGTGGTTCTTGACCTTTCCCTATTTTATTTTTATCGGACAAACTTTTGTCCTCCATTATGTGATATTGATGCATGTGCGGCTGAGGCACACACAAACACAGAAAAAGATTTTTTTTTTTTTTTCAGGCACTTTGGGGGTTACACCACCCTTCAATAGACAAGCCAGCTGGCCCTTTACTTATGACACAGGCACACGCTTGGTGCTACTTTGTAGATGGACTAGCAGCTACAGCACACACAAGTCACAAACACATAAGTTTTTTTTTTTTCGAGCGCACTTTGGGGGTTACACCACCCTACAAGAGACAAGCCAGCCGGCCCTTTACTTATGACACAGGTGCACGCTTGGCACTACTTTGTTGATGCACGTGTGACTACAGCGCACACAAACAGAAAAATATTTTTCTTTTGCACTTGGGGGGAGCACCCCTGATGGACAGAGCATGGCCCTTGATTTATGACACAGGCGCACGATTGACTATGCTACTTTGTTGATGCACGTGTGGCTACAGCGCACACAAACAGAAAAAAAAGAATAATTTTTTTGCACTTGGGGGCAGCACCCCTGATGGACAGAGCACCCCCTGGACAACACTACAGCACCCCTTTAGGACTACAACCTTTATGGGACTGTGCACAACACAGCCCAGCCAGCCCCTATGGACTTTGTAGTGGACACAACCCCTATGGACAACTGACTGCACAACACAGCCCAGCCAGTCCCTATGGACTTTGGAGAGGACACATCCCCTATGGACGACAACAGCAACACAACTCCCACCCTCCCTCTTCACTGTCCACAGCCGGAGTGAAAAATGGGGCAACGCGGGGACCTTTTATTGCATCCAAAACCGGCGAGAATCCGACAGCGGGATGATGACTGATTGTATCAGATAGAACTGATGCTTTATGTATAAAGGAAAGGACAGGGGAAGTAGGGAATATCACCACACAAGTTTTGGATTTCACCTTATAACAAAGTAATAGGTTGTGAAAGGTGAATAAAAGTTGCTACACCCACTATATAATCCATCATACCTCTCAGGGTATATTAAACTGTGGAGGTGCTTCTCAGACTAAAATAACCATTGAAAAAGAAAATTGTGGAAGGTTTGACCAACCACAAAAAAAGACTATAACGAGAGCACTCAAATTAGCATTATGTCACCTTAAATAAAACTTAACCTTTAATGGGTAAATAATAGACAAAGTAAAATGACTGACAAGTACACATAACAAATACTGAATAGTTATAAACAGATTACATAAAACTGAAATATATTAAACATCACTATGGTTGTCTTAACATATATAAGGCGAAATAACACAGAATTTACAAAAATACATCACTAACATATACGTTAAAATTATAATGTAAAAAACATCAGGTTCAAGTGATTTGTCAAAAATTGGTCCTACAATAGGACACGAAATGACCACCATCACTATTTAGATCGGCAAATAAAGAAACCTAAAAATACAGATAATAGATAAAGTTGGGTGTCTCCAAATGTGCAACTAGGCTCTGCTGTCGCCTCTCATACAATGTAGAGGAGAGGGAATGAGAGATCTGCTAGTGCAAGCACCCCTTGAAAAAAGTCTACAGTGATCCACTTTGTCAGCCCCAATCTCTGCTGTTGGTTATTGTGCAATACACATTGGTTAACCAATGAGAGGATTCTCAGGTTGGTATGCGGGTCACTGGGAAAAAGATTGTTAGAAAAAACATCAAAAGAAGTGTGAGGAAAAGTCTGGGATAAAGATTCTGATCACAGGCTCTGCTGCTCCTTCTCATGTATGAATACAGAGGAGGATGAGTGAGAGATCTCCTATGTGCAGTAATCCCTTAGAAAAACACGAGTGTAGACAGTGGTTTCCTACATCAACCCAAGTCTCTGCTACCTACTGTCTTGCCAAACGGTAGTGGACAGCATATTAGAGGGTTAAAGGGTCGGTATGGGAGCCCCTGGGAAAATAATATTAAAAGTGAGCAATGTTAATTATTAACCCCTCACTGAGGATATACAGCAATTATTATAAAACAAACAGTATATTGGTATCTTCCTCTATTTGAGGTAGTTTCAATATTTGTGGAGACTAAATCCCATAAATATGATGTTAATATATGAGACTCCAGAAGTGAAATATAAGGAACAAAGCGGCAGTAATTATACCACTCAGGATAAATAAGAACTTGGATAAATTCTATGCATATAAAATACAATTGGTTATTAGCCCTAAAGATGCATATAGATCATGTATTATTACAGCAGAGAATCAAGGGTCACTATAGATAGTTAATGCTCCATATGTATAGCATTTACTGGGTTAAATACTGCAGTACAGCAGTACTAGCTATGTTGTTCTGGATAGAATGAAAACATAAACATATTAAGCATTCAATAGGTATAAAACATGTTGTTCTAGCAATAATGTCACTCAGAGTAAATGAAAACTCAGATAAATTCCATACATATAAAATACAATTGGTTATTAACCATAGAGAAGCAAATATATCATGTATTGCTTCAACAGAGGATCAAGTGTCACTGTGGATAATCAAGGCTCCGTATGTGGAGCACTCAAAGGGTTAAATATGGAAGTGCAGCAGTACTAGCTATGTTGCTCTAGATATAGTAGAAACATAAGCATATGAAATACATCAAAGATAAAAACTATGCTGCTCTATGTAGAATGAAACATATGCATGTTAAATAACAAAAGAGATACATCTGTTTAATAATCACTGAGTAGCAGGCATCCTGTATGCTGCTTACTGCAAGAAATTGCGTGTCTCGATAGCTAGTAGAAGCTCCGTGTATGGAGTGCAAAGTGTGAACGGTGTAGCTGAACCTGATGTTGGGGTGTCCCGCCTGCGCAGTCACGGGGCACCTGAATCCAACCGACGTGCGTTTCGCCGGTGTATGGCTTGGTCACGGAATTCAGCTGCGGTGCTTCCTGGTTCCCCTGCTTTTTCTAGTAGCGGGAGCCAACCAGAAGCGACAGTTATGTCAGAGTAGCATATAGTCTGACCAGTGGTGACTAGTCATCAATAGGTAATGTGACTGAGTCATAATAAAAGAAGCATGTGTCTGATTAATGAGAGCTGTTAGTGTTTAACAGAGTGAATTAGTGACATTGGCCCTCATTCAGACCCACTCGCAAGCGGGCGCACGTACGTTAGGCGTACGTACAAAATTATTTAAATTCAATGGCTCGCTCGTATTTTCATTCGCATCTAAAATTCCTCCCTAAACTCAGGCGACCCCTCCTCTAACTAACGAGCGTGCGAAATAGCGAGCGTACATCCCCGAAATGGCTTGAAGGGAACGCACGCACAAGTGAAACCGGAAGTGGCCTTGTCAGATGTCGATTACCTGCTCCTTTATTCTGCCTACCTCCCTCAATCGTATCATGCCAATCAATGTATCAATTAGCTTAATTTTTTTTTTTTTTCAACACAATGCAAGAAACTTTACTCTTGTCCGTGTTTGTGTTTACCCGCAGAATACGTACGGATGGAACATTCGCTTTTATTGTTCAAAAAACATGTGAACCACAATTAAACAATTGTTCTATTGCTGTGGATCCCCGCATATTTTCCGGGGTTCATTTCTTTATTTAAATTTGCAAACGCATGTCACTGCATCAAGCCTATCATAACTCTCCAGAGATTTCTGGCCCTGTTGAACACATGACTCATACACTAACCAATAAAATTGCTCCTGTTAATTTCCAAAATACTTTAGCCAATCAGAAATTTTTGGCACACTTTATCAAAAATGTTTTGTATGAAAAACTCCATTGCCATCATGAGAGCCTCCGCATTCACCAGGCGCGAGCTGCTGGTGCTTACGGAGGTGATGGATAGGCGGATCACCAGCCAGCCTCCACCCATCACCAACCGTCAGAAGCGCTCCGCGTATGCGGAGGCACGGTCCCGCCTGCGGTCGTTGGGTTCACGCCGCAACATCGGGCAGCTGGAGCGCAGGTGGTCAGACCTGCAACGGCGAACGCCCCGCTTGCTGGCATGCTTTCGCATGCAGATCCTTGAAAGTAAGTGTTATGTATTGTGGTTTTCATGTTTGTGTTTGTGGGGCAAACTGCGTGTGCATGTTTTCCTGTCTGTCCTATTAATTATTTGTCCTCATATCTGCGTGTGCATGTTTTCCTGTCTGTCCTATTAATTATTTGTCCTCATATCTGCGTGTGCATGTTTTCCTGTCTGTCCTATTAATTATTTGTCCTCATATCTGCGTGTGCATGTTTTCCTGTCTGTCCTATTCATTATTTGTCCTCATATCTGCGTGTGCATGTTTTCCTGTCTGTCCTATTCATTATTTGTCCTCATATCTGCGTGTGCATGTTTTCCTGTCTGTCCTATTAATTATTTGTCCTCATATCTGCGTGTGCATGTTTTCCAGTCTGTCCTATTAATTATTTGTCCTCATATCTGCGTGTGCATGTTTTCCTGTCTGTCCTATTAATTATTTGTCCTCATATCAGCGTGTGCTTGTTTTCCCTCTATTTCTGTTTTTTTCATTCTACTCCTATTTGCATGTTTTTTGTTGCTGTTTTTTTTTTTTTTATTTGGGTCCCGGATTTGCCCAGAAACTAACCTCAATTTGTTTGACATATTTTAGGAGGACAGCCAAGACTACGCCGTCACCGTCCGGCCAGACGACGTTCCCGGCCACTATCCCCAACCCCCAGCCAACACTCCAACCCAAATATTTCCCCTATACCCCACTCCTCCCCAGCCTTCCCAGACCCTCTCCCGGAACTGTCGGGCCTCCTTCCCCTCCGTCCCACTTCCCCCTCTCCTCCACCCACCCCTCTTCCAATTACCCCCTCCCCGGAGTCCATCATTACCCCTCCCCGTTCTTTGGGGAATGAAGGCTCCTCCGAGGAGGAACATGGAGGGACTTCCGGAGCTCCCGTTTTGGCTCCCGGTATGTTTTTCTTTCTCATTTTTTTTTAACCACAAACTGTTTGTATGTAATCATGTGTCGTGCCTTTATTCGTGCTTGTTTGGTTTACTTTTGGTGATTTAGCAGTTTGCCTTTACCTCTTCCTGCTGATTTCAACATACACATATCACACCTGTGTGAATTTGTACATAGGCCTTGTATTTTTGGCAGCACCCCCTTTTTGTTTTGGTTTTTCTTTTTTCGGTTTAGGAGTGATTTCGTTGTGTTTTTGTTTTTTAAATGTGGATTCCCTATTGTTTTATTAATCCACACACTTTTCTCACCCACAGAGGAACAGAGGCGTCGACAAGAGGTGGACGATTGTGTTGGCCAGATGCGCCAACATGTCATTGGCATTCTTGTGGGCCTTGACCGGCTGTCTGGCATCCTTCGCCAGTAGTTTTTTTTGTTTATTTTCGTTTTGTAAATAAATTTTGTAGTTCTAATATACGTTCTGGCTCATTCTTTTTTTCAAAAACAAAAATAGTTTTCCCTGACATAAGTAGACTGTTCCTGCAAGGATTTCCCTTTTTTAAAAGTTAGATTGTATTTTGTATTTGTATGTTAAACAGCCACAAGAAACACATAACAGTAACAATGTCATTTCCCTTTTTGGGTGTAGTGTCAATTAGATATTTCGCCATTTTACAGGTTCCTAGTTGGTGTGCAAGCTGCTTAGGCCAATCTTCAAAATGCAAAGGTTTGGACAGGCTGCCTTTTGGTGTGGGTTGGGAACCTGCAAACATATTTCAGTTTACATCAACTGGTGTCAGTACTGGATTACCCCTTAGTCAAATGTAAGGTGTGTTAACCTGGTTACACTTGCTGTTAACGTCCAAAAAAAGGAAGACCATTTCACTCTCCAAACATTTATTCACAACATAAATGAGAAATCAAAGTGGTCAGTCCCCCCCAAAAAAACCAGTGATAATCTCAAATACAACACATACAAATAAAATATTTAAATAAAAAAAACAATCAAGAACTGGTTGACGAAGGACCATGCCAACATGATTCCACAAACATGGCGTTGCGATATGGGTTCCAGAATATATGGCCAAAATCACCAGATCCAGGTTTGCTAAGGGTAGCAGGAAGTAGTGAGCGTTGGAGTGGCAAAGATTATGTGAACAAACAGAAGATGGTGAAAGAAAAATAAATAAATTAGATGTTCGCAAACAAACACAAACACATTAGGTATAAACACTGTAGTTTGGGTCAAACTTACCTAAAAAATCTGGCCACCACATCATCGCGTATGGCCCCCCCACATACTGACCTCCGACCAACCTCGGGGGGGCCATCCTCAGGTAAGGCATCCTCTGGCTGCATTGGGACACCACTCCTTATGGCGATGTTGTGAAATATCCCACACAGGACCACAATTTTCGACACCATATCCGGCAAATACATGAGCTCGCCACCAGAGCGGTGGAGGCATCTGAATCGGCCTTTTAAAAGGCCGATACAGCGCTCCACCACTTGCCTGGTGGCTGTAAGTGCAGAATTATACTCACTTTGTGGGCCTGGTGTGGGAGCCAAATAAGGAGTGAGCAGCCAGGACATGCAAGGGTATCCACTGTCTCCTGTGAAAAATAAGAGACAACATCAGGAACACTGTGTATCAAGCTTAACATTGTTATGTACTAAAGGTCTCCACTTACCCAGAAGCCATGCATCACCAGCTTGTAGGTTGGTTAATTTCTGCCATATCCCTGATTGCCGGATGACGAAGGAGTCATGTGCACTTCCTGGTAACTTAGCATTCAGGGACAGGATCTGGAGGGAGGCATCACATACCACCATTACATTCAGGGAGTGATAGTGTTTCCTGTTTCTAAATATTGCCTCCAGCCGTGCTGGAGGCTGAAGTGGTATGTGAGTACCATCCACAACCCCTATGATGTGTGGGAAGCCAGCTATTTGGTAAAAATTGGCCTTGGCCACACTAAGGGCACCCATATCCAAAGGCATTTGAATAAAATGATGGAGGTGCTTGAAAAGTGCCTCCATCACTGCCCTCAGGATCCGGGAAAAGGAGGATTGGGAGATGCCCGCCACTATTCCCACCGTTGTTTGAAACGATCCTGAGGCACAGAAATGTAACACCGCCATAAATTGCGTCAGTGGTGGTATTGCTGTTGGACTGTCAATTTGCCGCTCAAGATCACTTTCTATTAATGAGAGAGTGTCTATGATGATTTTGGGAGGTAGACGGTAGCGTCTTAAAACCTCATCATCGGGCATTCCAAAAAGGGTGACACGTGTTCGAAATATCTGGGGCCTTGCATGCCTACGATGCCTACGCCTGGGATGAGATTGAGGTTGGTCGGCTTCCGGGAGCATGGCCAGAACAATCCGCCCCAGATCAACCTGAAAATCAAAGATTTCAAAGTAAGGCTTTTGACCCACCCCAAAACTATATTAAAACAACTTAGCTTGATGATACCATCCATTGCTGCTTACATGCCGGGGTATTGTCATGATACGTCCAAACTGAAAATAAACAACAAAATTACTTGACACATTTCACTCTGTGCATTTTTGTTTATACATTTTGTGCTAGACCAAAGTTCAAATATGCCAAACACCCATTTAGCAAAACCGCAAAGCGACATTTAACACAGTACATCAAAACGGGTCGAAATGTTGGCTCAAAAAGCGAAAGATAAACCACCAAAAAGTTAGAATGATTATTAAGCTGTTTAAAATGCGCTAATTAGTTCGCTAATACAAGTCACAAGAGTAACTACTAAAAATGCGCTAATTAGTTCGCTAATACAAGTCACAAGAGTAACTACTAAAAATTCGCTAATTAGTTCGCTAATACAAGTCACAAGAGTAACTACTAAAAAATCGCTAATTAGTTCGGTAATACAAGATAAAAAATGGACTTACCAAGAGCAAATATCTAAGATGCAAAATCAAAAGGTCTTTGGGGTCGAAAATAAACAAAATCTAAAATAGAAGAAATTAGGGATCCAAAAATTACAAAATATACGAAACACAATGAAACAACAATTGAACAAAAGTTAGACTTCACAAAACTTACCAAATCAACAAACGAGGTTCCAAAAATATAAACCAACAAAGATAACGGAAAAAAAAACGCAAATCTAACCAACAAACGAATCTACAACCTCCAACTCCTTTCTACGCAATCAATAAACTCCAGCCAAGATAACCTCCAACAATCCAAAAACGCCACCTCGACTTGAGACACACCAAGCCATAAATAGTGTTTCGTTTCCCGCACAAATTAAGGAGGGATCATAGGGCCGCACAATCAATGATGCGGCCGCAAAATAAGGACGCATGTATAAATACGTCACGAAAACACATTCAAATTCTGGTGTATTTCTTGTTTGGACCGCAGACATGGTGACAGACCAGGGAAAAAATGCACAAGAGTCAGGCGGTAAGTCTTTCATGCATTTTCTATCAACGATTAATTTGAAACATAAGATTAGGCAAGTTGTTATTTTGTGAATTCTGTAAATTTACACAAATAGGTGAGGAGGATGACATGGAAGAGGCTGCTGGGCCCAGTATTCCGGCCAAAGCGGGCAAAAAAAAAAGGCAGCCACATTTCACAAGAAAGGAGATGGAGGTTTTGATCCAGAAGTGTGTGGACATCCTGCCACAGGCAGACAGGAATATGAGTCTAAGCCAGAAGTGGAGAATGTGGGAAGAGGTAGCCGTTGCTGTCAATAGAGTGGGTGATTATGTCCGTCTAGCCCGGGATGTCAAACGGCGGTAAGTAAACCCTTGCCCCCCCTAAAAACAAACCCCATTTTAAACCAAAGGATAATGGCTTCCATTTTTCCCCACAGATGGGGCGCCTTCAAATATCGCCTAAAGCAAAAACTTGTGGACAGGGCTAGGCATGCAAGGGGGACAGGTGGGGGTCCCACCCCTGTGTCATTGGAGTTGATGGATTTAGAAGAGCTGGCACAGGGGTGTGTGCAGCCTGTGGAGGTGTTTGGCGTGTCCAACATGGATACGGACATGCCAGACTTTGCGGCTCCTCATGTTGGCCCAGGTAAGTATTGTGATGTCACCAACTCTGAAATGCTATTGTGCCAATATGTAGATTCTAATGTGACTCTTTTCTCATTTTTCCAACAGAGACACAGGCGGATGAGTCTGCTCCAGAGGGAAGCCTTGGCCGCAGAATTTCTGCTGGCTCTGCAGGGGAGGAACCAGTACATCCGGCTGAGGACCCTGCAGAAGCCAGTCCAGGGCGTGCCCCCTCGCAGGCAGTGGGCCTCCTCACAGAACTCAATTTCAAATCGGATTTCCAAACGGAGATTCTGCAGAGGATGGACACCAGTCTGATACGGGTGGCTGAGGCCCTGGAGCAAAATGCTGCGGCCAACGTGACCATTGGTCAGGCCCTGGCGGAAAATACCAGGGCCAACATCCGCATCGCCGATGCCCTGGAGCAGCTCGTTCGCCAGCACATGGTGGAGCCGACCTCCCTTCCTGCCGGAACATCAGGATCCTCCACCTCTGGCACAACATCAGCCAATCCTCCAAATGTGCCTAGCCCTGTGCCTAGTCCAGAGGCCACAACATCTGCCTCTGGACAGGCCAGCCCGATGGCATCCCGGACCTGGTCTGGCGCCCACCCTCCCCCATCCAAACGGGCGAAAAAACGGTGACAGCAATGGCGACTTTTCCCACACTCCTTCTGTGCTTGGCTCATATTCCTTTCTGGTCAAAACTTCCCTCTCCTTTCTTGTGAAATGTTTTTAAGTTATTTTTGTACGTTTATGTTATCAGTTATTGATTATTTATTTTTGATAAAAAGTATCTTTGGCAGAAAAAAAAAAAAAAAAATATTATGCCAATTGGTTTGTGTTTAAACAATAAATTTATTAAAAAAATCTGACATTGTATTGTGACATTATTGTACAAATGGGTTACATTTAATCCTGGCCCTAAAGGCAAAAAAGGACACAAAAAACCATTTCATTTGTATAAAAAAAAGGCCTCTTGAAGGAACGTTTAAAAAATCACATAACGATGCAAATTCCACATTAAAAAAAAAAAGGGGAGCTAATTAAAACATGATGACATTATTGTCACAATAGGCCATAAACAACAAATTGAGGCCCAAAAAAAACCCAAAAAATGTACGCCAATTGATTGTGTAATCCTGACATTAGCAGGTATGATTTCCACCTGCGTACGGTTTTGTGCTATCCCAATAAACTGCTTTCCAAACAATACCAAGCCGGTTTTCAATACAACACTAATTGCTTTTGTGACCACCCGCGATTAATCGCTGCAACATCATGGAGTCCCGGGACGGAGGAGAAGGCCATCGCCAATGTGGTCGAGTAATCCAGACCCTAAACTGTGCGAGCATTTTGAAGGGAAAGAGGATGTTCCAGTGACGTATGTGACGGTCCGAACACATTTGACGTTCGCATCTGCTAATGTATGTACGCCCCAAAAACGCCTCGCCACGCCTGCGTTTTTCCATCTCCACCCCCGTCAACACCCCAAAACGCCCTGTTCTGTCAATCACATTTGACATGTCACTTCCTGTACGCTATTTTAGGAACGAGAGAAAAAAAGCTCGCAATCTGCCGTACGCACATGCGCAGTGTAACACCGACGCATGCGTGGTTAGTCAACATCGGAACGCAACGAGCGTACTGCTGTTTGCGAGTGGCTCTGAATGAGGGCCATTGTGTCACCTATTCTAATAGGAGGATTTGATTGGCACATTTTATGGAGAAGGACGTGTCATCTTTACACGGGGAGCAGAATGTGTACCAAAGAAAAAAGAAGAAAAACGCAATGAGTGCACATCATTAAGTATTTATGGTGTGTTTTACTCATTATCCGCTAGTGGTAATTTATAATATAAACATCAGACATAATTAACTCATAGTGAGGAAACTTATATTTAATCAGTGAGAGTTGTTGACATTTAAAAGGGTAAATTAGTGACTTTGTGTCACATATTCTAATAAAAGGATTAGATTAGCACATTTCAAAGGGAAGAATATGTCGTTTTTATTTATACCAGGAGAACAGATTGTGTAACAATAGAGGTGCAGTGATCGCACATCATTGGTTGTATGTTTTACTAATTAACCACTATTGTTAGCTGTCATGTGAATAATATGTATTATCAATAACAAATTGATTCAATAAAATTGATAATATGTTGTTGTATGAAAATATACACATTTTAATGACGACCAATTAAAGCGAAACAAAATTTTATATATTTGCTAAATAGATATCCTAATGTGAAATTAATAAAATTCCTCGGATATAAAATCTTAAATGTATCAATTTGAACATTATTTCTCCTCCTAATCAATTATATACCTGTTGATAAATGGTATCCTCATGCATCTAAAATATGTGAAACACATATAAAAACTATATTAAAAGTGAACGTAAGAGCAGTGTTTGAATAATGTAATTATATTGTGAGGGTGATAACAGTGAATAGTGATAATGTTCAAGTCTGTAGATGAGCTGTCATAACTAGTTTATGAAGTAAAAATTGATTATAAATTAATTTAGATAGATGCTTAGCCAGTGAGTTGACATATAATGATTAAGTGAAAAGGTGCTAGTGTAGAATAGTTTTGAAACAATTGTAAACATTATATTTGTGTTAGATCATAAATCCATTTAAAAAATAATGTAAAAGTATGTCATATAGTCTATATATCACTGAAATTATAACTTAATTGAAATTAAAAACTTTAACAGAAGAACGTGATAAAATAAACAATAAAATCATAAAGATTATACTAAACAATTTAATTTCGTATATAATTCGAAAATAGGTATTCAAATAAATATTTAATTGTAAAAAAGCACTATAACTATTATATTCATTGAGACCCTGTGGTGTCAAGGTTCCCAAATTAAAGATCCATTGAGTCTCTCTTTTCAACAATGTATTACTGAGGTCACCTCCTCTAATTCCCAGATTTATCCTTTCAAGGCCAAAGGCTTTGAGATGATTCAGATCCCCATTATGGTTATACAAGAAATGTCTCGCCACTGAGGTGTTTTTCTTCATTTTTGAAAGGTCTGTTCTGGCATTTTTTACATTATTGACATGTTCCAGAATACGTACTTTCAGTGTTCTGGTGGTCATGCCTACATATCTGCTCCCACAAGTGCATTCTAAACAATAGATAACTCATATTGCTTTACAATTCATAAAGTTTTTAATGGCTATTTCCTTACCAAACCTATTCTTAACTGTGTTAGTTTTCTTTATATAGCAACAGGCTTTACACTCTCTGCATGGATATGTTCCTGTCAATTTTGGTTCTTTCTTTGGAGTATTCACAAAATGGCTATGAGCACATTGATCTTTTAGATTTCTAGCTCGTCTCCAACTCATGGAGATTTCACTGTCAAGATGTTGTTTCAGGTCCTAAAGAAGAATGGGCCAATGGGTTTGGAGAATTTGCTTAATTGCTTGCCACTCTCTACAGTAGTCTCCAACAAATCTCAATTCATTGGTATCATACTTAGTTTTCTTATGAGGGAAGATTAAGTGTTCCCTATTAGTTTTTTCTGCTGTATACCTTGCCTTTTTGATACATCAATTGCTATAACCTCTATTATGCAATCGAACAGTCAATTCTTGGCATCTTTCATTATACATTAGATCATCTGAACAATTTCATCTCAGGTGCAGGAATTCACCTTTGGGGAGATTCGAGATGGTGGGAGGGAAGTGGCAACTCATTTTGTGGAGGAGACTATTGGTTGCAGTCTTCTTTCTAAATAGATCTGTTTCAATTGTGCCACTCTGTCCTCTCATGATCTTTAGATCCAGTAAATTGATACACGTGTGGCTGATTTCCCAAGTTAATCATAAATTTAAGTAATTTGTATTCAAGATTTTCATAAAGTCAGTGAATTCTTGTTCACTGCCTTTCCAAATTATCAGGACATCATCAATATCTTAACCATTGTTCCACATGTTCCGTGTGGATCTGGTTTTCTTCAGAGAAGACTATTTCCCTCTCCCACCAACCTAAAAATATGTTGGCGTAGGTTGGAGCACAGGTCGAGCCCATCGCAGTGCCCCTGGTCTGTAAATAGAATTTATCTTGAAATGTGAAATAGTTTCTATGTAAAATAAAAGTCAACAGATCAATCAGAAAATCCGAGAACTCACTTTGGTCTTTCATATTCAAAAAGAATCTTACTGCTAATAATCCATCCTTATGTTGTATGGATGTGTATAGGGATTCTACATCCATTGCAATAAGAAGATGATGTTCATCAATCTTGATATCATCTAATCTTTGAAGAACATCTGTGGTGTCTCTTAAAAATGATGGAAGTGTTGTTACATATTCCCGTAAGTGGATATCAATGAATCTACTAGCCTGTTAGGACTTCCCAGGGGGTTGACATCATCCTTATGGACCTTTGGGAGGACATAAAAGGTTGGTGCCCTAGGGTTGTCCACTTGCAAAAAGTCTGATTCTTGTTTTGTAATTGCTCCTTTAATTAGGTCATCTTTGATAAGTTTTTTTACATACAAATAGGAAATATTCTGTCGGATTGAACATTAAGAGTTGATAGCAAGTCTTGTCCTGTAATTGCCTCATTATTTCCTTAATATAAGAGTCTTTAGGCCATAGGACAATATTGCCTCCCTTGTCTGAGGGCTTAATTACAATATGTTGCCACTTACGGATTCCTCTAGAGCCAAATGTTCTTGTCTCGAGATATTAGATTGACATGGTCTGAATTGAGAATTCTTCAATTGGAGTGCATCAATATCTTTTGATACCATCCCCATATAGATCTGTACTGCTGGGGAGATATTGTCAGGTGGGAAGAAGGTTGATTTCTTTTTACATGTAGGTCTTTTGTTTGTAGTACATGAGCCTAATACTGGGACAGATTCATCTGCCAGTTCTTCCAAAATGCTGAGAGCTGTGATCTCTTGTTCAGAGTTCAAGTCAGCTTCTGTTGCATTTTCAGTAAAATTCCTGGTTAATTCCATCCTATTGGAAAACATTTTTTTTAAAAGAAGTTGCCTACCAAACAAGTTTAGATCTTTCTCTATTGAGAATCTATTAAGACCAATAGATGGAGAAAAGCTCAAACCTTTTTTCAATAATGATATTTGAGCTGTCGTAAGAGTTTGGTCGGAAAAATTAATGATCTTAAGCTCATCGTTGATGTTGTTTGGGTTCATTATAGTTTGTTGGTCCTGGTTGATTTCCTCTGTGGAAGGGGAGAGTCCCATATGACTCTTTCTCTTCCTCTTCTTCCCCCTCCTTGTGCTCTTCCAATATGATATTTTCCTCTCAAGTCTCTGGTTTCCTCTAAAAAAGGAACCATAGTTTTATGTATTGAGGAGGTTGTTGCCCTTGGTGATGATTCTGGGAAATCTTCTCTACCTGAAGAATCAGCTTCTGAGGAAGAATAATGATATTTATCGTCATATCGTTTAATTGTATTGATTTTATTTGCATAATTCCATTTAAATATTCTTCCCATGGCAAAATCTCTTATCCCGGGTAAATTTGTCCCTTTTCCTTTCAATGATTATTTTCTCAAAACTTTCTAAATCCTTCTTATTCTTATCAAAGCACTTTTGAAATTGATTATCTTGTTCCTATTGGGATAATTTCTTGCCTAGAGCCTCTATCTCTTTATCACAATCTTCTAAAACCAGGAGATTGTGTTTAATGAGAATTGTAATTAGATCTTGTGAGCCTTTAATAAGCATGCCTCCCATTCTTTTTGCAGATTTCCGGTAATGAGGTTGAATATTGGAAAGATCTTGGGTCTTAATCCTCTCGGTGATATTTTCAGTTTCTGATAGTTCTCTAATGTCGTGACATCCCAGTTTACTCTCAGTTGTTTTTGAAGAAAGAATTTTTATTGTTTAAAATCATCCTCCCAGTTAGTATTGGGTATATCATCAACCACTTCTGCTGGAAAAATGCTGCTCAGTTCTTTTAGAGTCTTGCGTTTAGTGGTTAATTCATGTTTGAGACTAAAAGTCGCCATAATGTCAACTATTTAGATTCAACAATAGTATTGATGTTAACAAAGTAATGTGAGTAACATATGCAACAGGGAATAATTAATCTACCCTTTGTATAAATGAACAGTAAAGGTGAAAACCGTGCTGGTGAAGTCAGAAACTGAGTATCAACTCAGAAATAACTGTATGTATAAAGGAAAGGACTGGGGAAGTAGGGAATATTACCGCACAAGTTTTGGATTTCACCTTATAACAAAGTAATAGGTTGTGAAAGGTGAATAACAGTTGCTACCTCCACTATATAAGCATTCATACCTCTTAGGGTATATTAAACTGTGGAGGTGCTTCTCAGAGTAAAATAAACATTGAAAAAGAAAATTGTGGAAGGTTTGACCAACCACAAAAACTGATACTTTGTATGTGAATGTATCTATGCATGAACAGAAAAATAATATAAACATATAACATCATTTATTTCACAGGTATTGCGCTCCATATTATTTTTCTGTTCATTCATAGATACATTCACATTATACAAAGTATCAGTTCTATCTGATACAATCAGCACTCTATAAACCTTGCAACATCATTTCATTTCTAATAGAGCTGCTCGTATATAAAACAAATAGCGCGGTATCACAGCCACATAAAAAAGCAGGATGATGACTTTTTGCCTCGATTTCAGATCAGAGTCAGGCGTGAAAACTCGAACCTGACTCGGATCGGTGGGTTCGGATTTCAGAAATCCGAACCTGCTCATCCCTAATATATATATATATCTATCAAATGTTCATCTGACACTGTGCAAGTATAGCCCCGGTGTCCAAATCCATGAAGAGCCCAGCTCCACAAACATATCCACAGAATAAAGGATGGTACTCAGGGTCTTCTATTCAGCAATATAAGTATATTCTAACATAATCAAATCCATTAAGGTCAACATTTTTGTGCCGACATGCACCTTTGTCAAGACTATTAAACAGAGTACATAATTACAAACAGTTCACTATACAGTATATATATATATATATATATATATATATAATAACATTCAGCTTCCGGCTCACTAAAAGCAGCCAAAAAGAGACCAGCACACCACCATTTAAACGTTTCAAACAGTGCTCATATTAAAAAAGATAGCAGCATATTGTTCACAGCAAGTATGACAACGAACGGAAGATTATCATGACACTCATCATGTCTATAGGGAGGCTTGGTATAGAAGCAGATACCCCCTTCTGCCGGACAGCTGTTTCGATGGAAACCCACTTTCCTCAAGGGTATATATATATATATATATATATATATATATACACACACACACATATGCACAGCGAACACGGTGGCACTCAGGGACTTTGCAATAAAAGACAATAGACACCAAAGGTTTAGTCGCATGGAGGATTTTCATCAGGACACAAAACATAAGCAATCACTCACCTTAAATAAGTGCTCCCCATCACCAACAGTTCCATGTGCTTCCTGTCCACTTCCGTCTCGAGACACGCCGAAGAGGCACCTAGTGATGACATCACCAAGGAGTGCGCCCATCACCAAGATAACAGCTATAAACACATGGTCATAGTTCAATAAATGTAGATAACAACGATGCTGTAACTGATGATAATTTGGAATATTGGGATCGCCCTGTGTTTTTTTTGGGATGCATCCATAGCGGTCATGAGAGGCCACATCATTAGCTATGTATCTTGCAAAAAGAAAATGGCTAAAGCTGAATATACGGTACTTAGATCTGCACTGTTAGACTCTTTTGTGCTGACTACTTACAAGCAGGCATGACAGCTGCTGGAAACTTTTCTAGCGACACAATCGAAGAATTCCCTAGATTATATAAAAAATAAATATTACAGTTGGGGGAGTAAGGCAGTTAAACTTTTAGCTGTTACGTCTAAACCACCCAGAAAACTGGGGCGATTTTAACTAAATCCTGAGATATTGCTGTCCAATTTCAGGCATACTTCAAGACTTTATTTTGTTCCTCTCAAATAGATCCAATAGTCCAGGAAATTTTGTTTACTGAGGCCACATTACCACGGCTCACTACTGAGCAAAGGGAAAAACTAGAAGGCACTATCACATTAGAAGACATTAATATGGTGATATCACGTCTACCTCATAGTAAATCTCCAGGGCCTGATGGTCTTTCGGGAGATTATTATTGTATGTTGCAGCCCTATATTGCTCCATCATTGTTGGAGTTATACAAAGCAATATATGAGATTAGGACTCTAGTCTACTTTCCTCTTATAGGGCCATCAGCTTACTAAATGCAGACTTCAAATTGTTATCTAAAATTATGGTAACGTGGCTCCAAACCACTCTCCCTTCACTTTTAACAGAACACCAACTAGGCTTTGTACAAGGTCATCATGCAGTAAAGGCCATACATTTGGTAGTAGCAACAGTGGTAGCATCTAATAATTATCCCAATGACCGGAACATGCTTCTGAGCCTAGATACCTATAAGGCATTTGAGATGGTACTCTGGCCGCACCTCTTTCAGGTATTGGAGGGGCTGGGCTTCAAGATAGGATTCATTGATCTAATATGCTACCTCTGTCGTAACCCATCTACAGCTCTATTATTGAATCATAAGACCCCGCTTTACACTAGGGAGGGGCACCCAACAGGGTTGTCCTCTATCTCCTCTCTTGTTCAATTTAGCCTTAGATCCTTTATTAAGAAATACTTCAAAATTGGACATCATTTCAGGTTCTAAAAATTGAATGCCGAGAGATAAAACTATCAGCATTTACTGATGATATTCTTCTTTATGTGGCCAATCCTGAACGGTCACTTTCATTGATACTTGATAGACCTATTTGGTTCCATTTCGGGGTTCAGTATAAATATGGTCAAATCTACAGCTATGTTGCTGTATGGTAGAAATACAAGACCCCTGTCACAACCAGGGCTGTGAGGGGTCAGGGTCAGCGGCATATACCTCTCCGAATGCTCTGGCGGGGTCCCTCTGGTGGGGGCGTGGGCATATGGAGGTCTGCGCTGCATGCTACAGGGGCCTGGAGGCATAGTGTCCTGGTTCCTGGTCTGAGCATAGCACACTCTGGCAGTGCTGCAGCACGACATGGGCGCTGTCATTTTGGATTTGGTCAGGTGACCCTTCTCGACCAATCCAGGCAAAGTATTCCGGGAGTCCTAGCAACCAATCCTGCACTTCCTCTGGGTATTTAAGGACTGAATTGCAGTCCATCAATTGCCAGTGCAATGTTATTCCCAGCCTAGCTGGGTGCTAGTTCTCTGAGCTCCTTGCAAGTATCCTGTCATATATCCACTGTTCCAGGTTCCAGCCTCCTAGTCATCCTGTGGACCAGCAGTGCTACTCCCTGCTACCACCCCTAGAGGGAGCCTTGCTTCTACATTCTGACAGACGGTGATCCTCTCTGACTACCCAGTTACCTGTTGTGTGTATCCACGCTCCATTCTGAGTATACACCTCTGCCAGTATCACTTCTCCGCAACACTCCTCTCAGACCAGCGTCCTCTCAATACCAAACGTCTGCCCTCATCTCTCCTGGATCCATCCCGGGTTCATTCCTGTAAGTACCAGATCCGCTTGTGACAACCCCTTGGGCAGTTCAACTTCCCTTACAATGGGCCAATGCAAGCATACCATACCTGGGCATAATTCTACCCCGTCATATAGCAGACTTATACAGACTGAACATGGGACAAGTTATTTTCACTCTCTCTCTAAAGACATCAAGGGATGCGACCATCTCCAATTATCATATATAGGAAGGGCTAATTTGCTCAAGATGGTAGCAATTCCTCATCTATTATATCCACTTCGATCACTTCCGGTGATCCTGACTAAAGCTGTAGCTGAGGTCGTGCTCACATAGTCTTGCGGAAATTGTGTCAGCCCAAATCAAATGGGGGCATACATTTTCCAGATGTTATCACCCACAATCATGCTGCCCTTCTAAGATACCTTCGTGACTGGCTTCATAGAAACTCCACGTACACTAACACTTGTTTTGAACAGGACTTCTTAGGTGATATGGACGTAATTTGCTTCCTCCACCAGGACCAGGAGATACCAGACTCTTTAAAAACAAATCCACTTTTATGTACACAGGAATATTTGGCACATCCTATGTAATAAGGCTGGCCTAAATCCCTCCCTGCACCTCCCTCTAATTCAGAATCCCAACTTTTTGGACGGAATGGCTGCTCACCCCTTCACAATGTGGAAATTGGCTGGGATTAAAGGTATTAGCTCTCTGGTATCTATTGCCATCAAGCACCTTTTAACTTATACAGAATTATCTTCACAATATGCTGTGATTAGTCCCTATCCTTTGGCATTCCTATAAACCCGCTTTTATATCACTCTTGTTCTTGGGCATTTCTCAGAGGGGGGTTGGGACAATTCGTTAGACAGGCTTCTGATGCAACCAGCACCATATGACAAGGCCATATCAGTTCACTATACTTTCTTAAGGGACATTTTGGATCATTCTAAGATTAATGGAGGCATGTCTAAGTGGTTGACCCATGTCCCTTCTCTAACTATAACTAAATTGGAAAAAGCCCTTTTATTTTCTAGGAAAACATTACCGGCCAGTATGTATGTGGAGCTTAGACGATTCCATATGGGAACAACGGGATAGTCATTGTTGCCCTAGATGTCACAAAGAGGAAGCAGATACTTATCTCTGCCTCTGGGCTTGCCCCACTGTTCAATCTTTTTGGCATCTTATCCACAGATAAGCAGAGGCCAAACTCATACATTTTGTTCCATTACATCCAGAGTGGACGATTTTGGGAATTTTGACCAAAGCAGATGTATGACTTTTGGAGAACAAACAGCTCTTATTAGCCTTACGTGCCGCAAGCAAGAAAACAATGTTATAGGATTGGTTGGACAGCACTCTGCCACAAATGCCCTTGTTTCTTAATAAACTCCACTTTTTGTTCAGGAAAGATTGGGTGAAAACACTCCTACATAAGGAGAAACAGGAGGAACGCTTTTTTACACTTTGGGAATCTTACATTGACACCCTCTCACTCACAACCAGAACACAGATCCACCATAGTCTTAAAAATACTACCTGGTATCTTACTAGATTGGAAGTACAGGACCCGCCTATCTCCTTGAATAAATAATTATGACATTTCTGGTGTCTCCCTCCAGGGCTCATAAAAACATGTTATATATTATGCAAACGGAAGTACTAGAAACCATTCTATATTCACATGTATTATTATGTTCTTTTTTTCAGTGTGACTAGTGACTGTAAAGCACTACTTTATTTATGTCTGTATAATTTTTATGTTAATTGCATATAGCAGGGGTTCCCAACCACGGTCCTCAAGGCACACTAACAGTCCAGGTTTTAAGGCTAGCCATACTTGAGCATAGGTGTCTTAATTAGTACCTCAGTTATTTTAATTTAACCATCTGTGCTGAAGCATGGATATCACTAAAACCAGGACTGTTAGTGTGCCTTGAGGACCAAGGTTGGGAAACACTGGCATATAGTATATGCAACCAGTATATGTTACCTGTATCTTTTTGAAAATGGCAATGATACTATTTAACGATGACTTATGTTGATCTGTAATGCATCAATACAAAATGTATTAATAAAAGTATATTATTTAGAACTGATATTGGTTACATTTTCTTTTCTAGTGTTACGGTGATTAACTTTGTGCCATGCACATGCATTTGTTGTATATGGGTAAAAAGTATTGATGTGGCAAAAGAGTGATTTTATTATCTGCTCAGAAGACTTGTAACCTAGGATGTTTGGTTACAGGTTATAGCCTATGCAGCTCAAAGCACACACAAGTGCGCAGATATATAAAAACCCCATGGTAATGATATTAATAAAACGGACAACCCAGGCACACGTATGACATACAACTGTCTTGCTCAACACTAGTCTCACGTGAAAGTCAAATGAGCATAACTACCTTCAATTCACATTGGAAAACTAAGATAAGTCAGGTCACACTTCCAGCAAGTCCACCCACAGCCCAATATGGTCAAACCATTCCCATTCTGGGCAAGTCCATGCCCCCTGAGAGTGTGAAAATCTGGACTGTTGGAGGATAGGAAGTTATAAACTGTTAGGCAGTAATTCAATGTTGTTTTGCATGAATGCCAGGGTGGTACATACACAGGTACTTATATGTAGTGGCTATCTACTTGTGTTTACTGTGCAAGTTTATGCTTTGCTTACATTATAAACATAAGTAAAATTCTGACACAACAGAGATCCAGTAAAAGTATCAGGGAAATTCTGAGGGCACAGGGTAATCAGTTCATGTGATGCCACAAACCTGCCACCCATCTATACATGTGTTATAGTAAGAAACTTGCCACTGAAGCTATTAGGGCAATTTTGTCCAGTAGTTTCTAATCATTCGAAATTGCCAAAATAAAATTTTAAATTGTGAATTAAGTGGCCAAATTTTTAACTAATTTCTCAGTTGATTTAAATGAACACAGATAGTTGTACTACATATCCCGGTTTAAAAATGTGAATAAATCTCCAATTAATTTCAATATCCCATGCATTTCAGTGTGTATGCTACATAGAGCACATGGGCTAGAAAATAAATTGAAATGCATAGGTCATTGAAATGAAAAAGACAACTCTTCTCACCAGTTCATAGACAATCTCAACTGTATGCACACAGTGATATTATTTTTGCAGATTTCAATGGCGTTTTGCTAAATCGCCCTTTACTAGATTACTCCAGTTATATGCAGAAACTGATGATTTATTTGAATGGAGAGGGCTGTCGAGGTTTTATAAAGTAGTGATTTACCTTATCTAGATTTGGTGAATCACAAATTACCATTTAGATCAAAGAAAATAAAAAAAGTCGCCCCTAGGTACATTCTGTGGGCTGTAAAGTCATGCAAAAGTCTCTCCTTACTAAAACATTCCTGAGGAGAATATTGTTAAATGTGGAAAGTGATTTATAATATCTATAAGGCTTAGTAGACCACTATTAAGCTCTGCCTTTAGCCTGAATCTATTTTACTACTCCAAGCAATACAAGTACATGACATTTATAGATAAACTATCCAAAGAGCAAGTCCGCCAGATCTCTAAGGATAACATTTAAACACTGACATGCTTCATTAAACACTATTATGAATACACAAGCCAAAAAATACAAGATCAGATTTCAAATTGATTTGTTAAAAAAAGGGTATCATAAAGGATTTGAAATCAAGACAAGACTGCGAAAGAAGTTTATTTGGAAATAAAAGCGCATATAAACCTCTGTAACAAAGCAATAATAATACAGTTCAGTACATTCAGAAATAAACAGCAGTAGCCTACAACTTTCCAGGCTCATACATACAAGTGCTATTGTACATAACATTCAGTTACTGCTCTGATGCATTAACCCTCTCTCTATAAAGCTGGGTACACACATTATATGATGTGTGACCCAGCAACGGCGACATGCAATGATACATCACGCACACCGTATGCACTGCATGATCCGGTGTATGAAGGTGCGATGTATGGTTACATGCTGCATGTGACAGCACCAGGTCGCAGAACCTGCAATTGGATGAATGACCACCGGAAATGACAGATCGGGTGGACACACTATATGATGTGTACGATATATTGTTCCGACCCGCGGTGGAAAGATATATCGTATAATGTGTACCCAGCTTGAAGATACAAGACTGTTTTCAATCAGATAAAACACAAATAAGACAGAGTACATGATGAAACACTGACCAAAGTGACAATGGTCCATGTATAGTGGGATTAACGCACCGTTTTGCATGAGCCCATAGCCAATAAAAAATAACACTTTAGGTTTGGTGAAAATATTATTGGAAGATTGAACAAACTAGGAGTTCCTAACTTTTATATAGCCCTACAGTATACGGTTGGTAACACTTAAAAATAAATTTTGTTTAATGCTAAATCAGACAAATATGGCCTACAGTATACGCTACATTTGTAAATCCATATTCAATTGAAAGTTAATACAGTATTTAAAGGGCCAGAATAAGGAGAACTTTCTCCAGTTGTGTGGATCACAAAAGAAACATAAGATTTGGCCATTCAGCTGACCCAGATATAAGGGATCTTTGGCTTACACATTGTAACCAAACCAGCTCAGACATTGCTGCATAGTAGCTCTTTATTACAGTCGGGTAATTATACACATTGGGTCAGATTTTATAGCATGATTGTCCATACATGACATAATGTTGGCCTGTACTCTCTGACATAGCTGTGTGTTCTTGACGTCACATTAAATCTTGTAGTCAGCAAAAACGCAAAAAAATGGCAGCAGTCTGCCAAGTTTTCCAGCGGTTTAATCCAAGGTACTACTGGCTTTAGCATACCAGTGTTTTGATGTTTAAAACAATGAATTAGTATTCTATTCAATCATTTATGCAGAAAACATTTTTAAGGGAACAAAAATAAACATTAACAAAATAGGCTCAGATGAAAGACATATTGGGGATCCGTAGTGAATCAGGCCCTAAATCAGTAGTCAACAAAATGCACTGAGTACACACATCAAGTAGTATATTACCATCGTTTCTTATATAGAGAAAATACAGGATCAGTCCAGTCTATTTTCTCCCAATATGAAATATCCATTGTAAACATGTAATATTGTGTAAATATAATGCCTAATCTGATATATCATACACTTTGAGTTAGTATATTTGTATATATGTAAGTTATCATATTGAATGTAAATAGTCATAATAGGATTTAATGAGACAACAACACTCTCTGCTTCTGGGCACAAAGGATTAAAAACACTGAACAGGACTCACAGTATATGGTGTTTATAGCTGGCGGCTTGCAAAGGTATTTACCAAAATGTGAATATTGTAACAAAAGAGGGAGAATCTGAGCAAGAGGTGCAAATATTCAATGTTGATTAGTACTCCTCTCTCAGGCCTGCGTCATAGTTTTTACTATGATTAAGATGTATTATCAATACCTGAATACATATTTAAGGGCTAATTTGCTGAACAGATGTCAGGATTATATATGACATTTCCATTTAGCCATATATACTGTCAATTAGAATATACCTTTCTGGATCCAAGACTCGAGTCTATATAGTCCCACCAAATTCAGGTACAGCCATGGTTTGCTACCAATAACTCTTAATTCAATAACACTGCAGGCCTTTCTGTAACAGCATGCCGTTCATACCATTACACTTGCCATCAACCAATACGGAATACTACAGATGTGTCCACATACATCTAGCCTCATTACACGTTAAACAGCCCTTCTAGTCGCTCCATTCCGTGGCGTGACTAGGTAGCGCCGAGTGTCTTTTCCTGCGACTTTTAACCTTTAGATGCATCTTATTCGCACAGAGGTGCAAATAGAACGCACAATTGCTGAATAAAATGATACGCACCAAGCCTATGCAGAAGCTGCCTGTGCGTCCTATTCGCACCGCTGTGTGACTAAGACTCATCTGAAGGTAAAAAGTTGCACAAAAAGACGCTCTACCCTACCGAGTCATACAGCACTCACACGTTATGTGTAACGCAACTTGTAGCACACGGAGGATAGATGTATGTGGACACATCTGTAAGTCACATACATATTCCACAGACACTTGGACAAAATCCTTTAACCTCTTTTTTCTTTAACACATGGAAATTGAATTATGAAATCCTCAACGTTGTAAATACCCACATAATTAAATCAGCAAACTATTTAATGTTCCAAACACATTTTTTGGTAAATATTGGAAGCAATTATTGCAATTCAATCCTATAGACACTCTATAGTGAATTATAAAAAGTGTAAGATACAATAATATAATGATAGCAATGTCATGTCATGTCTCTAATTCCTCAAAATGTTTCAGTGTTCCCAGTGATATGACTGATTGGCTCTAGCAAGAACTGTTTAAGTGGAGGCCACCAGTATGCTTTAGAGATGCTTATCACAGATATCTACTCTGTGCAGACTCGGTTGTGCTTTTCTTGACATTGTCTGCAGATAGCTGGTAATCCTGCTCATAAGGATGCACAAAAAGAATTACTAGAGCCCAGAGGCCCACTGTGCATTAGCAGTGGTATGTTATCCATTCTGTTAAAATTCCATTTGTAGCACTTCAGTGGAGATAATTATATATATATTTTATCTCTCTCTCTCTCTCTCTCTCTATATATATATATATATATAATATATATATATATATATATATATATATATAGCAGTGAGCCTGCACTCATGTTATTGTCAATAGTTTACTGCGTCCGATGCCTCCCTATTACCTCCCACAGCTGGGGGGGGGGGGGTGAAGACATATATATCGTAGGCAGGTGGCACTCAAGGCAACTTGAAAAAAACACACAGACTCCACTTATTTAGGTTCAACGTTTCAATGTCTCTAGCATTTTCATCAGCTATCCTGGTGAAAATACTAGAGGCATTGAAACACTGATCCTAAATAAGCAGTGTCTGTGTGGTTTTTTCAAGTCGCCTTCAGTGCCACCGGTCTACTATATATAAAAAAATAATATTGATCTTGCATATATTATATATATATATATATATATATATATATAGGCTGTATCAGGGATATCAGGGTAAGAGTGGTATCTCCTAGGGTAAACAGATGCATTTATCATGCAGCAGACAAGTAGTGTTACACCATTCCAGGGCCTTGGTACAAGTATCTGCAGACAGTTTTATTATCAGCACTTAAAAAAAAATAAAAAATATAAAAGTAAATTATGGTCTGTCCGGCTGTAACTAAACAATATGATTCCCCTATCACAGTGGAAGGACCTAACATCGCTCTCAGAAATAGAAGACTTTAACACAGCACTTACATACAGTAATGACAGTGTCTGTCAACATGCATCTTACCGGTTTCCCAGCCAGTGAGAGACTGACACACCTTTTATCAGCCTCTCACAGGTGGTCTAGCTGCTAATAATCTTCAGGAGACCTGGCAGTAGCTAAAAACCTGGGGAATATATATATATATATATATATATATATCCTCTTGACATCCTTCACAGTGTTTTTGTCATATACATACACACACAAGCTTTAAAGATGTCCGCTTTAAGGAGTATCTACTCACTTTACCATCCTTTGTGCTTTAGTTTCTTAACTGATGGATTTATTTTGGAATTCTCTCCATCAACCAACACAAACTATTCTGTAGCGTCAAATAAATTACAAAAAAGATTTTTCTTAATGGATTACACACACACCTTACGAAAGACATTTTAAACACAAACATTGTATGTTGAATTAGCAGACTATACTTATCCCAAAAAAATATATATTTTAGAAAAATGGCAAAGGTTTATTCACCTCTTCATTATAGAAATGTCGAGACATCAGGTGTTTATAGTTATTAATTGTGCACCTATTTTGTGGAAGAAGAAGAGTAAGTCATAGCAAAAAAAAATCACGTCTTCAATTATAAATTTGCCACAGGTTGTGCGCAGCAATTTTTGCAGGTTTCTAGCAAATTAATAAATGTTCCCACCAAATCTCTTCTCATGTTATGAAAATATAAAAAACTAAGTCACAAATTTATTAGCAATGCACTATTTACAGTACTCCATTTTTGCGGACGGTTTGTATAGTTCTTAAAAACTGTTTGTACATCAGTTTACATGTATAGAACAAAACAATAAGTAAAAATGAATTGTTTGAGATTGTGTTAGCTCTAAAACATCAGTGCGAGAGGTTCCAACTATCACAGAACGGAAGAAAACGCAAATGCATAGTACAAATAGCTAGAGGAGTGACATAATTTGTGGCTAAAGAGAACATTTAATATATAGACATTTTGTAATTTGCCCAGCAGCAAAGTTATTGTAATTGCATAAATGGCAAAAATAAAAAGGCCTTCGTGGATTATTATGAGGTTCTATAATCCCTTTTACTGCAAGGCACTCATTGCTTAAACACAATGGCAGCAGCTGTTTTATTTATATAATATTCATCCAATCAATTCACTTAGGAACCTGTGATCTGTACAAAGGGATCAGACACAAAGGGCCTGTAGTAGTCCATTTGTAGGCATTGAAAATCTGCATGCTATAATTTTTACACTCATGTTCAAGCAGCAAAAATGTGGCATGTTCTAAATCGGACCTAAACAGCAATTTGCCCCCTTCACACCTAACTGGATTGACTCCAAAGAGTTCTTAGTAGATATAGACATCGGTCTCATAGAACACCAGGTTTGTGATGGTCGCCAGCCATCATTTGCTGCTTCCGATGCCCATCCGATGGCTGTTAGAATTAAGTTGCAAACACCCGGAAATGGTGTCTGCAGCTCTGTGCGCACGTGTAAAGCTCCGGCTGTTTCTGTGCATGTGACCAGTATAACCATCGATGGTTATACCATCTTATGGTTATGATGTGATGGCTAGTGGCTATTGAATTTCATGTATTGATGTTGGAAGCCCGCCAGCCATTCGGTGCCGGACTCAGGATGTCCATCACTAGTTACTAGTAGTAATGAGACTGCACTCTTATAAATTTGTGATCAGCTCACAAAACTGCTACCACCACTGTATGTAGGTGAAAGGGTTTTTTAAACTTATCTATGTAACTTTAGAAAGAAATTCTTTTGCTTTTGTTTTCAACAGGTACAATAATCCCAATAATGGGAAACTCTGGTCTAAAGGGTGCAAATTTCCACCTGGACAAACCATGTTGTGGAGCAAGAGATACATTTATTTTTATTCCATTGTTTGCCTGCTTGCATATAGTATAGATAGTGGTTACCTTTAATTTCACACAGGGATTTAGAGTTGAGCTAGGAAGCCCTTGTACATCTAAATTTGACCCCTCATATTGTATATATAAAATATGAAAAAAAATATAATAATCAAAATTAGCTATAAGCAAATGTCACTAAAGCTACAGTTACAGATTCAAAATATATCAGATATATGAAATACAATTAACACTTCTTAATGAAGAGTTCTGACAAATTGGCAAAATACATGTTTTAATAAATAACTACAATGCTGTTGATTAGTAAAGAGGCAAAACATTCATAATGGATACTTCACAAACTGGGCATTTGGGGGAAAAAGGTCTATGCATTTGAATATGAGAAACATTTGGCTTTCAAGTAGACAACATCATACGGTCAATTGAATTAGACAAGGGGGGGAGGAGGCAAGTTGTTGTTGTATCAGCTTGGAAACGCTGCCAATGACCAGATCTCGTCCTGGATATATGATTTTTGGATGATGCCCTACGGGGCTGCAAACAAAAATACACGAGTCCAGCTGTAATTGCTGCATATAGCTGCACTTTCTCGTGCCTGCGACTATGCCGTCTGCAATAGAACCTACACCAAATAGTGATAAAGGGGCATTTATGGGTACTTTTAACATTTTAGGAAGTAGTAAGAATTAAACAAGATCTCTATGTGATGAAGCCACTCACACAAGCATAGACCAAATGTTGGCTTAGGATCCCTTTTCACATACAGTACCTTCCTGTACAGACAATGCAAAATCACATAGGGATCACTCATTCATATCCTACTTGCACTTACATATAAAATTAGCGGTTTTGTCTGGAGAGTTTTTACTAAACCCTATATCACACCTCCCCACTGTCCTGATTTCATTGGCACGGTTACAATCGGCAGGGCAGATGGTGAGGTAGGTCCCATTTACAGCTGCTCTGCTACACAGCAGTAAATGGCCATACAAAGGGAAAGGGGACAGGTGTATATTCAGCGCACCAGCGCGAAGCACACTCCACGTGATGAAAAACTCATGCACCCTTAACAAGCGTGTACCATGTTGGGGAGTGTACTAAATGGACATTGACTAGACTGGCATAGTCTTGCTGCCCTCTTAAAAAGAGAATGCTAGAAAGGTTTTAACTAAGAAATGTTCCAATAACTATGGGGTCTATGTACTAAGCTTTGGAGAGAAAGTGGATTGAGATAAAGTACCAACCAATCAGCCCGTCATTTTTCAAACACAGCCTGTAACAAAACAGTTAGGAACTGGTTGGTTGGTACTTTATCTCTCTCCAAGGCTTAGTACATAAACCTTTAGGTTCCTTAAAGTTCTCCATTCCAGTTCAATTATAAAGCACAAATACACGCAGCAATTTGATGAAATGTTAGGATGGCCCCAAAGCAATAGGCTATTCCTAATTAAAATATGTTCGGGACCAATCAGACTTTGATTAGGGCTGGTGAATTATCTAATTGGCAGATTACTGCGAACTGCCAGCAAAATGTTATTTTCAATGGCACTAACTGTGCCAATGTGATCAACTGATCATCCAAGTGGTTGCACAAAATGGGCCTACACCTGGCAAGCTGACTGTCAGACCATGTGATTGGATCAGCCAGCTAAAGACGACGTGGCCACTATTCATTGGATCAACAGAACTCTCCTTATATTACCTATCCAAATTCCACTTTGGCTCTCATTGGGTCCTGTTGGTTTTAATGACCTCAATCAAAGAAATGTCATTTAAGAGATATATATAACGCTATTTTGTTTCTCATTTACAATGTGTAAGATTTTAATTCATATGAATTCAAAAAGAATATGTAGTGTGACTGACATCTATTCAGTTAAAGGTCTTTTGTGTACTTTTAGTGTCATATAAAAATAGGACATCAAATGAAGGGCAGACCTTGCTTAGGAGGACTTCGAGGACTAAGTAAGTTTCCAAAGCTGCAAATAGTTGCATACATTTCTGCGTCACACACTCACACACGCGGCTACACACACACACACACACGTTGCTACACACACGCTTTGCTATCACAGTAGTTTAGCACACTTCAATATTTGTTTGTTTTCTGCATTCCTCTGATCATACGCTGGTTATATCCCAGATCCAGAGTTCAGTGTGGCATCACATTTTGTCCAAAATATATCTATCATTTATTTTTTAAAGAATACATAAAAATACTAACTATATAATGAAAATTGTGCTACATTATAACACTTATTTTGACAGTTCATCAGAAACAGTTTAGTTCTTCATCACTGTTTCAGTGCTGTAACTTGGCAACCTGTAGATAGATGACTGGCTGTGTCTTTTCCTTTCCATAAAAATGCTATATGGGTGGTTCAACGACTCTTTTTGTAAATTGGAAATGGTAACACTGTGAGCATCTGCTGCAGCCATACATATATTAACTGCAACTCCCATCTAAAAAAAAAAAGACAGTAGCCCAAGAAAACAAAATTCACACTAATAGCGGTTAGTGTAATAAAATAATGGCTTATTTTAGTTCTTGCCATGATGACAGCAATAAGAAAATGATATGAAACCTGCCAGGGGCAGGTGCAGATTTCCTATCTATGAGAAGATTTCTGGTTCTCCTTTGCATATGATGGCAGTGTATACAGCACACTGCTCTCTACAATGATGCAGCCCACCTTTAGTGACTGACAGGACTCCAGCTCACGAGGAAGCCATTCAATCTGGTTTCCTACCAGCTCTATCTTTATAAGATTTGTCAAGTCCCCAACATGTGTGGAAAGGCTGGTCAGGCTGTTTTTGCCCAGTAGTAAACACTGTAGTTTGCTGCATTTAAACAGCCCACCTGGTAATGTCTCAATCTGTAATAGAAGAAGACAATGAGGTTAGCGAATTTATGACCTAGACATAAAAGATGTGCAGTACTTGGTTCTTCAACATTTTCACCATAACAGGGATATGTAAAAAGTATGGTGCTCAGAGTTAGTGAAGTGATTTCATGATGCCTTTTTTTAATTTCAATAGATTTCTTACTGGATGTGCTATGAAAAATCTAATAAGTACGTTATGGATAAATAAACCCAATAATCATTGTAAAGCTTCAGCCAAAAGGGCAATGGTGCAATTGGACAGAATAAAAAATGAGAAATGAAAAGCAAGAGCAGAAAAAAGGCAAACAATAGTAAAAGGATAACAAGTAATAACAGAAAAAAGGCAAACAAATAGACAAAGGATGAAAAGTAAAAACAGAAATAAACAAAAAGGAGACCAGCATTATCCTACAGTAGGTGTGAACACAAAAAATTGTTTTTTTTTGGGTAGGGAAGCACCAAATCCATCATTTAGTTTTGCATTCGGCTGAATCACATTTCGTTTTTAGGAAAACTTGGATTTGTCCAAAGACTTAGAACCAACATCTTGATTTTCCTGTAATTTTAGTGCTCAGTGATTTGACGTAGAGCCTAATTCAGTAAGGATCGCAACTGCAACAGCGATTACGCACGCATTCTCACATCGATAGTATGCTAATCCATTGCAATCGTTATGTGGCTGCAGCACAACATAAGGATGCCCACATTACCTTACACACATCTGTAGTTTTTAGCAAAACTGCAAAACCATTGGTACAATCGAGTACCATCGCAGCCTCACGCACACTTGCACAAGTTTTGACTTTACTCAGCAGTTGCTAACCCCATCACACGCTATGAGTCCTCAGGCTGCGTACGGTATCTCAATGGCTAATTTATGCATGCCCCTGCAACAGCATTCAAACACCCTGGCACGCCTGCGTTTCGCCGATCACCCCCTGTCACCACCCACAAACGGCACTTCCTGTCAATCACTCTGCGAAGTCACCGCGATCGCTGTCCCGATTGCCGTGGCTGGTTCGCGCTCTGCGATGCATAAGCATGCACAGAATGCACCAATCGGCCAATTGCATGCGTAATCGCAGTTGAGATCGGTAGTGAATCAGTCCCTTAAATCAAAGGTTCGAATTTGAAATCACCCTGGTTTCTCCCAGTATTTTACTCCAGTTGTCAGGCCACTAGGGAACACAGAGGAGACACCTCTGAGGTCTGAGTTCTGTGCTTTGTCTAGAAGCTGTGATTATGTAAGGTAGAATAACGAACATAAACATATCTCCTCTTAGAGATGTTAAACATATGCTGATCATTTAAATACATGACATAACCAAAGAAGTATGACTGTAAAGGAAGTTAATAGCTTTCTAATATTCTTTCTGTGAGACTATAGAAAAGGGACAAGTAACGGTCAGTGCTTTCGTTTTTTCGCTGTACTACATGTTTGTCTGAGAAGTTGATTTATCGATTAAAATATTGGCTGACTGAAGAGAGCTTTGTTCCCCATTTTAAAATAGCACTGTCAGGACAAAGTTGTTTCTATTGTCTTACCATGGTTTACTAGCCACACACACAATGTAATGCAATAATCCATCCCAACTGTCCGGATCTGTAAATCATTTGGCCACGAACAAAGGAGGCCAAATTGCATAGATCCTGCCGTTCTGGCACCAAAGCAGACTATTCTCGGGGCATAGTAAACCATACTATGGGGCCCATTTATCAACGAGTTTTATCATACACAACGAGATATAGAAATCGTTGCGTATAACAAATGGTGCTCCACCCAATCAGCACCCAATCAGCTCCCAACTGTCAGTTTTCAAACACATGACAGGAGCTGATTGGCTGGAGCACCATTATCATACGCAACGAGTTTTTAAACCTGTTGCATATGATAAAACTCATTGATAAATGAGGCCCTTTATCTACCATTCTAAATATCACAACTCATTAGGTAGTAAGGAATGGCGCTACAAAACTACGAAAGGACTATAAATATCTTTGTAATCTACAATTGATGGTAACTTGTTTTACATCACACACATTATAATAGCACAGAAATCTACGACAGTACAACAGTATTTCTGTTATAGAAGATACTTACACTATTTTTTGTCACAGCAAAATACTGAAGATTTTTTAAGAGCTGAATCTCCTCTGGTATGAAAGTTAGATTGTTATAACTGAGGTCCAAAACACGCAGCTTGTTACACAAAAACAGTTGTAGCGGCACCATTTCTATGTTGTTGTGATTTAAGTAGAGCTGTTCCAAGTTAGCCAATGCTCCCATCTGAAGAGGGATGTAGGCAATGGAGTTGTGCCATAACTTCAAGCAGGTCAGTTTGTGCAGATGCTGGAAACTAATAATTTCCTCAACCGTTTTAAAATTATTTCCTCTGAAATCAATTTCCCGCAGTTCACTCAGACTAAAAATGGAATGTGGAATTCGTTCTAGGTCACAGTTGATTAATTCTAGGCTGCTAAGGTTTACCATCTTTTTTAAGCTGATTAAGATCAGCAACCTATTTCCTTCATTATTAACGCTAAGCTTCTCTAGAAATGGTAACATGTCAGTAACAACGGGTGGAATGCGTGGAATGCTGCTCTTCACGTAAAGGGCCGTCAGGTTCTTCAGGTCCTGAATACCTTCAATGTGTGTAAAATTGTAAATATCAAGAGATCCCGCTAAATACAGTTCCTTTAAGTTTTTCAAAAGGAAAATCCAAGATGGAATCTTTTCAATTGAAGTAAATTTCAGATGCAGAGTTTCAAGGTTTTCCGCTAGAAAGCTCAGAGCTTGTAGGTCCACAGTGAGAGTTGAATGATAAACGTGAAGTTCCTTGAGGTTGACCAGCTGGGTTATCATTGGTGTCAGTTTAGCATCTGGTATAAGCTCCAATCTCATGACTTCTATCTCATTGAGTTCAAAGACATTGTCTGGTAATCCACTAAGCATGAAAAGATGAAGCTCTACTTTGTCCTTGGAATTTCGGGTTAGTTTATTTCGGAGCATCTCCACAGTCCACTCATTGTTGAGGTTAATCTGTTTCAGTTTGTTCTCACTGACTTCAGATAGAAATATTGAGAAACGTTTGGAGTATAGTGGATCATACTGGTCTGCTAGATGTAGGATAAAGGCAAAGTCATTTTGGACATCTGGGATATCACTGTAATTACTCTTTTCTCTGACTGCTTCAAAGGAATATTGATTCAGAGAGCTTCTCAGCATCCACCACAGGCTGTAAAAGCAAGCAAATCCATACAAAAATACTAGCAGAACATAAAATGTGGCCAAAACCTTGAAAATAGCAGCAAGAGAGTAGACACATTGGTATCTCTTGTACCCTGTGAACGCTTCTATATCAACTATACAGTCAATTTCAAAAGTTATATGCATCAAAAAATAGCACACATATGTAATAATTATGAGTAGTGCGATGACTTTAATTATGATCTGCTTCAGATATAGTCTGTAAATGATGTCCTTTTGCTCAACATGTAGACGGAACCGGCGCACTTTTTCAAACAAAGCCTTGGCCTGTTCTCCTTCTTTCTTGTCCAGTACACTTGAAGCATCATCCTCCACTGCAGTGGTCTCCACCCCAGGTTGTAACGATTGTTTCCTTGTGTCTGTATCTTCAGCAATAGATGAAGAAGTCAACAGACGTGATCTTTTGCGTGTCTGATTTCTCACAGTTTGTTCAGCAACAGTCTCAGACAAGGCTCGGGTTGTCCAAGGGGAATCAAAACATTTATACAGAATAGCAACAAAGTGCTCCAGCCTAGAACTTGTGCTTGGGTAATGAAGCCAAAAATTGCTGCACACAGCAAAAACGATTGTGTGAAGAAACACCAGATAGGGGAAAAACTTTGTAAACCAGTGGAGCTGTTTTTCATAGCAGACTGCGTCAATATAGGCATATTGTTGGCGGTGCAAGTCATTCTGGATTCCTGTGGAGTGACTCACTTTTCCCAAAGGGCCAGATGACAAATTGATCTTTGCAATGACGTGTTCCAGAGGATGTGCACAATGATTGTCCACCTCTGCCTTACACGGAAGACAGAGCATCCTGCTCTGTGTGAGCTGCAGAGCACCTGCCAGAACAGCAATCATCAGCATCACCATTGTAATGTAATACCAAAATACATCCCACCATGGCTTCAAAATGTGATAGGACGTCTGGGCATCTGCTAAAAATCTCAGCTCTGTTACAGTTATCATGATTTATGCCGGCGGCAGCTGCAATACAGAAAATAAATTAGTAGAGGTGAGTGTTCTGTTTAAGACTGTATCATATTGAAGAAAAAAAAAAAAAAAAGAATGTGTTTTGAAATATTCACAAAAGTCTGTCAAGGAACAGTACATACCACAGTTTTTTTTAAATTATCATTATTATTATTATTTTCAGATAAACTTAAAAAGCTACTGCCAGCTGCACACGTCAATGTCCAAATGGGCAATATTCGGCTGTACAATGCTTCAGAAATAACTGGGGCCTGTTAGTGCAGCCAGATGACGGCCACATACAAAGTCCACTGATGGTTATTTACCAACACACCCAATAACAGTGATCAAGTTTGACCACAATATTTTGGTGTTTCAGACTTTTTTATTGTTTAAACCATGTGCATGTATTGTAATATAGAGCTGATTCTGTAACATGTATAGCCAGCTTTAGATTCTAACACAGACCAGGACAGAGTGTGTGCCAGGTGGAGACTTGGGTACATTTTCATCCCTTTCTTAAATAAAGTTACAGGTTTTCTTTTGGGACTATAATTGGCACTTCTTACATTTACTAATTGCCACTTCTTACAATTATATATTGGTGACACATTAATAAAAAGTTTAATTTATTTGTCATAAAGCTACATTTTCAGGTTATCCCACAAACGTACGGTTATCACAACAGTGATAAAAAATATGGTCTATTTCCAACTGCAAACTGCTAAGCAAATTAGAATTGCGTTGTTAAAAATATCATATGCACCAAAATAAATGACAGCATTCTGTGTTATTCGCAGAAACAATAAGACCACATGTATTTATCATGCCACATAAAACTGTATGGCAATCATGAAGTTTAGAAACCTAAATTAGTCTAAAGCCATAGACATTGTTGCTATTCATGATAGTGTACTGTTAATTATATTTCCACTCTCTCTATGGTATTGTAGTCATTTATGACTCTAAACTTTATGATTAGCAACTTTGAACAGAAAAGTGGGTGCTAAAAATAGGAGTACAATTAAGGGAGTGCCACAGGAGAGACATGCATACAAAGCTACTGTATATAACGAAGTAAGCAAGCATTTATGGTTCACACGACAGTATGATTTGCATGCAGTTTTGCGTATATGTTACATAGAAAGACTGAGAAATCCTCCTTACTCTTTACCCTAAAATATGTCAGCACATTTCAAGCAGTGCTTTAGTTTGCCTAAAGAACAATGTACATGTTGTATGATGCAATAAGTATCTAAACTTAGAATCTCAGAAATATACAGTATGTTACCACAGGCACTCTTGGCAGTCCAGCAGCCCAACAGTAATGAATATTCATACACAGTCTGTATGCTCATTAGAAGATATTTATATTCAAGAGAAGAGGATATATAAATGAGTGCAGACCGTTCACTTCACCTACACAGCTGAGACAGCCATTTTATGGCTGGAGCCAATACCCAGCCTATCATCTGCTTAGGAACACTGCTCAAACATTAGGCATAATGTTGTATATCAGTATAGACAACAAAATGGCTGCCTCCACACTTGTAGACAACAGTTTCATTATTTGTACTCGTGCATATAGGTGTCATGCTTACCACAATGCTATAGACCGAGTGGACAATTCTTCAGTCAGGGGGTCTGCATCTTTTATACAATTTCAGTCTCTTCATTTCTGCATTTGCTTTCATTCTGGAGCAAAACCCTGCGCCATCTTACTCCTGTGGAAAACGCACACACAGGCATTCATAGGCTTGTGAAAGTGCAGCAATTCAGAAGGAGGGAAAGGATGAAGAATCTTTATAACACCACCTCAGCAAAAAGTGCTTTATGTTTTCTCTATGCTCTGTACATGTAGAGAAGCAAAGCCACAAAAGTTTCCTGTTTCACAATATGCTGATGAGAATTTTATTGACCACTTTCATCAGCGGTCACAGCCAATAGGAAATTTTTACTGAAATAGAACTGTTATTCTGTTAAAATCAATAATGTGATGATATTACATGCTGCCAGACAGGTCTAAAGAGAGGACATCAAAACTCACCCCACTTTAGCATTGTTAATAAGCACACAAAACTGCCCATTCAATCTTACTGGCTAGTCTACCAGTTTGGAAGTTATGCATATATATATATTATATATATATATATATGTATTTGAGGCAGAATACCAATATTGTATTTATGTTGTGAATGTGTCTGCTGATCCCTCCTTATATTAGAAAACTATGGAAGAAACATGCTAAATGGAAGGAACATGCTAACTGTCAGATTGGGTGCACAGTAGTAGCGTACCAAGGGGGGTGGGGGATTTGCAATTAGGGGCAACCTGCTGAAAAATTGTACAAAAAGGCACCTATGTATTGCCGGGTCTAGGCCAGCCCTGACACTGCAGGCGTGTTGTGCCTGCCCATCACAATGGATCATGCTGCCTGCCAGGCTGCGGCAATCTCCAATCTATGTCCCATAGTTTTCTATTTGCTGTGCTGCACTGTACAGCTTTTGTCGTGAAGCCATCACATCACCCTGCCAAAAGGGAAAAGGAGCTGCAGGCAGTCTAACAAAAAAGGTACGTTAGAAAGGTCTGGGGAAAGGGAGATACAAGGCTGGAGGTGACACAGGGGCACGAGACTGGAAGTGACACTGGGGAGACAAGGTTGAAAGTTGCACAGGTGTCACAAGGTTGGAAATGATACAGGGGTAAGAGGCTGGAAGCGACACAGGGGTCACGATTCTGGAAGCGACACGGGTCACGAGACTGGAAGATACAGGGGGCACAATGCTGGTAGTGACATAGTGGGCACAAGGCTGGAGAAGCGAGGGGGAGTGAGATTATTCACAATTAGCAGGCTTAGAAGAGAAGGTTGGGGCACAGAGATCTTCAGTAAGACACCAATTCGAAAGAAACATAAAACTGATACAAATGGTATTATCATATAAATGAATACAGTTTAATAATAAAAATGTTTTGACCAGGGAAGTTCACATTTTTCCCTGTCCCAAAACTTCTACTGCTATGTATTGTCTGGTTGATCCTCTGATGTATGATGATGACGTTGGTTACATTCTTACACAGGCATCTTTCAGACCATATGGTCTTACACATGAATAGTGAATATTGGGCCTGATTCAGACCCACTCGCGAGCGGCTGTCCGCTCGCAAGTGGGTCGATGTTCTGGACTGAGCATGCGCACGACGGAGGGAGCTCCGTTGTGCGCATGCGCCAGACGCGACGAGCGAAGGAAAGTCCTTCGCTCGTTGTGTCCGATCAAAGGGGGCGTGCTGTCAATGTTGATTGACAGCACGCCCCCTTTGGTAGGCGTGCCGGGGGCGTGCCTCCCTGACGGGGGCATTCCCACGGGAACGCCTCCCGTCAGAAGCTGGCCCACTGACATCACTAGTGATGTCAGTGGGAGTGATTTTGGCTCTGATAGAGCCAAAATCACTCCGGAGCTTGCGGTTGAAAACCTCAACCGCAGGCTCCGGCTCGCAAATTCGATGGTCGCGATGGTCTCGACCATCGCGGCCATCAAAATGCACGCTCGTATAGCCTGTGGGTGGTAACCCACAGCTATACGAGCGTTCAGAAGGACGCTCCATTTTCATGGAGGCCGGCCCTCATTCAGAGCGTGCGCTTTGCTCAGAGCGTACGGCTCTGAATGAGGGCCATTGACTGAAGACACTGTTTACCCAGTTCTTCTGAGGTTCCCCATTTCAGAGAAACCACCATTATAGGTTAGGTGGTGAATTATTTAGTACACACAAGAAACCGTAATGTGTTTTGTTTTTTTGTTAAATCTTTTTTTTTTAACCACTTAACTGGCATGGTTAACGGTAGCCAGAAGTGCTTCCTCTGGCAAGGTCACATCACATGTGACAACTCCAGCCGCTCTGCCCCCCGGCTAATGCATAGGAGATTTGTTCTGCACAAGTGCGAGAAAGGGGACATAGTTCCCCTCCAAGCACTGGTATGGTGATCTCTGCGTATGCAGAGGTCAACTGCAGCAGGGGGAACTGATGATCAATCACCCCTGCACCAAGCTCCGCTGCACTCTGCATCAAGAAGGTGAGGGGGTGTGGCTAGGCATGGGGGGGGGCATGGGGAGACCATCTATTGGTACTAAGGGGGGTTATGATGAATGTTAAAATATTTTTTTGTCTTGGGGGTGAAATATAAATATATATAAAAAACTATGACTACATATATAGTGACACATGGGGAGGGGGGTGCTAAACTGGGGACCCATTGTCCCTGGGGTAAGGATGGGGCTCTGCCAGCGGACCTATTACCACTAGGGGGGTGGGGGTTTATGTTGCTGGTGATTTTTTGACACTGTTGGGGGGGGCTATTGTTCATGGTTGGGTTCTGTGGACACATGAGTTGAGGGGGGATGCAAAATGCCCCCTAGGTATATATTTTTTAAAGATAAAATATTTAAATATGTTTCTACATTTAAAAACAAACAAAAAAAATCTTACAATTTATGTGCGGTTTTCAAAAAACAAATTAATCAGTTAAGTGTTTAATGGGGGGCTCTAAAGGGACTTTTTGCCCTGGGCACCACTTGGTCTAGAACTGGCCATGCTAAGCCAAAATTTACTGTTCGTGCTTGTGCCTGGCTGAGCTGCAGCTCTTGTTTTTAATTGGTCCAAGTGGAAGACCAGAAGACACTGACTTGCGGCTCTGTGCCGCCAGCCACTGACCTGCACCTATATTTCCATCTTCACCCCCCTCCCAGTCCCGATCGCAGTGGAGTCTGCACACACACGCACTGCGATGCATACGCATAACACAACAATTGGCCGATTGCGTGCGTAATCGCAGTTGCGATCGCTAACGAATCAGGCTCTGAGACGGTATTGCTCACGCTGTGCTTACATGCATCAGTCCAACTGCAAAGTACCCCTGGAGACTAATGTAAAATGTTAGCAACTATAAATCTGCATATTTGGGTTCTATTGTCAGTGGCTGGCGCAGATATACTTAAAGAAATCCTGAACACCAGGATCTGTTACATGAGCCCACATCAGTACACTTTGGAATAAACAATAATCAAGTCCAAAGAAAAGATTTTGTTGATTACTTTCTGAAGACAGACTGCGACTAATAACTTCTGCATTATCAACATTCAGCCAAAAAGATGCTGCTCTGTTCTCCTGGATAATATCACAGATACATTTCAGATTTCTGCAGGCCAAGATGCTCTGGGAAAAGCTGAAGCATGGAAAGAACTAACATGATCCCACGGGAAGAAAAGACGATGAATGTTTTGTTTGTGAAAAACAAATGTTTAGTATGAAATTGCAGCAGCCCAATGCGGAGACAAGTGGTTATGTACTAGTACATGTTGCATGTTTACTATAAATCAATTAAGAAACAGGCAACAACATTTCAGCTGCCTTATAGTCACATATTAGTGAAATACTTTGGCAATGTATCAATTTTAATAATATTTTACCCCAAACCGAATCACAGTTTTTAGTGGAATTATCCTTCTTCGGACAATAGGCATTCCAGTATTTATATACCTGATAACAGGCAATACTATACAGCCCAAAATGTTATTCCACAATTTTTGAAGTAACCATAAAACAAATATGGGATAATAGCCTAATATCTGTGCCCACCATCTGTCCGGGATGTAATCGGCATCCCGGTTGTCAGTATGCCGGTGGTCAAAATCCTGGCATCGGAATCCCGGCAGTGTTCTCCCAAGGCTGTTTTCTGCGGGCGCATCGCCCGGCAGAAACAGCCTGCCGCCCGGCACTTTTCCCCGCCGACGCCGCTGTGGAACGCTGGCCTCTGAAGTGACCGGAGGCTAAAGAAGCGTCCGATCGCTTCAGAGACCAGCATTCCCAGTGATGCACTGCGCGGGTGGCGAACGTCACCCGCGACGTGAGGAGCCTGCCCCGCACGCCTGCTGAATCTAGTTAGATCCAGTCAGCGTGAGGCAGCGGCCAGCAAGTAAAGGTAAGTGCTGGGCTGGGGCCAGGACCAGTCTGGGGGCACTATTTAAGTCTGGGGGCACTGCATAAGGGGCACTATTAAACCTGGGGGCACTGCATAAGGGGCCAGCCTGGGGGCACTGCATAAGGGACACTATTTAAGCCTGGGGGCACTGCATAAGGGGCCAGTCTGGGGGCACTATTTAAGCCTGGGGGTACTACATAAGGGACCAGTCTGGGGGAACTACATAGGGGCACTACTTCAGCCAGGGGGCAATGCATAAGGGCAAAGTTAAACTACAGGGGGCAATGCATAAAGGGGAAAACTACAGGGGGCACTGTATAATGGGCACTTTTGACTGAGAGCCAGTGGGGGAGCAGCCTGAGACCTGTCGGGCTGGATTGGTAAGGGAGATACCCCTTTTCCCGGCACGCGCATAATTGCAAAGGCCCCCACCTGGCTACTTTTGGATGCCACCCGGCTGGAAAGAATTTCTGGGGAGAACACTGCCCGGTTAGGATACTTACGAAATTCTGTTGAGATTCTGATTGTTGGAATGCCACTGTTGGTATTCTGACCGCCGGCATCCCGTTCCCAACCCATCTTCCCATAGCCAAGGACTAGCACAGTGCCTGTATTCACACACTACACAGAGCCAGGAACTAGCCAGCATTCATAAACTAGGTAGAGCCAGCAGCTAGCACAGTGCCAGCATTCACAAACTGCACAGAGGCAGGAGCTAGCACAGTGAAAGTATTCACACACTGCACAGAGGCAGGAGCTAGCACAGTGTCTGTATTCACAAACTGCAGAGAGGCAGGAGCTAGCACAGTTTCTGTATTCACGCACTGCACAGAGGCAGCAGCTAGAACAGTGTCTATATTCACAACTGCACAGAGGCAAGAGCTAGCACAGTGAAAGTATTCACACACTGCACAGGGGCAGAAGCTAGCACAGTCTCTGTATTCACAAACTGCAGAGAGACAGGAGCTAGCACAGCGGCTGTATTCGCACACTACACAGAGGCAGGAGCTAAAACAGTGTCTATATTAACAAACTGCACAGAGACAGAGGTAGCACAGTGCCAGTATTCACACACTGCAAAGTGCACAGAGACAGGACAGTGCCTATACTCTCAAGCTGCAGAGCCAGGAACTAGCACAGTGCCTCCATTCAACAACTGTCCAGAGCCAAAAGCCAGGAAGTAGCACAGTGTCTATAATCACCAACTGCACAGTACCTATAATCGTCAAACTTCCTAGAGCCAGACACTGGTGTTCCACTTGTATTCATCACTACCTGAAGCAAAGACTTAGCACAGTGCATATATTCAGGGATCTCCCCCCTGCAGCTCCCAGTGGGGTAGATGTATCAATCCTTCTAAAGAGTAAGTGGCAAAGTAGAGAAGTTGCCCAGAGCAACCAATCAGCTTCTACAGTACCTATAATTTTATAGAAAGTACTTCTACTCTCTTTAGAAGGCTTGATACATTTCTAGTGTGTTGTTGCCGATGTAACTCTAGTAACCCTTCAAATGGCAAGATGATGCAAGAAGCAATAACACCCCGCCAGGGGCTAGAGGAAGCATTTAAAAGGAAAAAAAAATGGATCTCTACACAAGCCGGAGACGGGCAACCTGGAACCAACTGGGTCCTAGGCAGACTCTGTCCCGTCTTGTGAGTAATATGGCCCTGTCTATTAGTAACATATTACATTAACTATATCAAAAATACTTATTCAGCATTACACAGGAACTCTGCATTACTAGACATTAATGATAACTTTCTGCCAGGAAAGGTATTAGCAGACAATATTGTTAGGATACAAAAGTTCACCATTGAAGTACTTAAGAACTAGAAAACCTAACATGTAAATGTTCATATATCAAGCATTAACAGATCGTAAAAAAAACGTTAAAAAGTTGAATTACTTCCATCCCACTGCTGTAAGACACTTACAAGTGATGCTGATATAGGGCTTTATTAGAGATTCACACAAACCTTATGGTTTGCATACATCTCTGCTGGTGGGGGACAATGCATGCACTATTCTGTGCATGTGCAGAATGGGTCCTGCGTCGTCACATGCAGTGCCCCCTGATTGACAGACTGTAGCTGTTTTAGGTGACACTGCCTGCGTTTCCAGAAATCGGGGGGTGTGACAAGTCCATTTTCTGGGAGTGTTGAGGCCTGTGTCTGCATTGTCCGCTAGCGATGATCACAATGTTGATACGATACTGTATCTTTTTATTATTATCATCCTTTATTTATATGGTGCCACAAGTGTTCCGCAGCGCCTTACAAAGTACATAAACAAATAATTTGACAAGCGACTTGCAGTACAATACAATATAGGACAAGGACATGGATAATATACATTGCTACATTAGTGGCCATAACACCTAGATATGCAACAGAGCATAAGCAACCAAGTGTTAGGTGCCCTGGTGGGGGGTAAGAAATAGATGATAGTAAAGTAAGGAGAAGCACAAGAGGGGAGAGGGCCCTGCTCATAAGAGCTTAAATTCTAAATACAGTTCTATGGTAGCCCTAAATACTGCAATATATCTGCATGTAAAGGCTTCCAAATAGAGAAGCGGATAGCATTTATGTTTTCACATGGGCGTCATATAAGCGTACTTGCTGACATACTGCACATTTACATATTTCAGGTTTGTTGATAACATTCTCAAAAAAAGCAGAAAAGCAGAAATGCATTATCTAGAACAGTACTAGACAGAGTTCTTCTTTTTGAGTACCAGATGTTCAACATTACAACAGTGAATATAAATGTGAATAAAGAAACAGCACACAACCACAATACAGCCAAAACACAAACTATCAAAGTGTCACCTTAATTGTGAAACAATATGATAGATAAGTTACATTTGGCTCTGTGTAGATAATTCACGGTTACAATCTGTCCTCTTCAACTGATTGTTCTTCATTGATCGCTTGGAAAAAGATATTCATTTATCGAAATGTATCAGCAGGGTGAGGAGGTAAATCATGACAGACCAACCAGGACCGATCATCAAAGAAGGAGGTGATTCCAGTCTGCTCAGGAGCCCGGGAATACTGGATGATTGTGATACGCTATTTAACTTTCTGGGACAGAGCTTGACATATATACATCAGCGTAAATATCCAAGTGTGCCTCCTCTACATGGTTTTTAGTATTGTTATTGTACGTACAACTTTATTACATTTGTGAATATAATTTCTGACAGTCTTATGCAAGGAGCCGCTTCCTTTCTTGTTGCATATACAGTATAATCAATGGGGAATGGAGAAAGTCAGGAAGAGCGGTTTGACATTTTAAAGCCCATAAATCATCATGGACAAACACTTTTTCTCATCTAACAAAAAAGGAAATCACATTTTCTTTTTTTACGTACTACTTGGGATGTAATATTGAACCATACATGCCTACCCTCCCGGTTTTCACGGGAGGCTCATGATTTTTGGGTAACCCCCCGCACCCCCGGATGGGCAGGCACTTCTCCCGCATTCTGCCCACTTCCTAGTGAAGCGGGCAGAATGGGGAGAATTTCCGCAGCGATCGCAGGTCTCCGTGCAGGGACGGGGCTTAATGACGCGATTCTCCATGATTCACATAATTTCGCCCTGCATCCTATTTAAATTTGATACAATCGCGGCACTTTGCCATGAGGGGGCGGGGCTTAATAACGCAAATCATCAGGCCCCGCCCCCCATCGCCACCCTCCTGCTTGGTTAACCGGGCATCTCCCGGGAACAGAAATGTAAAAGTAAGCAAGTATGTATTGAACCCTAACATTGCTACTATATGCTGCCGTTTTTGCTTGTGTCTTATTTTATGAATTAACTGAAGGAAAATCATAAAAAACAATTAAACAAGAGCTTCTCCTACACAATACTTTGAATCACATATGAAATACAAACATACAACTTCACTGAAAAAAAAAATATCTTCCAATCAGTATTTTACCTGAGAACCACTTTGTTACATTCAGATTTCTATTTCTATTTTTTTAATGTATTTTTATATTATCATATATTTTTATATATTTTTTTTATTTTTCTATTTTTATTGTTTACATTTCTTATAATTTTTTACATTTATTGGGTACACACGTTTTGCTTTGGTTTGTTTTATTAAAGTCAGCAGACACGGAAGGGTAGAGGGCCTGATTCAGAGCCGCTCGTAAGCGGCAGTACGCTCGTTCCGAGTGATGTTCGCACTTCTGCGCATGCGTACGGTTTACAATACGCATGCGCGAACCATTCAGTGCGGCCGAAAATCGTTTGTTCGCTATATAGCGAATGCCTGCTACTTTGAGTGACAGGATGAGGCGTATGTGGGTGGTAACAGGGGAAGGTGCTTGAAAACGGGGAGTGGAATTAAGAATGCAGGCATGCTTAAAGGTCAAAACGGGCGTTTTATAGGTGTGCATAATTAAAACAGCAGCGTCACTGACCACGTCACCTGGTTGTTTTATAGTCAAAACTGCTCGCAATATAGTGGTAGGAGAAACCAACCACAAGAATAGCGAGCAGTTCATACGCTGATCGATGTACTCGATTAATGTAATAAATAGCGGACATGACGTATGATGCGAGCGGCCAGGGGGCGTATTTTTCAAATAAACGTCAGCAAGTTTTGTTTGCTCGTTCAGACATGGAGGCGTCAACAGACCGCAAAGAGCGAACGGTTCATTTGAATAGCGACCCCCTTTTTCTGAACGAGCGAGCGCTAATTGCGTCCGGCTCTGAATCAGGCCCAGAGTCCTTTTAAAGTAATTTTATTAATAAAGTGACTAGTTCACCTAATGAATTAGCCACCAGCTGTGGTTTTAACCCCGTTAGCCAATCAGAACAGATCTAAGGCTATTAATAGAAAGAGCTACTAACAATTCGGCTTCCTTGACAAAGGGCCTGATTCAGACCCACTCGCGAGCGGCTGTCCGCTCGCAAGTGGTTCGATGGTCTGCACTGAGCATGCGCACGACGAAGGGAGCTCCGTCGTGCGCATGCGCCAGACACGACGAGCGAAGGACTTTCCTTCGCTCGTTGTGTCCGATCAAAGGGGGCGTGCTGTCAATGTTGATTGACAGCACGCCCCCTTTGGTGGGCGTGCCGGGGGCGTGCCTCCCTGACGGGGGCGTTCCCACGGGAACGCCTCCCGTCAGAAGCCGGCCCACTGACATCACTAGTGATGTCAGTGGGAGTGATTTTGGCTCTGATAGAGCCAAAATCACTCCGGAGCTTGCGGTTGAAAACCTCAACCGCAGGCTCCGGCTCGCAATTTCGATGGTCGCGATGGTCACGACCATCGCGGCCATCAAAATGCACGCTCGTATAGCCTGTGGGTGGTGACCCACAGCTATACGAGCGTCCAGGAGGACGCTCCATGAAAATGGAGCCCGGCCCTCATGCAGAGCGTGCGCTCTGCTCAGAGCGTACGGCTCTGAATGAGGGCCAAAGTCCAGCATATGGATGAAAAGCATTGGAGCCTAAACAACTTACCCACCGACGACTCTGAATGAATAGATCTACAAGCCAAAGAAACCGCCGGAGGTAAATTCAAACTTACCAGGAGCACGTCGCAACCCCCGCACCAAAGATGGAATACAGCGCTAGAATCCATCGACTGCAGAGCGCCGACGAGTGAGTATTAAAACCACCGCTGCCAGAGGGAGGTCCAGGCAAGCAACTCCAAGCACAAAACGTCCGACAAGGATCAGGGTAAGATAAGGAGAGTCACCAGCAGCACTGCACCTTGGCAGCGGGCACCTAAACTACCCGCAAAAGAGCTTAAACATTTTACCAACATTTTATCTTTTCACTGCTGATTCAATTAAAAACTTTTCAAGTTTATACATTTACTTATTTTATTTGCACACTCTTTAGGTCAATTGACAACCTTTTTATTATGTATGTATTTTCTCCAAGTGGTCTCAGGTTGAAACTCACATATTTGCATTTTATATTATATATATATATAACACACACACACACACACACACACACACGGACACACACACGGACACACACACGGACATTGACACAACTTCCATATTTTGGCCTCTATTCACCACCACAATGGCTTTGAAATGAAACAAACAAGATGTGCTTTAACTGCAGACTTTCAGATTTCATTTGTGGGTAATTACATCCAAATCAGGTGAACGGTGTAGGAATTACAACGGTTTCTATATGTGCCTCCCATTTTTTAAGGGGCCAAAAGTAATCGGACAAACTAAACAATCCTAAATCTAACTTTCACTTTTTAATACTTTGTTGCAAATCCTTTGCAGGCAATTACAGCCTGAAGTCTGGAATGCATAGACATCACCAGATGCTGGGTTTCATCCCTGGTGATGCTCTGCCAGGCCTCTACTGCAAATGTCTTCAGTTCCTGCTTGTTCTTGGGGCATTTTCCCTTCAGTTTTGTCTTCATCAAGTGAAATGCATGTTCAATCGAATTCAGGTCAGGGGATTGACTTGGCCATTGCATAACATTCCACTTTTTAGCTTTTAAAAAACTATTTGGTTGCTTTTGCAGTATGCTTCGGGTCATTGTCCATCTGCACTGTGAAGCGCCGTCCAATGAGTTCTGAAGCATTTGCCTGAATAAGAGCATATAATATTGCCCGAAACATTTCAAAATTAATTCTGCTGCTTTTGTCAGCAGTCACATCATCAATAAATACAAGGGAACCAGTTCCATTGGCAACCATATATGCCCACGCCATGACACTACCACCACGCTTCACTGATGAGGTGGTATGTTTTGGATCATGATCAGTTCTTTTCCTTCTCCATACTCTTCTCTTCCCATCACTCTGGTACAAGTTGATCTTTGTCTCATCTGTCCATAGGATGTTGTTCCAGAACTGTAATGGCTTTTTTAGATGTTGTTTGGCAAACTCTAATCTGGTCTTCCTGTTTTTGAGGCTCCTCAATGGTTTACATCTTGTGGTGAACCCTCTATATTCACTCTTGTGAAGTCTTCTTTTGATTGTTGACTTTGACACATATACACCTACCTCCTGGAGTGTTCTTGATTTGGCCAACTGTTGTGAAGGGGTTTTTCTTCACCAGGGAAATAATTCTTCTGTCATCCACCACAGTTGTCTTCCGGGTCTTTTGGTGTTGCTGAGCTCTCCGGTGCGTTCTTTCTTTTTAAGAATGTTCCAAACAGTTGATTTGGCCACACCTAATGTTTTTGCTATCTCTCTGATGGGTTTGTTTTGATTTTTCAGCCAAATGATGGCTTGCTTCACTGATAGTGACAGCTCTTTGGATCTCATATTGAGAGTTGACAGCAACTGATTCCAAATGCAAATGTCACACCTAGAATCAACTCCAGACCTATTACCTGCTTAATTGATAATGAAATAACGAGAGAATAGCCCACACCTGTCCATGAAATAGCTTTTGAGTTGATAGTGCCATTACTTTTAGCCCCTTAAAAAGTGGGAGGCACATATAGAAACCGTTGTAATTCCTACACCGTTCACCTGATTTGGATGTAATTACCCTCAAATTAAATCTGAAAATCTGCAGTTACAGAACATCTTGTTTGTTTCATTTCAAAGCCATTGTGGTGGTGAATAGAGGCCAAAATATGAAAATTCTGTCAATGTCCCAATATTTATGCACCTGACTGTATATATATATATATATATATATATATATAATATATAATATATATATATATATATATAGTGGCAGTGTCACCAGAGATGGTGTTGGTGAGCGGCAGATTCTGTGTAGGGTTGGAGAGATCCTCCCACACAGGGTGTTAATACTGAGTTGTGATACACCAGTGTGTGCCTTGTGACGAGAGCTCAGGTGTGGGCTGATGAGGAGGCAGACCAGTCAGGCTGCTGTTGGAAGCAGTCTACGTGGGACTGTGGGCCTGATTCAGAGCCGGACGCTCTGACCAGAGCGCTCGCTCTGAATCAGGGCCCTCCTATCTAAAAATGGAGTGGCCTCCTGGCCACTCGCATAGCTGTGGGTGACCACCCACAGCTTATGCGAGTGGCCAAAAAGATGGTCGTGATGGTCAAGACCATCGCGACCATCGGGCTTGCGACGAGACCCTCGCTGCCTCAAGCCCAGGAGTGCTTTTGGCTCTATCAGAGGCAAAAGCACTCCCACTGACATCACTAGTGATGTCAGTGGGGCCGGCTCCAGACAGAAGGCGTTCCCATGGGAACGTCTCCGTCTGGGCAGCAACGCCCCCGGCACGCTCACCAAAGGGGGCATGCTATCAGTCACCATCGACAGCACGCCCCCTTTGGTGCGAGACCCATAGCGACAGCTTGGCTGTCGCTATGCGGGTCTTGCGCATGCGCACGACGGAGCTCCCTCCGTCGTGCGCATGCGCATTAGGGCACCATCAACCCGCTTGCGAGCGCTCAGCGCTCGCGAGCGGGTCTGAATTAGGCCATGTGGCAGCCAGAGAGCCCAGTGAAGCTAAGTGAGCCATTAGGGGCCAGGAGGCCTGTGTCTCAACCTTGCAGGAGGCAAGGAGGGACCATAAAACCTCTCAGACTGTGTGACATTGAAGCAGCTGGGCTGCAGGCTGAGGAAGTAAGGGCCTACTGTATACCTGGAGGATACAGGGAAGGCCACAAAGACTGATGGTGTTTGTATAGCTGTTCAAGCCAAGCCAGGCTGCAGAGAAGCAGGCAGAGACTTTATTGGCAGACTAGCTGCACCTTGATAGAGAGTGTTCAAGAAGTGAGCTAGTGCCCTAAGAGAGGGCTAGGTTGTTTGTTATTTTCTATTTTTGTTTCCTGATTACCATGCTGAATTAAAGCACAATTTTCTTTATTTTACTGGAATGCCATGTGTGGACACTAATTCTGCAGCTAATCACTGCACCACTGACCCCAATCTAATGAGCTAATTACCTCAAGTTACCACAATATATATATATATAAATATATATATTCCTTATAAAATAATATATATTCTAGCGATTAAATACATTACCTAGGGCATGGCCCGACTATCTTCATGGCCGGACATGCTTAGCTACAGCTCCGACAAAAGCTGGCTGTAGAGGCTAGTTCTCGCCCACTAAATGTATCCTGCCCGGTTTGCCTGCTTGCCTGAGGGTGCCTGCTGTGTCCCTGCTCTGTCTCCAGGATTCACTGGGGTCCGGGTGTGCTCCGGCGATCTGCGGCCTACTCACCATCCTGAAGCCACGGCCTCGAGTTTGCAGCCCCATGCGCCGACCCCGTGATGTCATCACTACGGCTGCCGTTTGCTGCTCGCTCTAGGGGTGGCGCTTCCATCGGCCTATCCTCCTGCTGGCTGACCTGCTGGACCAGCTCTCCCTTCCCGGATCTAGGGAGCGGATTTGAGGACGCCTCCGCATCGGGGCCTACGCGACCTTCAGAAGCCGCGGCCTCTATTTCCACGCTATAGACGCGCCACATCCCGGATACATTGCAGCCGCTGCCGGACCCTGTCAGGGCACCTGCGATCCAGGACCTTCTGTGGCCCCGCAAAGAGCACTGGGGGTAGCCGCGGGTACCTGGGAGACACCTAAGAAAAGAGGTGTTTAGAGCCGTGAATCGCGGGAGGCGCCATATTGGACTCTCCTCCATACAGCACAGCTTCTGCTGCTGGTCTACCAGCCAAAAGGAGTCATTATGCAGGTGGTTGGAGCGCTGTTACACCTTACAGACCTCATCTCTATCATCACTACCTAACTCCCTGGGGTAAGAATTGGAAAGCACAATTTTCACCCAACCATATATCATTGGTAATAAATGCTATATTCACCATACCCGGCTTAACTCCAGTCACCCTATATATCCCTGCAGGAATATAGGTGCATGGCCAATTTAACCAGATATATTTTCTGCTCCGAAAAGATGCTGTACTATTACTAATACCATCCTTAACCTCCGTCGCCCACCTCTGATATTGAGCTGCGATACAGGCACCCACATTAGCTACATAATCGTTTGTTCTCAGTTCACATCATAATGGCACCTAAACGCCCGAAATCTTCATCGACCGTCCCACCGGTATCTTTCTTTAAATCATCTCCTTCCACTCAAAACGATAAAATAAGTCTGATGCATAATAAAAGCAGTAAACACCTATCAGCTGTAATTACCTCACCAGACGGTCAACCTCCAACCACGTCCCGTCATCTAGAAGTGGCAGATGACACCCCACTGACAATGGGCTCTATGAAAATGCTTCTGGCATCGTTTAAAGATGATATCACATCAGAATTTAAAGCAGCATTGCAGTCATGTCAGCAATTGGTGGACGAACTAGGGACACGCACAGATCACTTAGAGAACAAATTGGAGGAAGTTGTAAAGTCGCATAATGACCTGATCACTCTTCATAAGGAGCTACAGTCACAAGTTTCCTCCCTTAGGAATAAAACCGCAGACCTAGAGGATAGGTCCAGGCGAAACAATCTCAAGTTCCGTGGGATACCTGAAACAATCCAGAATTCGGAGTTGTCAAATTACGTCTCTGAAATATTTATGAAGCTTCTTCCGACTACACAGATCTCTGAATTTTTGCTGGACCGTATTCATAGATTACCTAAGGCTCGTAACGCTCCTACTGATGCTCCCAGGGATGTTCTGATGCGATAACACTATTTTCATATCAAAGAAGCGATCCTTCATGCAGCAAGGTCAGCAGATGGGGCCATTCTAGGGAAAATTCACATTTTTGGTGATCTCTCAGCAGCAACGCTTGCACTAAGAGGATCATTTCTTCCAGTTACAAGAGCACTACAAAAAGCATCCATCAACTATAGATGGGGTTTCCCCACTAAGTTGATAATAAACAGAAATTGCTCTACCACGATCATATCAGATCCGGCTGCTGGGATCCAACTCCTAGTGAAGTGGAATTTGGAAACCATTTCGCAGACAATTCAAAGCAATCTTCATATAAACCAGGACTGGTCATAATTGCTTTCCGATATATAGTATCCTTTCTCAGAATAATTTCTATGTATGGCGTTATTGGAATTAAGTGATTGTTCAATCTTAAGAAGTTTCTTATATGTGAATCCTTAATTTCGGTTTGATTAACATATACAGAGGTAGCTAATTATTGGCCTACTCAATAGATCGGCTATTTCTATTTGACTTGCAGTTCTGAATTTCCTGCTCGTGTGCCGCTAGTTCGGCAGCCCAGTTAATAGGTGTGTACGCATATCGATTTATTTGGGAATATTTCCCTAAGTTTTCTCTTTAATTGATGCATACCAGTTGATATATTCTTTTTTGTTCTCTGGACCTAATTAAGACCCGCTCGCGAGCACTGAGCACGATGTTGGCCCACGAGGCTACTCTGTCGTGCGCATGCGCAAGACCCGAATAACGACGGCCAAGCCGTCGTTATAGGTCTCGCACCAAAGGGGGCGTGCTGTCGATGGTGATTGACAGCACGCCCCCTTTGGTGGGCGTGCCGCGGGCGTGGTTGCCCAGACGGAGGCGTTCCCATGGGAACGCCTACCATCTGGGGCCGGCCCCACTGACATCACTAGTGATGTCAGTGGGAATGCTTTTGGCTCTGATAGAGCCAAAAGCACTCCAGAGCTTGCGGCAGCGAGATCCTACCACAAGGGTCTCGTCGCAAGCCCGATGGTCGCGATGGTCTTGACCATCGCGACCATCATTTTGGCCGCTCGCTATAGCTGTGGGTGGTCACCCACAGCTATGCGAGCGGCCAGGAGGCCGCTCCAAAAAGGAGAAGGGACGGCCCTGATTCAGAGCGAGCGCTCTGTCAGAGTGTCCGGCTCTGAATCAGGGCCTCTGTTCTCTATAATGAATGCTAATGTGTTAAAATAAGAATTGTATTGAGGTCTTGGGCGACGGGGGTTAAATGCCTCATTGGCCACCCACCCCAATGTACCGCCTAAGATGGTGGTCCCTGATAGTCCCTTCTACGAACAATTTTTTCTCCATTATTCCCCCTTCTATTCCCTATTTTTTTATTATTATACTAAACTAACAAATGTCAAGGTACTAAACTCAAATGTTAAACAGATATTGCTCCACATACAATACAATAGCATTGTTTTTTTATATCCAAATGGTTAAGATAATTTCTATTAATGTTAAGGGACTCAACTCCCCCAATAAAAGAAATCTGGCATTGAGACATTTTGCTAAATGCAAAGCTCAGATAATTGCTATACAAGAAACCCATTTCCAGAATTCTTCCCCACCTCAAATCTCTAATTTCGAATATCCTCTTTGTTACACATCCAACGGCCCATGTAAAAGAGCAGGAGTGGCGATTCTATATTCTAATGCATGTAACAAATAAAGGATCATGAAGGCCGCTGTAGGTAAAATAGACAATATTCCAGTGACGATTGCAACAATCTACGCTCCAAATATGAAACAAGTGCCTTTTATCAGGAAATTTTGCATCGTCCTCCAGTCATGTAAAAAAGGTATTTTACTACTATTAGGGGATTTCAATACAGTGCCTGACCCGTTTTGGGATAAATCCACATCCAGATCTAAGGTGGGTTCATGTCCCTCTTCGGATTGTTCTCAGGGCTTTAGACGAATTCTCAGTGAATATGAGTTTTATGATGTTTGGAGGGCGGGACATCCCGGGGAGAGGGACTACACCTTTTATTCCCAAATACACAAAACATATTCTCTTTTCAATTTAGCCATAACAAACAAATGGTCCCTACCATACATTAAACAATCTTTAATCCTAGAAGTTGCATGGTCGGATCATGCGGCTCTTTCTATAGATTGGGATATCACCAGATTAAGAACGCCCCCGGAACCTTGGCGTTTAAGAGAATATCTCCTAGAAAATCCGGAACCTAAACAAATAAATTCTAATGACCTCACCATGTATATAGAAACCAAAAAACCAGAAGATACCTCCTCGCTCACATTCTGGTGTTCTCTAAAAGCTGTTATAAGAGGATCAGCGATCCAGGCAGTGGCTCGTTTACATAAGGCAGCCGTTCTTCACCAAGTAGATATTGAATGTTGACTCGCAGACCTGGACTCTAAACATAAAATTAAACCAAATGGTGATACAGTATATAGAGAATTACTCAAGGTTATAACAGAATGGAACACTCTGGCTCTTAAAAAGGTGCACCAGACAATGTTCAAGCTACGTCAAAAGTACTATAATCAAGGAGACAGGCCTGGTCGTTTACTAGCACGGAAGTTGAGGGGGAAAAAAGCAAAAGAGAGCATTAGAACAATATCCAATATTAAAGGTATCAAAATTACAGACCCATATGATATAGCAGAATCCTTTGCGCAGTATTATTCTTCCCTGTATAATTTAAAAGATGACCCGTCGACGCCCCAACCTACGCCAGCGCAGATTGAGAGTTTTCTCTGTACCGTCGATCTTCCATCATTGGATGATGATACCTTGAGTTCTCTGGCTGATCCTTGGTCCGAGGAGGAAATCATATCAGTAATAGGCTCTCTCCCCTTAGACAAGGCGCCCGGACCGGACGTATATATAAATAAATTTTTTAAAAGCTTCCAAGACATACTGTCTCCTATTTTAGCACAAATGTTTAATGATATCTCATCAGGGGGCTCGTTTCCAGGAGAAATGCTAGAGGCGAGAATAGTAGCCTTTCCCAAACTAGGAAAGAACTTGACATCCATTACTAATTATAGGCCGATAGCCCTCCTAAATACGGATATAAAGATATTCGCCAAGCTCTTATCAAATAGACATCTTCCAGCGCTAATACACCAAGACCAGGTAGGATTTGTGATGGGAAGGCAAGGTCCTGACAAAACGAGAAAGGTGATTAATATTATTGAAGCATTCTCCAGTTCTGATCAACCCCTTCTCCTTCTATCATTAGACGCGGAAAAAGCGTTCGATAGATTAAACTGGAACTACTTAAGAGCAGTTTTGGAGAAATTTGGAATTAAGGGCAGTATCTTAACATCAATATTGGCATTATACTCTTCCCCTTCGGCCAGAGTTTTTGTCAATGGTATATTATATACTCCATTTTTTATCACAAATGGCACAAGACAGGGGTGCCCTCTTTCCCCACTGGTGTTTGCCCTGGCGATAGAGCCCCTAGCAGAGGCCATTAGAAAGGACCATAATATTTCGGGACCCTTACTTTTTGGTAAAGTGTATAAAAAAAGTCTGTTCGCGGATGACATTCTTTTTATCCTCACAGATCCGACCAACTCCCTATCTGTCCTACATAGCTTGATAGAGTCATTTTCGGATATCTCCTACTATAAATTGAACTGCTCCAAAACGGAGGCACTCCCTATTAACTTTTCCCAAAGTCTATTGACGTCCCTTAAAGCGATTTATTCATATGCTTGGCAAGATCACTCTATAAAATATTTGGGAATCCAGTTAACAGCTACTACTAACAGTCTAATTGCAGCTAATTATCTACCTCTGATTCGACAGTTGTCATTGTTATTAAATGATTGGATGATGTACAATGTGTCATGGATGGGCAGGCTTTCAGCCTTAAAGATGGTTGCACTGCCAAAAATATTGTATCTTTTTCGAACAATACCCATATTAATTCCAAACTATGGGCCTGATTCAGAGCCGTTCGCTATTTGCGGTCGTTCGTTCAAAAACAAGGGGTGGCTATTCAAATGATCCGTTCGCAAATTGCAGTCTGTTCACACCTCTAAGTCTGAACGAGCGAGCAAAACATACGCTCGTTTATTTGTTAAAAACGCCCCCTGGCCGCTCGCACCATACGTCATGTCCGCTATTTATTAGATTAATCGAGTACATCGACCAGCGTATGAACTGCTCGCTATTCTTGTGGTTGGTTTTTGCTACCACAATTTTGCGAACAGTTCTGGCTTAAAAAAAACCCAGTGACGTGGTCAATGACGCTGCTGTTTTAAATATGCACACCCATAAAACGCCCGTTTTGACCTTTAAGCACGCCTGCGTTCTGATTTCCACTCCCCGTTTTCAAGCACCTTCCCCTGTTACCACCCACAAACGCCTCATCCTGTCACTCAAATTATCAGGCATTCGCTATTTTGCGAGCACATGAATTTCGGCCGCACTGACTGGTTCGCGCATGCGTATAACGATCCGTACGCATGCGCAGATGTGCGAACATCGCTCGGAACGAGCGTACTGCCGCTAGCGAGTGGCTCTGAATGAGGGCCTATATCCATATCAGGATCCAAAAACTTTTTACTTCCTATATATGGAAGAGTAAGAAACCCAGATTGGCACGAAAACTATCCCTACCAAAATCAGAAGGTGGTCAGGGACTTCCAGATTTACATTGGTACCAAATAGCATCTTTGTTAGCACAATTAACTCCTTGGTTCTCAAAAGAAAAATTAAAGCCTTGGGTCCAGCTTGAATGTGATATGGTTTCACCCTTCCCGCTCACTGACTGTTTATGGTTGCCAACTCTGGTTAAAATCCCGTGGGTTGAAAGATCCACGGCGGTATCCACAACCAGAAAAGCCTGGTTGGAAATGGTTAAAGTGATATCAGATATTAATTTACCCTCATCCGGCTTTACTCTGGAAGGGTTGGCTACCCTTATACCTAATTTAAGTTTTGAGACTTGGAGAACACAGGGTATAGTCTCCCTTAAAGAAATTACAACTTCTGGCAATATCTTGCCATTTACTCAAATTAACACACAATTTAGTATGGAGTATAACCCCATTCCCTCATACTGTCCATGATCTTCCTAAACTCTTCAACTAAATAAAGCTAATAGCAAAGGCGGTATCACATGGTGGTACTCCTACCTAACTACACCTACAGAATTTAATAAACCTACAACAATACAGAAATGGGAAGTAGATCTATCCTGCGTCTTCTCATAAGACGATTGCCGTCTAATTTATAAAACAAGTTTTAAGTTATCCAAATGTATAGCCCATATGGAACAGTATTATCGGTTACTCCATCGACGATACTTCACTCCTAAATTAATGCATACCATCTCACCATCCCAATCTAATCTATGTTGGAGGAAATGTGGCCATGTGGGCTCCTTACTCCACATATTTTGGTCTTGCCCCTATATCACTATATTATGGAGAAAGGTGTTTACTCTGATATCTAAAATTTTAAAGATCTCTATATCCCCACAGCCTGTTATAGCTATCTTTCACATTTATAAGGAATCCCTGACTATAAATGAACGATATATAATGGGACACATCCTTATAGCAACTAAAATTAGGATTGCTCAATTATGGCATTCTCCTATGATTCCTACTTTGGAAGAGATAGAGAATAATGACCAACACCACAGTGAGTTTGAAACAGCAGGAATATACTATTCCTCATCGACATTAAATCCACTGATTCAGTGGTTAAACTGGTCAGACTACTGGGCATCTAAACCCCAGCTATGAAATCCCAACCTATAATTGCTGACAAATACAGTACCTAGTAGCAAATGCATATATCACTGTAATTTTCATATTATTTCTATACAAAGCGCTTCCCGGTTACTATAAAATGAAGGAAAAGCAGCTGGAGGTGAAAGACTGTGACAGTGAATTATCTGCACAGCATCGAAAGTAAATGAGATTTGATATTGTTTAACATTAGAAGCCAAAAATCTTTCCCAAGTGCCACTACCATTATAACATTTACAAAAGTAATAATAAAGGAGTACTAAAAATGTCTAAATGGCTTCCCAGTCCTTCCTTTTTGGAAGTTAGGCCCTGATTCAGAGCCGGACGCTCTGACAGAGCGCTCACTCTGAATCAGGGCCGTCCTTCTCAATTTTTAGAGCGACCTCCTGGCCGTCCGTATAGCTGTGGGTGACCACCCACAGCTATAGCGAGCGGCCAGGAAGATGGTCGCGATGGTCAAGACCATCGCGGCCATCGGGCTTGCGACGAGATCCTTGTGGTAGGGTCTCGTTGCCGCAAGCCCTGGAGTGCTTATGGCTCTATCAGAGCCGAAAGCACTCCCACTGACATCACTTGTGATGTCAGTGGGGCCGGCCCCAGACGGTAGGCGTTCCCATGGGAACGCCTCCTTCTGGCCAGCCACGCCCCCGGCACGTACACCAAAAGGGGCGTGCTGTCACTCACCATCGACAGCACGCCCCCTTTGTAGCGAGACCCATAGCGACGGCTTGCCCGTCGATATACGGGTCTCGCGCATGCGCACGACGGAGCCGGGTCCTTCGTGCGCATGCGCACTGGGCCAACATCGACCCGCTTGCGAGCGGGTCTGAATCAGGCCCTTAGTTTGCTCATGATAGGTTGATCATTGTAGTATGGAGACAAAGACGTTCTTTAAATTTTTGTATATTGTTAGTTTACTGTTATTCAATTAACTTCGCAAGAAGGCATTTCTACAATTCAAAGATGTGCTAGTACTAAAATTAACCTGTTTATATACAAAACTCTAATAATCTGGAAAGCCATTGGGCACCCATCACTGTCTTATTTTCCTAGGAATGTCCTCCTATATTCAGCCAAAACTCATAACTCACAAACTTTACCTATCATAATTTAAATTCCTGATGAACCCAAATGACCAGAGTATATTGGAATATAAGCTCCTGAAATGGTTTACCTTATTTGGAAGCTACAAATAGGTAATTATTTGCTATTGGGGATACATGTACAGTATATTGGAGAGTAGGCTGCAGCTAGCCAGATGCGCCGGTAGACACTATGGTCCTCATTCATACCCGGTCGCAAGCGCTGAGCGCTTGCAACCGGGTCGATGTTTATCCCCTGCGCACGCGCAGCAGCCGCACTGTGCGTGCGCAAGCCCAGGAGCGAGAGAGAAACTCTCCCGCTCCGGAGCTCACTACAAAAGGGCTGGCTGTCGATGTTGATCGACAGCTCGGCCCGTTTGTAGGCGGGGCAGGGGGGTGGTTTCACAAACTGAGGAATTCCTTAAGGAACGCCTGCCGTTTTGTGGGTGGCCGCATTAACATCAGCAGTGATGTCAGTGGGGAGTTTCCTGCTCGATCAGAGCAGGAAGCTCCCTGGGGCTTGCGGCTGCCGAGACCCAACCTTAGGGTCTCGTCGAAAGCCCCAATGGTCTTGACCATCGCGACCATCAACCTGGTTGGTCGCTAAAGCTGTGGGTTACCAGGAGGCCGCACATAAAAACAGAAGCGGCCGCCCTCATTCAGAACGAGCGCTCGCTTCTTGCGTTCGCCTCTGAATGAGGGCCTATATCTGTGGGGTGAATTGAATTGCCTACCCACACTTCACACTAGTGTCCCGGTTTTTCATCTCCAAATGCTGGGAGCCCTATAAATCCATATATGGTGAGCACATCAAACATTGCAGCTTCACAGTGCATCGGATTGGATTTGTATATATTTTTTTTTTATTTGTCCTGGTCTTTGCTTGGGTTGGCTGACAAAGATGACCTTAGTATGTGTCTGTGGTTATTTGGACTGTAAGATCCATTGGGCAGGGTCTTCTGTGAATGTTTAAATATTATTTGAGCATTGCTGCATTATATTGTGGCCCTATGCAAATAAACGATAAGAAATAGAACTACACTGCTCTCGCAGTGCATGGTGACAGGAGCGGCTTAAAAGAGGAGGTGCACCGTGTGCTCTCTCTGTGCACTCCACCCCCTTCTCCCGCAGCCCCCCCCCCCTTCTCCCCAGCAATTGGCAGAGTAGACTCTGGCACTGTGCCACAGTTTAGAGAGCATGAGCAGGTCTCTTGGCCCTTGCATGCTTGAATGCTGCACCTACAGCACTGCAGAAACTATACACCAGAGATATGGTTCAGAAAGCGTATTTCATAAAGATTCCCTTGAGCTTAGGGGAACCTGCACTGGTGGCATCTAGAGAAGATGGTGGTGGTATCATGGTGCCCCCCTTAACGATCTGAGGTGTGCATCTCTCCTATATAGGCAAAATTATGGCACCTGACTTTCTTTTCCTCCCCGTAACAAAATAATTGGTATGTCTTTGCAGTTTGCACTGTAGTTTCTTTAATGGGTACACACGCTTTCTGAACCCGGAATCGGTATGAAATAACGGCAGTCGGGATCCTGGTGGTCAGAATCCCGATACTGGGATGCCGACAGGGTTAACATACCCTCACCCTCTTCCTACCCTAACCCTCCCTCCCTTGTGCCTGAAACTAACCTCCCCCCTAGTGCCTAACCCTAAACCTAACCCTCCCCCCAACTCCGTTACTTACCTTCGGCAACCCGGTGGTCAGGATCCCGATGCCGAGATTCTGACCGACGGCGGTATTCTGGCGCCAGTAATATAAGCGTTGGCATCCCGACCGCCAGGATCCTGAATGCATACCAGCTTGAGAATTGTTTTTCATCCCAAGGCAGTTTTTATGTTTTCGCATTTACGTTTTTGGCTAATTCTGTGTTTAGTATTCTTGTTTTAAGCACGTTAAATAATTAAAAAAATAGTAATAAGAAATGTTTTTCACAGTCAAATACCACATACAACAATGAAGAACACCATATAATGTAATGTTTATCTTGTTTTCAAGCCAGGTAGAGGAGAGGGTATAGGGGAGAGAGAACAAGCGGTGGACAGGGGATGGTAGAGGACGGTCCAGGATAAAATAAGTGCAGTCATTTATATAAATGACTCTCTATCTACCATTGTAATGCTACAACTTGTCCCTTGTGTCCTCTCAACCTTCATACCTCGCTCTTTATCACTGTCTCCCCGTCTCATTCCTTCTCAGTCTGACTCTTTATCAAATGGACAGGTCTAATGTCTTCTCCGTGCTGGATCTGTTTCTCCTCACCCTCCCTGTACGTGTAGCAGGTCAGCACGGGAGCGTCACCATAATCGCTCTATAAATGGATAGAGAGTAGCATGGTGAAATACCTGAGCTAATCTGCCGCCTGTACAGCCTCCCCAAGCCTCACTGAGTAATAAGTTGACAGACATTTAGATTTTTAACCAGAAACACAAGGGAAAGCAGGATTTTATTTCCCGGTACAAACCAAAACACCTACTCCTGGGCTCATCAAACAAACCTCTATTGCTACCCCTGGTGGGTATTAATGCTACCTCCCAGGTGTTGAGTAATTTCCTATCATGTGGGTATTATTTCATGTACCTTACAGAAATAAAACCCTTAATGAGTAGGAATCCTTATTACGGTCTCTGGAGTGGTATTAGCTATTATTGCTTTAGTGGCAGTTATCCTAAAATTACATTTTGCATAAGTATAATATGCCAAATCACTAATACGTTGTGTAGGAGACGATTCTCCTCCATAGCAGTGGTGTCAAACTCGGGTCCTTCAGTTTTTGTGGGACTACATATCCCAGCATGCCCTGCCACAGTTTTAGCATGCCCTAATAGCAAAACTGTGGCACTGCATGCTGGGATGTGTAGTTCCACTGCATCTGGAGGGCCCAAGTTTGACACCACTGCTCCATAGGAAAGCAATTAATGTACAATGATTCCCTGTCACTAAACAACATTCTCATATAATCTATTATAATATTGGACAGGAGGACATTATGCATTTTATTCAGTAGCTATGAATACCAGGTTTTAACGTGTTAGATATTGTTATGCTAGTTACATGAACCACCAATATATGTATCTTGTGACATGCTTTATTGTCACTTTAAATACAGTTTAACTATTAAGCTTCTGTAATTTATGAAAAAACACTTACAGGATGAACTTAACTAAATAAATCGGTAACATTTTATTAAAAAAAATAAGGGTATACTCAAACAACACAGTCAATTCACCCTACTATGAAGAGAATGAGAAGCTTTAATAAAACGGAGATACAGACATAATCAGGGACGGGCATGGGGATAATTACAAGGAATGAGCTAACTGGCATACACAAGCTGAACTCATGAACTGCAAGTAGTGACTGAAACAAGGGAACTGTCTTCAGTGGACATTTTATATGGCACATTACCAATTACTGGAGAGTACATGGTATTCTGAAATACATAGATCAATATAAACTGAGAGTGGAGAAGGTAAAAATCTACCAAGAAAACACGTCAATTGTGTGTCTAGGCCTGAAATAGATTGTCAAGATAGCCTAGGGCCCTAAGGCAGAGGTTCCCAAATGCGGTCCTCAAGGCACCTCAACAGTCCAGGTTTCAGAGATATCCATGGTTGAGCACAGGTGGTTAAATCAAATTGACTGATGCACTAATAGGCACTAATTAAGTCACCTGTGGTCAAGCAAGGATATCCTTAAAACCTGGTGCCTTGAGGACTGAGTTTGGGAACCTCTGGCCTAAACGGTCAGAAACAACGTGTCCATGGTCAAATAATTATCTAAAATAATTCCGTCACAAAAAGTGCGTTTGTGGGATGAAAATACAATGTTATGTGATGTAAAGGTCGACAGTAACAATGTTGACATTGGTAAAATGTTGACAGGCAACTACTCAACATTCTCAGAATGTCAACTGATGAAATGTTGACATTGTCAGAATGTCAACATTAAAAGTTAGGCTGCGGGGGCGAGGGTTGGGCTGCGGGGAAGGGGGTTTTAAGGTTAGGAGAGGGTTAGGTGTAGTGATTAGGGTTAGTGGAGAAATACTTACCAGAACGCTGGAGGATTGGAGCTCTGATCCGGAAGTGACATTCACATGACTGTAGGGACCCGGAAGGCTCAGCTGAAGCTCATGGGAACAAGGTAAGTTACCGCTGGGCTATCAGGACTAAATGTTGGCATTCTAACATGTCAATATTTTATCACTGTTGACATGATGAATGTTTGGCATTTTAACTGTTGACATTCCGAACTCAACTATACAGTGAGGAATTTCAAAACAAGCAGTGCCAATGTATGTATAAACTCCAGTAGATAATCTGTATAAAGGGCAAGTTCTAATGTCAATAGGTAAACCTGCATTGCAATGACTGACACACCCCATTGTGAATTATTTTGGATATTAGAAGTCACATCAGATTTCTCTGTTCTGTGTAGAATAATTCAATCTATGGTCTTGTGTATTATATGGTCACGGATATGGACATTTTTAAGAAGGGGGGAGCACATGCTCCTCTCCGGGTACCCTTGTTCGTGCCGGCAGGTGCCATCATTTCCTGTTGGCCTCTAACCCACTCAATTTTCTTTCACTCCTGTCACTCTCAAGCACGCAAGCAGGACAGATACTTTTCATGCACACAGCATGCAACATGCCATGTACCTTGAATCGGTGACACTTCATTATAGAATGTTACCTCCATAGTTAGGATTGCTGTCAAGTCCTGTTATGGTCTCTATATAAGCCACAGTACTCAGTAAGGAGCCATCTTTCTTACTGGTATCCATCTAGTACCAAATCTGTAAACAGAAATACTCTCAGACTGTGTAGCCAATTGACAGCTGATTTATTAATTCCAAACTAAAAGCACAGTAATGTAGTTACAGATGGAAGGCTACATGTAATGTACATGGGAAAGATTAGTTATGTATACAGTATTATTTCTAGCAGCATCCAAACAGGAATCGGAATTCTAAAGATTAGAGACCAAGATCAGCTGTGCTTTAAGTATTCTTATCTAAAACTGAGTTTATTACTTAGATTATTTTGATCCGGTTTCCATTTAACTATCAAATAAGAAGAAAGGAAGTGAGAAAGTGGATATATATATTTTGTTGTTTATTTAAAATTAATTTTATACTGACACTTGAGGTTCTGTTTTATGCAATGTTTGAAGATCATGGAATTCGAAGTCACACCCAGTTTTCATGACATTTTGGTATATATTAGCGCTGCTCCACCCTGTTTATGTCTGTGTGTTTGTGGATTGGTAGCCCACAGGAGCAGCAGCTGTTTTCTTTCATTCTATATAGTGCAATTACTGTTGAATCTAAATGGTTTTTAGAATTAACTGTGTTTAGCACAAGAAACTAAGCTTTGAAGATCATGGGCCTGAGTTTGAGTTGGATGTTGCAGCGTCCATGTGTGTTTCTTTTGCTGGTCTTGTGTCTATAACTTTAGGCTAATACTGCTACAAATCCCTTCCCTGGTGTACAGCCGTGCATCTGAATGTGCAAGGATGGAGACAACCACTTTGAGGATCTTTAGACAATGCAATAACGTGTAACCATTGGTCGCACCATAGACACTTGCACCAGCCCCATGCTAGATGCAGATACTCCGTTAAAGTATAACCTCCAATGTGAGCGAATAAACATCTGAGGACTTAATTTAGATATTTAGGCAAATCCCCAATGTTTGCAGATCTGCGCATGTGCAGATCTATTTCAGCAACGTCTGACGCAGTGTCCCGAAGCTGTAGCATGATTGACATGCTGCTGGCATTTGGGGGTGACGACAGGAAGCGTCCCAGAAAACGGTGGCGTGCTAGTTCCGTCTTCTGGGCGCGCTGAAACCAGTGGCTGTGTCCTTGGATGCAGCTGCCCCGGCAGTGTGATTTTGCTGGTCATCCTGAGTAACCTGAGGGTTACTCAGATGTCCGATGTTTACGCAGTTGGTACGATGCTGCAGGGCCGGATTAAGGTCTGTGGGGGCCCCTGGGCAACAAACATGTGGGGGCCCCTATTAAATGTGGACGAACTGGGGGTATGCGCAATGAGGACCTTATGCAGAGCCCACAGTAGTGGTGCCCCTTATGCAGTGCCCCCAGTAGTGTCAGTGCCCACAGTGGTAGTGCCCCATATACAGAGCCCACAGTAGTGGTGCCCTTTATGCAGTGCACCCAGTAGTAGAGCCCCCAGAGTGGTGCCCCTTATGCAGTGCCCCCTATGCAATACCCCAATTAGTAGTGCCCACAGTAGTAATGCCCCCTGTATAAATACCCCTGTAGTAGTGCCCCAAGTAGTAGAGCCCCCAATAGTAATGCCCCCAGTAGTAGTGACCTCAATGGTAATGCCCCCTGTGGTAGTGTCCCCTGTGGTAGTTACCCCAATAGTAATGCCCACCCCAGTAGTAGTGCCCCCAGTGGTCATGCCCCATGGTAAAATGCCCCAGTAGTAATGCCCCTGTATTAGTGCCCCCAATAGTAATGCTTCCTCTGTAGTAATGCCCCCCGAGTAATGCCTCCAGTAGTAAAGTCGCTTGCACAAAAAAAGCCAAAAACGAATACTTACCTTAAGCTCAGCTCCCGCGTCCGCTGCTGTCCAGTCCACTCGGCTGCTCCTCTGCACTATGGTAGTGACATCATGACGACTCTCCCATAGTGCACTGCGGGAGCCAGAAGCCGGAGTTAGTTCCAGCCTCCAGCTCCGGCTGCGGAGAGGGAGCCGGGTGCCTGCTGGTTACAAAATGTCAGCGGGCGCCTGGCAAATGGAGCCTCCCTGTGGCATCGGGCTGATGTGGGCCGGAGGAGGCGGAAAAGACTAGGCTGCATTCTGTGCTGCAGGACTAACCTGATATGTCTGTGAACGACGATACACACCCGCCGATCCGCTACCGATATATCGTTCGACTGAGTGTATCCAGCTTAAACAACTGAGAATACACCCCAAACAAATACCTTCCAGCGCTATACCACATATAGTATATTCGACAAAAAAATCAACAATAAAATCAAAATAATGGTCAACCTTATTTAAATTATAAAAGGGTTTATTGTAATAAATATAGATCGAATGTAAATCACAAGGTTATGTCCTTACAATGTAATAATCAATGTGGTCCTAATACCGGTATACAACAAGAATAACAACAAATATAACGACATAAAACATAAATGGATTGGCAAAGTGCTTGAAGTCTATTATGCCACCCGAAAAAGTACACATATATAAGAAAGAGGTTGTCTAGTATTGAAGCGCAGTGTTCACTCCTGTATTAAACAACTGAGAAGGCTTGTTTTCTTACCAAGATAAAATGTCATGCCACAAGCCTAACAAAGTCCTGGAATGGTTCCATGAGAGTGAGGAGAACTTAAGGCCCCCATACATCAGAGATGGATTGGAGCAATCGTGCAATTTGCAATCGATTGTGTATAAAAATCTGCAATGTATGGGCTTCACAGATCGCAGATTGCAACCAAAAAGTGATAGGAATTGTTTAATCAGATTGTCCAACATGTTGGATTTGACAGATCGATTGGGGCTGTAGATTGCTAGTGTATGGACATGATCAGCAGATTTGCAGACCGTTTCTAGCAAAATGATGGGCATTTCAAGATTGCCAGATCTGTGTTTGCTGCAATCGATCTGCAAATCACTGAAAAAGATCTGTAGTGTATGGGCGCAGATTGCTCAATTGGGAAATCCTAAGATCGGGCAATAAATCTTCAAATTGTTCAATTGTGGTTTTCAGATTGCTGATGTATGGGGGCCTTTAGTGTAATTTAAAGTCACCAGATCTTAAACCAATCGAGCATGTCGGGAAAGAAGAGATGTGCTAAGCACAGTGGATATCAATCACAGGCTAATTTGCAATAATTAGGGGCCACACACACACACATACACACACACATACACACACACACACACACACACATACACACATACACACACTAGAAGTCCATGTCTTGATAATTGTAGGCTGTTGTGAGATGTATAAAAGTAATAAACATTCAGCTAAGCAGAAATAGTGATGGAATCTACAAAAAGCAGAAGTACATCAAATATATTGCTATAAATTCATTCAAAGTGAATAAGCATTATGCCAGTAACCCAGGACCCGAGCCTCTGGTCCTAGGACCTAACAACGCCCCTGCTTTCTACCCTCAATTTTAAGCATTCAGCTTCGAATTTACAAGCGACCATAATGAAAGTACTGAGCAAAAAAACTGAGCCACATTTAAATTGAAAGTCTAATGTGGATCCTCCAACCATTGGATTTCCAGACTCTAAACAGTCACCCATTCTTCTCTTTTAATAAACTGAATAGTTGCGTGGATAGACTTAATCTTTTAAAGCAGTTCAAAAATGAAATGTCCTTTTGCACAGCAAGATTACTGAAAAGAGATAAAGATGTGGAAAGAACACTTAAATATACCCTGATGATTTGCCAGATAGTGCGGTAAAAAGATCTTAAAAGGACCTCCTCGTCACTCACTGCATCTTCTTTTCCCCAGACTTAAAGAATTGATCAAAATCATAAACACAAAAAGGCATTAATGAAAGCGAATGCTCATTAATCAGTTAAATGATGTGGTCGCATAGCCAGCTAGGCTTTTGCTGACACTTGCCAGCTGCGTCTGTACCCCATCTGTTAATGAGGAAATCTGTGACCTTCGACATCATGGCCGAATTTACGCCCCAGAGTGCTGTGCGAATGGCACTCAAATGGGGAGAATGCACTTGTAACATAAGTGTGAGGGAAACTTCCCACAGCACTGTTAAGTTGACCTTTTGGAGTGCAAACATTAGCTGCATCAGGTTATGCCCCACAAAACTATTACTGGCCCATTAGGGGATGAGTATTCTATATATAGTGACTCTTGGGGATAGTCCCACAGTAGGTGTCTTTGAACACTGGTGGGTGGGGGCTATGCCATATCCCACTGGGGATCAATTACCACTAGAGAGGTAGAGGATTTGCTGCTGAGGGATGCATTGCTACTCGGGGGAGGGAGGTACTGTTACAATGAGGACCCATAGAGAAGATTGGGATGCAAGACTACCCCCAGGCACATTTGTTTTCAATAAAATATTAAATCCATTTTTAAAAATGTTATAAACATAATTAAACTTTTCAAAAAGTTGAGCTCTTTAGATAAAAAAAAATAGCCAGTTAAGTGGTGTTTTGTTGTGTTTTGTTGTTATTTTCTAATGGTGCATACACACGGTACGATTAAACAGGACAATATGAACAGTATTTATATCGTTATCATTCATATCGTCCTTTTTTTGGGCCCTTCCAACCCCCAAACGACGGTCGATGCTTGGGCACGGATGGTCGATATCGACCATCGCCCGTGCATGCAGGCCAACTTGGTCGATATCGACCAGGTTAGCCTGGTTACTCTGTGTGAGCTTAAAATGCACTACAAAAATGACAGCTACAAATCTGATTGATTGCTTGTTATAGTTAACGCTACAGTTTTTAGAAATGTCCTCAATAATGTGTGTTAAAGTTTTTAAAACCTCATGTATACTCTGAAATGGGTACCATAACCGCCTCGCTAGAATGAGTGACAGGACGAGCCGTTTGTGGGTGGTGACAGAGGATGGTTGATGGAAACGGGGGAGTGGTGGTGCGAATGCAGGTGTGTCTGAGCGTCTTAATGCCATTTCAGAGGCGTCCATAATTAAGACGCAGCGTCATAATACACGTGACATGGCTGAATTACACACTGAAGCACTCGCGGTGCACTTACATACACTTCCTGGAGATGACATTTATCACTAAGGGAAAGTGGGCGGCTTAAGACAGGCTGGCGGTCGTCTAAATACACACTGCGATGCCTTGCCGTGCGATTGCAGGATTTGCATACTTTGGCTGCGTGAGAAAGCATCTAGCGAGCGGGTCTGAATCAGGCCCTATGTACAGTGGAGTCTGTCTGTCTTTGGGGGAGTTCAATAGTTTTTTTTGGGCACTCTAATACCCCTTTCAGACATACTGAGATTCCCGGGATTTTGGCCTGCCTCGGCCAAAATTCCTGGGTCTCATGTCTGTGTGAAAGGTACCTACCCGGGAACACGTTCCCGGGTAGCCGCCCCTGCAATCGACCAGGGTTTTTCCCGGGACTTAAGTCCTGGGAAATTACCCTGCTTCTGTCTGAATGGTGCTACCCGGGCAGCACCAAGCAGCTTTTGCATGTAGCTGACAGCGCAGAGCGTCCTATAGGACGCTCAGCACTGCTGCTTTGAGCTGACAGCGCAGAGCGTCCTATAGGAAAAACAAACAAACAATTGCATCTCCTTTAAATTTAATGGATATATCCTTTATTAACATTTAGGGGTTTTGTTGCAAGATTTAAAGTGTTGTGTGTTGCATTAAAATAAAATTATAGCTTTTTAAAGTCCACATTAAAACTGCTAAAGTCCTTAAGGTGCGTACACACTGGGTGATAAAGTGGACGACTGAACGATAACGATATCGTTCAGTCGTCAACTTTATCGTCCATTTTTAACCACATAACGATTAACGATAACGACGACGCGCGTTCCCGCGGGTCGTTCGTCATCATCGTTCATCGGGCTGACATGCAGGCCAACCTGACGATCTTGTCAGGTTGGTGCATGTTGGGGAATGGGGGAGAGAGCCCGGCGCTGAACGATATCGTTAATGATATCGTTCAGCGGCTGTGCTCAATGTCATGAACGACATTGAGCACAGCCTGCCGGGGACACACTAGACGATATCGCTCAGGGAGCATATCGTGTAGTGTGTACGCACCATTAGTCAGGGGACTGTGGGAGGATTTGTTTTTAGTTTTCAAACTCTATTGATCCACTTTGCAAAAGCCATATTACCAATTCAAAAATAATTCGTGAATATAAAATCCTGAAGACACATTAAAATACAGCACAAAAATACCAGACAAGAAAAAGACATTTAATAATATACCGAATAACAAAGCTCCGACATACTTTTTGCATATGTCTTTCATAAATTTCTAAAGTGGCCCTGTACACTACAAATATCCAAAATAAGGCTTAATTAGCATGATCAAAAGAAGGCTCAAATTACTAAAAGTACAGACAAAAGATGAGTAATACCCTAATTAAGAGAGCTGCACAAACTGTTTTTACTATGTGTGTTGGTTCTACCAAGAAAATAAATAATAGTTTATGCTTCAACTGCAGTCCTCCAGTTGCTAAGGTTTATAGAAAATGTCTCTTGAAAGTAAAATTAAACTTGAAAAACACATGTTGTAGAACATGGGCGTCCAAACAATCTGACACCTGCTGATATTTGGTTCCCGGATTATAGCAGGGTGTCCGCTATATGAAACAGTGGAATGCACCCTGTCTGAATACTGAACCCTTGGATGGGAGCACCCGAGGTTTGTGGCTTCTGTGCCCTAGGGATAAACTAGGGGGTTGGGTCTCTTCCTGAACCTACAGTATATGATTCCTGCTATCCGCGGATATTTCAGATTGCATCTAGTATCCATGGCCAGCAAGACTGTACAACAGGCACTCTGCAACAATCTAATCTGAGGTGCACACATGTATTTACAGTACATGTGTTATGAATATTACATTGGGGATATTGCTGTGTAGCATATTTTGAATTTGTGGCATTGATGTGTGGCTTATAAATTGGCAGCAATGCTGTGTGGCATATGAATTTTGGGAACAAATGTGTGGCAAATTATCAATTGTGGGAAATACTGTGTGGTATATTATAGTATGTGGGCATTACAAATATGTTTATTTCAATATATTTTATTAGTATTGGAGTCTCTTAGAATTACCTCTTCAAAAACCCTTACCTACCTAATTGCTGGGAGGCTAACTGTGGCACTGCAAGAAATACATTTGTAGAGGATGAAAAACTGTATTGTCTTACTTTTTACCTACGTGTCAGAATAATCCAGGTTAATCAGAAAATAAGAAGAGAGTAGCAGTGGTTTCAAGAATAGCCTCAAAAATATATGTGTACGTGTTAAGGGGCCTATCTATTAGCAGATAAATTGAATGATTGAACGATATATCGTTCAATTTATCTACTATGGATAGGCCCTGAACGATGACAGATGCGCACTCCCGCGGCCGATAAATTGAATCTTTCATCTATTCCAACAAGTTGGTCAATTATCGCATATCGCTGCCAGATATATGCGGTAAACGACGAAAGATAAAGATATTAGCAGCAGCTACAGAGTGCTGCAGAGAAAAAAATCCACTCCCTGAATGATGTCATGCGATATCGTTCATCTTTTGCCAAAATCTGTCATGAACATGACAGATATCTTTCAGCACAGCCACCAGAATTTTCAATAGATATCTTTTGTCTTTCATGTTTCAGAAAAACATCTGCTAATGGATAGGCCCCTTTACAGAGTGTATATCAAAATGTAATAAACAAAAGCAAAGAAAAGATGAAACACTGACTAAAGCACAGCACAAAATTAAATAAAATTTTTTATTTATTGAGGCAGCAATAATGAAGACAAATTGACAGTATAAAAACTTACAAAACAAAACAAAAAAAACACATGCAGTATACTAATAAATTATCCTATTCCTCAGATACGCCCATGGTGCAAAAAGGACAAGCTTCTCAGTGGTCATATGATGGAAGAAGGAAGGAACGTACATGAGACTGTGGTTGCCTTGGTAATCTCATGACGGTAGAATGTAAATTGGTAAAAGCAGGTTGAACTCACAAATCAAATAATAAAATAAACAAAACAATGCATCTTCTTTCAGGTAACCATAGTGATTTAGGTTAAAGAACTACAATTAATTTTTACGGGCGATTGTACCATTAGCTAAAGTTGGTACAGCTGCTATAATTGTTGTGCCACTTTTCTATGTTCTCCCAATTCTGTGATAACATATCAGTCTGCTTTTAACTCTATACATGTTTAAAGTTAAAACCATCATAATCATCATAAACAAAATGTGCAAATATTACTCTCCACACTCCAGCCAGACTAAACTATTTTTATTAAAGTCAAAAAATTCTAAACCAAAAAGGACTTACAAAATCTGCCATGAATATGATTACGAGCCTGCTTGTTCACCTAGCAAATAACGTGTAGAACTACAGTGCATCCAGAAAGTATTCACAGCGCTTCACTTTTTCCACATTTTGTTATGTTACAACCTTATTCCAAAATGGAATAAATTAATTTTTGTCCTCAAATTTTTATACACAATACCCCATAATGACAACGTGTAAAAAGTTTTTTTGAGATTTTTGCAAATTTAATTAAATAAAAAAACTAAAATCACATGTACATAAGTATTCACAGCCTTTGCTCAATACTTTGTTGATGCACCTTTGGCAGCAATTACAGCCTCAAGTCTTTTTGAATATGATGCCACAAGCTTGGCACAACTATCTTTGGGCAGTTTCGCCCATTCCTCTTTGCAGCATCTCCCAAGCTCCATCAGGTTGGATGGGAAGCGTCGGTGCACAGCCATTTTCAAATCTCTCTAGAGATGTTCAATCGGAGTGGCTCTGGCTGGGCCACTCAAGGACATCCCCCTTTCCAGATAAAAAAAACGTCGTCTATATATCTTGACCAGGACACCAAGTTTGCTCCGAATGGGTTGTGGTTCCAGATAAAATCGTTCTCCCACTGCCCCATAAAAATATTAGCATAACTCGGAGCAAACTTGGTGCCCATGGCAGTCCCGACTTTGTGTATATAGACGACGTCTTTTTTATCTGGAAAGGGGGACAAATACTTTTAAAAGAATTTTATAATTATTTAAATGATAATGTTTTAAATATTGAGTTTGTATTTGTGGAAAGCTCAAATTCAGTGAATTTTTTAAATATTACTATAGAGGTTGAAGGTAATCAAATACATACCAGCAACTATTCTAAACCCACCGATTCTAATACTTATCTTAAAGCGGATAGTTGTCATCATTCAAACTGGCTACTCTCTATCCCAGGAAGTCAGCTAAGGAGACTAAAAAGAAATTGCAGCCATCCGAACATCTATAAAACCCAATCCGAAAGAATGAAAGCCAAATTTTTAGCATCAGGCTATAATAAGGAAAGTATTGAACAAACCAACAAAAGGGTTGAACAGATTGAAAGAGAAGACCTTCTGAAATATAATACGAATAAGAAAACCAATTCTTCTTTTGAGTGGGCGTTTATTACCTCATTTAGTAGCCAACATAAATTTTTAGAGAGGTCTTTGTACAAACATTGGGGAATTTTAAAAAAGGACCCGATAATTGGTGCAAAATTACCAAAAATACCGAAGTGTATCTATAGGAAAGCACCAAACCTAAGCACCAATCTAGTAAGAAGTGCACTACCAAGGAAAAATTTAGGAGGCAATAAGTCCAAAGGCTTCTTCCGTTGCGGGATGTGTTTAGGATGTAGAGGAATAAAAGGGGATGGAATTAGCAAAATAACTGAAGTGACCATTAATGGGAAAATTTGTATAATAAAAGACTTTATCACTTGCAACACAAAAAGTGTTATTTACACTATAGGGTGTAGTTGCAACCTTTTCTATATTGGGAGAACCTCAAGGCCCCTAAAAACCCGTATTGGTGAACACCTAAGGAATATACACAAGGGGTTGGAAACACATGCTTTGTCCAATCATTTTAAGAAATATCATAATAGCAACCCTGCAGAGATTAAGTGTTTTATGGGACTACATCACATTGAAGGCCACTGGCGTAGAAGAGATTTAGCCAAACAATTGGCCAGGGCTGAGATGAAAACAATATTTAATCTTGGCACCCTTGAACCAGGAGGCATTAATATAGACTTCGAGGTGAAATGGTTCCTATGAAGATTTGCACTTTGTTGCGTATTTGCACGGTGTATGGATTTACATTCACGTCGCACTTTATATGTATATTAATATGATGTGGTTTTTTTGATTATTAATTTTTTTATATTTGAATTTATTGAGGGCTATGTTTTGGAAACTGCTATGTATGGACTATCAACCTATAGACGTGTCAAAGACACTGGCTAAAAAGCATTACGTCTACAAGAGAGTCCCGTGTTGTGTTTACATTACCATGACAACGTGTGCCATATCGGATGTCTGGACATAACACGAGGAAAGTGACGCCATATCATCTGGGTCAGGCGCCACGTTACTATAGTGACAAGACTGATGCCGGAAGTAACATGCCGAACTTGAGAGAGAATACTGTAGCGTGGAGATGGAGATTGGCCTTGTCACCCGGAAGTATTAGTGGACAAACAGGAAGCACTGTTCCGGCGCAGGAAAGGATCATGGACAATGTAGTTTTTTATGTATAGAGATCAGCTGCGCCGGCGGTGCTTAGATGAGGATCTTAGGGTATTTAAGGGATGGATGGGTGTAAGTGCAGCATACACAATCAGGACACCTTGATAAAGACCACCAGATAGGGGTCGAAACGCGTCAGTGCTGTGAGGTTATCCAGGACAGACGGAGGTACTGTTACCGGAGAGCTGGGGACATGTGCATGGACCAGTGGAGTTTCCGGGACTTTCATTGATGTGTTACATCTCATGCTCATTGGGGTATTTTACTCCTCCGCCATCTGGTAATTACACACCTTTGTCCGTTTGGACACCTTGCCCAAAGAATGCTGCTATTTTAATGTTATGTCTCTTGTTACACTATTAAAAATTGTCCTTCACTATATGCACTTTATTTCCTTTCACTCCCACGGGGAGTTTTATAAGGTCTCCTGTAGGATTAGATCATCCTCTATGTATGGCACATTGATCCTAAAAAGTGGAGATCTTGAAGTACTGTGACTGGCGCAGGTTATGTGTTTTTCTGTTCTTTTTTTCACTTATGTACATGTGATTTCTTAGTTTTTTTTTTTTAATTAAATTTGCAAAAATCTCAAAAAAACTTTTTACACGCTGTCATTATGGGGTATTGTATGTAGAATTGAGGACAATTTGGAATAAGGCTGTAACATAACAAATGTGGAAAAAGTGAAGCGCTGTGAATACTTTCCAGATGCACTGTACTTCAGACTCTAGAAACACTCGTAAAATGCACCCATATCTAGCTCTGCATTCTAGTGCATGTTCTAAAAATGTCCAGGAATGAAACCTACAAATGACACATAGGGGGCAATTCAATTGTTTTTTTGGACGGCAATTTGTTTTGGGCGCACGATTGAGCAAATCACTTGGTAGTCCGTTCGGGTGCTATAGTCACTGGCATATCTGCTCGCACCATCAGGAGGGTGAGGGCAAAAATGTGCAATCAACCCGTAGTTAGGGCACCCAAACAGCAATTTGAGCACCTTAACCAGCATTTTAGATGGATTTAGCCGTTTTACACATCCAAACCCGATCTAATTGGGCGCGATGATGGCGATAATTAATGGGCACCCAGAACAATTGAATTGCAATACTGGGCGCCCATTATCGCCACCCACAAACAAATGAATCGCTCCAATATACTTCATAGTTTTTATTTTAGGACCAGCCCCTTCATTAATTTAAATTTAGTCCCTACAACAACATGATTAATTTATGGCATAAGCGAGATGAAAACAAGCACTCTCTTTGTTACATGTATCATTTGTGTGTATTAAGCATTTTATTACACTGTAGGGATGGCCATCGATAATTCATAATCATCGATGGTTTATGGCCGATGTTGAATGTTTTTCCCATCAATGGGGGAGAACCAGATGGTTTCCCTCCATCGATAGAAAAGCATAACCGAATAGTTTTTTACATGGTGCCAGGACACTGAGCATAGCTCCACCCCCCAACATCCACAAAGTCACGCCCCCGGTTCTGATTGGCCCATGAGCCAGTCATAGAACAGGGATGGCCATCGGTTGGTGAAACAATCGATGGTCATCCATTGCATAGTTGGTTACCATCGATGGCTACTTGCTATTTTGCCATCGATGGTTTCCATAACGATGGCCATCCCTATTACATTGGTCAAGTGCACTTAGAAATGTGAAAAAGCAGGAGAGGCCCAATCTCCCGGATCTCAAGGGTGTCATAGGATTCAGGTCCTATTGCAGAGAGGAAAATCTTGCAGTCATTGGGAAAATATTGCAGTCATCGGTCCATGTTGCGTGCGTGAACCGCAGACACATAAAGGCACTAGTTAGCGTGGATTTCTGCTTGCTCCTTCGGCAGGTGCAAGCAGAAATCCACTAGTCTTGCGTTTACTGCGTGGGCAATTAAATAGCTCTGGGCACTTAACCCTTTGTGCAGTGTGAAATCTGCAAATTTTTACTGTGCATAACATCCAAGACAGCTACATGCATGTGTGGATTTGCTTACAGCTGACACTTGTGCTGGTTTGCAACTAGAGAGGTGGGACAGAGGAGAAGCGGTCTAACCTGGGTACAAAACAGTGAGGGCATGTTAACTGAGTAAATGCAGATCTGTAAATATATGCCTGTCAATAGTGTATCAACTGCGGTTGGCTGAGAGCTGGAGCTAATACTTGCTAATGAAGATGATGGTCACTGTCAAGAGCCGCCGCTGCGGATCGCGTCTGGCTGGGGTCCCGGTTGTTGCTAAGCTTCCAGCAGCAAGGGTTGACGGTTGTTAGGCAACCAGGACGCCGGGGTAAGACGCCGGCTGCGGTTGGCAGGCGACCAGGTCGCCAGGCGGCCACAGGGACTGCTGGGGCGAATGAGATCTACAACTACGTGCAGCACTGCAGCTACTTCTACTCTGTAATTAGAAGAATGCCAAGGGAAGGGGAACGGAGGGGTTTAGATGAGCACAGGATAATGTAATATAAACACTGTATATATATGGTGTAATAGAAGAAATCCACAATCAAAAAAATTGTATCAGGGCCCTATGGTCAGTAGGGGTATAGGAGAGTAGCAAAGTGGAGGTGCTCCCCTGAGAGTATAATTAATTAGCACAAAGCAAGAGAAAAGAGAGAGAACTCTCAATTTGGGGTCACTCTTAAATCCAAGTAAATTAATATATAACATTTAATAGATATGCATTAAAATGGTTGCCACGTTACAGTTCCTTGATGGCAATGGACAATGACATACAGGAACGAGACAAAACGAAACATATAACAATGATGTATAAAAAAGCAGGGTGAAATAATTAACAACGGGGTAATGTCAGAAAAAAGATTTAAACATGTAATCTTGTGGTGAATACTCTGAGTTAACCCACTAAAATTACAGTCAAATACCTTAAATGAAAAAAATTGAAAGAAATATTAATAATTATAATATATATAGAAAAACAATTATTAAGGTTAGATAACCTGTGGCAGCATCAACACATCGTTATTATATAGAGACTCAAAGTTGGAGAGATAGTGATATCTCCAGATAGCTCCCACTATACTATAAATAGGTAAGCACAGTATTAATGGTAGATCCCAAAAAATAGACGTAGTACATTTCAAGCTGATATCTGTAAAGAGCTTCCTGTATACTATTATCAAAGAAACACAATCTTTAACAATACGGAGGAGTGTGTATCACATAGGAAATATCTGTAACCAACATCCACTGTACTAATGGATAATACAGGTGGACTGGGAATAATCAGTCTGTCATCCAAGTATGTACAGGGAAAAAGGCAGGTAAATACAGTGCAAATGTAAGCCTCAGATGTTGTCTAAATACACTATCTGCAGGTACCGCTGGAAATAGATATATAAAAAATGAGAAGAGAAAAGAAAAGAATAGAAGGAGAAAAAAAGTAGCTCCCTTTAAATAGTCAGGACAGCAGCTGCTGCATATCATTGTGATAATCAGAGAATGAGATGTGAGCGTGCTGTCAGGCTCACCCAAGGGTATGAAAAAGTAAATTGAGCATCTGCTGTTAAGACTGATGTGGAAAAGGAACCTGGTGTGTAAAATAGTGCAGGAACCTATGCAGATCAGGCTATAATGAGAGTGCTCATAAATAATAAACAATCTCGTAATGAAAGGTAAACTTGGCTCAAAATAAATAAAGGCCACAGTATAATATCGTCCCAAATGCCGCTGCTAGTCACATGCCTCAGCGGTAGTGGTGAGTAGTGAGAAGCACGGAATCGTATACTCTGGTGTGAAAGAAGTATAGTACAGGCTGCACTGCGACTCACACGAGGTAAGTAATGCTCTGTATGCCCTTGGGGGTAGAGCAGAGTCAATCACCTGCACATGCAGCCGAGTAAGCATGTGTACCTGGGAGCAGGAATAGAGCGGTACCTGTATACTTAAGAGTGAGGTCGGCAAATGGTGAGCTGAATGTGCCTGATCAGGAGTCTATCCGTGTGTTGTGCTGCGTGGTCCCGTCTGTACACAGCGGGAAACACAGATCCGAGACGCACGTTTCACAAGCTGCTTCCTCAGACTGAGGAAGCAGCTTGTGAAACGCGCATCTCGGATCGGTGTTTCCCGCTGTGTACTACTACTAATGTACTACTTCTATTTTTTGGGATCTACCATTAATACTGTGCTTACCTATTTATAGTATAGTGGGAGCTATCTGGAGATATCACTATCTCTAAAACTTTGAGTCTCTATATAATAACGATGTGTTGATGCTGCCACAGGTTATCTAACCTTAATAATTGTTTTTCTATATATATTATAATTATTAATATTTCTTTCAATTTTTTTCATTTAAGGTATTTGACTGTAATTTTAGTGGGTTAACTCAGAGTATTCACCACAAGATTACATGTTTAAATCTTTTTTTCTGACATTACCCCGTTGTTAATTATTTCACCCTGCTTTTTTATATATCATTGTTATATGTTTCGTTTTGTCTCGTTCCTATATGTCATTGTCCATTGCCATCAAGGAACTGTAACGTGGCAACCATTTTAATGTATATCTATTAAATGTTATATATTAATTTACTTGGATTTAAGAGTGACCCCAAATAGAGAGTTCTCTCTCTTTTCTCTTGCTTTGTACTCTGTAATTAGAGTCTTTCCTTGGTGGATCTCTCTGTTATAAGGAAGTCAGGGCTGCACCTTCCTAGCCGGTTATAGCTTATGCTTTTAGTGTAAGACCCTGGCCCTGTTCATGGTTGTGAAGAATCTCTGCCCGCCAGAACCTCTGCCTTGACATGTAATTTTTAGGTGGAATGAAGCTAATAATTTTTTGACATTAATTAGTCAATAAGGGGGGGGGGGGGGGGGGTCAAAGGGTTCTGAACCAAGCACCCACATTTTTAGCCAAAAATAGGGATTTTGGCTAATTTTTTCACCTGCCTCTGAGGCTATGAAAACTTTTCGCCTGTTTCTGCCTATGGAGTTTTCGCACGTGCGAAAACTGCAGGAACTGGATAGCGCGATACGCTGGTAAGCGCAAAAAGATCGCATTAGTGAACGCTTTTCGCCAAATGTGACATTTCGCAGCTGATTGAATTCAGCCCTAAAGGTGCATACACACGTAAAGATTTTCTGTCCAACCAGCCAACTAGTTGATTGGTTGGAATGAAAATCTGGTAACATATGGGAATAACTGATGATCCGTAATTTGCTCCTAAATGCCAGAAAACAGATGAAAATGGTCGTCAGACAAGTTTGTTAAATGTTTGAGCTAAACTATTTGTTCAAACAACAGTTTTTGTCCATTTTCCGGCATTTGGGAGCAAATTGCAGATTGTCATTTACTTTCATACCTTACCAGATATTCATTCCAACCAATCAACTAGTTGGCTGGTTGGACAGATAATCTTTAGATGTGTGGCTTTAGCCTTAGTCATCACTGCAGTCGCCACCAGCTGCTCAGTCCCCATGTAAAAACGACAACAACCTGCGGCCCTGCCGCTCATATCATCTCAGTGCAGTGACATCAGCCTGTGGCCCAGCTGCCCAAACCACCTCAGTACTGCAACATCTATCTGTGGCCTCTGCAGATATATCTGTCATCGGCTGTGCAGTACAGGTATATCGTTCACAGACATTTCACTGGTACACACTGGTCAACAGGCACCCGATATATTGGCCGATCAATTGATCGGCCAATATATCTGCCAGTGTGTACCCAGCATAAGCCTCTACTGTTCCGAGCATAAGTCCAGATGGCAACCTAAGTACCGTTGAGCGTGCTCAGCTCTAAGGGAACAACAGGGGGCTGTTAGTGGCATGAAAACCTCGCCAGTGTGACTCTAGAGGTCTTACACAACAGTAGTTCAGGTTATCATAATAGTCGCCAGCACAAGATGGATGCTTCTGATTGGCTGACAGGGAATTTAGCTCTGAACCTAGGTGCATTTATCACTGGTTGTCAATATATTAAGGTTTTGTGGGTGTATTTTTACTTCCATGCGTATTGGGATGTAGAATATAATATTTGCTATACAGTTTAAGTCTCCCATATCCAAAATGCTTGGGACCAGGGATATTTTGGATAACGGAATATTCCGTATTTTGGAATATTTGCATACCATAATGAAATATCTTGGGAATGAGACCAAAATATACAAACAGAATGCATTTATGTGTTATATACACCTTATACAGGTAATTTTATACAATATGTTCAATACTTTTGTGGCTCAAGCAAACTTTGTGTACAGAAATGAAATTCATTTATGTTTCATATATACCTTATACACACAGCCTGAAGGTAATTTATATCAGGGCTTGACAAATTGACAGATATTTCTAAAATCTAGGAGCCAGGATGAAAGTGTAGGAGCCAGACCCGGGCAACCAACCCCCATGGCCACACCACTAACGGGGTACCCCAGGTAAACCACCCTCCCACAGCCACATTACGGTGCAGCTAACCCCCCTCTCCAGGCAACCAACCCCCAGAAAGACCACCCCAGGCAAGCAAAGCCACCGCCAGCAGTGGCCGAATTAGAGTGGTGGGCCCAGGTGCAAGAATATGCTTTGGGCACCCCTATGCAGTGCCCACAGTAGTGGTCCGCTATGCAATGCCCACAGTAGTGCCCCATTAACTATGCCACTTATACAGTGCCCACAGAAGTGGTCTCCCCTGTGCATTGGTCTCAGTAGTAGTCCCCCCTATGCATTGCCTCCAGTAGTAGTCCCCCCTATACAGTGCCCCCAGTAGTAGTCCTCACTATGCATTGCCCCTAGTAGTGCACCCCCCTATACAGTGCCCAAGTAGTGGTCCCCCTATGTAGTGCCCCTTTAATCAGTGCCCCCAGTAGTAGTCCCCATATACAGTGCCCCCAGTAGTAGTCCTCCTTTGCAGTGACCCCAGTAGTAGTCCCCACTATGCATTGCCCCTAGTAGCGGCCCCACCCTGTACAGTGCTCCAATAGCGGCCACCCCATACAGTGTCCCCAGTAGCAGCCACCCCCCCTCTGCATTGCCCCCTGTAGCAGCCACCCCCCTCATGCAGTGCCCCTTACACACAAAAAAACCCATAACTACTGTATCATACACTGCCGGCTCCCACGCCTCCGCAGGCTGCCCACGGTCCTCATCTCAGGAATCAGGATGATGATCAATGACTGTCTTGACAGTCACACACTGTGACACACAGCCAGGAGCAGCCGTGCCCAGCCCTGTATCACCGACTGCCGGCTCCCATGCCCCCGCAGACCGCCTGCGGTCCTCAGCACTGCACCTTCAGTCACACAGTGACACACAGCCAGGAGGAGCAGCCTCTGCCCAGCCAGCCCTGTATCACAGCGCCGGCTCCCATGCGCCCGCTGTCCGCCTGACAGTGACTCCAGTTTCAGTCCAGTCTTCGGCGCAGGTACAGCAGTCAGCGTGGCTGCCTCTCTCCCCTCACGTCTTTGACGCCGGCGCCGCCCTTGTTCGGCGCTGCCACCAAGACACCGTGGAGGCTGCAGGGACAGTAGATACGCCACTGGGGAGGCAGGGGGTTGCTGAAAATGTGGTCCCTAGGCAGCCAAATCTGGTCGCCATGGCGACCTGGCCCCCGGGTTTTGTCAAGCCCTGTTTTATACAATATTTTTAAATAATTTGTGCCTTAGACAAAGTTTGTGTACATTGAACCACCAAAAATCAAAGGTTTCATTATTTCAGTCATGCCAAAGTAATTCCGTATTTCGGAATATTCCGTATTTTGGAATATTTGGATATGGGAGACTCAACCTGTACTATAAAATATTTTTATTTATTCAAATTGATGATAAAAGTCTTGCAAGCTAAGCAAATGTTAATCACATTTTCTCGAAGCCTACAGTTAAGCAAATCAGAGCAAAATGTTAAAAAAAAATATTTCTAAACAAAGCACATTAGGTACACATTTAATAATGCATCATAAGACAGTTTGAAATGTGGTTAGTTACGTATATACATTTTTTTTGTAACACATTTTATTCTTAAATGTACACTGAATCAGAACAAACATCCTTTGACAAATACTCATGGAGACGGTTCACAGCTGTGTATCTTATATAGAGTATAGAATGTGCTATATGTCCTTTTTTGGGTAGCAGCATTCATGTTGTCTCTTTCCATCAATGTTGTTTAAGGAGCAAACTCAAAGGCAGGTTACTTTCCCAGATATGTCTACTTAGTACCTTGCTGGGAAGCAACGCCTGAAAACCTTATTTGGCAGGAATCATATTCTAGTTATTTATAGTATCTGAACTAAATAAGGATCTTATTAATTAAACTCAAAAGACAAATGATAATACACTTGCTAAACGACAGGGATCTGCTGTGGTAACACCACCTGATCTATGAACGCTGAGAGAGTAAATACAGTTTATAATTAGAAATCTGGATTATAGTAAATCAAGAAATGTATAGCCTAGCAAAGCCAAAATAATCACTACAAGATAAATACTATAAATCGTTAACTGAGGGCAACATTTATCAGCTAATTATTAATATTCTATATTTATATAGACAATATATTTTGCATATATTTATTCACATTTACAATCTATTTCCCCCTAAAACACAAACTAGGGTTAATTATACATACAATAAGAATATCTCAAGGCATACAAGTCAGGCCTTTTATGAAATGAAGGACTATACAACAAATACATTCATTTAAAATTGATAAATGTGCCATATATCCAGATTCCAGAATATACAAAAAATTGGTTAGTTTAAAATCTGTAACATTAACAATAACTAGATGACTAAGGTAAAAAAGTACCTAAAATAAATAATGAAAATGTTATGCTCAATACATCTTTTTAGTCAGAAGCTTCCAGTGTGTAGTAGCCCAAAAAATCAGCATATGAGAACTATTAATGAGGTATAGATTGTAAATGTAAATATGGTTTAATGATAATCTGATTGCGTATGCTCTTATCGCCCAAAAGCACTAATTGTACCCTCCCTGATCCATCTGGACAGCCATGAGTACCAAACCCAGCAGATTTCATACAGCCTCATGAGAAATTGCTTGTCATGAACATTCACCAAACAGAAAATGTTAATTTGCAGACATATAACCTTGGACCTTATTCAGAGCCGCTCGCTAGCGCTGTGCGCTTGCAAGCGGCCCGATGGTTTACGTACGCGCACGCTTTGTTCTGCACGTGCCCGAACTACTCTGTGCAATCGCAGCCTGCTCGCTCGCCCAGCAAAGACAGCCCAGTGAAATGAGTGACAGGAGAGGCCGTTAGTGGGTGGTAACACGGACAGGACACTAATAACGGGGGAGTGGAGGTGCGAACGCAGGCGTGCCTGAGTGTTTCAACGCCGTTTTTAGGGCGTGCATAATTAACAGGCAGTGTCACAGTACACGTCACATGCTTGTTTTTTACACTGAAGTCCTCGCAGTGCTTGCGGTGGGGTAATGCAACCACAAGCGCTGTGATCGCATCCGATGGTGCTCGATGTACCACTGTTTTAAAACACTTCCTGAAGATGACGTGCGCCAGTGGGCGTCTCTACATACGCTAGTGGGTGTCTGCATACACTTGTCCCGGCTGCAGCAGCTTCTTGCTGCCCTGGGGCGCCGGGAGCGCGGCTCCCGGTCCCCAGCAGCCAGCACAAAGCCACGCCATCTCTGGAGGTGGCCCGGGGGCTGCAGTGCAAGACACAGCCCTCCGGCACATACCTGCTGGCGTGCTGGGAGTTGAGCTCCCAGCGGTCGGCATCCAGCCCAGCTCTCCAAGCCCTATTAAAAAATGGTGCCTCAGCGCCATTTTTGAAATTCAAAGATGGCCACAGTCATCGCCCCGCCCCCTCGGCTGGCTTAAATAGAGCCAGAGCGTGCTCCGTCAATTCTGTCCATCTGCCAGGGAGCTGGAGAGACCAGCTGAAGCAAGAAGATGCCGGGAAGCCCTGACTGGGCAGTGGCCGTGCAAAAGAGCTTAATGGCCGCCGCGCTCCAGGTGAAGACGCCGTAGAAGCCCTGGATGGGCAATGGCCATGTAAAAGAGCTTAAAGGCCGTTGCCCTCCAGGTGATGGTGCGGCATAATAAACTACTTTTAAAAACTGTGTCTGTTTGTTTTATTTTAATATTTCTTTTGTAGGGGTACTATAGGTGCCAGTAGGCCCTTAATGCCCCGCCTGCTGGTACTTGTGGTTCTCTAAGTACCAGCATGCGGGGGAGGCTTGCTGGGACCTGTAGTACTACTGCAAAAGACAATATTTAAATTTTCTTATGCACCACACTATACATAATCAACCTCAACCCGGCACCCACCGCCCAGGGGTGCCAGTGATAGCCCCGGGCTATAAGCCTGGGGTGCCCTGAGGAGGGGGACCCCTTTATTGGGGGGGGTCCCCAACTCCCCAGGGATCCCCGGCCTGGGCTGATGCTACGGCTGGGGGGCCTGGTGAAAGGGCTGTGGCATCACCCCCCTGCTAGACGGAGTCCGGTGCTGGTTCTGGTAAATACAGGGGGAGCTCTATGCATTTTTTTTCCTCCTGTATTTTCAGAGTGCTGGTTGCACTAAATACGGGGGACCCTTACGTCATTTGTCCCCCGTATTTTGGCAACCAGGACAGGTTCTGAAAAGCCTGGTGCTGGTTGTACTTAATACAGGCGACCCTTACGTTGTTTGTCCCCTGTATTTAGCACAACCAGTACTTGGGCTCCAAAGCCTGGGGCTGGTTGTTTTCTGGGGGGAGGGGGGGCTACACTTTTTTTTTTTCCACATTCAACTTTTAACATAGATGCGTAGATCTCACTGCTGCATTCTTCCATCTATGACTTATTGATTTGATTTTCTCAGGCGCATACGCACTACAAGTGAGCCCTCTGTCTCCAACTGATGCCGCCTTTGCACTGCACCGCTGCTGCCGCTACCCCACACGCCTACAGCCATCTCGCACTCTGCACCTCCCAAACCAACCTCCTGTGTGCTGTCCCCTCTCCCACCTGCGTTAGTGTACCATTTTGTTGCCCTTCTCCCCTGCAGGTGGCCCGGTTTGCTCATCCAAACCCTGATAGTTAATACATTTTAAAAAGCTATGAAATTCCATAGACAAAAAACCTTACGGTTTCATATGTCCTATTAAGGCTGCTTAGACATGATCTGAAAATTCACAAAACTTATTGATTTTCTGACACTCAAACTTCAAAAAGCAATGAAATTATGATCATTAAGGCTGATGCCTTAATGGACGTGTTCCTTGCGCAATACAGATATGGTATGCCATCACACCCTGTGGTTAACGGCAGATTCACCACTCTCACAGAATGAGATTGCTGTCACTCACAAAATGGTGGAGCTGCTAATTCACAGAATTATGTGCTCATTGGAATACACACATGCAGTCTATGCAACTGAGGTCAAAGCTGAGAATAGAGCTGTGCAGATGCGATAAAAGTGGTGTGATAGGCGGAGGATACACAGAAGCGTGGGTAGGTAAGACACAAAGGCATGTAGAGGAGGGAAGGTTAAGCAGTACAGCGGGGGGGGGGGGGTAGCCAAAGTAATGCAGATGGGCGGAAAACAGTGGTGCGGATGGGGGGAAACAGTGGCACGGTTTGGCGGGGCAGCGACGTGGATGGTGGAAGAGAGTGGCATATGGACATGGGAAGACAGAGCAGTGCAGATTGGTGCGGATAAGGGAATACAGACTAGCACAAATAGGAGAACACACACCAGTAGGGTTTAGGGAAGACAGATTAGTGTGGATGGGTAGGAAGAAAGAGTAGTGCAGGTGGGGGGGAAGAGACAGAGTTGCACAGTTGGGGGGGACAGAGTGGTGCAGATGGAGGAAGAAAGAGTGCCACAGTGGAAAGAAAGACAGCGGCGTGGTTTAGGGGAAGGCAGTGGTGCATAAGGAAACAGAGTGGCACGGATGCAGGTGGGTGCAGATGGAGAAAGCCAGACAGATTGGTGCGGATAAGAGAACACAGACTACCATAGTTTGGAGACCACACAGCAGTAGGGATTGGGGAAGACAAATTGGTGTGGATGGGGAGGAAGCCAGAGTGGTGCGGGTGGTGGGGGGAGACAGAGTTGCATGGTTCGGGGGGGGGATCAGAGTAGTGCAGATGGAGGAAGAAAGAGTGCCACAATGGACTTCCGGTAGGCGGGGCATCTGAAATGGCCGCGTTTTAGCTTAGCTCCCGATCTGGCTTTTTCTATTCAGGTGCATTGTGTCTCTCCAAGCGAAAACCTACTGACCATAAGTATCCCCCTGGACAGGGGAGAATACGGAGTCTAACTTGGTGACACTCGGTGGCCAGTTCGGAGCATACATTTGATCCCGGAGTCCGGCCACGAAGTTTGGCCTTCTTGGCGCGAAAGCATTCGGCGCCATCTTAAATTGGCATACAGCTCAGAACCTACTGTGGAGCTGTCCCTGACGATCCTCATACCTGGCGGTGCTTACTGGTGGGAGACCACAACGCCGGGTTAAGATTCTATACCGACAAGAGACCCGACAGCTACAAGGACAGCCTCCCTATCACCACCACCCTGAGCGCCGTTGGCACTTACCTATAGCCGTGGACCGGTGGCCTCCCTGCTGGAAGTGATATCCGCGATCTCCTGAAGAGGCGACAACGGCGGGGACACTCCTCCACTGACCGCGGCGGAAGAGTCTAGAGGCGGCGGGACTTGTGTATGATACACCGCGATCTGACGCCCATCTCTGCCGGCGGCCTGAGAATCCCCACGTGGGTGGTGCACTGGACAATGTAGCGCTAATTACGGCTCTCCGAAACGTCCACCGATATTGCTCTCTCCCCTACACCCTTGCCTTGGCTGGTACCTTGCAATTTGAGGCTCACCGCGGGTCCGCCGGAGCGTATGCCCTGGACGACTGAGAGGACAATAATCCTTCGGCATTGAAGTGCGGAGATATCATCCTGGACCTAGCCTTGGTAGCCTGCCGGTTCTTTAACCTGCCTTGTTACCGCAATCGACAAGCTTGCCCCCCTGACCTGGGTGTCCTTGGGTCCCTTGCTGTGATTGTGGAGCCAGCACAGCTGGGTGCTCCGGTGGACAGACTACTAGGACCGGTAGGTTATCCTGGTATACCCTGAGCTTGGAGTAACATATGCGGGAACCTCCTGGTGCCTTTCCCTGCCCCTACGAGGCTGTCCCCTTTTGACTACGACTGAGCCCTATCCCGCTATAGGCCTCCGCCGCTCATCTCTGTAGCTACTGGGCGCTTTTGTTTAACTCCCTCTGCCCTTCTGATGCCAATTGAGCCCTATCCCGCTAATTTCCGCCATTGTGGGTCACCCTTCCTTACGATTGCTGGATACCGCTGTTTGGCTCCCTTTAACCCTCTTAAAACATTTGTGTCCTTTCCGCGGATCTCTATTGATGTGGACCATCTGTCTCTGAGTCTGCTGAGTGTTGCTGCCTGGTCCCCTCTGCTATCTTTAAGGAGTGTAGGGACTGTATACCTGTCAGATACCATTATCTGGACTCCAGTGGATTGAGAAAGTTGCTGACAATCATTATCTCCCTGAGGAATTCGGGACCTTTTGTTGACTATTTAATACCATATTCTGTTATATTGGTGAACTAAATATTCAGCTCCTTTAAACTACAGTGGTTTCGTGAGTATACTCACTAAATATCTGCATTTACTGTTATATTCTGCTGTCGCAGGGCTTATTGTATTCTTTATCACTACTATTCACAATTAACTCAATATGTTAGGGAGGAATATTTTCTCTGTTATATATTTGCTGCCATCTACTGGCCACACTACAACTGACATACATTTTGAGTGTGGGTGGAATATATTGGCTTGTATTACTGTGTCTGGTATTTGGAGAAATATTTCTCCAAATCTGTGCCTCCATTACCGCAGAGAACCTCATCTCGCACAATGGTCAAGCCAAATAAAACTCCAGCGAAAGTAGGCACGTCTCCTTCCTCCCCCACACAGACTCCCCCCTGCTGATAATCCTGACACGAGGAAAGCCGACTCTGTAATCCCAAACCCAGATTTAGCAATGGCCTTGCTAAGTGCTATCATGCCTAAAATAGATGAAAAATTTGATACACTTAAAAAACCTCTAATGGATGAGAAATTTCTTGATTTCCTTCCAAAAGTGGAGGAAAAGCTTGATCAAATTGCCCCTAAAATTGATAAAAGGCTAGACAAAATACAAAACTCCTTAGATACAGCTTTGTCTAAAATATCGGAACATTCTAATAGATTAGACACTGTTGAGCAGAGGACAAGCGATGTGGAAGATCAATTGCACATCACACGATTCCTATGTAACTTCCCACAAATTGTTGTTAGAAAAGGTAGATGACCTAGAGAATCAGCATAGACGTAACAATTTGAGATTCATAGGTATACCAGAACAGGTCAAAGGATCTTCATTGATTGAATACCTGGGAAAAACTTTAATTACAAGTCTTGATCTCCAGGATGATATAGGGGTACCTCAAATAGAGAGAGCACACAGATTGGGCCCGGAAAAAGATGGTCCGGGAAACAGACCGAGGCCTGTGATTGCGAAGTTTCTAGACTATAGAGTTAAGGAAAATTTTTTATCAGTTTTTAAAAAACAGAGAGATTTAGTAATTGAGGACCAACGTATACTTATATTTCAAGACTTCTCGGTTGTGGTAGCGCAAAAGCGCAAGGAGTTTTCCTCAGTTTGCAAGTTCCTGGTGGAGCACAATAAGAGATTCGCATTACTATACCCAGCAAAACTGAAAGTCACTGACAATGGCCAAACGCTATTTTTTGATAATCCTGAGAGAGCGCGTACAGATTTTTTTTCAAATCTCTCTTCCAGAAGCTCCCCTGGTCATTCCCAATCAGATTTTACTAATAACACTTAAGGATTGCTTGATGTTTTGATGATTCCTCAATAAATACATGTTTTATGTATATTGTAAAAATGTGGGAATTTACAGCTCATGGTAATGGGAATGGGTTTATTTACGCTATGCTATTGTTTGTTGTTTTTGTTTGAATTGTTTTTGTTGATATTTGCTCACCGATGTCTGAGAAATACAATCAGACTAGGTACAGTCAGATGTTGGTTAGGAAAAAATATGAAAAAGTATTGAAACACATTTTATGTTTGTATTATTATAATGACTCAGTTATGTTGTATGATCTAGGCCCGGGCTTTGATGTCGTGATATATTCACAATTAATCCTCCCTGCTGGCTGGGACAGGGGGGATTCAGTTATTTTTACTTCATACTTTTTAAGCTTACACCTTGGTTTAGACGTTGGATGACTGCTCCCATAACAAACATGACATCCTCTGACACTCAATCTGCTAAAAAAATCAAGGTCACCTCTTGGAATATAGGGGGTTTTAACATACCACTTAAGCGTAAAAAAATAGTTATGTCATTAAATAAACTGAAGCCTGACATAACTTTCCTCCAAGAGACCCAACTGGAAACAGGGCGACAAATCTATTTTGAAGGACAGATGGATTAGTGAATGTATATCGGCCTCATATCGCACAAAATCCAGAGGTGTAGCTATTTTACTTGCTAGACACCTACCATATACCATACTATTTTCTACCTCAGATCCAGAAGGACGATACATATTGATGGACATTCAAATCTATGACACTAAATACACTTTGTTAAACCTCTATGCACCTAATAATGACCAACAAGCTTTCTTCCAATCCATAACACAACTTTTGCATAGCAGAGCCAACTTCAACTTAATAATTGGAGGAGATATGAATACTGTAGCTAACCCAATGATAGATAAATTACCTACTCCAGCAAATCCTTCTGCCACTCACTGGACACATATCCCACAACTCATGTATGACCTTACTGTAGTGGATGTTTGGAGACTACATAATTGCACAGATAGATCATATACTTTCCACTCTGCGGTCCACGGATCTTTCTCACGCATAGACTACATTTTAATATCCACATCTCTTCTTCCAGACATAATATCTACCTCGATCGGGGACATCGCAGTATCTGATCACGCACCAGTATCAATAACTTTGGCTGCAACATCAAATAACTTCCGCCCTTTTCTCTGGCGCTTCTCGTCGTATTTATATAATTCTGAACAATTCCATAAATTCCTGGTGGCAAAATGGACAGATTTTATGGATACTAATATAGACCATTGGGACACTGCCATTTTATTCTGGGAAACATCCAAAGTGGTAATGCGTGGACACATCCTCTCTTACATTGCGAAGAGAAATAAAGATAACAAGGCACAATATATGACATTACAGGGAAACCTACAAACAGCACTGACGGCTTATATTTTCCAAACCACACCAGAAACACAATCGGCTTACCTAGAAGCGAAACAACTACTGGATAGTTTTGTTTTAGTACAGGCACAAACAAAACTAGATCATACGAAACAAAAATACTTTAAGTGGGGCAACAAGACCGGCACATTACTGGCGAACATGACAAAAAGTTTTAAAAAAAGACATCACATAACTTCCATCAGAGACACTCATACACAGACATTATTTACCAAAAATACAGACATAACTAAAAAATTTCAGGAATATTTCAAAAATCTATATACTGCAAATTCTTATGATCCTGCTCTATTAACAAAATTATTGGACAAAGCAGCATTGCCATGCATAACACCTTTACAATGTGAGGAACTAGAAAGTAATATTACCAAAACTGAAATTTCCGCTACAATATACCTCCATGCACCTCAATAAATCGCCAGGACCTGATGGTTATTCGGTAGAATATTACAAAATATTACAACATGAAATGGTCCCAATGTTATGTGCTTTCTTTAAAAAAATTAGAGTTGATACCCCTTATTACCCAAACTTTAACCAAGCTTACACTTCTCTAATCCCAAAACCCAATAAGGATTTAACATTAATGTCATCATACTGCCCAATTACTTTATTGAATATTGATTTTAAAATATTAGCTAAAATATTGGCAGATCGTCTTCAAACATTTTTTACAACTTTACTTACACCACATCAACTTGGCTTTACCAAAGGCAGACATTCAGTGAAAGGTATACGTACTGCAATAGCAGCGGTAATGGCAGCTAACTTACAACCCGAGACCCCGTCCATGCTCCTGAGCCTTGATGCCACTAAGGCCTTTGATATGGTATCTTGGCCCTATCTCTATGCAATTCTTGATAGACGAGGCTTTGGCCCGGTATTCCAATCTCTAATAAAAATTTTTTATACACAACCAACTACATCATTGCTTATCAATGGAATTATAGGGGAAGGAATAACGATGACATGGGGCACTAGACAGGGCTGCCCACTATCCCCTATGCTCTTTAACTTGGCACTAGTTCCTATGTTAAGAATACTGCAAAGTTGGTCACAATTTACAGGAATTACTATTGGAACAGAAACTGTTAAAATGTCTGCATTTGCAGATGATGTTCTCTTATTTATATCTGAACCCCGGAGAATACTTAGCTCATTAATAAGGCGAATTTCGAATATCGGATCAATATCTGGTTTCGAGGTAAATTTTGAAAAGTCAAAGGCACTTTATTTAAAAAAGGGTTGTGCACGACCATCCTGGTTTAGAGAAACTCCAATTGAATGGACAACTAAATCTATTTCTTATTTGGGAATCCAACTACCCAAATACCTTCAAAGCTTATACGCAATTAATATGAAACATATCTTATATTCTATCAAACAGGATGTCGAGAGATGGAAACACCTCAACATCTCTTATATGGGTCGTGCCAACTTAATAAAGATGATCCTATTTCCTAGACTTCTCTACCCACTCCAATCTCTCCCTATCCTATTGACCAAGAGGGACACATTAGAAATAGAAACGCTAATGAGAACATTCATATGGAAGGGCGGAAGAGCCAGAATTGGCATGGTGCGACTCCAACAACATAAATCAAATGGGGGCATAAATTTGCCAAACGTTACTGTGTATAGTCATGTTGCACATCTCCGTTATTTAAGGGACTGGATTCATAACAAAAACCAATATGCCAACACTTCACTGGAAGCAGCCTTTTTGGGCAACATAAATATTATTTCTTTTATACATTTACATGATGAGGAAATACCGGAGTCCATTCAGACCAATCCACTTTTAATGACCACCAGAAAGTTATGGCATATTTTACGTCACAGACACACATTAAATCCCTATTTTTCCCTACACCTTCCATTGGTACATAACCCAAATTTCTAACACGGTAATGCTGGACATCCCTTTACCTTATGGCATAGAGGAGGAATTACTTCTATACGGCATTTCACAGATATTACTTTAAGAAAGCCCTTAACGTTAACCCAAATCAGAGACAAATACCCAATTATTAGTTCCTCACCCTTATCATACTTTCAAGCACAACACTACATAGCCCAACTTTCTAGAAAGTTAGCCCCGAATGACTACGATAATGACCTTGATACTCTACTCACTACGGAGAACTCTCAAAATAAAGCCATAACACAACACTACTCATTCTTACATAAACCTCTGGATTATAATACTCAACACAGAGGGTTGGCACAATGGAAAGAGTATTTTCCGTCTCTATCCATAGATCATATACTACGTTCATTTGAACAATTAATTAAGCTGGTGCAAGCAACTTCTTACACTGAACTCTTCCTGAACATATTACGCAGGACCTAACTTACTCCCAATCATAGATATGTAATAGGATTACTGGAGGATTCTGGGTGCCTTCGCTGTGGAGCATAAGATGCAGAATTGATGCACTGTCTCTGGAGCTGCCCGATTATACGAGGATTTTGGGTTTTGGTGGGAAACTATGTCAACAGATATTTAGTAAATTGCCTCCCATTAACACCTGAATGGCCAATATTCATTATTACACCTAAGGAAACTAAAATACAGAGAGGGGTTAAAAAGTTATTAATTATTATCTCGGCAGTAGCAAAGAAATGCATTCTGCAGGTATGGTTGCAGCCCACAGCACCGACATTAACAAACTTTCAAGGGAAACTTTTCCATATCTTTCGAATGGAATGGCTTGAAGCCACGATGCAGAAAGAGAAATTCACGGAAATATTCTTTTCCACTTGGGAAAGCTACATCGAAACATTGTCCCAATCATTGAAAGAACAATTAGAGAAATGTTTTAGGAACACACTTTGGTATGAAACGCGTACTTGTGCAAATGATCCTCCGATACTGTTTTAAAAAATGTAATTGTCCCATTGGGAGTCATGAAGAGATGTCGGGAGCCCGGGCTCATACAACACGAAATTCTTGGTGTCATTTATGTCTATATTTATATTGTTTTACGAACTGCATTACAGAGATGTATTGATGAAGTTATTTACTGATTGGATACAACTTCGGCTACTAGATATTGATTTCTCTATGCATATCCTATAAGTATACCAATGTTACCGATTCCAATTCTATCTGTGTAATTTTTTTTATTTTTTTTCGTATTGTTGTCTGCAACTACTGTGTTTCAATAAAGAAATATAAAAAAAAAAAAAAAAAAGAAAGAGTGCCACAGATGATACTATGGGACATTGCAGCTGGGGCAATACTGGGGGCAAGGAGGAGATTAGGGACAGGCACTGCTGGGGGAAGGGAGGGGTTAATGGTGGGTACACACTACATGATATGCTCCCTGAGCAATATCGTGTAGTGTTATCCCCGGTAGGCTGTGCTCAATGTCGTTCATGACATTGAGCACAGCCGCTGAACGATATCATTAACGATATCGTTCAGCGCCGGGCTCTCTCCCCCATTCCCTGACATGCAGCAACCTGACGAGATCGTCAGGTTGGCCTGCATGTCAGCCCGATGAACGATGATGACGAACGACCCGCGGGAACGCGCGTCGTCGTCATCGTTCATCTTTTTGGGGTTAAAAATGGACGATAAAGTGGATGACTGAACGATAACGATATCGTTATCGTTCAGTCGTCCACTTTATTGCCCAGTGTGTACGCATATTAAGAGTAGATAGCAGCTTAAAGTAGTAGTAGTAGTAGCTAGCTCATTCACCCCCTCCAGAAAAAAAAAATCTGCACATCTCTGAAATACTATTCCAGTTTGGACTGACCTCAGCTGCTGGCACAGATCACTGCAGTAGGCACTGTTGGCCCTCTGTGATGTCTCAGTGTTGCACGACCCTGGAACTTGCAGCTTGCGGGGAGGGGATCCGGGTGCATGATTTTGTTGCAATTCAATCTGACTGCATGTGTATGTTAGACAGCCAGCCAGGTCCCCCCGGACACCCTCTATGTGCGCCCCGAGCGAGACTCCATTGCCACTTCCAGCAGCAGGCCCCCCAAGTACCGCACCTGTGGCCGGGCACATGTGCAGAATAAAGTGCACAGGAAACAGTTTACTGCTGACCGTCCAGCAGGGGGATCGCTCCCCCAGCACCCAGCCTATGCCACTAGTGAAGGTGTTGGAGGGAAGGCATCTGTCACTTCACATGCTCCTTCTGCCCTCATCTGTCTCCCATGCTCCTGGCTGCAACACAGTAAGTCCCTGCTCGCAGAACTTCAACCGGCGCCGGGGTCATCAGCTGCGACATACCCACTTCCCAAATTGAAGCTCCACAGCGTCTGACGGAACCAAGGGGCGGTCCTGCCGAATGGGAGCTGGCCAAAAGAGGTTTCTCTCTGTCACTGCCACACATAGTGGTCTGCGGCCGCCTCACCGGTTCATGACAGAGGGATCCAGCCCGGGAGGCATATTCCCCTCCCTGCCTCCCGTCCCAGCCCGTCCCTGTCATACACTTAATTGGTGGCCAAGGATTGGCTGCAGCAGAGTGCGTCCCCGGGGATCAAACCATTTTTGAAAAGGGAGTCCCTGGTCCTCAAAAGTGGGTAAAATACGCGCTATAGTGCGTATTTGCGATCACTAGTCAGTGTAGGTTAAGTGACTTGCTTACGAGAGAGTAGACCCGAACATCTTTTTGTGTTAATCCCTTAAGTAAAAACTACAAATATTGTTTACAAAGACATTTTGTGTTCAGTGTGTACAATATAGTGTTAACTCTAGCTCCGGCGGCAGGCAGGGCGCCGGAGCTAGAGAGGGCAACCTTATGCGCGTGCGCCCGAAAATGGGGTGTGGTCATGAAAAGGGGGCGTGTCTATAAGACGCTTCCCCTTTTCATCATACTTGGGGGCCTGCCCGGCGCTTACGGACATGCCGGGTAGCCCCCAAGCGCTGCAGAAAGGGAGAATAGATGCCGGGTGCATGCACCCGGCGTCTATTCTCCGGGGGTGACCGGGACACCGCATGTTTCTCCACCCGCGGGACACTACGTCCCGCGGGTGAGAACGGCACCCGCAGGCTGTGAGGGCAGGGCGCTTTTTGCCCTCCTCCTGGAGGGCAGGGTGCTTTTTGCCCTCCTCCTGGAGGGCAGGGCGCCGCGCCCCGCTAAAACAGCCTAGCGGGAACGCTACAATATAAAACTTACATCACAGAGGCCACTACTGTCTATGGAAAATTAGTTCAGCTGAGCAATAACAGACATCCACGCGAGCGTATCTGCTGCAGCCAAATGCTAGTGTAAAAATAAAAATATCACTTGTGTGTATCAAGCTTTTGATATATTGGTCTATTGGAAAGTGCATCCCGTTTTAAGCATAGGAGGCGGCCCAAATTCCAGGACCTTAGAGATTGTGGAGAATAACAGGTTTTTTTTTAAAGGGAGGAGCATGCTGCGCGCCCGTCTGTACAGCAGGGAATGTCCCTGGCAATACACCTTATCCTCCATTTTAGGTGATTTAAATAATCCTGTCCCACCTTGTTTGTACTTTTAGTGCACAACAGAGCTTGCATGTTTAATCTGCACTTAGCAAGGAATTACCATGGCGATTACTTCTGCAACTTCCTTCCTCCCCGCCTACCCCATCTGTGTCACTCCTGTTTGTCTGCCCCTCCCTTAATGAATGTAAACTCTTTTGAGCAGGGCCCTCTACCCTCTTGTGCTTTTCCCTACTGTAATTTATCTCTTTCTCCCCACTTGGGCAACTTACACTTGGCTGCTTATGCGGGTGTAAAGGTCGCTAATGTAACAATGTTTATTATACATGTCCGTGTCCTGCATTGTATCGTATTGTAAGTCACTGGTTACTATTTTGTTTATGTACTTTGTAAGGCGCTGCGGAACTCTTTTGGCGCCATATAAATAAATTATAATAATAATAATAACTGCAACTGTCTTAGCATTTTGGCTCACAGTGCCTTTAGTTTGCCTGTGCAAAAGTATATGTCACAAAATACCACTTGCAGTTCCTAAAAGACTTTTAGTAACATGTTTCTGCTCACCTGTGTTTTCCATTTGGAACAAAATGGAAGGAATTTGTGCTCAATGTGCCACGGGCAGTGTCGCGATGCCTGGCTGCGCACACATTGGCCATTTACAGTAGTTCCAAAATCACAAGTTTTCCCTCACTACCCATAGAGGAAATGTGATCCCGACGGATGCAACGTGCCGTTACAAAAAAAGGGCATGTTGCGACAATGTCGGGAACGGAATTCCCCCCCCCCCAATGTAAGAAAACCTCACTGGCAGATGTGCAGTTATGAAGATTATTATAACTAGTGTGCTGGTTTCTCGTCTAACCTCCGCACACTGGCCCTGATTCAGAGCCGGACGAACTTTCAGAGCGCTCGCTCTGTATCAGGGCGTTTTTTTTTTTTTGGAGCCGGCCTCCTGGCCGCTCGCATAGCTGTGAGTGACCAACCACAGCTTTTGCGAGCGGCCAGATGATGGTCGCGATCATCGGGCTTGCGACGAGACCATTGTGGTAGGGCCTCGTTCCCGCAAGCCCCAGTGAGCTTCCTGCTCTAATAGGACAGGAAGCTCTTCTACTGACACAACGAGTGATGTCAGTAGGGCCGACCTCAAACGGCAGGCCAGCCACCCCCCACTCCCCGCCTACAAAACGGGGCAAGCTGTCGATCGACAGCCACCCCGTTTTGTTGCGAGCCCTGGAGCGAGTGATTTCTCGTTCGCTCCGGGGCTTGCGCACGCAGAGACATCTTTCGGCGAGTACCCAGAGAAATCTCCCTGTTTTGCGTCTCAAGGTGGGTACACACCTAGCAGATATATCTGTAGATAGATTGTAAGCTTGCAAGCAGGGCCCTCTTACCTCTATGTCTGTCTGTTATTACCCTGTTTTGTTCTATAAATGTTTCCAATTGTAAAATGCAACGGAATATGCTGCGCTATATAAGGTGTTAATAAATAAATAAATAGATGAACGACCATCATCTTCCAGGCAGCTGCGGGACCACCCCCCTCCCTGCGGCTTCCGCTGCATGTGTACGGGCGATTGGCTGATCGCCTGTACACACTTGCCGATGGACAGATATATATCTGCAGATATATCTGTCCATCGGCTGTGCAGCACAGCCGTCGCCTAAAGTCTGTGAACGACACCGTTCACAGACATATCACTGGTACATTACGACCAATATATCTGTCAGTGCGTACCCAGCTTTACATACAGTATAGAATGTGGTCTTCACAATATTTAGGCCAATGTTTAGGTAACCATCATTAATTAGGTCACTATCTGCCTATGCTGGTTTTAGAAGCAAACTCAAAGACAGATTTATGGACTAAGGCCCGTATTAATTTTGGAGCGAAAAGCCGAGATCGGCGAAAAAGTTTCGCCGATGACGTAATTTTCGCCTGTTTTGCTTTTACCCAGTATTACATTTGAAAGACTTTCCGCCTCAATGCAATGTAATAGGCGAAAAAGTTTTGACTATGAATAACAGGCGGAAAAAAGTGCAGAATTGGGGTTTTGGAGTGCCACGTTGCGGGAACCCCCGTGCAGCCTTCAGACAGTCCCCCAAAGGTAAACTGCGTCAAAATTTAAAAAAAAAACACTTATGGACACCAAAAAAAATCACTTTCAAATTAGGGCGAAAAAAAAAAATGTTGTGGGACAAAGTTAAAAACTAGCGCACTAGACTCCAGGGGGGTCACCAAGTATGCCCCAGGTGATTTTTTTCATTGCAGGTGCTTGTGGCAGGTGGATTTTTCACGATTTTTTTTAAACTATACTTTACCAACTTTTAAATATGCTGGCCCCCATTGTCAAGTACCCCAAATTTGCTGGGATAAGTTATTTTTCTGCAAAAAAACCTCCTGAATACTATTCTTCACCACTTATACAAAAACGCTATTTAGCAGCTATTAAGCCCGTTTAAAAACTCCAAATATCTTCAGCAAGCCAAATCGGAGGGGGGGTGTCAGGCTGATTTCCCCTAATCTGAAATGACTTTCCGCTTGTTTAAGTTTCGCCGGGTCCCGTTTACGCATACTTTCAAATTGAATATGGGGATTCGCAGGCGATACTTTTCCGCCTGCAAAACAGGCGAAGTAGGCGAAAAGTCCAGGAGGTGGAAAAGTATTGCGGGTCCGCTCAAATTGAATACGGCTCTATGTATCCCTACTGTAAAATTATATGGGTATTAGAATTCACTAAACTTATTTGACCAAATAACAGCTACATGATAGGTGCTTTGAAACAATTCAAGGAAATTTAATTTAAATAGATTATTAACCTTGCTATCCTGTGTATTGATACATATTTAAGTATAGGTACACAGCTTTTTTCTCATGGCTATTTGACATACAGCATAGCAATTACTGTTTGACAAGCTTTGACACTAAATGGTAACTCTTAAGCTGCCCATCCACTAGCAGACTTGTCTTTGAAAGATGAAAGATTAAAAGATCTTCACAAATCGTTCATCAATTTATTGTTTATGTGCATGAACGATTTGTGAACGATTGCACAAAACGACCAAAGACCATAGACCAACAATTTTTCAAACCATTTGTTAATAAAAGTGAGCTGAAATTTTTATTTAAATCTATATATGTTTATATGGTAGGTCATTGGTCTTTGGTCGTTCCGGCATTGAAAATGTGAGCGATTGAACGATAACGATGTCCAATAATGACAGATTGAAGGGGCAAAACAGGACGACTGAAACGAGCGTCGTTATCGTGCATCGCTGGTCGTTTAGGGCATTGTACTACACGATTTGAACACGATTTTCAAGCGATTGAGCGATAACGACTGTCGTTATCGCTCAATCGCTAGGTTTAATCGCCTAGTGGATGGGCAGCATTACACAATCATATTTGCATAGAAGTAAAAGGACTGCAGGTTATCTTTACACTGTAAATCAGGGAGCACTACAGGTTCCATTAGTGATGCTGGGTCTTTGATTTGCAGGAAGCCGGTCTTATGACCGTGTGAGAAAATTAATAATATGTGCTAAAGAAAATAACCTTTAAAAAGTCCAAGTTACTAATACCCCTTTTCCACCTAAATTCTGGGTCTGACCCGGAGTTGGAACAAAGTTCCTATCCGGATCAGACCCGGAATTTTGCTGGCGCCAACTCGGGATATTCCCGAGTCAGCGCCGCTCACACCGCAGTCGGGTCTGCATAGACCCGGCTTTTGCGGAGTGAAAGTGGTCGCTTGGAGATGACGTCATCTCCAAGCGCCACTGAAGCCGGACCAATCGGCCGGCTAGCAGCGCACTCCAGGTCATCGTGACCCGGAGTGCGCTGTTCTCACAGCAGGGTTTCACGGGCTACGCCTGTGTTAAACCCTGCTAGTTACCTGGGTTGGATTGCCGGGTCACTCGACCCGGCGATCCAACTCTCTCCCCCAGGGAGCTGCCCGGGAAACCCCTAAACGTGGGTACACAGCTGACAAATATATCTGCAGATCGAGTGAACTGCAGGTACTGTATATCTGTAGATGATGGTCGTCCATACACACTGAACGACGATCACCTATCTGGAACCGGCTGGCCGACGGGCAGCAGATATATTGGCCAATCAATTGATCGGCCAATATATCGACCGTCACCAGTGTGTACCCAGCATAAGTCTGTAAGGTCCAGTGGTGAAGTGACTGATGTGAATGATTAAATAAAAATTAAACTGGACATGACTACCTCACTATCTGGTTTGAGTCCGCTAGTGAGAGAAAAGCGCTATATTAATAAAGAATAATTAGAAGGAAGTCCCTACATTTGTAATGAATTGCTATTTGTCAAAATTACTCATTTCCTTGTGTCTTCTTAATATATTTTCCAATTACAATGAACTGATCTAAAATATGTTAGAAAATACATTAACCATCAATGAATTCAAACCAGACTGCTGAAAATGTAAATAAGTGCGGGAAGCAGAAGCACAATATTCTCACATAGGCCCGTATTCAATTAGACGAAAAAGTAGGAAACTTTTTGCCTGTTGTACTTACTGCCGCATTCGGCTGTTTGGGATGCGAATTTGCGGCATGCGCATCCCCACGATTCGCCCTATTTAATTGCAGAACAGGCAAAAACGCAAATAGGTGAATGCATAACAGGCAGAAAGTACTGATTAGATTGGGGGAATCAGTCTGTACCCCAAAATAAGACGCACTGACATTGGAAATCATTACATATGTGTACTATTAGCCGTAATAAAAGTACTTTTTGTCCTTAATTTGTGTTAAAAGCTTTCTAGGAGCATATTTGTAAAAGTGGTGAAAAATAATAGAAAACATAGTATTTTTGGGGGGAAAAAGTCCTGTCAAATTTGGGGTACTTGAAACTGGGTGCTAGCATATTTTTGTGTTTCTAAAGTGCACTTTTAAAAAAATTTGAAACATCCACCTGCTGCATGCACCTGCAATGCCAAAAACACCTATACCATCAATACAGCCCCCCCAAGAAACCTATTTCGCTACTTTTTATCCTTATCCTCCCACTTTTTTCATTTTCACCCCAAAAATGACACGTCTTTTTTTGGGGTGTTCTGAGGTAATCTTTTTATTTATTTTTGGCTGATTTGCCCTTTGGGGTGGGGGGTGTCCAAAATGTCCTGAATCAATTCCCCACATTTGCACCCCAAAATAGAGATTTTGCACTTTTTTCCGCCTGCCATTCATTGGAGAAACTTTTCCGCCTATTCCACTGCATTGATTTTCCGCTTAGGCGAAAACGTCCTGGAATTGACTTTGGAGATAAGACGCAAACAGGCGAAATGCGGCAACAGGCGTAACTTTTTAGCCGATTTCGTCTTTTCTCGTTTAATTGAATACGGCCCATAGTGGGAATGGGAATCTTTACAGATTGCCATCAATAGACATGCTTTGACTATTAGTTTTTTAAAAATTATTTTATCACTTGTAAAAGCTTATATACAGATGTGTCCTCATACACTATTACTGCAGTCACGTCAAACAGCCCCTCTCGGCTTGCCAGGTCCCGTGCGACTCTGCTAGCACGGAGTTTCTTTTTCGCCCGATAATGGAGCAACGCGATGTGACTAAAACCCACCATAAGACTGCACTAATTAATTTGATATGCGACACTTGTATAACCGTGCGACTGAGTCTGCATCTGTATATGAAGTGCTACAATGCAGCAACCTGCTTTCTTCCACGCAAAGTTCCGTTCTTCATTTACAGACTCAGACGCACAGAGATATACAAGTGTCGCATATTATATTAGTCAGTGCCGTCTCGTGGTGCGTCGCATTGTGACTAAGATGCACTGCCTGCGATACGAAAAAGACGCTCGGTGCTAGCAGAATCGCATAGGACCTGGAGGTTCACTCGCGCCAGGCGTCTCACGCCACATGGCGTATTGAGGCTAGGCGTTTGAGGACACATCTGTATGAGTATGGGAATGGCACCCATTAGTTCAAATTACTTCAAAACCAACTAGCATTTGCAGCCAGCGGTGTCTGTGTTGTGTCATGGAAGAACAATTAAATTTAAATGTATAAAACAATAAGTCTTTATCAATTTGTACTATAGAGCAAGAAATTACAAGGTTAACTAGGTTTAATAGACGTAGAAGAAATATTCAGGGAGCATAAACTTAAACTTGAAAACTCTTGTTTTGAAAAAATGTTCTGTATTATATTGTTAAAGAAACATTTTTTAGCTGCACCCATTCTGTGGAATTTTCTCACTGGTAGAACAAGACTTTACAACAAACGCTCCCTGAAGCTCCTTCCCTGGGCAAGTTGCTGAATAACCCCATTATTAACCCTCTATTCCATGCTTGCCAACTTTCCGGGAGAGCCACAAGTTTCAGGGGGCTCTTTGAGACTTCTGAAAGGGTGGGCCGCCTTTTTTTTTTTAAAAGCCAGCCTCCTGGTCGCTCGCTAAGCTGTGGGTGATAGAGCCGGAAGCTCACTAATGTCATCACTGGTAATGTCAGTAGGGCCGCCCACAAACGGCAGGCGTTCCTTCAGCCCCCCCGCCTACAAAACGGGGCGAGCTGTCGATCAACATCAACAGCCGCCCCGTTTTTAGCGAGCCCCGGAGCGAGTGAATTTCTCACTCACTCCGGGGCTTGCACATTGCACACCCCGCGCGTGCCCCTCCATCGACCCGCTTGCGAGCAGGTCTGAATCAGGCCCACAGTACAGAGACTGCTCAAGCTAGTACCCAATGGAGATATACACAAACAATTGGGTTCTCTGTCCACTTCCTGATAGGGATGGATATCAGAAACTGTGGTAAGCAACCATCAATGTTCCTGATCCGATCAACACTTTTTCCAACGAATTGTGGGTTTTCAATGATTGCCAGCCATTGGATGCATCTTTCTGATGCTCATCTGATGTAAGCCGCTGGGACACGCGGAAGTGGTGTCCGCAGCTCAGCGTACTGTTTCTGCGCATATAGTAACCATCGATGGTTGAATGGTTTTGATGCGATTGGTATTCACCATTGCATCACTTGATTTGGCGGATATCAGCGCTCAGGGTCAATGTGCATCACTTGATTTGATGTCAGAAGCCTGGCATCCATTCTATGCTGGCTTCCGATGTCAATCCCTACTTTATGAGTAAAGTGAGTGGCCTGGGGGTTTGATTATGTGGTTTACATAGGTCATTGTGACCCCACCCATCACTACAATATTCTGCAAATCTTGGCTTTGTACAGCAAGGATAGAGCCAAGATAACGTGACGGCGGCGCCCTGCATCTCGGACATAATTACCCCCTCCGTGACCATTCCAGAGAGAGCCTTCTAAAAGGCAGCAAGTATGATTTATTCTCTTTATAGACCCAACCAACCTACTAAGCACTTACTGACCATTGCAGTCTGGCTGCACCCATGTTTGGCATATAACCTCATACATCATCAAAGTCCTATTTCCCCATATATATTATAAAACAGTGGTCAGGGCCCTCTCATTGCTGTTTCTTACTATCCAGCCTTATTTAATCACCATATTCCCAAGTGCAGAGTGATGCAGAGACTATATAACAGAAATAACTGCACTATTACACGCAACCACTTTACAATGTGCACGGTTATGAGGAAGCAATGACATTCATTATATACCACCCCCACCCATCCTTTATCAACCCCTTAGCAGGGTACGAGCTATGTATATGGCCTGCACGGTATAGGGACACTGACAGACACACCTATGGCACTTACATGGCTGAGCTCACATCTACCCCATCTCCCTCTTTTGTTGGCCTCTGTGTCTGTCTGTCAGCTGCTTCTTCCTCCTCCTCCCTCACAGATGCAGAGTACAGCCGCAGACAACAGCCAATGGTGGCTCGCACTGTTATCATCGCCTCATTTTATTGGTCTTCAGCCCTGTCAGTCAGCGTACAGGACCAGGAATGGAAACAACAAACAGTTAATACTGGCTTCAAAGCCGGGCGGAGACCTGAACTGCTTATTGGCTGATCACTCCTTCACTCAGGAAAACCCTCCAATCACCGTCTCCTGTGTGTAGAGTCTGTGTGCAGTAACCCAGTGTCCTCCCTTTCCTCCCCATGCTGCTGCTGTGATAGAGGGACAGAAGGACGCAGCAGCTAGTTCTATCCCCTATATAATAGCGTCAGTAAGGAGCGTCAGCAGCCAGTAAGTATAACACAGTGCTATAGGAGTACACATAGGGCAGACAGATGGGTGCTTCCCCTAGGCATGTCCTGTGTAACTAGCTTCATTGACATATTCCTGTGTGAGCACCATCCATAACCTGCTCAGTTATTGGCCACCGTAAAAATCGCAAAATGTTTTTTTTTTTTTTTTTTTTTATAGAATTCTGCATTGCGAATCTATTTATTATTAGATAAATTTATATTGGTTATGTTTAATTCAGAAACAATAGTGTTTAAATCTGGCAGCATACTGATTTAAATATATTTTTTATGTTCTGGGCTTTTGATAAAAGAAAATATAGCTAATACCAAACAAATACACGTTTCCTAAATTCTCCAAATAGTTCCTTTTAAATCAGTGGATGCTATCCTAGACAAATACATCCTGCGGCTGATTCTCAGCGCTGACCGATTCAAATAGCAGCCGATCCCTACGCATTACCAGAGGGTGCACTTTATTACCGGAGGGTGCACTTTTCCTTGCAGCCTCAGGAGCTGTGAGGAAAAGTCAGTGTAAAAATGCACCTATGGTAATTCATGCGTGGGGAAACCCATTCGATTCTGGAACCAAAGGGTTACCGCTTATTACCAGAGGTTTTACCGCACAGGGAAATGGTTAAAGGGCCTATTTACTAAGCATTGGATGGAGATGAAATGAATGGAGATAAAGTACCAGCCAATCGCCTCCTAACTGCCATGTCACAGGCTGTGTTTAAAAAATGACAGGAGCTGATTGGCTGGGACTTTATTGCCGCGTATCCACTACCCGATAACAGAGCAATTGCACGATTACGACATTGTAATTTGTGATATCGTTCAGTAATTGGGCACACATCTGGGATGTAAATGTCGGAAACTACCAGTGATGCGCGCTCCCGCTGGTTGTTTCCGACATCAATCATCGTCCGAACATGCTGGTCAACCTGATGATAATATCAGGTTGAGCATGTTAGGGGATGATTGATGTGCCTACACTGAATGACTGTACGTTCAGTGTAGGCACAGCACCAGACTGTGAAACTACTGCACGATTACAATGTCGTAATCGTGCAGTCATTTCTATGTCTGCTAGTGGATGTGCCCCTTATCTCCGTTCACTTTATCACTTTCAAATGCTTAGTAAATAGACCCCTCAATGATTGAATAGCTCCAGGCATTAAACCTGGAGCTTTCCTCTTGCGGTAAAACTTGTGCCTAATTTGATATGCCCCTATACGTAGTAAATGTGTAAATGCTGGAGGTGTGGCACTCGGCAAACAAACGTACTGTTGGACGAGGAATGCTCCTGCACTGCCTCATCCATATTGCAGCAGTGCTGGCAGGCTTTAGAACCAGCCGCGGCTCTGCAGGAGGCCTGACCTCTGACATGCACTACTGTGCATGTGCGCCCTCTTGACGCTTGTTACCTCTCTGGTGTTCCAGGAGACAAGACATGCCCTCTGAGACTCCCAGCCATAAGAGCCACATACAGCCCCACGAGTACTGCAAGTACCTTATGCCACAACCACTATTACTAAGGGGCATAGCGCCACTAGCATACACCATCCTGCTGCGCACTACAATGCCCAGGCTGCTCCAGCATTGTTATTGTACCTGTTCATCTGGTTAAATAAACCTAAGACCTGGTTAAGCTGTACCACGTGTGGACCACCAGCACCTCTGCTGCGCAACTTAACATTCTGTACACCCAGGGCCCAGTGTCCTCCCATACATCTATTTACATTATACCATGTATTAAGTTACGGACTCCAGTGTCTTCCCTGGTTACTCTGCAAATAGGTCACGTGCCCAGGCGCACTTTGCTATACTCATATATAAAATCTAATTTTAATTTTTTTAAAATCTTCTAAAATGTCTGCGTTTGACTTGCACAGATGGAAGCCCCACCGTCCATTTACAGCATTTCCCTACCACTGCCTCTAATGATGCCCAGCGAAATCCGGGTGGAGGGCGTATGCGTGCCCCCTGCTCTCAGATCCCTCTGCCATCAATGAGGGACAACTTGGTGGCACCAGTAAACACCCTGGGCCAGCTTGCCAATCCCCTGTCCTTGCTGACTGGCAAGCAGAGGTACCGCAATATCCACCACAGATAGACAATCAGGCTAAAGCTGGGTACACACTCAACGATGTGTGTACCCAGGCTGTGTCCTTCCACCCATGCACTAACTAGCAGAGTGGAAACACAGGCCGTGCTAACCTGTACTGCGCCTCTACAGCATTTAGAGCTGGTATAATCACTAGACTTCTCCCAGCACCCTATTTGCTGGACTGCACCGACCATTCACCAGAGTGCAGGCACCACTGACCAATCAAAACAGGGCCCGATCTATAGAGCTTGAATAAATTATTAGAAATATTGAATCCATTCAAGAAGCCAACAGTGGACAACACTGATATGTTATTTGAAATAACGGCAGCCCCATAGTCCCTCTATTTTCTTGACTTATAAAAAAGAAATCTTAGAAGTGAGTGGCGGTAGGGCCTAATGTAATGGGAGTCTGTACTGTGCTATGAGTCCCTCAGCAAGAAGTTAAGCATTTAAAAATTATACCGTAACATATAGGCAAGCATGTTAATGGGAATTACATTGTACTGTATAACAAGGAAATCTAACAGTTCATCAGATTTTTCACCAGCTTTTGAAATGCAGGCCTATATTTACTAAAATGAGAGTTTTTAGAAGTAGAGATGTTGCCCATAGCAACTAATCAGATTCTAGCTATTATCTTCTAGAGCTAGGAGGTGCTACATAAATGTTAAATACAATCTGATTGGTTGCACTTCTAAAAACCCGCACATTAGTAAATATACCTTAGTGTCAGACTTGAGTACACACAATGCAATTCTGCATTTTACAACTTGTTGTGCTTGATGCAGAAGATGGCTGCTTCCAGCAAAGAACAAGATAGGAGAGAGATTTCTCAAACTTTAAAGAGAGAGAAAATGGGGGAAGATAAAACAATTCAGCTTCTGACTGTCATTTTATAGACTCTGCTGGATGAATTATAGTTAGAAGCTGATTAGTTGCTACGGGCAACTTCTCCACTTTATTTTGTTTCCCCCCCAAGCTTCCATAAGATCTGAAGGTGAAGCTTTGTAGGGTATAATACAGAAATAAGTGCTGGGGATGACTAGTCATTAGTCAGGAAGAAGCTAGGGGCTAAGGCTCCGCGGCCTATTTTATTGGCAATAAATTACTCGCCTGGTACTTCATTTTGGGTTCATTTAGTTGCTACTTTTATATTTTATTACATTAACTGGATGCTTAATAAATTCTAACGGATGGACTTTCATTGTTACGAACTTACCAATCACGTATTTGTATTTCTAATGATACAGATGTGTCCTCATACACCTAGCGTCAATACGTCATGTGGCGCAAGACACCTGGGGTGAGTGAGCTGCCAGGTCCCGTGCGACTAGGCTTGCATTGTTTTTGCCCAAAAATGCGTCTTAGTCATAAACTGATGTGACAAACCGCTTTAGGAGACTGCACTGATTAATCTGATATGCGACACTTGTATATGTCGGGAAAAAGCCGCATAAGACATGGCGTGCCGAAAAGGGCAGTTAGCAGATGTGTATGAGGACACATCTGTAAATTAATTTCAAGTTTATTTTTTTTTAACAATCATTTCATTAAAAGCACATTTTGTAATACTTTGTCCTGTTAGAGTGCAATCATAAGATCAGTATTATAGAATTCTGTAGCCATTAGTGCTGTTGTATAAGCGGCAGAAGAATTCTGTGTTTAGTTTAGGTAGGCTATCAGTAAAGGCACATGATGTTTATCACCAGAGCAGATCTGTCACATTCTCGCCTTTCCCAGTCACCTTCATTGTGACTTTTACAATCATTTCCCTGAGGGGTATTAATAGCTGTACAGGGTATGACTTTATTTTAAACCCCGTGAAAAATGTACACACACTTTAGATGCTTCTTAAGCTGCGTACACACCTATAGATATCTCTGTCCAATCCGTCTGGTGGGATGGAAAATCTGGTAATGAATGGGAGCAAATAACTATACCAAACACTGGAAAACAGACCAGATTTTCCTTCCCACCAGACAGATTGAACAGATATATCTGTAGGTGTTTATGCACCTTTAATCCTTTTTACTTACTTTGCACCTTTACCCTGTTGTATTGGTAATGTGCATTACTTATTAACAGTTCTTTATATTGCGCACACGTATTACAGAGGACATTTCCGTTACAGCTTTATAAATGGGTCAAGGTGAATTGTAACATTTTAAATGTAGAGTGTAATTTTACAGAATAAAGGTGGGCACACATTAGGACGACCGGCAATCGTGCTGATAGTCGGGGCGATTTCCCTTTGCCTCGGACCATCACAGATTGCCGGTACACACAAGACAATTTAATGAACGACTGAACAATACCTTGTTCCGTCCCTCATTAAAATGCACTGCCACATGCACAATATCGTTTGTTTGACCTAGCAGCACGGTCAGTCAAACAATCTTGTATGTCGTCCGTGGGAGCGCGCAATTGTGAGCACACTCTAGACGATGTAGATAATGTTGTTCCAATACGGCAAATCGTCCGATATCATTCTAGTGTGTACCCACCTTAAGAAACAATTCATATTTTAATGCAGTGTTCTGGATTATGCAGATATAAAACACATTAACAGATTTCACACATTTGTGTATGAGCCCTCAAGTGACATTTGAAAATGGATTTCTAGTTATAAAAAATAAATAACTAATTCAATAAAATAAAAACACTTAAATATACCTAACTTTTGCTGTTATCGCCACTGTAAATACAAATGATTCGGGTACTCCATATTATTATGTAGCAAAAGAGGGTCTCCACCCCCCCCCCCTCTTCTTTCTCCACTTCAATTTGCCCTTACATGCTGGCAGCACCCCCTCCCTTAAACCTCAGTTCCCAGAATTATAAAAAACAAATACTCTTTCTTACAGACTATTGAACCATCCTCACATGCAGTTGCCTTGTCAGCAGAGATTGTCTTCAGATATACTATGTTTTTCACTTTGAAAATAATATTATATGTTTCAAATTATTTGACCAATGGGTGATTCCATGGCTGTAACATATATGGGCAGATTCAGCTGCTTTGCCCCCATCTCTGTTCAGCTTAGCTACTCACATGCAGTTGTAACCGATCCTGCCATTTGACCAGAAAGCCAGACCCTATGGGGTCCTTCTAGTGTGTTTGATCATTTTGGGCTGACATATTTTGTGTTTTAGGATGATTTCACATTATTTCCTAAATGATACTGACAATGCACCTAATTTGATTGTAAAATTCGTTTTGTATATGTGCAGCTTAAAGTGCAGTGGAACATTTAGTTATGCATATTTGTTTAGAGGCGCCCTTAATAATGTTTAACGCTGACAGATGACATTGGTAAAAACGCCTTCATTGAGTGGACTATTATACCTGCTTATCATTTTAATCTTTATGGGGCAGAATCCATTCAAAGTGATGTCCGACGATGCCGTCCGAGCACATATCGGCCAATTACGGCAGTACTATCACCGCAAGCTTTCCTCCAGGGGATACTTGTGATGCCGGCGGAAGCGATGTGCCATTTCAGAACAGCACACTGTGTCCTTCACCCAGAGAGTCTTATTCAGGATAATTATCATAAATTGGGTCTGGCTATATCATCCAAATAGGGCTCAGGCACAGCTCATGTATAACAAATAGTAGCACTTGCATCTCCTTGCATGAAGGGCATCAAGAGGTGGTAGAGGGAGTAGATGGGGCTGAAAAACAGTAAGGGTATGTTCATGCAACATGTGTCTCGTACTCCATACCACACAGGCTCATGTACGTCCAGTGAACACACATGATTGGCTAAAGCATGTCCAGTGAACACACATGATTGGCTAAAGCATGTTTTACCATCACAGTGAAACCACACCTGTCATATTCCGAGAACATCTGTTGATGTAAGGAGGGCCATTTTGTTAACTATGAAATGTTTTTACTAATAGATAATGCTTAAAGTGTACTATTTGCCTAAAAACGGCCACGGAGGCAACCATTTTGCAAGATGAGCCTATTAGGATGCAACCTATCCATTCATTAGAAACAGAAGACCCCATTGAAACACCTTGTGTCTCAATTACATCACTATTTCCCAATGAATTCTAATGAATATTGGATTAGCCTACTGAATGGCTACTTTCTCAGGGCCTGATTCACTACGTATCGCAATTCTGCTTATACGCACGCACCGCAGTGGTGCTATTTTAATGTTTGCATTCACATTGCGATCGCATCCTAACCTAAGGACGCCCACTTACTCGCATCCATAGCGAAACTATCGAGTAACATCGGACCCATTTGCACACTTGCACAAGCCTTGACCTTACTCAGAAATTACTACCAGCCACGCAGGCTATCTGGCTTTGGCTGCTTATAGCCATGCATTGGATAATTTATGCACGCACCTGCAACAGTGTTGCAACGTACTGGCACGCCTGCGTTCGCCTGCCCAGCCCCCTACCACCACCCACAAACGCCACTTCCTGTCAATCACTGTGCTCTGGGTCTGCGTAGCCTCAGCAATTGCAGTTCCCATCGCAATTGCTAGTTCACGCACTGCGATGCATGCGCAGAGCATAAACATCAACCAATTGCGTGCGTATTAGCGTCTGCGTTCCTTGCTGAATCAGGCCCTCAGTTTGCAAGCAGTGGCACAACTTTAAGCATAAATGCTTACTCTGCAAATTAATAAATTACTACGTTTCTAGTCATTCCTAACATCACCTGACCAACAGAAACTACCACTTTTGTGGTAAATAATACTTCTCATACTGGTTGGCTAATGTTTGACATTGATTCCCTCACATAAAATACTTGTTGCAGACAATTTAACTGTTATATGGTACAATGTTACCTGGCCTCTCTAGTGTTCACTCTAGGTCCAGCAGCAGGTAAGGTGCCAGCAGGGGCGCCGAGAGGGGGGGGGAGCGGGTACAAATGGCCCGGGCTTCCTGAGGGGCCCGGTGGGGGCCCGGGTCCGATGCCGCCCCCCCTCCCTCAAAGCAGCCCAGCACACAGCGTGTGCTGAGCTGCAGTGGGAGACTGCTCGTGGCTGCTAAGCACAGCAGTCTCCTATGCCTGTGGGGGGGGAGTGATCACACTGATCGCACCCCCCTGGCTTTGCGCGGGCTGAGGGGCTCAGAGCCCACCCCTCGCCAGCGTGCAGCGCCGCTTCGCAGCGCTGAAAATCTTATTTTTCTTTTCGAAGGGGGCATGGCCACCCCTCCCGCGATTAGGCAACGTTCCCTGTTACCCGGGCCCGCCACGGCTCTTGGCGGGCCTGGGTGCTGGACCTAGAGATAGGGCTCTTCTGCGCGCGCCCACAAAGATGGCATGGCCAAAGAAAAGGGGCAGTGTGCGGACACAAAGGGGGCATGGCCAAAGAAAAGGCGTGTGCAGCCACAAAGGGTGCGTGGCCAAAGAAAAGGGGGCGTCTTTACGACGCGCCCCCCTTTTCGTCACTCCTGGGGGGCGTGCCCGGCACTTACGGACATGCCGGGCAGTCCCCAAGCGCTGCAGTCACTGTGAATAGATGCCGGGCGCGTGCGCCTGGCATCCATTCACCGGCTGTGATCGCCTCGCCGCCGTTTTGGCCACCCACGGGACACTGCGACCCACGGGTGGAGACAGAACTCGCATGCTCTCAGCGGGGCGCCGCGCTGGAGGGCAGGGTGCTTTCTGCCCTTCAGAAATGGGGCAGGGCGCTGCGCCCCGCTGAAACAGCCTAGCGGGAAATCCTATAGTATTGAAGTTCTAGAAGTATTGTCTGATTAGTATATATTATCTGTGACATAGCTAAATGTTAGAGTTTTCTTATCTCAGGTTACATTCAAAATTTACCTGCATTGATCAACTTCTTTTTTATGTAGGATAACTAAAGGGTAATCATAAATTACTACTTCCCTGTGGCTCAGGTGTCCTTGTGTCAGAGCCTACTCTAGATTGTCTAATAGTGTCTCCTCTCAGCTAATGCAGTCTTTGATCTCAGCTAGTGCTATTATAGTGAGGTCTGTGCTTTCAGCTAGTGCTATTATCATAGTCCAGAATGACTACAGCAGCAGCTGTTCAGACACAATATCTATGAGGAACTGCTTGGAAAATCAGCATTATAGGTAGGAAACTTGACAGTGATATGAGTACTCATTTAACAATGATATAAATTATAGCAGAATGCAGCTCTGACACTGAGCTCAAAGATAGAACTGAGAATGTAACAAGATCAGAGAGTTTATACAGAAAGGGGTGAATTCAGTTGTTTTCAGTGTGCTGCTCGGTAATGGGCACCCAACAGAGCGATTCAATTGTTCCGTTCTGGATCAATTGCCTGTGGGGGTCAACATTTCTGCTCGCAGCCTCCTGAGGTGACGAACAGAGATGTGCTAAAAGTCTCTGTTTTGGGCGTTCTAATCCACTTTACGTGTCTAAATCCGGTGTTTTTGGGCCGCCAAAAATAATTGAATGGCTCCGTCTGGCGCACATTAATTGCCACCAATCTATTGGTGCCGCTGTACTTATAAAATCTATATAGTGTCAATCCTGAGTGAAGAGGAATATTTAGGGAAGGCTACCTAACCACTTCTTACTGAATCTTTGGTAGAAGGCACTAATACCTTTTTTATATGTAAGAATCCAACATAAAATCCAACACAATAAGAGAATTAATTTACATTTGATTTCAGATAGGTTAAGCCCATTAGAAAAACTATTCTTTCTACTTCAGGGTCCATAGGGTATCCACAGGATACCTTGGGGGGGGGGGTATAGGTGTGACGTCAGTCGCAGGGCACCAAAGAGTTAAGCTTTCAGCCTCCCAGGATGCACTAGGTCCCCCTCCTATACCCCGCCCCCGGGCCAAGGCACCTCAGTTTAGTTTGGTGCCCGGCCGGCGTCGGGTGCACCTGTCGGAGTGGGGGCTAGAAGAGCCCCTGAAGCTTCTTCAGTGCAGCTGTGGCTACACATCTGGATGTACAGCATGGACAGTCAGTCCTGACGTCCATGCTGTCTTCCCTACACCCCCGCCGGTACCAGAACGCCGGTACCGATCGGGGGATGCTGGTGAGCATCTGGGGTCACCGCTAGCGGTGACCCCAGATGTTCCGGACCATGGCCAGATCCAAGGGGGACAAAGGTAAGCAGCGGGGTCCCGTGGTGGGTCCCCGCTGGTCACATGGTCCTAAGTCCCCAGGCAGGGGGCTCCCTGGGGACTGGCTGCAGCGTGGAGCCAGGTACTGAACCTGCACTTTCCACTACCCCCTGGGACAGCGGACCGCAGCAGAGCGGTAGCGCTGCGGCGTCCCAGGGGTTAAATGCATGCCAGGGGAGCGCGCCTTCCCTGTCTCACAGCTGGCGCCTCCCCCGCTGCACACAGCCCTCTCTGCACTGTGCTGACTGGTCCTGTGTCAGCGCTCCTCCCCCAGGCCAGCTTCTCTCTGCTCCTCGGCGGCCATCTTCTCTGCAACGCATGGTGAACGCTGCTGGAAGTCTGGAAGGAAGCATCATGGTCTGGGTCCCCCCGCATACCTCTCCTCCGCTGTGCTCAGGTCTGTGTATGCAGCGCTGTGTCCTACCAGGCCCTGTGTCTGTGTAGTTGAGTGATCAGCGCTGTTAGTGCAGGAATTGTTATTTCTCTGCATTGTATGTGACTGTGCTAGCGCTGCCTGTAACTTTTCTTCTCTAAACTGTCAGCTTTATTACTGTCCCTGTTCTTTCTGCTAAAGCCCTTGCGGTGCGGTGCTGCAGGGTGGTCTCTCGCCTATTTAATACTTAATTGGTGAGAGAGGTCACATACGTGGTGCCATCATGTCTGAAAGTGATTTTCCCCTCCGGCTACAGTGTACCACGTGCAAAGTACCGTTAGCGGAGGGGGAGGGTAGCGCGGAGGGCCTTTGCCGGCAGTGTTTGTCCATGGCGCGGCCTATTACGGTTACAGCACCGGTACAGGAGCCGCCCTGGGCTTGTTTCGCTCAGGCGTTAACAGCTTTAGTGGGCCAGTTAGCTCCGCAGCCCGCGTTTACTCCGATGGGTTTGTCCCAGCAGTCTGTGGTGTCGTCACCCATGCAGGGGTTCCCACGACAATTGGTGGTACCCCACAGTCTCCCTATTTCCCCGCTCCCGGGTTCTCAGGAGCCAGCGTGGGTTAACTCCCTGACGAGTTCTGTACAGCACTTGTCGGATGTGTTGCAAGGGGAGTCTGTGATGCGGCCTCATAAAAGGCCGGTGGCGTCTCTATTCAAATCTATTTTTGGTACAGAAACCCAATGGGTCATATCGTCCGATTCTCAACCTCAAAGCACTCAACAAGTCTTTGCGGGTCCCGAAGTTTCGGATGGAGACCCTACGGTCCATCATTCTGGTGCTGGAACCTGGGGACTACATGGTGTCATTGGACATACAGGACGCTTACCTGCATGTCCCTATTCTTTTGCGCCATCAAGAGTTCCTTCGGTTTGCAATCCGCAGCGACCACTTCCAGTTTCGGGCGTTACCTTTTGGCCTGGCGACAGCACCACGTGTTTTCACCAAGGTGATGGCGGTCATGGCGGCTTCTCTGCGGCTGCTAGGAGTCCGCATGTTGCCGTACTTGGACGACCTGTTATTGGTGACAGGATCTCCAGAGCTCCTGTTACACCACTTGGACCTGACCATTGCACTGCTGCAACGGCACGGCTGGCTAATCAACTGGCAGAAGTCCACTCTAATCCCGTCTCGGAGGATTCTGCATCTTGGAGCCTTATTGTACTCGGGACAGCAAAGGATCTTCGTGACGGAGGACAAGATCTCTGCTTTACAGTCAAGGGTGCGCAGTTGTCTGCACAGCCGCCGGGTGTCCTTACACTCGGCGATGAGGTTACTGGGCTCCATGGTGTCGGTGTTCGACATGGTGGAATACGCCCAGTTTCACTCCAGACCTCTGCAGCACCTGATCCTGTCCAAGTGGAACGGGCTGCCTCAGTCTCTGAAGTTCCAGACGATTGTGCTCACCCCGGAGGTTCGCCTGTCCCTTGCGTGGTGGTTAAAGACGACCCACCTCAACAAGGGACGTCCGTTCTGGGTTCCAAATTGGGTCCTGTTGACAACGGACGCCAGTCTTCGGGGCTGGGGAGCAGTTTCGGCTCCACACTTGTTCCAGGGCAGGTGGACGCCGACAGAAGCGGAGCTTCCAATAAATATCTTGGAACTCCGTGCGGTCTTCAATGCTCTCCTGCAGGCACAGCGGTTTCTCCAGGGTCACCCGGTGCAGGTCCAGTCGGACAATGCTACCACCGTGGCCTACATAAACAGGCAAGGAGGAACTCGCAGTCGGGCGGCTCTCGTAGAGGTCTCTCGGATCCTGGTTTGGGCGGAGCGCAATCTTCCGGCCATATCAGCGGTCTTCATCCCGGGAGTGCTAAATTGGGAGGCGGACTTTCTAAGTCGCCAGGACGTTCATCCGGGGGAATGGTCCCTGCACCCGGACGTTTTTCAACTACTGGTGGACAGGTGGGGTCTTCCAGAAATCGACCTCATGGCGTCCCGGCACAACAACAAGTTGCCGGTGTACGGGTCTCGCACAAGAGACGAAGGGGCGTCTCTGGTGGATGCTCTGTCCGTCCGGTGGACGTTCCGGTTCGCATACCTGTTCCCTCAGGTCTCCCTTCTTCCACGGGTAATCCGGAAATTCAAACAGGAAGGAGGGACGCTCCTGTTGATAGCTCCCGCGTGGCCCAGACGGCACTGGTTCTCAGACCTTCAGGGTCTGTCCGTGGACAGTCCTCTGCGGTTGCCGCTACGACCGGACCTTCTGTCTCAGGGTCCTTGTCTTCACCCGGACCTGACTCGGCTGTCTTTGACGGCGTGGCTGTTGAGACGGCCATGCTGAGGTCCCGGGGGTTTTCCAGCTCTGTGGTGCGTACCATGTTACGAGCTCGGAAACCGTCTTCCGCGAGGATATACCATCGCGTGTGGCATACGTTCTTCCAGTGGTGTCTACCGAGAGGTTATGCACGGCGGGAGTTTCGTCTGTCTCGGATTCTCGCCTTCCTGCAAGCGGGACTAGATCATGGGCTTCGCCTTGCTTCTTTGAAGGTACAGGTTTCGGCCCTATCTGTCTGGTTTCACCGTAGGATTGCTACAATCCTGGATGTGCGCACCTTTATGCAAGGTGTTCTCTGTATTCAGCCGCCCTTTGTTCCACCTGTGGCGCCTTGGGTTTTGGCTGTGGTCCTGAGGGCTCTCCAAGGACCGCCGTTTGAACCACTGGGCTCAGTGGATATTAAATGGCTAACAGCTAAGACTGTTTTCCTTCTGGCCATTGCTTCGGCCAGACGTGTTTCTGAGTTAGGGGCTCTTTCTTGTAGACCCCCTTTCTTGGTTTTTCATGGGAACAGGGCAGTGCTCCGCACTCGGCCCGAGTTTCTTCCCAAAGTTGTTTCCCAGTTTCATGTTAACGAGGAAATAGTTGTTCCGGCCTTTAACTCACCGGGTCTTTCCGTGGGTGAGGCCTCTTTGGATGTTGTGCGGGCCTTAAGGACTTATGTTGACCGCACTTCTTCGTTTAGGAAGTCGGACGCTTTGTTTGTCCTCTATGGCTTCCGTAAAAAGGGTTGGCCTGCTTCAAAGCAAACTTTGGCAGCCTGGATCCGTATGGCTATTTCTGAAGCTTATCTTCATGAAGGCCTACCGGTCCCTCCTTCTCTGAAGGCTCATTCCACTAGGTCTGTGGGTCCTTCGTGGGCAGCTCGACGTGGTGCCTCGGCAGTTCAGATCTGCAAGGCTGCTACGTGGTCTTCTGTCCATACCTTCGTGAGGTATTACAGGTTTGACACCTTCGCCTCTCAGGATGCTTCCTTCGGGCGGCGGATTCTCCCTTCTGCACAGGAGCGTCCCCACCCTTAAAGGATACTGCTTTGGGACATCCCCAAGGTATCCTGTGGATACCCTATGGACCCTGAAGTAGAAAATATGAGATATGGTAAGAACTTACCCTTGTTATCTCTATTTCTACGAAGTCCATAGGGTTCCACAGGACTCCCGCCCTGTCGCACCTGTGCTGCAGATGGGCTTTGCTCTGGTCACCGGTTTTCCGTCTCCCTCTGGTGAGAATGTGATTCTTGTATGTGTCCAAATCTTTGTTCTCTCTCTTCCTTCTCCTCCTCCGGCCTATGGCTTGGTAACTAACTGAGGTGCCTTGGCCCGGGGGCGGGGTATAGGAGGGGGACCTAGTGCATCCTGGGAGGCTGAAAGCTTAACTCTTTGGTGCCATGCGACTGATGTCACACCTATACCCCCCCCAAGGTATCCTGTGGAACCCTATGGACTTCGTAGAAATAGAGATAACAAGGGTAAGTTCTTACCATATCTCATATTATTCTAGAGAATAAAGGGAAAAACTGATCAAATAATATTGGATGAATGAGGGACATGTTCGGCTGAGAAACGTGGAGGACAGTGGCATCCTGTATCCTCTTCTTTTTTTTTTTTTATTTTTTTTTATTTATTTATTTTTTAAATTGTAGTATTTTATAAACAGAACAAAAAAAATAAATACAGGTAAATTTGCAAAAGATATGAGTGTTGCCAGCAAAAAACGCATCATTAAACAACAAAATATACAGTCAGAGGGATATCAGTGATAAGACGAACCCAGAAACACAAATATAGCTTATAAACCGCTCGCACATGGAGGTAAAAGGAAAACAAAAGGGGCAAGCTAAGGAGATAAGGAGAGGGAAGATAGAAAAGGATAGATTACACGGAAGGATCTCCCAACAGGTCTACGAAGGCCCAATCAAGAAAGAGCCCATCTGTCCCATAACTTGTGAAATGTAGGAAGGGCCTTACGACTAGTATAAACATAACATTCATGGCCAATGGTATCATTAACCAGCGCAAGTTTAAGAAGAGAGGGTGATAATAAAATAGGATCAGATCCAAACTGAGCTTGCAGGGCATGACTGAGCTGAAGGTATCTATAAAAAAACGTACGAGGAAGGCCAAACTCCATACGCAAATAATAAAAGGAGTGGTTAACTCCATTATGAAACAAATGACCAAGGGTTTTGATACCATAAGAAATCCAAAGGGACTCAGATCCCAGCACACCCAATTCAGAAAAACCACCATTAAACCACAAGGTCCATACCCTCATTCCCAAACAATCCCTGAGAAAGTGCAAACCAGTCGAGCCTGTTGAAGTAAGGGGGGAGATCTGCCTGGCGTTTTTACCGAGATTAACATTTGTAAAGGAGCCCCCGCTTGGTCATCAAGAGACCAGCCAGAGTGGTATCAGTACCAGCAGATAACCAGGTTACTAAGTGGGACAGTTGTGATGCCATAAAGTAAATAAGTAAGTTAGAAAGGGCCAACCTACCTGAAGATTTAGATCTGCATAGGGTACGGAGAGCAATCCAAGGTCTCTTTATCCCCCCACACAAAAAAAAGAAAGAATAGAATCAAGAGGGAGAAAACTTTTTTAGCAGTAAATACAGGGGAGTGCTATAGGACATAAAGACATTTAGACAGGAATAGACATTTTAAATAAATGAATGCGACCTAGGACTGTAAGCATAAGTTTTTTCCACACATGAATCCTATGTTTAAATGCTGAAGTAACAGGCACCACTATAAGTTCTACTAAATTAGCAGAATTAGACAAGATGGAGACACCCAAATACCGAAAGGAGAGAGTCCATTGTAGAGGGCAGGATAGAAAAGGGGAATGAGGCAGGGAACCATTCAAAGGAAAAATACTAGCCTTGGACTAATTAATCAGTAATCCTGAAAAACAACAAAAATCCTTAATAACGTCCATCCAACGCTCTAGAGATGGTCCCGCATCCACCATAAACAACAGCCTATCTGCATAAAGAGCTGTTGTGTCGATTACACGGCCTGCCCGCAGACCCTATATAGCTGAATCTGAGCGAATGAGACACGCCAGGGGCTCCATAGCCAATGCAAACAAAGCAGGGAATAAAGGACACCCCTAGCATGTGCCACGTCCGAGCTTAAAAGAAGAGGAGATAAAACCATTCCCCGACACTGGCTGCAGGGGAAGAGTACAAAAGACGGACCCAGCTAATAAATCTGGGACCAAAACCAAACCTAGACAAGCCCTCCCATAAATACTCCCATTCTACAAAATTCGAAGTTTTTGGCTACTTCTAAGGAGACCACCACAGCTTAAGGAGCATCCCTATGGGACACCTGCATATGATAGGAAAGACGCCTAAGATTTTGAGTAATGGATTTACCCAGCATGAAGCCAGTTTGATCGGGATGTATAAAATAATTAATATCATGTATCCTCTTGCTAGGCGTTCTGTCAGCTCGAGAAACTCCATATGTCGACATTCTATACACTGATCTGTCATAACATTAAAACCACCTGCCTAATATTGTGTAGCCCCCCTCGTGCGGCAAAACTGCTCTGACCCATGAAAGTATGGACTCCAGAAGACCCCTGAAGGTGTCCTATGGTTTCTTGATGTTAGTAACAGATGCTTTAAGTCCTGAAAGTTGCGAGGTGGGGCCTCCATGGTTTGATCTTAGTTTTCCACCACATCTCGCAGAATCTGATTGAGATCTGGGGAATTTGGAGGCCAAGTCAACACCTTGAACTCTGTCATGTTCCTTAAACCATTGCTGAACAATTTTTTTCAGTTTGGTAGGATGCATTAAAAAGGCCACTGTCGTCAGGGAATACAGTTGCCATGAAGAAGTGTACTTTTGGTCTGCAACAATGTTGAGGTAGGTGGTACGTTTCAAAATAACATTCACATGAATGCCCGGACTCAAGGTTTCTCAGCAGAACATTGCCCAAAGCATCACACTGCCTCTGTCAGCTTGCTGCCTTCCCATATTGCATCCTGGTGCCATCTCTTCCCTAAGTTAATGATGCGCACGCACCCGGCCGCCACATGATGTAAAGAAAACATGATTCACCAGACCACTGTCTTCCATTGCTCTATGGTCTAGTTCTGACAATCAAGTGCCTATTACTATTGGCAGGGGACAGGGATCAGCATGGGCACTCTGACCAGTCTGTGGCTATGCAACCCCATACATAGCAAGCTGTGATGCATTCAGTGTTCTGATACTTTTTCAGCAATTTGTGCTACAGGCGCTCTTCTGTGGTGATCGGACCAGACGGGCTAGCCTTTGCACCCCACGCACATTAATGACCATTGGGTGCTCATGACATGTTGCCAGTTCATCGTTGAACCACATTTGGCAGGTACTTAACACTGCATAATGGGAATACCACACAAGACCTGCTGTTTTGAAGATGCTCTTACCCAGCCGTCTAGCCAGCACAATTTGACCCTTGTCAAAGTCGCCTTACGCTTGTCTGTTTTTTCTGCTTTCAGTACATCAATTTCAAGAACGGTACGTGCTGCCTAATATATTGACAGGAGCCATTGTAGCGAGATAATCAATATTATTCACTTTACACATGTCAGTGGCTTTAATGTTATGGCTGATCAGTGTATGTGTGTTCATAGTGTATGTATGTAATATGCTGAATGTGTTTATTGTTTGTACGCATATAAAATGTGTGTGTGTATATATTCAGTATAGTTATACTGGCATTTACAATATATGTGTGTGTATGGTATTGAAGGGAAATTAAGTTTTTGTAAAATAAAACAGTTTCTTTAATTTGAATTAGAATGCCATTATAAAGTTAAGACTTTTAAATTACTTTACTCTGTGCACGGTTCACCTTGCATAATCTGACAGCCTTGGTCGAAAGCCAACCGCAGAGATTGTTACCTCTGGTTCTGTTGGTCACCTCCTTCTTTTAAATCCTCCTCCCTAGTCATCTTAAAATGTCAAACTTAAGTTTTCTGTCAAGTTGGTGACAACACAGCTCAAATGATCTAAAACTGCTATTCCACAAGTTTATTATTTGAATAACTGTATGTAAGAAAAATAGATGAATAGATGTAGCCACACTGATACATCTTTATAACCAAAACATCTCAATATACCGTGTGCACTGCTTATTGTCATACTCAGCCATATCCAACCATTGCTTTACACTAGATACCTATCTTCCATTGAAGACAATTATGCTAATCCGGCTCATTTTGGTGCATCATGGATCTGAAACTATTATATATTGGACCCAATGTCTGTTAAGGCCAAGTCCCCTACCAGCTATCCTCACAGATTTCATTAGCTGCCTGCCAGGACATAGCCTTCTGCTACCTACTCGCACAGCTCTCACTGGGGGGAATTCAGTTGTTTTGCCGGCGGCTTTTTTTCTAAGACACCCAACGGAGCAATTCAATTGTTGCTCCGTCAGGGCACGATAGCCGCCAGCATTTCTGCTCGCAACCCTCAGGAGGGTGCAAGCATAAATGTGTGAGAAACCTCCTGGTTAGGGCACGCTAACCGCAGTTAGCGCGCCCTAACCAGAACTTTAGACGGGTTTAGCCGTTTTACACGGCTAAACCCGGGGCGAAGAGGGCAATAATTGAGTGGCCAGAACAATTGAATTGCAACACTGGGCGCTCATTAATTATCACGCCTTAAAAAACAATTGAATCACCCTCACTGGCTTCCTTCCAACTCCCCTCGCAGCTGTATGGTCACTCATCTGAATCCCACCTCTTCTGACAGCAGACGCCAATTTCACCTCCCCTCACAGCTCACCCCGTTCCCAGCTTCAGCTGCTGCGCAAGTCACCACAGATGGCAACCCTGCAAAAAATGGGTTTGTAATACTAATTCTAGCATAGTAAGAATCTTACGGAAACTTCTGACAGCCCATTAAATATTTGAATACTTTATAAGAACAATTAACCCTGAACAGAGTGTTCCCTATACTGCCACCTAGAAAAATAATTTGATAAGGTACCCCCCTTCCCCCCTCAGCAGGAGCTCCACATCTTTTTTTTTACCTCTGCTGGTTCTGTAATATAGAATCAGAATGTGTCATTTGTTTATCTCTTTTAAATGATGGCAGAGGGGCTATGTGAGCAGTGGGGTCTATCGCAAACTGTCGTCCTGTGGTCCTTCCGCTGATAACTTGAACCTCTCCATATCCCAATTTGAATTTTTGGCCTGGACTGTTAAATAATCTGGGAAAACGGCTGCTTGGAGCAACCCTGAGGTTCTGGCTAGGAGAAGAGGCTCCTTGGCAAAATATTTCTTAAAATGGTAGTCCAGCTTTAAGCTTTTTGGAAGTCATAGGGGGGTATTCAATTAACTGTGGGCTAATTGCCGTGCAGGAGCTATTCAATTAGCGGGGTTAACCCCGTGCGCGAGTTCCCACAGTCAGACTGAACCTCGCAGCTCAAGAATTTTGCAGTGAATTAAGCTGCAGTTTACAAAGCCAAAAACAAAAGAGGGGTTCCTCTGCGCTAATCAAAAAAGTGAGCACTTCTATAAATATACCAAAAATCACCTGTGCGTATACTTAAATAGGAAATAGCAGCTATTCCAATTGGGAATTAGTGAATAAATTCACCCATTAAACTGCAAACAACAAATAGAAAGGAAATGTGCTTATAGACAACAATATTGGAGATTTGTAAAACACTGGTATGGTAATGAGGGGACATGACATATTCAAAATATTAAAAAATATATAGCTTTACTGATAAAATATCAAATATAATGGAAGCACAGACAGTGTAATGATTAGCATTACTGCCTCACAGCACTGAGTTTGAGAAAACGCTGGGACATCCAGGAAGAGATAGCAGAGAGACAGAGATACCAGTCAGTAGAGAGGGGGAAAGATAAGGTGAATGGTAGATCTGAGTATCATTAGCATAGACATGATAATGGAGGCCAGAAGAGCAGATGAGTTTACCTAGAGAGGACGTATAGAGAGAGAATAGGAGAGTTCCAAGAACAGAACCTTGGGGAACACCTACTGTAAGAGGCTGTGGGGGGGAGGAGTCGTTGTGAGAGGAAACAGAGAAGGAATGGTCAGAGAGGTAGGAAGACAGCCAGGAGAGAGCAGTGTCGCGTAGACCAAGGGAGTGAAGGATATGCAGCAGTAGAGGGTGGTCCACAGTGTCAAAAGCAGCAGAGAGGTCAAGGAGAATGAGCAGGGAGTAGTGGCCTTTGGATTTGGCAGCAAGGAGGTTGTTGCTGACTTTTGTGAGGGCAGTTACAGTGGAGTGGAGAGAACGGAAGCTAGACTGAAAAGGGTAAAGGAGGGAGTGGGAGGAAAGAAATGTGGTGAGGCGGTTACGCTCAAACTCCTTTTTGCCTCCAAACTCCTTAAACAATACACTCAAGGATTTTGGAGGCAAAAAGGGAGGAGAGAGATTTGTCGGTAGTTAGAGAGAATGTTAGGATCAAGGTTAGGTTTTTTACGAATGGGGAGACAAGGGCATGCCAGAATGCAGAAGGAACAGTGCCAGTAGAGCGGGAGAGATTAGAGATTAAGGAGGTGGGCAAGATGGGAGCAGGCAGTAGAAGAGAGCGGAGGAGGGGATAGGGGAGAGGTGGAAGTGGTGGGGGGGGGGGGGAGGACTGCAAAAGGGCTTTAACTTCTTTAACTTCCTCTGCAGAACGAAGTCAATGGTGGGGACCACTCATTGGCTGAGAAGCGGAGGGCTTGCCTCAGCCAATGAAAGCTCAGCACTGGGATTTCTATGAAGAAATCCCGCGGCTGAGCGGGCACTATGTTGCTGTAACCACAAGGGTGAACCTCAATTAACCTTGTGGTTACAGCAGTAGATACAATGTCGCTGTTCCCAGCATAGACTTCATTGGAGAATTCTCCCCATAGAAGTCTATGGGGAGACACGCTGACCGCACACAGCCAATTAGGGAGCTGCTCCGACAGAGATGCCCGCTGATTGGCTGGCAGCTTCTTCAATGACTGGGCCCACGTGTGTCCCGGTCATTTGCGCGGAGTAAAGCTATGTGGAAACACATAGCTTTGTTCAGTCCGTTTGGATTCGGGAACACCTGTTTTTTTGTTTTAACCCTTTGGATGCCTTCTTGGAGAAGAGGACGTGAACTACGCATAGGAGAGGTGAGTATGGATTTTTTTTTATAGGTATCCCTATGGATTACTTCGGTGAGTATGTGTGATAGTGAGTGTGAGTGCGCATGTATGTTATAATAAAATTTTACTGTCACGGTGTATGTTGTGTTTTTACGTATTGCTTTGGTTGTGGAACTACAAGTGCCAGCGGGCCCGTAATGCCCCGCATGCTGGTATTTGTGGTTCTCCAAATTCCAGCATGCGGGTGAGGCTTGCTGAGACGTGTTGTTCCACAACCAAAGACAATATTCAACCATTTATTTTACAATTCACATACACTATCAACCCGGCACCCACCGCCCTAGGGTGCCGGGGATAGCCCCAGGCTACCAGCCTAGGCCAGGGGTGCCCTGGAGAGGGGTACCCCTTTATTGGAGGGGTATTCAACTCCCCAGGGATCCCTGGCCTGGGCTGACTAGCATCAGGGCTGATGCTGCGGCTGGGGGGCCTGGTGAAAGGGCTCCCCTGGCTGTGGCATCAGTCCCCCGCTAGAAAGGGTCCAGGGCTGATTTTAAATACAAGGGGAACCTCACGCCATTTTTTTTCTCTGTATATTTAAAACCAGCTCTGTCCCTGCTGCCTGGTGCTAGTTTGTAAATTTACAGTGGAACCCTACACATTTATTCTCTGTAATTTTAAGAACCAGGACAGGCTGGCAAGTTCGGGGCTGGTTAGTCTTCTGGGGGGGACCTCACGTAATTTTTTAAAATAACATTTAACCCTTTTTTGCAAGTCTTAACACACAAGCAGCCAACACATATCTCACTGATATGTGTAGGCTGCTAGATCGGGAGAGATTTGCAGAGAGAAAACACTGCAATCTAGGGGGAGTAATCTCCTGCAAAACTAGATACTCGGGAGAGATATCTCGTTCTGCTTCACCATCGGCCAACTCGTTTAGCCTCAAATCGCCTGTTGGTAAATTTGGTAAAAAAAAAAAAGGGATTAAATCACCCGAATTTGGCGAGTTCTAGCAAGATTAATCTCCTTGAAAATCGGGGCCGTCTCGATTCTTAGTAAATTTACCCCCTAATGTGCTTTGAGCTACCTCTTTATCAGCACAATGGGTCTTATGAAGGTCCGTATATTATTGCAGTTTTCCTAATATTAGAAAACTGTGCATGTGGCGGAGAGATCCTGTGATCTCATGCACAGATGGAGCGTGCCTGGTCTGCGTTCCCAGAAACTGGGACGTGTTGTCCTTCTTTTCCTGGAGTGCCGAGGCCAGGGTCTTCGCGGGTGGATGCAGATTTCTTGGCCTCGCAGACTGCCAGCCTGAGTAAGCTGAAGCTTACTCAGACTGGCTGATGGTCGCGATGGTGATCTAATGCAGCTACGGACGCTGCACTTGGATCGCTATTGCTGTCAGGAGGCACCTGCTTCCTATAGATGATACCTGCAGTACTTTCATTTTTTCTGGACGGTATTACACAGCTGCATCCTTGCGGCTGTGCATTACCGTCCGGATCTGAATCAGGCCCTATGTCTAAACAAAAACTGCCTTCTTTTCCAGTGGTTTTGCATACTTGCCATTTGAAAAAATTGGTTGCCATCAAATTGTGCAGACTCAAAATATACTATGTTATCTGCTATTTGACCTTTAGTAAATCAGAGGTTTTCCAAATCGATCATAAAATCGTCAAAAGCCATACCACATTTCCTGTGGCATCACAAGATGGTATGGGCCACACCCGGATGTTACCCGCCGAGGGGTGACTCCAAAGTGGCGACTCTTCCTCATGTACAGGAGTTGGGTGCTGCACTGTAGCATTACGTGCAGCACACGCAAAAAGACTGATCCCCGGGGGCAATCCACATCCCCGAGATCACCGGAGTGACTAAAATGGGGGGTTTGGGCAGTGAGGCCACGCCCTATCTGTGAGGCCACGCCCCCTTTTTGTTAGCAGCCGCGCACACTATAAGTCTGTCTGCCCCTACCTGCATCAGGTATCGCCAGATGCAAGGAAGCCGCTGCACATATCCCCTGTTGTCTTTCAAGTTTATTATATGGCTCAGATTTCTCAGGGTAGTTGGGATAGCAAAGTTGGTTATCTGCTCTAAGGTTTCGGAAATGGTCAAACCCACTGATAGGATATGTTGCTTTCAGTCTTGCAAAGACATGGGGGTCTATTTACTAAGCAGTGTTAGGAGACAGTGGAAAGTGATAAGGTGCCAGACAATCAGCTCCCAACTGTCATCTCACAGGCTGTGTTTGAAAAATGACAGTTGGGAGCTGAGTGGCTGGCACCTTATCACTTTCTTATCACTTTTCACTCTGTCTCCTATAGCACTACTTAGTAAATAGACCCCATAGGGGTGTTTGTTTGGTACACCATTTTTGCAATGCATTTTGCTAATGATCTCCAAGGACACATCTTTGTTCAGCAATACTGGCAATTTACTAGCCTTTCACCATTAATCTATACAATAGGTGGGTCATCTAAAGTTTTATCAGTGCTGTGGGACTGCCAAAACTTTAGCTAAGCATGTTGGGATATGTAGTTCACCAGTTGCTGGAGTACCACTTATTTGCCCACCCCGGTCTAAATACTCATTGATCAGATCAAACTAACGGACAACAAAAACAAGATGTGCCCTATTATGGCAATGTTTCAAATACAAATATCTCCAAATGTATGAAAAGGATGTCTATGAAATGTAATGTTGTAGATAAGTTACTTTCTTTACACATTCTGTAAATGGTCACAATATAACAACCCCCATATAGTGAAACTACTGCTTCCTCTAATGGACTGCTCTAGGAAGAATATCTAGCAAAATTTCAGCTGAGACATTCTTTTTAAATGGGAGGAATCGAATTAGCCGTGGGATTTACCCTGCACGTTAAACTACAGAGGAGAACTTTTCCTCGCAGCTTTAGATGCATCCTCTTGGGATTAAGGAGTGGTGGAAAGACATCAGTTCTGCAGTTTATGCAGATTCAGTGTGTTAGTGCATGTTAACACCTAGTTTACCGTGCAAGGAAATTGTTGTTTAAATTACCCCACGGCTAATTGAATTCCCCCAGTGTTAAAAATTGGCTAAAATATTAAAAAATATGTTAAGTATTATTGATCACTAGCTTCTTCAGAAACACTGAATGAATATATTGTTATTATTATTATTATTATTATCATCATCATCCATATCTTGAAAGTCTGTATAGGTTTCAGGTCCAATCAACAGTTTGGTTTTTGTGTATGAATGTTTGCTTTATTATGAAAATTTGATCTGGAAATGTTATGAATGTAATTTTCATGGTATATTATTGCTTTGTAAAGTTTCCCATTTGTGACATTGGCTGCTTACTTTTATGCAGCAACGTAATTGTTGCCTTGTTTACCTAATGATGTGCCTCTTTTATTGACCCATTCTGTAGGCATGTTGATTGCTTTTCGTGCTGTCTGCCGCCTTGGGAATCGCTCTCAATTGCTGAGGACAGTTCATTCCTCTCAATTCCTCAGCTTTTCCACTACAGCTGTATGTATTGCTTTCTACATTCCAATGGTCTTACTGCAAAATTGATTTTGGCATTGGTGGTGGCGCTTAATTATATTTTGAAGGTTATTTTTGGAAATACAAATGAATCCTCTATGTGCATACATTTTATATTTGTTTGTTGTTGCTTGAAGATATTTTTGTTGTTGTTGTTAAATTTTTGTGTCGTGTTCCTTTTTCTGGCCTAAATATAATAACTCTTACAAACACACACAAGTGCCGTGGGGAAATAACTACTTTTATTTTGTTGATTAGTACAAATATGTGCTGTTTATTTTAATCCAAATGCAGTATACACAAACATATTTTAGCCAAATTCTGTTTAAAGTGATCTAAAGAAAACAGGCTTAAATTGGAAAAGACATTTCTAACAATTGGAAAATCATCATCCGTTATTAATTTAGCAAAATGTTGGAGGCAAAATCTGGTATAGTTGCTACAATCAGAAAAATAACACATCACATATTGCGTAGTCTTCATTTTTGTAAGAACTGTAATCTGTATTAGGGCTGTGTTTGACTTTAACCCCTTTGTCACTGAGCATATTTTGGCACTGTTATTATTTGTGCAGTACCCACACAAATTATACCTTGTTTTGTTTTTCTACTTCAGGGTCCATAGGGTATCCACAGGATACCTTGGGGTATAGGTGTGACGTCAGTCGCAGGGCACCAAAGAGTTAAGCTTTCAGCCTCCCAGGATGCACTAGGTCCCCCTCCTATACCCCGCCCCCGAGCCAAGGCACCTCAGTTTAGTTTGGTGCCCGGCCGGAGTCGGGTGCACCTGTTGGAGTGGGGGCTAGAAGAGCCCCTGAAGCTTTTCTTCATGCAGCTGTGGCTGCACATCTGGATGAACATCATGGACAGTCAGTCCTGACGTCCATGCTGTCTTCCCTACACCCCGCCGGTACCAGAACGCCGGTACTGATCCGGGGATGCTGGTGGGCATCTGGGGTCACAACTAGCGGTGACCCCAGATGTTCCGGACCATGGCCGGATTCAAGGGGGACAGAGGTAAGCAGCGGGGTCCCGTGGTGGGTCCCCGCTGATCACATGGTCCTAAGTCCCCAGGCAGGGGGCTCCCTGGGGACTGGCTGCAGCGTGGAGCCAGGCAACCAACCTGCGCTTCCACTACCCCCTGGGACAGCGGACCGCAGCAGAGCGGTAGCGCTGGGGAGTCCCAGGGGTTAAATGCATGCCAGGGGAGCGCGCCTTCCCTGTCTCACAGCCGGCGCCTCCCCCGCTGCACACAGCCCTCTCTGCACTGTGCTGACTGGCCCTGTGTCAGCGCTCCTCCCCCAGGCCAGCCTTCTCTCTGCTCCTCGGCGGCCATCTTTTCAGAAGCATGGTGAACGCTGCTGGAAGCCTGCATTGGAAGCATCGTGGTCTGGGTCCCCCCGCATACCTCTCCTCCGCTGTGGTCAGGTCTGTGTATGCAGCGCTGTGTCCTACCAGGCCCTGTGTCTGTGTAGTTGAGTGATCAGCGCTGTTAGTGCAGGAATTGATTTTCTTTGCATTGTATGTGACTGTGCTAGCGCTGCTGCCTGTAACTTTTCTTCTCAAGACTGTCAGCTTTATTACTGTCCCTGTTCTTTCTGCTAAGCCCTTGCGGTGCGGTGCTGCAGGGTGGTCTCTCGCCTATTTAATATATAATTGGTGAGAGGGGTCACATACGTGGTGCCATCATGTCTGAAAGTGATTTTCCCTTCCGGCTACAGTGTACCACGTGTAAAGTACCGTTAGCGGAGGGGGAGGGTAGCGCGGAGGGCCTTTGCCGGCAGTGTTTGTCCATGGCGCGGCCTCTTACGGTTACAGCACCGGTACAGGAGCCGCCCTGGGCTTGTTTCGCTCAGGCGCTAACAGCTTTAGTGGGCCAGTTAGCTCCGCAGCCCACGTTTACTCCGATGGATTTGGCCCAGCAGTCTGTGGTGTCGTCACCCATGCAGGGTTTCCCCCGACAATTGGTGGTACCCCACAGTCTCCCTATTTCCCCGCTCCCGGTTTCTCAGGAGCCAGCGTGGGTTAACTCCCTGACGAGTTCTGTACAGCACTTGTCGGATGTGTTGCAAGGGGAGTCTGTGATGCGGCCTCATAAACGGCCGGTGGCGTCTCTATCCGCTCCTTATGAGGATGACGAAGGGACGTCTGATGATGGTGAGATTCTGGATCCTTACGATCAGGAACCTCTCCATACTAAGGACGCTGATGCTAAGTCCAAAGTATATATTCCTGGACTTATTCGGGCGGTCCGCACAGCCTTGGTGATTGAGGACGAAGTTCCCCCAGCGGCTAAGTCTAAGTATGCCTTTTTCAAAGACGTGAAGGGCGATGCCACAGTCTTTCCTCTTTCGGGTCAGTTGGTGGACCATTTAGAGGAGGCGTGGAAACAGCCTGGCAAAAGATACCAGCCGCAGCGACGCCTGGCGGTGGCTTATCCGTTCGCGGATAATTATTTTGCTAAGTGGGAATCCCCTCCACAGGTGGATTCTCACGTGACCCGTCTTGTCCGTAGTGCCACATTGCCGATGCCATCCATGTCCTCCCTTAAGGATGCTACGGACCGCAAGGTGGAAATCTGCCTGAAGTCCGCTTATTCCATTGCGGGGGGGGGCAGCACGGCCGGCTATGGCCATTTGCTGGGTTGCCAGAGCGATGGAGCGCTGGGCGGATTCATTAGAGGCTTCTTTTGATTCCGTCTGTCCGGCCGAACAGGCGGAGTTGATTGGCAATCTCCGTGATTCGGCCACTTACATCAACGAGGCGGCTCTAGACATTAGTACTCTGGTGTCTAGAATTTCTTCAGCAGCGGTAGCTGCTCGTCGCACCTTGTGGCTGCGATCCTGGAAGGCGGACGCAGATTCCAAGAAGGGTCTGGAAGCGTTGCCGTTTACCGGAGAAGTTCTCTTCGGTCCGGATCTGGATAAGATTGTGGCCACGCTGGCGGCAGCCAAATCGGCTTGTCCTCCCGTCGGCCGCTGCTCCTTCTGGTTCTGGACCATCGTCCTTTCGGTCATCTAGGGCCCAGGGCAGGCCCAAACCACAGTCGTTTCCTCGTCAGGCTGGCCCTAGGAAATCAGTCAAGCCCGGAAGCAGGCATGGAGTACCAGACGTCCGGCCCCCAAGCCAGATGACAAGCCTGCGGCCTGACGGTCCGGGCCTCCCTTTGGGGGATCCCAGGGTGGGAGGCCGCCTGCTGCAGTTCGCCCAGTGTTCGTCGGTCACTACGACAGACACTTGGGTTCTGGAGGTGGTCTCCCACGGGTACGCCCTCTCCTTCCGGCACAGACCCCCGGCTCGATTCTTCACCACGGGTCTACCATCAGACCGGAACAAGGCTACGGAGCTGCGGAAGGTATTGCACACTATGCTCCAGGCTGGAGTTATAGTGCCTGTTCCATTCTCCCAGAGGGGCCAGGGTTTCTATTCAAATCTTTATTTGGTACAGAAACCCAATGGGTCGTATCGTCCGATTCTCAACCTCAAAGCACTCAAGTCTTTGCGGGTCCCGAAGTTTCGGATGGAGACCCTACGGTCCATCATTCTGGCGCTGGAACCTGGGGACTACATGTGTCATTGGACATACAGGACGCTTACCTGCATGTCCCTATTCTTTTGCGTCACCAACAGTTCCTCAGGTTTGCAATCCGCAGCGACCACTTCCAGTTTCGGGCGTTACCCTTTGGCCTGGCGACAGCACCACGTGTTTTCACCAAGGTGATAGTGGTCATGGCGGCTTCTCTGCGGCTGCAGGGAGTCCGCATGTTGCCGTACTTGGACGACCTGTTATTGGTGGCGGGATCTCCAGAGCTCCTGTTACGCCACTTGGACCTGACCATTGCCCTGCTGCAACGGCACGGCTGGCTAATCAACTGGCAGAAGTCCACTCTAATCCCGTCTCGGAGGATTCTGCATCTTGGAGCCTTATTGGACTCGGGACAGCAAAAGATCTTCGTGACGGAGGAAAAGATCTGTGCTTTGCAGTCAAGGGTGCGCAGTTGTCTGCACAGCCACCGGGTGTCTCTACACTTGGCGATGAGGTTACTAGGCTCCATGGTGTCGGTGTTCGACATGGTGGAATATGCCCAGTTTCACTCCAGACCTCTGCAGCACCTGATCCTGTCAAAGTGGAACGGGCTGCCTCAGTCTCTGAAGTCCCAGACGATTGTGTTCACCCCGGAGGTTCGCCTGTCCCTTGCTTGGTGGTTACAGACGACCCACCTCAGCGAGGGACGTCCGTTCTGGGTTCCAAATTGGGTCCTGTTGACAACGGACGCCAGTCTTCGGGGCTGGGGAGCAGTTTCGGGTCCACATCTGTTCCAGGGCAGGTGGACGCCGACAGAAGCGGAGCTTCCAATCAATATCTTGGAACTCCGTGCGGTCTTCAATGCTCTCCAGCAGGCACATCGGTTTCTCCAGGGTCACCCGGTACAGGTCCAGTCGGACAACGCTACCACCGTGGCCTACATAAACAGGCAAGGAGGAACCCGAAGCCGGGCGGCTCTCGTAGAGGTGTCTCGGATCCTGGTTTGGGCGGAGCGCAATCTTCCGGCCATATCAGCGGTCTTCATCCCGGGAGTGCTCAATTGGGAGGCGGACTTTCTAAGTCGCCAGGACGTTCATCCGGGGGAATGGTCCCTGCACCCGGACGTTTTTCAACTACTGGTGGACAGATGGGGTCTTCCAGAGATCGACCTCATGGCGTCCCGGCACAACAACAAGTTGCCGGTGTACGGGTCTCGCACAAGAGACGAAGGGGCGTCTCTGGTGGATGCTCTGTCCGTCCGGTGGACGTTCCGGTTCGCATACCTGTTCCCTCAGGTCTCCCTTCTTCCACGGGTAATCCGGAAATTCAAACAGAAAGGAGGGACGCTCCTGTTGATAGCTCCCGCGTGGCCCAGACGGCACTGGTTCTCAGACCTTCAGGGTCTGTCCGTGGACAGTCCTCTGCGGTTGCCGCTACGACCGGACCTCCTGTCTCAGGGTCCTTGTCGTCACCCGGACCTGACTCGGCTGTCTTTGACGGCGTGGCTGTTGAGACGGCCATGCTGAGGTCCCGGGGGTTTTCCAGCTCTGTGGTGCGTACCATGTTGCGAGCTCGGAAACCGTCTTCCGCGAGGATATACCATCGCGTGTGGCATACGTTCTTCCAGTGGTGTCGACCGAGAGGTTATGCACGGCGGGAGTTTCGTCTGTCTCGGATTCTCGCCTTCCTGCAAGCGGGACTAGATCATGGGCTTCGCCTTGCTTCTTTGAAGGTACAGGTTTCGGCCCTGTCTGTCTGGTTTCACCGTAGGATTGCTACAATCCCGGATGTGCGCACCTTTATGCACGGTGTTGTCCGCATTCAGCCGCCCTTTGTTCCACCTGTGGCGCCTTGGGATTTGGTTGTGGTCTTGAGGGCTCTCCAAGGACCGCCGTTTGAACCACTGGGATCAGTGGATCTTAAATGGCTAACAGTTAAGACTGTTTTCCTTCTGGCTATTGCTTCGGCCAGACGTGTTTCTGAGTTAGGGGCTCTTTCTTGTAGACCCCCTTTCTTGGTTTTTCATGGGAACAGGGCAGTACTCCGCACTCGGCCTGAGTTTCTTCCCAAAGTTGTTTCCCAGCTTCATGTTAACGAGGAAATCGTTGTTCCGGCCTTTAACTCACCGGGTCTTTCCGTGGGTGAGGCCTCTTTGGATGTTGTGCGGGCCTTAAGGACTTATGTTGACCGCACTTCTTCGTTTAGGAAGTCGGACGCTTTGTTTGTCCTCTATGGCTTCCGTAAAAAGGGTTGGCCTGCTTCAAAGCAAACTTTGGCAGCCTGGATCCGTATGGCTATTTCTGAAGCTTATCTTCATGAAGGCCTACCGGTTCCTCCTTCTCTGAAGGCTCATTCCACTAGGTCTGTGGGTCCTTCGTGGGCAGCTCGACGTGGTGCCTCTGCAGTCCAGATCTGCAAGGCTGCTACGTGGTCCTCTGTCCATACCTTCGTGAGGTATTACAGGTTTGACACCTTCGCCTCTCAGGATGCTTCCTTCGGGCGGCGGATTCTCCCTTCTGCACAGGAGCGTCCCCACCCTTAAAGGATACTGCTTTGGGACATCCTCAAGGTATCCTGTGGATACCCTATGGACCCTGAAGTAGAAAATATGAGATATGGTAAGAACTTACCCTTGTTATCTCTATTTCTACGAAGTCCATAGGGTTCCACAGGACTCCCGCCCTGTCGCACCTGTGCTGCAGATGGGCTTTGCTCTGGTCACCGGTTTTCCTTCTCCCTCTGGTGAGAATGTGATTCTTGTATGTGTCCAGATCTTTGTTCTCTCTCTTCCTTCTCCTCCTCCGGCCTATGGCTTGGTAACTAACTGAGGTGCCTTGGCTCGGGGGCGGGGTATAGGAGGGGGACCTAGTGCATCCTGGGAGGCTGAAAGCTTAACTCTTTGGTGCCCTGCGACTGACGTCACACCTATACCCCAAGGTATCCTGTGGAACCCTATGGACTTCGTAGAAATAGAGATAACAAGGGTAAGTTCTTACCATATCTCATATTTTTCCTTCAGAAGACTACATTTCCAGACAATAGCATTAGTTTGCTTATTTCTCCTTACCAGGCAAAGACAGTCTACCAAAAAAAAGTGCTTTATTTTATTAAAATAAAAATAAATTAAATGTGTATTATTTTTATAAACCCCACCAACAATACTTTGCAGTTTTTGCTTTGGCAGTAATCTTTCTTTCCAAAACATCAAAAAAAGGGATTGTACCGGGGGAATTCAATTGTTTTATTGTGGTTGTAAATAATGGGTGCCCGACGGAGCAATTCAATTCAGTACTGCGGGCGCCTATTATTTCAGCTTACACTCCCATGAGGTGGCGAGCCGAAATTGGTGAAATGTCTGTCTTTTGGGTGCTCAAACAGTGTTTTATTTGTCGCACCCTTTACCAGGTACATTGGCATAACAATTGAATACCGGTCAACAGGCTCCCATTACTTATGGGTGCCCAAAAACAAATGAATCACCCCTACATGTCGATTTTTATAATAGAATCTATTGTGCAGATAGTGATAAAACAAAAATATGCTTTTTTTTTACTTTTACGAGTTTGAAAAAATGTGTAGAATTATGATGGTAGTCCAACAATGTTTACTACTTTGATAAAACACAGGTTTCCGCTTGAAATGAGGGTACTCTTGTGTTGATCGATACCATGATAGGAGAGATCTGGGCGGTAGAATCCCCCCCCATCTGTGGTCTTCTTAATGCTTTTTGTAGCATTGGGTGTTGTCTGCTATTTACTTAAGGGAGCACATTGTTTGAAAGAGGGGAATCCCTTATTTAAAATGAAGTCACCACAGAGTCTGGATACAGAATGGGTGAGAGAGAGAACTTTTATCTCTCTCTTTCTCTCCCATGTCTACCATGTGTGGTACAATGTTTGGCTATTCGGGAGTACCATTGCCCAAACCACATATGTAGTAGTTTGGGGAAAGGCAGTGTAGAAATGTCAAATCCTCACTCAATGATGAGACAACGCCTTCAACATTATTTATACAACTCCTAGGATTATTCTAGGCATTATTCACTTTGATGGGATTGGGTACGGGATCCCGGTGTTCAGGATGCCGATGGTCAGATTACAGACAGCGGCATCCCAATAGTCAGAATCCCGAAAGAATTTGGGAAGTAACCCTAACCCATCTTTCCCGCAGCCTAACCATAACCTTCCCCTCCCTCAGCCTAACCCCCCGCCACCGCAGCCTAACCCTAATGCTCACTGTCTGGATGTCAGCATTCTGGATTCTGGAGCCAGGAATCATACTGCTGTTGGATTTTCCGGCACTGGGATTCTGGCTGCGGAATCCTGACCGTCAGGATACGACTACATCCTATTTGATGCACCCATCCGATTTCTTCCCAGTCTGCATCTCAACTAATCTCTGTTCAGAGTGCTAAAGGTTGATGAGTCTTGTTAAATTACATAAACTGATTATTTTTGTGTGGCATGCTTTATTTCAGTAGTCATTTAATGTAATGCAGGGAAATATTTCTTTATATTACACTGTATAGAACATATTCATTGTATTTCATACAATTTTTTTAAGATTGTCCCCTAAAAATAGCACTTCAATCAGAATTTTAATCTTGTATATGGCTTGATATGCTATTTAGACCATTCCTGATGCAGAATTGTTTGCAGTTTCACCAATAAAAAAGCAGGCACAAATGTTTGGCAAATGGCCCCCATACACCTACGCGATTTCTAGACGATCACATGATTTTCGACTCAACGCACGTTCAGTCTTGTTCAAATCGTGCATTTTTACATCCGATGCGCACTCCCGTGGGTCCTTCAATTGTATCTTATGATCATATGTGCAGCACATATGTTCCATCGTATCGTGTTCAGAACGTGGCATTTTTTTTTTTTTTTACATGCGATCCATCGTGTGGCAAATCAGTCATTTCAATGACTGTTTGTCCCTGTTCTCTAATGAGCGCGTGAGGCACAGGATCGATCATACGACTGATCCTGTGCAAAGAAAAAAAAACGTGCCGACGGAACTGCAGGGTAGTTGCATGTAAAACGGATCGGAAGCTGATTGTGTAGGTGTATGGGCCACTAAAGTGTTGTCTATCTTAAGATGAGTGCCAGTCTGCAAATGTAGCCTATGTACCTGGTTTATGACATGCACCCAATACAGACACGTCCTATTTTCTCACATGTTTTTGTTCAACAACTGCATTTACTGCTACTTAAGTAAATTAAAAATAAAAACCTCAGCAGAATCAACTTTCTATACAGAAAAACATTTATATTTGACACTCACACAAAAGCATAATATGCCCTAATGACCATTATCATCCGCTACTTGAACCTGGCACTGGTCACAAATTGTATGGCTTCCAAGACGTAAATCCATGTATTGCACATGTGTGACTGTTCACAATTGCCCCATTCTCGCTAATAATATTCAGGTATTTTCTTCTACCCAAAGTTTATAAGGCACCTGGTTACAGTAAAACAAACACACACACACTATTAAACCAGTGTCTAGTAATCATGTGACTTATCAAACAGATGCAGAAAAACAATGGTGTTCTTCGTTTTAATGTATCTTTATTCATTCTCCAGTTTTAACTGAGTTTTGTTTTGCAGGTTGCCATTAATGACAATGGCAACTCGAGAATGAATAAAGATACGTTAAAACAAAGAACACCATTGTTTTTATTATGAAATTCTGCATCTGATTGATGTGTCACATGACTACCTTTCCAATTATAAAAAAATAGAGTTGCATCCAAGATGACCAAATTCAAGATGGCTGCCATACTGGTGACAACCTTAAAAAGTTTTCTCCCACATCATATGTGTATACACTGGATTTATATTTCCTTACTCATTTCCTTTTTTATAAGGGTGTTTCCACATTTATGGACCATATATACACTACCGTTCAAAAGTTTGGGGTCACTTAGAAATGTCCTTATTTTTGAAAGAAAGGCACTGTTTTTTTCAATGAAGATAACATTAATCAGAAATACACTCTATACATTGTTAATGTGGTAAATGACTATACTAGCTGTAAACCTCTGTTTTTTAAAGGAATATCTACATAGGTGTATAGAGGCCCATTTCCAGCAACCATCTATCCAGTGTTCTAATGGTACATTGTGTTTGCTAAGCGCGTTAGAAGACTAATGGATGATTAGAAAACCCTTGTGCAATTATGTTAGCACAGCTGAAAACAGGTTTGCTCGTTAGAGAAGCTATAAAACTGGCCTTCCTTTGAGCTAGTTGAGTATGTGGAGCATCACATTTGTGGTTTCGATTATACTCTCCAAATGGCCAGAAAAAGAGAACTTTCATGTGAAACTTAAGTCTATTTTTGTTCTTAGAAATTAAGGCTATTCCATGTGAGAAATTGCCAAGAAACTGAACCTTTCCTACAACTGTGTGTACTACTCCCTTCAGAGAACAGCACAAACAGGCTCTAACCAGAGTAGAAAAAGAGAGTGGGAGGGCCCGATGCACAACTGTGGAAGAAGACAAATACACTAGAGTCTCTTCTAGGCAGATTGGCAAAGAAAAAGCCATATCTGAGACTGGCCAATAAAAGGAAAAGATTAATATGGGCAAAAGAACACAGACATTGGACAGAGGAAGATTGGAAAAAAGTGTTATGGACAGACGAATCGAAGTTTGAGGTGTTTGGATCACACAGAAGAACATTTGTGAGACGCAGAACAAGTGAAAAGATGCTGGAAGAGTGCCTGACGCCATCTGTCAAGCATGGTGGAGGTAATGTGATGGGCTGGGGCTGCTTTGGTGCTGGTAAAGTGGGAGATTTGTACAAGGTAAAAGGCATTTTGAATAAGGAAGGCTATCACTCTATTTTGCAACGCCATGCCATACCCTGTGGACAGCACTTGATTGGAGCCAATTTCTTCCTCCAACTGGACAATGACCCAAAACACACATCCAAATTATGCAATAACTATTTAGGGAAGAAGCAGCTGGTATTCTGTCTCTAATGGAGTGGCCAGCACAGTCACCAGATCTGAACCCCATTGAGCTGTTGTGGGAGCAGCTTGACCGTATGGTACGAAGAAGTGCCCATCAAGCCAATGCAACTTGTGGTAGGTGCTTCTGGAAGCGTGGGGTGAAATTTCTTCAGATTACCTCAACAAATTAACAGCTAGAATGCCAAAGGACTGCAATGCTGTCATTGCTGCAAAAGGAGCATTCTTTGACGAAAGCAAAGTTTGAAGGACAAAATTATTATTTCAAATAAAAATCATTATTTCTAACTTTGCCAATGTCTTGACTATATGTTCTATTAATTTTGCAACTCATTTGATAAATAAGTCAGTTTTCATGTAGAACATGAAATTCTCTGGGTGACCCCCAAACTTTTGAACAGTAGTGTACCTGTATATACATACATACATACATAAAAAAGGGGGGGGAGGATGGGCTGCACAACCTAATTACAACATTATCAGAGGTGCTACCATGCTGAGAACTGTAGTTCTATTGCAGAAAAAAGGGGGGAAGCTGATGCACACTCTAAGTACTAAGAATAATAAAATATCAAAAATATAATAAACTATCAATTAACATGGTGTTATATAGAGGTTCTTAGTACATATTTGGCCAAAGATGTTTGCCCACCTACCACTTCACGGTGACCTCATCAGGTGGATCCCTAACATCCCTAATACTGACACACAGTATAAATTTATCTAGAACTTACCTGTAATAGTGCCCATTACATGTGTGTACTGCAATGCAAGGACCAATACTAATTAAAATCACCTGGGGCATACATACAAGCAATAGATGATTGGTTAACAGTTGATAAACTCAGGACTTTTCCTGTGTCAAAATATCTCCATTCAACATGTCCCTCATTTACGTGTGTATTTTATTTTGTGTTACCTACCCATTGACCTGTTGTTGTCTGCCTAGTGGTTTCGGTGTACTAATGTTCCTCAAAAAGTTTTTTATATTAAGAAGCCTTAATAAATGTATATTATTTTGTGTTATTTCAAACTGTTTGTTAGTGTGTTGCATAACTGAGCATCTTTGCTTTGCAATTTTATCTATGGGCACGTCTTCAAATTCTGTCCCTGGAAATTGGATTGTAACTATGCTTTTTGGAAATCAGTCCAGTGTGTGTGTGTGTGTGTATATATATATATATATATATATATATATATATATATATATATATATATATATATATATATATATATATATATATATAGGTTGAGTCTCCCATATCCAAAATGCTTGGGACCAAGGGTAATTTGGATATCGGAATATTCCGTATTTTGGAATAATTGCATACCATAATGAAATGTCTTAGGGATATGGCCCAAATCTAAACACAGAATGATTCATATACACCTTATAGACACAGCCTGAAGGTTATTTTATACAATATTTTCAATAATTTTGTGGCTCAAAGAAAGTTTGTGTAGATACATGAAAATTAATTTATATGTCACATACACCTTATACACACAGCCTATAGGTCATTTTATACTTTATTTTTAATAATGTTGCGCCTTAAACAAAGTTTGTGTACATTGAACCATCAAAAATCAAAGGTTTCACTATTTCAGTCATGCTAAAAATATTCCGTATTTCGGAATATTTGGATATGGGAGACTCAACCTGTATATAATATGTGTATATATATATATATATATATATATATATATATATAATATTATACATTGTGGCATTTTCCTGTACAGTACACATCTAACCTGAAACATACACACCACACTTAAACCAAAATCAAAAGTTTACCCTCACAGACAATGCAACAACACTGTTAGTGAAACAAGACCGTAAACTGTCTTGGCACACATCTAAGCCAACAAGATAAGTCCAGAACATTAAAACATCCAACCAACCACAAATCCCAACATTCTTTCCAAAAAATACACAAACTCATCAAACTTTCCCGGTAGTCCAATTGTATAAGGTGTAGCCTCCAGAACACAAAACTATCACACTTCCTACAAATAGATGTCTGTAAAACATATGTACTCAACACTCACCAAGACTACTCATATAGGGGGCAATTCAATTAAATGCGATGGTGAATAGTGGAGAAATGCATTCCCGAAGCCATTCGATTGGCCGCGCTGTTAACCTGTGACTAGAGGATTTCTGCTCGCACCCTCCTGAGGTGCGAACAGAAATACGACTAAACTAGTGCCGCGATGCTAATAAAGTGCTTAGCGCGTGCGCTAACAGCATCGCGGGCAGAATATAAGACTGAGAATTAGAGATGTGCGCCGGACCCCCGTGTTTTGGTTTTGGATCTGGATCTACCCTGATTTTGGATCTGGATTGGTTTTGCCAAAACCTCACCTCCGTGTTTTGTTTTCATGTTTTGGTTTTGGATCTGGATTTTTTCTTAAAAAAAAGCATAAAAACAGCTAAAATCACATAAAATGGCCCTGTTTTTGTTCCTACAGTATAATTAACCTCAATAACATTTATTTCCAGTAATTTCCAATCAATTTTGACCACCTCACAAATATTATTTGCTTAATCTAGTTAAGGCCAAAAGGTTGCATCCAGCTAGCTGGCTGACTAAGCTAAGTGACACAGTGGGAGGCACTAACATGTGGCGGTTCAGTTTCTAATTTCCAACACTGATACAGTGTGTTATACAGTGTGGGTTGGATACACCAATAGTGCACTTACTGTGACAGCAGTGTCGGCAGAGCGGGGTTGCTGACGGTGTCCTCAGTACATGGAATGGCAGTGCTGCAGTACTGGCAGTGTCCTCAGTGAAGGGTACCGGTGATGTCAGCAGTGCGGGGGTGCCAGTGGTGTCTTTAGTGCAGGTTTGCTGGCTGTGTCGGCAGTGCGGGGGTGCAGCTGTGTGTTAGTGCAGGTTTGCTGGCTGTGTCGGCAGTGCGGAGGTGCCAGCGGTGTCTTAGTGCAGGTTTGCTGGCTGTCGGCACTGCGGAGGTGCCAGCGGTATCTTTAGTGCAGGTTTGCTAACTGTGTCGGCAGTGCGGGGGATGCTGGCGGTGTCCTCAGTACACGGAATGGCAGTGTTCTCAGTGAAGGGTGTCGGCAGAGCGGGGGTGCCATCGTTGTCTTCATGCAGGTTTGCTGACTGTGTCGGCAGTGCAGGGGAGTTCTCAATGCAGGGTGCCGGCAGTGTCGGCAGAGCGGGGGTGCCAACGGTGTCCTCAGTGCAGGTTTGCTGACTGTGTCGGCAGTGCAGGGGTGCTGGTGGTGTCCTCATTGTGGGAGTGTCGGCAGTGTGGGGGTCGCTGACGGTGTCCTCAGTACATTGGGCAGCAGTGCAGGAGTGGGGGTGTCGGCAGCGGGGTGTGCTGGCGGCGGGGGATGGCGGGCGCCATCTTTTTTTCCTCCCTTGTAGTGTTTTCAATGGGCTTATTGCAATCAGCATTAAGCCCGCTGAAAACAAAACCTTGCGACTCGACAGAGGGGTCGCAAGGTTTTGACTCGGGTCCGGCAGGGAGACCCGAGCTGCGCTCGGATTGCCCCGGATCCCCGAAATTCAGGTGGGTCCGGTTCTCAGGGAACCGGACCCACTCGTCTCTACTGAGAATGCTGTTTACTGCAACTAAACACCCGACATCAGGCGCTGTAAACTGCGTCTCCCGACCTGTGGAGCGCGATGGGGACAATTGAAGAGCTGCAGACACTCATTCCCAGCACTATATATCATCGAATTGAATTGCCCCCATTGAAAGACATGCACTAGAAGAGGATACAGATATAGACTATACCTGTGTTTGCCTTTTGCATATACATACATGTGTATCACTCTACTTGTGATTCAGCGCAATTCAGAGGCTCATCTCTCCTACTTGTGCATGTTTACTCATTAATTTGCTTGCTTGCCTATTCATTTATACATTCATACATTTACACATTGGTGTTTCAACTGAGTTTAGTTTTTCTATGTCTCATAGCCTGATTAATAAGATTAACCTTTGAAATGCGTAGCTCGAACACCACTCTACCCAGGTTACCTGGACTCGGCGGAGAATAGCCTGCAGATGTCCCACTGTTTTTTTACTACCACGTTGGTTTGTAATATTCGTTTTCTTGCTTGGTCTGTGCGATTTGAGTTACACTGAGTTACTTCATCTAATTTCTTTATTTTCAGACTATGTCTTCAAGACACAAAAATGCTAAACGGATCCAAGGACTTGATGGCAATGTATGGTAAGAAGTCACTGTATAAGAATGATAAACTTCATATTTCAGAGCAGATCCACTATAGTATTCATTTCTTGCCTTGGTGCTCCTTAGGATTGGGGTTAATAGAGCGTTTTTGTTAGGTGTCTGATTGTGGAGCCTAGGGATGTGGCTAAGGGATGTAGTCAGCATCCCTAAAGTCAGAATCCTGACGCTCATTATACCGGCTGTGGGATCCCGACGGGTCAAAATGCTGACAACTTCAAACGGTAAAGCTGGCCACACACTGGACCAACTTACATCCAACCAGCCAACTTGTTGATTGGTTGGAATGAAAATCTGGTAACATATGGGAGTAAATAATTATCAGCAATTTGCTCCTAAATGCCAGAAAACAGATGAAAATGGTAATTCAAACAAGTTTGTTAAATGTTTGATCTAAATTATGTGTTCAAACAACAGTTTTGGTCCATTTTCCAGTGTTTGGGAGCAAATTGCTGATTGGTTGGAATGAAAATCTGGTAAGGAATACAATCAACTAGTTGGCTGGTTGGACAGATCTTTAGATGTGTGGCCAGCTTTAGTGTTAGGGTTAGGCTGTGGAAGGGGAGGGTTAGAGTGTCGATGGGATGGTTAGGCTGTGGGGGGGAGTCGTTAGGGATAGGTTGCGGTAGGGGTGGGTTAGGGTTGGCCAGAAAATCGCCAGCATTTTTACCATCTGGATTTACTGCCGGCATTCCGGCCAATAGGATTCTGCCTGTTTGGATACTGTACCTAACCCGTGACTAATACTGTGGAAAAAGCTTTCCTTATTTAAAAATAATACCAACAAATGTTTAACATTTCCCACAATATATTTGAGGGCCTGGATCCTTTTTATTTCTATACTACAGCATTAGTATCTAATTGTATTGCCCTATAGTCTGCTACAGTTCATACGTAGGGTCTGTAACCTAGACCTCAGCCATCCTAGAATTATTCCCTCCGCATGTAATTCTCATCTGCTTTACCTGTTCTAATTACGTTCTCACTTGTCATGGCCATTATATCTGCTTCCTGTTCTAACCCTGTTTGCACTTATCATATACAAAGTAACCCTAATAATAAAATATAACCTTACTGTACAGACTTACCATGAAATACTTCTGTGCTTACTTCCGTATATACAGCATTCTGCTATATCCCTCATTATCAGTACAATAATTTGTCAGAGCTCCTTCACATTCAGTATATTCAGCTCTCCATCAGTTCATACACTTTAATACAGATCACTACATTAACCATCTCACACAGCTGCCCTGCTATTCCCTTATATACACCATGTAACACAGTTCTCACATGTTATTAAATATATACTCTCAGATCAGTATTCTTTCTTTGCTCTACATTTTTTTCCATCAGCTCATCTACTTTCTTTGTTTAGGTTTCCAGTTCCCTTGCCCACTTCCCCATATGACCCATCTTGTTAAACAACACAGTCTTAGGGCACTATTTACTACAATCCGCATTTAAAATGCGGTTGTAGTGTGATATTTCCGACTACATTCGCATTGTGAATTTAGGAAATATCACAGGAATTTATCAAAAATCCCTTGCAGGGACAGAGCTTGCGATTAAAGTTCTGTTCCTGTATTTTTCTGAAAAAATACAGAGACACTGTTTGCGCATGTGCCCACCGCTGACTACCGCACCCTTCTTGCGTCCCCGCCCACCCCGCTCAGATTACACTTGCCTCCGGTGATGTCGGTGATGTGCTCTGGGGCTCCGGTCAGCTGGTCTCCCGGCCTGCATTGTGACTCCGGTCAGCTATTCTATGCAGTAGCTGACCAAGGTCGCAGTGCAGGAGCTGCAGCACTAATCACCCTGGAAAGATGATGTTTGTCCATGAAAGGTGACGTTTTGCCTCTTTCGGAGACCCGAGTTTTGGTGGTAAAAACCAAACCAAGCCTGCACATCTCTACTTTATTTTAGTAAAAATAATGTTATTAAATAGAGCGCTTAGTGCTTCTGAAACACATTGGGCCTGATTCAGAGCCGCTCGTAAGCGGCCGCTCGTTCGTTCCGAGCGATGTTTGCACAACTGCGCATGCGTACGGATCATAATATGCATGCGCAAACCAGTTAGTGTGGCCGAAAATCGTTTGTTCGCTAAATAGCGAATGCCTGCTATTTTGAGTGACATGATGAGGCGTTTGTAGGTGGTAACAGGGGAAGGTGCTTGAAAACAGGGAGTGGAGATCCGAACGCAGGCGTGCCAAACGGTCAAAACGGGCGTTTTATGGGTGTGCATAATTAATACACCAGCGTCATTGACCACGTCACTGGGTTATTTTATCGTCAGAACTGCTCGCATGATTGCGGTAGGAAAAACCAACCACAAGAATAGCGAGCAGTTCATACGCTGGTCGGTGTACTCGATTAATCTAATAAATAGCGGACATGACGTAGGATGCGAGCGGCCAGGGGGCGTAGCTTTCAAAAAACGACCGCATGTTTTGTACGCTCGTTCAGACCTAGAGGCGTGAACAGACCGCAAAGAGAGAACGGTTCATTTGAATAGCCACCCCTTTTTTCTGAACGAGCGAGCGCAAATAGCGTCCGGCTCTGAATGAGGTCCATTGTCCTCACTTGAAGTTTGAGCACAATGTTTCAGTATTCCCATTTATAACTCAATACTACCATCTGTTGGTAGCAGAGAGCATGCAATAGCACTGTAGAAAGGAACTCTATTATGATACCATGTGTGGATTAATCTACATAAGTAATTATGTTTTTATAGGCCTCTGCAAGAAAAGTTCTTGATGAATATTATGTAATTGTTGTCTCTTTACAATGAGTATTGCAATCAAACTAGTCTTATTTCCCAATGCTGTTACTTTAATCTGCAGCTACTGAAATGTGCGCTACACACCTGACCGACGCAGTGGCCGACCAAGCGACTGATTGGCTAAGCATGGACACTTTCCAATCAACCACTCGATATGTCTGGCCAGTCATCACAACTTTAAAGGCATTTAAATTTGCCCGGCATTGTCATTGTCGCTGGTTCCTATGGCCAGCATGTCTGGTCGGTTGGTTGCATGTCCGTACACACAGCAGATGTGCACGATATAGCTTTCAGATATATTGCATCTTCTGTGCTGCATGGGCGCGAAACTATATATCTGTGAATAATGTCGTTCAGTACACAGATATATCGTGTGTACTGAACGATATATTGTGCGTCGGCTGTGCAAATGATATATTGTGCAGTTTTTACCCAGTTTAAAATAAAGATGCTCTTTGAAACTTTGTTATTCTGGTTATACTAATATTACATATTATCAAGAAAAAACTGTAAACGGACAGTGCTAGAGGGTGTCTATAGAAGTAAATAGTTACGTTAAAGTATGTACACTTAAAATAAAATAGGAGACATTTGCTATAGCAATCGAAGATTAAAATAATTGAATTATCAATACAGCAGACTAAAATTCCCAACATTCTATTACTTTAACACACTCACACGCAGAGTATTTGCGTAGGTTTCTGTAGTACTAGACTACATTGATGTAGGCAGCAAGATATAATGGCAGCCCATATTACAGGTCTATTATAGATCTCTCTGGGTTAGATACAATTGTGAAATGACAGTGCTGTTATCGCAACACACTTGTAATGCCAGTAACTGCATTTTAAAGGGGGCGGCATTAAACTTATAATGCAGCATGTACAGGTTGAGTCTCCCATATCCGAAATACAGAATTTTTTTGGCATGACTGAGATAATGAAACCTTTTGATTTTTGATGTTTCAATGTACACAAACTTTGTCTAAGGCACAAATTATTAAAAATAATGTATAAAATTACCTTCAGGCTGTGTGTATAAGGTGTATATGAAACAGAAATGAATTTCATGTATGTACACAAACTTTGCTTGAGCCACAAAATTACTGAAAACATTGTATAAAATTACCTTCAGGCTGTGTGTATAAGGTGTATATAACACATAAATGCATTCTATGTGTATATTTGGGTCCCATTCCCAAGATATTTCATTATGTTATGCAAATATTCCAAAATACGGAATATTCCGTTATCCAAAATACCCCTGTTCCCAAGCATTTTGGATATGGGAGACTCAACCTATATAAACGTCGAATGCCGTCTATTTTAAAATGCCGTTAGCGGCATTACATGTGTGTTCTGATAATAATGCCAGCGTTTCCCTGTCCCCATAGTTGTCGACAATTTCACGGCAGTGCAGTCCCTCTAGATCTAGTCAAGGAGCTACAATTCCAAAAGATCTACCAACTCCGAGTTCCAAATACACATTTTATTATCCATACTGGGAATCTTTACAGTTTGTGATCCTGTGTTTATGGTCAGGGGCAAATACAGGATTTTTAGATGGGGATTTCCAAATGCTGGTATCAGGAGTCCTGTTTAACAGTATTAGAAAAGTACTTGAACCTCCGTAATACTTATTCTCTTATCTTCATCTCAGGAGGGTGATAACAGATTAATATAATTAAAAATATGCTTTATTGTTTGAATAAAGTATTTTTTTGAAATTAATTAAGTTTTTGAAATAATTTGTAGTTTGTTTAATGAATGTAACATACTCCTGCTGATAAAAGGAGAAAGTACCTGGAGTGTGAGGGGGGTGGGTTCTGGTCAAATGGCAGTTCCTTCAATTGTGAGCTTTAGGAACCGATGAGATGAGGGGAGAAAAGTAGATTGAATACATTTTAAACAAAGGCACAAACACCCACAATGTGGAAAGAAAAGACACACAAACATACGAGGTGAAAGAGAGAAGCATCTACGGGGAGAGACAGAAAGACAAGAGATGTGTATATACCTGCATACAGTGCTTTCCAATGGCGAGCAGTATGGGTATAACTAGGGTTCTAGTGAAAAGAATATAAAAAAAAAGTCTGATCAGGCATGGTAGGAAATTCTGTAAGTAGGTAGTAGTAAACGAGAAGTCTTGTAGGCTGTGGTTGAGATGTTGTTAACAGGAAAGAAGCAGGGCACAAGTCAGGGACAGATCTAAGCAGGAGGAATAGTACTTCAAGATGAGGTTTGAGATGTAAGAAGGGGTGGTGGAGTAGAAGGCTTATGCTGGGTACACACTAAACCATAGGTCTTCAAACTTGGCCCTCCAGCTGCTGTGGAACTACACATCCCAGCATGCACTACCACCTTCTTGATATAACAGCATGCTAAAACTATGGCAGTGCATGCTGGGATGTGTAGTTCCACAGCAGCTGGAGGGCCAAGTTTGAAGACCCCTGCACTAGACGATAGTCATCCGATCCGTTGGATTGGAGCGGCACATCGTCTAGTGTGTACCCGCTATGTCGCTGACGATGCATCATCCCATGCATTGCCAGCGACATCCTCCGTCGGCCCTACATGCAGGACTAACGGGGGATATCGTTAGCGTGAGCCATGCTGCCGAATACAGCATGGCCTTGCCATTGTTCCATCGCTGCTGGCATCAGCAAGTGTGTATACACTTGCCGATCCCGGGCCCTGACGCTGAAGATGTCAGGCACACTAACCATCTTCTAGTGTGTACCCGGCTTTAGAAGCTGAGGGCGAGCAATTTGGTTTCTGGGGAATAGCGTGAACAGTATAGGGGTTTACTGAGTGGGGCAGCAATAGAGGAAGATCAGTCTTGCTTTGACCTTTTGTGACTGATAAAAGTAGGGCAGATAGATGAGGGGTGTAATTTTCAGGTTTTATTCTTACCCCCTAAAATTCTAAATACTCAGGAATCTTTAAGAGTCTTTAGTTACAATATATCAACGTAGGCAACAAGTAAGAAGGTATACTTAAAGTAAAATGTCTAAAATCATAATGTCGACTCAACACTGTTGACTGTTATGTCAACATTGTTAACATGGAACATGTCGACATCTGCAGAATGTCGTCCTGTTCACAATGTCGACATTCTGTATGGACAGGATGGATAAAGTTGAACTACAGGAGGGGAGGGTTAGGCTGCAGAATGGGAGGATAAGGTTAAGAACTAGGGTTAGGGGTTAGCGATACTAGACTAACCAGCTGACCACTAGACCTGGAAGACACCGATGGAGCTGCTGAACCCGTCAAACCAGATAAGTCACCGCTAGACCACCATGAACATTTTGTCGACATTCTAGTCATGTCAACCATTTAATCCATGTTGACAATGTGGTCAGTGTCAAAATGTCAAGCATGTTGACATTACAACAATGTCGACATTCACATGTCTACTTTCTTTTGACTTGACGAATGTTGACAAAATATACCGAACCCTGTACAGTAAATGACATATCAATGTAGTAGATGTTACAGCTTGGCTCCCAAGTTATACTGCAGTAGCACAACCTGATATATAAAGAACGTAGCATTTATCCCTGACCATTCCTTTCAACTATGTCAAGTCTTTACATTTAAGGGCCGAATTCAATTACACGCGAAAAGTGCCGTCTGGCAAAAAGCGGAATGAATTTGCCTCATTCGCCTGTTTTGCTGCACTGTTTTCTCCATGCGTGTCGCCGCTTTTCGCCCTATTCAATTGTAATACAGGCGAAAACGCAGATAGGCAAATGTTATACCAAGCAAAACTAGTGAAAAGGACATTTTTTTTGGGGGGGGGGGAAATTAGTCTATAACCCATAAAAAGCTTTAGGGACCCTGGGAATCTATATAGAATAGTAGTAGTAGCCCTAATAAAGGTATTTAGTGGACTTGTTTTGTTGCAAAAGGCTGTTATATGCATACTTGCATGTGTGTGGAAAATGATAGAAAGCAATGTTTTTTCAGAAAAATAAGTACCGTAGTTAAATTTGGGGTACATGATAATGGGTACTAGTGTATTTTGTTGTCTCTAAAATGAAGGTTTAAAAAAAATCCTTAAAAATACACCTGCTGCAGCCTCTTGCAATCTAAAAAAAAAAACCTGTCTCATCTATATAGCCCCCCACAATACCAGGCCCCCCACTTTTTAGCCATTTTCCAACGCTTTTTGCTTTTTTTTTGATATGTCATTTTTGAGGTATATTAATTTTATTTATTTTTTAAGTTTTTTTGGACCGATTAGCCATTGGGGGGGGGGTGTCCAGAGGGTTCTGGATCAATTCCCCACATTTGCACCCCAAAATAGCAATATTGCACTTCCGATTGGCCTGCCTATATGTGGAGAAACTTTTTCGCCTTTCTTTCATGTAAAGTTTTCGTGTAGGTGAAATCGTCCTGGGATTGAATACAGAGAAAAGTAGAAAAAGGCGAAAAGCACAAATCGGCGAAAACTTTTCTCCAAACGGCACTTTTCGCGGCTAATTGAATCCGGCCCTAAGGGAGACTATGACAAATTCCTTCTATCATACATAGCATGCACATTGCCATCTAGTGCTATCAAGCTATATTGTAACTTCAGTAAAGATTTTCTAGATCTTAGGTCAGTGGTTCCCAAACTTTTTTGAATCACGGCACCATAGAGTATCAGCATTGATTTCACGGTACCCCTAAACCAAACGTTTGTTATTGAGACATTTTTAAAAAATTTGTAAAGTTGTAAAGTGGAGTAAATTGTGCTTACCTGTTAAGGTGCATATACACACAACGATTTTTTGAACGATTAACAATATCGTTTATCGTTCTGTCGTTGAAAAAATCGTTCTTTCTGAGTTAAAACGATGAACGATTATCGTTCATGCACGGTCACGTTTGTAGTTCAGTCAGACTGACCAACTCAACGATTTTCAGTAAGGGAATATGCAACAATCGTTTGTAGTTCAAAAGAATCGTTCATTACATTTAGTAAGAAAACGATTTTAGTAAACGATTTTCGTTCATTTTTCCCTTGAAAAAATTGACGAAAATCGATTACTAAAACCATTCATTTAGTAAATCGTTGTGTGTGTACGCACCTTTATGCATCCATCTCCTTCCTTGATAACCACAACCACCTAAGACAGTGGTTCCCAAACTGTGTGCCCTGGCACTCTGGGGTGCCACAGGACACTTGCAGGGGTGACTCAGGTTGGTGGCTAAGCACCAAATCAAATTATTTATGGTCAATGTAATGTAAATATGTGGACAAACAGAAGCGCAAACCTGTCCACCACCACATAACTGAACCTAAGAATAAACCCGACTCTTAAGTGTTTCCCAATGTTTCTCCAATTCAGCAGTTCACTTTTAAAGCCTGGGAGGGTTCCAGAGACTGCAGTCATTTCAGTTGTTATGAAGCACTGTTCTACACAGTGGAAGTCATCTTGGCTGTGAATCCTTCAGTGGGCTCAATCCAAATAACTCAAGGTGGGAGTTGCCTTTGCAACGGCGTGAAAACGCCACCAACCATATCGAAATTCGCCCCCCTCTTCTTGGCCCTATTTCGTCCCAGATTCGTGGGTTTATGTACGCAGCCCTATGACTGCATCATGAATGTGGCATATAGCCGAACTTACTTTCAGCCGCAATGATATTATATATGATATGTTACCTGGATTGAGCCTTGTGTCTGCTGCATTAGAAACGCCTATCCCTCCTGATAAAGCCACCTACTCCAAGGGAGTGAAATAGAAAATGGTGGACATATTTAGCTAAGTATATTTTTGCATTATACTACTGCTTTGTAAACGTTTTTAATTTAAAGGAAATAAAATAAACATATACATTGTCTTTAATGGGTTAGATGATCTTACTTTCTAAAGTAAAGTTGACTGGGATTTTTTATTTACACATCATGTATAAAAGGGACAATGTGTAACCCTCTACTCCTACCAGTAACCATGCTATATGGTGGTAATATGATGTATTCCTGTACAGGGTTGAATTTACGGCACTTGCTGCAGATCCAACAGTTGTCAATCTTGGGCAGGGATTCCCAGACATATCTCCTCCTTCCTACGTGAAAGAAGGGCTAGCACAAGCAGCAGCGGTGGATAAACTGAACCAGTACACACGTGGCTTTGTGAGTAGAGACTGATGTTTTTCTCAATATACTAAATATATTGATGATTTACCATCTTATGGTCAATCTTCTAGTCCAGGGACAGTGTTGTTATAGGAGTTTGTATATGCCAATGTTTTAAACAATATTTTCATGGGTGCTATGCTGCTGGCCAGGTGCATAATAATGATGTAATGTGCAGACCTGCCTTAGTACAGAGTAATCCCCATTATGATAGTTCTACTGAACTTAGTTATGATGTCATTTTAGATTATATATATATATGTATTACTAGCTGAAGTACCTGGTATTGCCCGGGTTTAAATCTTCAAGTTATTAAGTTTTATGTGATGTTGTCCAATTCCATCCAGTGGAAGTCCCAGAACAGGCTCCCTGGGTCAAAGTTTTGCCCGGCGCACTCCACTGTGAAGTCCGACCGGGACCACAACCATTCCATTAGGCATCCCCTGACCAATTGCCACCCCTATGTGAAGTTTTCATCGAAGTCCATCCAGTGGAAATCCCAGAACAGGCTCCCCGGGTCAAAGATCTGCCCAGAGTACACCAACGGGAGATCTGACTGGTACCCAAATCCCCATAAAACCTAGCCAGGATCCAAATGGACAATCTTGCGTTGGTTTTATCCCAATCGGTGAAGGGGTAACCGAATGCATAAATGGAACAATTAATTTTATATAAGATTCTCATTAGCAGGTATATCTGTCTTGATTTACATTAACTAAATTACATTTATGATAGTGTTGTCATTCATTATATTCTTCAAATAATAATGCAATTTGTTACTATTCTGCAACAATATATTAACATATTTTTCTTGTCAGCCTGACATACGGGGGGAACTGTTGGATATTGCACTTGGGTTTTATACTTCTAATAATTAATAATAGCAGGTTATGGTACAATAATGGTGATAGAAAAGTTCATTATTTTCATAGATTCAAAAGTCTTACAGCACATGTGTCCCATGTACCATCTTATGGGCGTGTTGCAGGACTGGTTGCAAACACAAAGCACTTAATTGCTTACATTGGAGGCCATAAGCTGATGGAGAGTCTGCACCTAGTATGGGACTGGGGCAAGTTTGGATGGTGTGCTCGATGATAACGCCTGAAAACACAGCAAGTGGGATTGTTGCGTCTAAAGATGCCCAAAGTGGGTGCCTAAGTCCTTGCACATTTAGACGCATGCTTGTACACCAGGGGAAGGGCTGATACTAGCAATGGCATAAAATTACAGGTGCAACTATGGCATAGGCGATAAAGCGGTCGCAGCAGCGCACGACTCCGAATCGGCTCTTTAGATATAAGAGAGAAGTGAAACATTGACCCTTATTTCAATTCATCTATAGAATGTCCTATTTATAGCTCCATACATATGATCTGTTTTTTGTTCTTGTTTTTGTTCAGGGTCACCCACTGCTGGTAGATGCATTGTCTCAAGTATATGGCAAAGTGACTGGAAGGAAGATTAATCCAACCAAAGATATCCTTGTGACAGTGGGAGCTTATGGTTCCCTTTTCAGTGCAATCCAAGGCCTAGTTGAAGAAGGTGATGAGGTGAGCGTTATGTAGCTTCAGTGTGTGTTATACGTTCAAGCTGCATTGTGCTACAGCGGGCCGGACCACACACCGGTTTTTGTTTTGCCCGCATCCTGCATGTCCAAGATTGCCCCACTTGTGTAATTCTGCACATTACAATATTTGTTCCTACCAATCACCCCACATCTATGCTTGCTACATTTCTCTAGTATTCTGTTTACTGTTGTTGTCTATTGAGACCAGTAAACTATTATCTTGCAACATTTTATGTCCATTCGTCTTTACACATTAACCAATCATTTGAAACCACTTAATAGGTCTGAGCGTTACACATCCCAATTTTCTAGTATAGCCAGTGTGGGATGGGAATCCACACTCGTGTCAGCAGCACTTACCTTCGCTACACAAGCACACACTCTGCGCGCAAGGATATCCATCCCAATGCTGCTCAGTCTGTCAATTTGGTGATGACCCCATGATTGTTGATGCGACTGGTGAATGACATATCGTGCGGGCATTCACCAGATCATGTGGTGTCAAACGGCCGCACATGTCGTTCGTCCCATAGTGGGTGTCTGGTACACACCGTGTAATGTGTACCCGGCTTATTATTTTAGTGCTTGTGTTGTGGATTTTAAGTATAAACAGTTGGGCTTCAGTCTGAAAATGATTTGCTAAATGCTGCTGTTCCATTAGGTTTTTGGCTCATGGTTTCTGTTGCTTTGGCTTAAAGTGCCGATAGACAATAACGATCTCAACACTTGAAATTGATGGCAAATAGATGGGCTGTTAGATCAGTCACCATTGTTTACTGTTAAAGAATCTTCATGTATATAGCTTATACAGAAAATACATGATGTTTGTAGCTATGCACTTACAGGTATGTACTGCCTCATTTTGTGATTCATAATTATATATTTTTTTGTTTTGTTTAATAGGTGATAATAATTGAGCCTTTTTTTGACTGTTATTACCCCATGGTAAAGATGGCTGGCGCCACTCCTGTCACCATCCCACTGAGATATGTAAGTATAGAATAATGTAACATTGTACTACTTGTACCAGTAATGAAACTTACACCAAAGCACACTACTAGAGCAGAGTCCTGACAACAGGAGATTATCTCCGGCACTGAGGAGGGAACTTTATAGATCAAAACTTCATTGTGTCACTTCCATTATGTAAAACTAGTCCCTTACTCTCCATAACTGGTAGCCAAGCAATATATGACTGTTATAGGTAGTGTCAGCACTTAAGATATAAGTGGTCAATCAATCTCTTACCCAAACATGAAATTTGGGCACCCGTTGGCTTCACTCTTGCATAAATTTTTACATAAGACAAGAGTCCTGCCAAACCAAGGCTGCTACAGGAACACTACTTACCTTAGTAACTCTCTCCCCCCTTGGAAACATTATGATAACTGCTGCAGAGCAAAAGGTGGAGTCCCTCATACCAAGCAACAACATGTCATTTTCTAAACTAAGTAGAGAAATGATGTTTAGAATCTGATATACAGGTATATGGAGAGCACCATCTCTTTCCTCTGCTCCTGTGAGTTGTCCTTTTCTGTATGTTGCCCTGTGTGAAGATTTGCGTTGCTGTTCCTTAAATTTAAGTACACGAAGTTGGGATTTGTGCTCTTCTGATTTTGTTTAACACTGCGTACCTTGCTTTGTAATGTATAGGGTGAAAATACTAAATATAACAGTACAAACTACTAAATAGTATTGTGTATAGCTCCAGTAAGGTTTATTAAATTCTATGGGGGTATTATATTCTCAGTACAGTGCCGTTGTAACTTTGTGGGGACAGTTGGAATGCGAACACCAATAACCCCAAGTTTCCCTTGCAGGAAAATGAGCAATGTTGGGCTACAGTAATTCTCAAGGATGATCACGACCGCACATCACCGAGAATTGCATTGCCCTGATTTAGTATATAAACACCTACTAATGTTATTGACATTTGTTATTCACAGAAAGACAGTGGTAAAAGTACTGTATCAAGTGCTGATTGGACTTTAGATCCTGAGGAACTGGCCAGTAAATTCAGTCCCAGAACAAAGGCTATTATATTAAACACTCCAAACAACCCTATGGGCAAGGTAAGAAAAAAATCTGCATTCAATGCCTGTACAGCTTGGGATAGAAAATTCAGGGTCTATAAGGATGAAAGAGCAGAATAATTTCTGTATTGTTGTAATTGGTTACTTGGCTAGATAATCTAATTATATACATGAAATCAGCTGTGTAGTCTGTAAAGCTTCTGATATGGTAGCTTTACAGACTACACAGCTGATTTCAGGTGACAGTCCTGTGATGTAACCATGTGCGTCCAAAAATATCAATCAGCCTTGTTCAATGTACACTAATGAAGGTAAATATCTGCTTGATGCTGGTTACGGGCACCTGTGATATTTACATTGTGTTGCTACATTACAGCTCTGATGTGTGACGTGATTTCTCTCTGCATGCTGCTACACACGCATGAGACGGATGCATGACAACTCCTTTTACTACTCCAGGGTCCTTAGGGATCCACAGGATGCACTGGGCCTTCTCCTATAACCCGCCCCCAGGCCAAGGCACCTCCGTTTCAGTTGGTGCCCGGCGGGACTCTGGTCACCGCACAGGGGGGCTGTGTTTCACAGGCCCTGAAGAGCTGGAAATATATGAGTGGCAGCATGGACAGTCCAGCGGAAGCCTGTGCTACCACTCCAACACCCCCGCTGGCGCCGACCACCGGTAGCGATCCGGGGAACGAGAGGGCTCTTGGGGGTTCCAGTTAGTGGAATCCCGGGGGGTCGAGGACTGTGGCCGGATTTACGGGGACAGCAGCATGTAAGCAGCGGGCGTCTGCGGATAGGGGCCCGCTGTTGCACAGTCCAGTGTCCCCAGGGCTGGGGGCTCCCTGGGGAAGGCAGGATAGTGGAGCCAGGTACTGATCCTGCGCTCACACTAGGCTTCCAGGGATACGGGGCTGGAGCGTTATGGAAGCGCTCCAGCATCCCGGGGGTTAACAGCCTGCAAGCACAGGAGGCCCCTCCCCCTGTTGCTCTCAGCGCCTTTTCCTCAGAGATTTGGCGGGCTGAGGCAGAGTTCCCCAGGCCCGCCTCTCTTGCTCTCTCCGGCGGCCATGTTGGAATGCGCAGTAAGCTGGTGCAGGGTGCGGAGCCTGGGTGGCCCATTGCATACCTCTCCTCCATTGTCAAGGTCAGTGTATGTAGCGCTGTCACTGCCAGGCTGTAGGTCTGTGCAATAAGTGCAGGAATGTCTGCATTTTATGTGACTTTTATGCTAGCGCTGTGTGTCTGATACTCTCCTGTCAGCCATTTTAACTATCCCTATTTCTTCTATCTGTTCAGCCCTCTCGTTGCCAGTACTGTCAGGGTGGGAATTTACCTCACAGTTTAAAGTGTTCATTACTGTGGGAAAATCACATACCACTATGTCCAGTGAAGATTCTGTGTCTATGGGTGCACCTCTCCTGTTTTCCTGCTCTAGGTGTAGAGCAGATGTGGGTGAGGGGATGGTACTTCAGGATGGTATATGTATTACATGTTTGTCTCTTCCTGGTACCTCTGCTGTACCCAGTACCTCACAGGAACCCCCATGGGCTTCCTTTGCACAAGCCTTGAATATCCTTGTGAATAGGTTAACAGCCCCCCCTGTGTTTTCCCCAATTAGGGTTCGCGCAGCAGGCAGTTGTCCCTCCCCCCGTATCAGCAGGTTCTTCGGTGGAACCTGTTTGGGCGCACTCTGTGTCCGCTATGGCGCAGAATATTGCAGGACCCAACACCTGCTAAAAAAACACTATTGTAATTTCCGTCTACACAACTAGATGATGATGACGGGTCAACTGATGATGGCGAGATTTTGGATTTATCGGACACTGACGCTCCTCAAGTAGGGGCGGAGGTTAAGTCCAAAATATATATTCCAGGTCTCATACAGGCGGTCCGTACGGCCATGGTGATTACTGACGACAACTTACCTGCAGCACCTACACGTGCTTATTTTAAGGACGTTAGGGGAAAAACTGCTTCTGCACCCCTATCTGGTTAGCTAGTGGATCACTTGGAGGAAGTGTGTAAATCTCCAGGTAAGAGGTTTCAGCTTCAAAAACGTCCGGCACGTGCAAACCCCTTTGCAGAGGATTATTTCACTAAATGGGAATCTCCCCCTCAGGCGGATTCTCATGTGACGCACTTTGTAAAGACCGCGACTCTACCTATGCCGTCAATGTCTTCGCTGACAGACGCTACGGACTATAGGTGGAACTGTGCCTTAAATCTAACTATTCCCTTGCTGGAGGAGCATCCAGGCCAGCTGTGGCAATCTGCTGGGTGGCCCAGGCTATGGAAAGATGGGCAGATGCATTGGAAGCATCATTTGCTTCGGAAGTTACCAGTGAACAGGTTGTGTTAGTGGGTAATCTCCGGGATTCTGCTACGTACATTAACGAAGCGGCCTTGGATCTTAGTCTTCTGACTTCTAGGATTTCCGCGGCGGCTGTGTCTGCTCGCCGCTCCTTGTGGTTACGTTCTTGGAGGGTGGATGAGGAATCCAAAAAGGGTTTGGAAGGCTTACCTTATAATGGTCAGGTCCTGTTTGGGCCTGCTTTGGACAAAATTGTGGACACTCTGGCGGCAGCCAAACCGTCATGTCTTCCTTCTGCCCCGACTCCGTCAGGGTCTAAAAACCTGTCCTTTCGTCCCTATCGCCCACAGGGCAAATCTAAGGTGCAGTCCTTCCCGAGATCTTCTGGTCCCAAAAAGACCGCCAAGCCCAAGAAACAGGCTTGGAGTACAAGACGTCCAGCCTCCAAACCAGACGACAAACCCTCAGCCTGAAGGGCTGGACCTCCCCTTGGGGGACCCCAAGGTGGGAGGCTGACTTCTGCAATATGCCCAGTGCTGGTATTAGACCACCAGCGACACTTGGGTAATGGAGGTGGTATCTCAGGGATATGCCATCTCCTTCCACAGATGGCCTCCTCCTCAGTTCTTAGCAGCAGGCCTTCCTTCAGATCCAACGAAGGCTCTAGCGATCCAGGAGGTGGTGCGCTCTATGCTCCATATGGGAGTCATAGTGCCTGTTCCGTTACCCCTAAGGGGGACGGGATATTACTCCAACCTCTTTCTGGTTCAAAAACCAAATGGATCATTCCGACCTATCCTCAACCTCAAGTCCCTGAACAAGTTTATGCTTACCTGCATATCCCCATTGCCAAAGCTCATCAGCGTTACCTCAGATTTGCGGTGTCGGACCACCATTACCAGTTTCAAGCTCTACCGTTTGGCCTTTCCACGGGCCCTCGGGTGTTCACAAAGGTAATGGCGGTCATGGCGGCACACCTACGGTTGCAGGGGGTTTGCCTGTTACCTTACTTGGACGACCTTCTGTTGTTGGCAGGGTCGCCACAGGTCCTTTGCAACCATCTGCAACTGACAATATCAGTATTGCAGGCTCACAGCTGGCTAGTGAACTGAAGAAATTCTCTAATTCCTTCTCAGAAGATGGTCCATCTCGGAGCATTGTTGGACTCTCAGCAGCAGAGGATCACCTTGACGGAAGAAAAGATAGCACTGTTGCAGTCCAGGATACGCAATGGTCTAAAGAGTCACCGAGTGTCTCTTCTCTCGGCAATGAGGTTACTGGGTTCCATGGTGTCAACGTTCGACATGGTGGAGTATGCCCAGTTCCATTCCATGCCTCTGCAGATGTTGATCCTCTCCAGATGGGATGGAATTCCCCGTCGGATAAAGACACAGATGATCAGGCTCTCTCCGGAGGTGCGCCTGTCCCTGACCTGGTGGTTACAGAAGTCCCATCTCAGCAAGGGACGTCCGTTTTGGATTTCGGATTGGGTCTTTCTAACAACGGATGCCTGCCTTCGGGGGGTGCTGTGACGGGCCCACACGTCTTCCAGTGCCGGTGAACGTCAGAGGAATCGCTCCTGTCGATCAATATATTGGAGCTTCGGGAAGTGTTCAGAGCGCTGCAACAAGCAAGACTGATCTTGCAGGGGAAACCTGTGCAGGTTCAGTCAGACAACGCCACCACGGTGGCTTACCTAAACTGTCAAGGAGGACCTCGAAGTCAAGCGGCTCTAAGGGAGGTATCCTGCATTCTGACCTGAGCAGAAGGCAATCTCCCAGCCATTTCGGCTGTGTTCATACCGGGAGTGCTCAACTGGGAAGCGGACTTCCTCAGCCGTCACGATGTACATCCGGGGGGAATGGTCTCTTCACCAGGAGGTGTTTCAACTCCTGGTGGACAAGTGGGGCCTTCCCGAAATAGACCTAATGGCCTCCAAACACAACCACAAGCTGTGGGCGTACGGATCCCGAACAACAGAAGCAGGGGCTCTTCTGGTGGACGCTCTGTTGGTACGGTGGAACTTCCGGTTCCGCGTACCTGTTTCCTCCGTTCTCCCTTCTGCCTCGAGTAATTCGAAAGTTCAGGCAGGAAGGAGGCAAGATTCTACTGGTGGCTCCTGTGTGGCCCAGACGGATCTTGAGACTTCCCTCTTGAGGTCTAAGGGTTTCTCCAGATCTGTGGTAAATACCATGCTACGAGCTCGGAAACCTTCTTCGGCTAGAAATTACCACAGGGTGTGGCATACTTATTTTGAGTGGTGTCGCCCTAGAGGGTACGATCCTCTGGGGTTTCGGATACCCAGAGTGCTGGCTTTCCACCAGGCGGGCTTAGATCTAGGTCTACGCCTCGCCTCACTAAAGGTGCATGTCTCTGCCCTGTCGGTTTGGTTTCAGCATAGGATTGCTACGCTACCTGATATCCGTACCTTTATTCAGGGTGTCCTTCGCATCCAGCCTCCCTTTGTCCCTCCGTTGGCTCATTGGGATCTGGCTGTGGTTCTGAGGGCGCTCCAAGGTCCTCCATTCGAACCTTTTGGGTTCGGTGAATTTGAAATGGCTTACGACAAAGACAGTATTCCTTCTGGCTATAGCTTCGGCCAGAAGAGTGTCGGATCTGGGGGCTCTCTCCTGTCGCCCCCCCCTTTCTGATTTTTCACTCGGACCGGGCGGTTCTTCGAACCCGCCCTGGATTCCTTCCTAAGGTGTGATGATACTGGATCAGAACCTCTATATACCCCTGCCTGTACCTTCTAAAATCCTACCTATAAACCTCTAAGGATGATGCCAATTTGCGTACGCAGTCATACAGTAAATAAAAGACTCCAGACTTGGAACGTGTGGTTCCGAAGCACAAAGTATTATTCAAGTAAAAAGTACAGTCAGTTACACGCTATTGAGCCATACACAATTAGACGCAAAGGAATTATACAGACCCCAAGTACAGTATACATACGCAGCGCATTCTGGTCCAGATGTTAGGTATCAGCAAGAAACCCCTCGTCCCTCAGCGTTCAGCAAGAAGACTAAGACCCAGTGTTTGAGCACACATGTTTATACCCCCCCAGAATAGACAGGACAATGGAGAATTTTGTTGCTGATATCATTGGTTCCCAGGGGAGAAGCATCTGTTACAGTGCATTTAACAGGCTGGTTCAAATAGACTCGCCCAGCCTCTAACAACTGGGGGTCCTTTCCCTCCCGCCCCCATGCTACATCCATGCAACAGTTGTTCATAAAATATACATTTTGTTGCTTGTAGTCTCTGCGGTCCATAAGTTGGGAATGCATGATGCGATCTCCACACCGATAGTACCGGAATTCTGTTGAAAGAGTACGCATCAGTTCGAAACCAAACACGGCTTTCTTAGCATGTATAAAACCTTAGTTATCAAATATCTTTATTTCACAGCATTTATACTAACTGAACCAACTTAATTCTTATACTTTAAAGCTTATTAAACCTTATGTGTGAATATGTAATGTGTGAGTATGCGGGGTTTGATATAAAGACGTATTAATGTGTGTATGAGAAATGGTGCACTTAACACTTACTAAGTGAACATCTAGCAGTGTGACATGCTGAGCCTGATAGTTCCACATGCCCACTCTGTCAGCAGTCCCCCCCCCCCCCCTTTCCCAAGCTATAAAGAAGAACCCTTTATTCTCCCAGTCTCTTGTGTAAATGCAAATAGCCCAACTACATGACACAAACCTAAGATAACACTCTAGTCTTTGAAGTCTTGTCATTGCAGGAAGCTTGCTAATGTAAGGTGTGTATTCGAGCCAGGCCACCTGTAGTGAGAGCAGACACTGTCCAGGAAGCTTATCTACACAAGCTAGTTGTCACGTAGCCATTTGCTCTATTCATCTAATGCAATGCAATTTTTGATACACTGTAAAGCCATTTCTGAAATATATCCTTTATAATACGTAAAGTCATGAAATAGGCTTTTGGCGAATCTCCGTAACTTATGGCGATGGTCACAGATGCATTCACATGATGCTAATAGTATTATCGCCACATGTACTAAAGTGTGAGTTTATCTAAAATGGCGCTTAGGCGGCCATTTCGCAAAATGGCGTCGCTGCAATTCAATGTTAAACTGATCTTGTCTCAGCCAATAATCCAGTTCGACAGGTGGTATCTAGTTTCCATATTAATGAGGAAATTGTGGTCCCGGCCTTTAATTCCTCGGATCTCTCGGCCGGTGAGGCCTCATTGGATGTGGTACGGGCGCTGCGGATTTATGTGGACCGCACCACTTCTTTACGAAAATCTGACTCTTTGTTTGTCCTATATGGCTTTCAAAGAAGGGGTTGGCCTGCAGACCTTGGTGCGATGGATTCGCCTGGCGATCTCTGAGTCTTACACTCAAGAGGGTCTTCCAGTGCCACCCTCTGTGAAGGCGCATTCTACGAGGTCTGTGGGTCCTTCGTAGGCAGCTCGCCGTGGCACCTCGGCTGTTCAGCTTTGTAAGGCGGCCACTTGGTTCTCTGCCCATACTTTTGTCAGGCATTACGCCTTTGACACATTTGCTTCTCAGGATGCTTCCTTCGGGCGGCGGGTACTCCTTTCTGCACAGGAGCCTCTATTGTTCCTCAGCACACTGAACCATACTAGCAACAATATATGAACACTATATGGTAATAGAATTTCAGAGATATTGGTTGCATGCATTTGCAAATACATGGGAAGCTGCTAGGCCTCGTCACGGCTTTTCTGTCACTAGCAGTCCCTAACACTAACGGGTTCACGTCCAGGACACAGAGCACCCTAAAAAACATCCAGCCCAGGACCCCGCACACTTCTTTACTTTACACTGCACTGTCACTCTTTTTCCATTTTCGTGTGATACCCCAGGGGGGTCCTGGGCTGGATGTGTTTTAGGGTGCTCTGTGTCCTGGACGTGAACCCATTAGTGTTAGGGACTGCTAGTGACAGAGAAGCTGTGACGAGGCCTAGCAGCTTCCCATGTATTTGCAAATGCATGCAACCAATATCTCTGAAATTCTATTACCATATAGTGTTCATATATTGTTGCTAGTATGGTTCAGTGTGCTGAGGAACAATAGGGGGTTAAAACCCCCTCCCTTTTCTACTTGGTATGACCCCTCCCTTTCATGCACCTGAAAATAGTACTACGAGATTGATTGAGCAGCTGCCATTTTTTGTTTTTCATTTTTTCGTTTGTGCACAGGAGCCTCCCAAGGATACTGCTTTGGGACATCCCCAATGTATCCCTGTGGATCCCTAAGGACCCTGGATTAGTAAACAAGAGATATGGTAAGAACTTACCTTTGTTATCTCTGTTTCTACGAAGTCCTTAAGGTCCACAGGGCGCCCGCCCTGACGCCCTGTGCTTCTGTAGGGCGAGATTCTGGTCGCCAGTTTCTGTCTCCTTTTCTGTGAGAATGTGATTCCTGTGTGGTCCAGACTTCCTTCTTCCTTTTTCTCCTCCTCCGGCCTATAGCTTGCTACTAAAACTGAGGTGCCTTGGCCTGGGGACGGGGTATAAGGAGGAGGCCCAGTGCATCCTGGGATGACAGCTTTAACTGTGTGGTGCCCATGGATAAGCCCATTCCATTACCCCAAGGTATCCCTGTGGACCCTAAGGACTTCGTAGAAACAGAGATAACAAAGGTAAGTTCTTACCATATCTCTTGTTATGTCCCGTCCTGTACTGTCTTCCTCCCCACAATATTAGATATGTGTTTGGTTAGTGAGGAACCTTCTCAGAGCTCCAGTTTCTATAGGCGGCACTAACAATGCATGTTTTCTAGATATTCTTACATGAACTCAGGTAGCTTAATTATTATTTCATGTAAGTCCACAGTTGATGATTAGTCTACCTGTCCTTTTAGGATATCTGCAAATTATGCATCATTCAGGACAGACGTACATCAGGGAAACTGCTACCTCTGATGTGAATAAGTGGGAATAAAATACTTTCTCTCCTGTATTTTAGGTGTACACAAAAGAAGAACTAAGGGTTATTGCTGACCTCTGTATAAAATATGACACACTGTGTTTCAGTGATGAAGTTTATGAATGGCTGGTGTACTCTGGAAACAAGCATGTTAAAATAGGTACTGAATACTTCTACGATAATTATACTATTCCTGGTTTACTGTTGGTGTTCTCTTATATCAAAGTTACTCAATGATGCGATTTTAAATTGGGACAAAACTGTGGCAAGCTTGTTTATGTATATATATAAAGCTGCAATAATTTGAAAGGCAAAACTAACCTGGTTTTGTTTTTTAAATGATTGCTTCTTTAAATCTATGGATTAACTGTCCAGTTTTCCTCCCCTGAAATACCATAAATAAGGGCCTTGGGGGGTATATTTACTAACGGTCAAATGTAATCAATTTATAATCAATAAAAATCGAACTTTATTAAATATACCCCTTAGGGGGTAATTAAATTAGTTCTGAAGTCAGAACTAATCAGGGGGTATGGCCTGGAAAGCGTGGCCACACACCCCTAAGGAGGTTGGGCTCTCTGAGCCCCTCAGCCAGGGGCAAATCCAGGGAGGGCCGCGATGAGTGTGATCGCTCCCCCCACTACCACACAGGGAGAGGAGAGACTGCTGCTCAGCAGCAGCAGTCCCCTTGGTCTCACTGCAGTCCAGCACACAGCAGCATGTGCTGGGCTGCTGACAGGAAGCCGGCACTTATTGGCCATTTGTTTTCACCTGCCTGAGGCAACCCAGTTATGACACCCGGGGCCACGAAAACACACAGGTCCGTGTGTTATGTTAACACGGGTTCTATGTGTTTTCTCCACCCGAAAAATATTTTTTTCAGGTGGAAAAATGCGAAGCAATTGAATTGGGCTATAAAAAAAAAAACCTTGAAAACCACACCGGAAAAAATTTCGGGTCTAATTGAATTGCCCCTTAGTGTTGTAGTAATGAGCTTAGCCTGTTGTGGGTTCTTTATATCAAGGGTAAAATAGACATTTCTCCAAGTCCACCGTCTACCATCAAATGGGTACACAATCTTTGCCACCCTTTCTCTGAACACCCCTGTGTAGTGGCAGCGCGATACAGTTGCAAACACCGAATTTACTGGGGATGGCACTCCCTCGGGATGGCACTCCCTCGGTCTTGATCCACATATAGTTTTGACAAGATCAACCATCTCTTCCAACGTTTCGGACCTTAATAAACCAGTCTTCAGGGAACAGCAATATTACCATGGTCTTAACTTATACTACACGGCCCAGTCAGCATCATTTGCTAGACTTCTGGGAAGACCCCGGAACAGCATCTACAAAGACCAGCCTCCGTTGCCTGGCAACCAGCTGTGGACCTAACTCTGCTCTCGATAGACTGTGCATGTCAGAAGAGGCACTCTCATTCTCTCTGCCATAATCACAGCAGAGTGTGTGGTCTGCGAGGAAACAACGGAATCGCCAGGTCCCTACCCAAGTTTTGCTATGTGGTCGAACAATGAACTGCTCCTCTCCTGTCAGCACAGTTTTAAAAATGATTAGTTTATTATCTTTATAAATAAATACAACATTGGAATGAACAATGTCATTAAATAAATTTACGGCCAGCACTGCATGTTTTATATAGCATATTAGTATAAAACTACCTGTAACACAATGTATTTGATATTATTTTATAGTGAATTTACCCGGAATGTGGGAGAGAACCATAACAATAGGAAGCGCGGGGAAGACTTTTAGTGTAACAGGGTGGAAGGTAAGAACTTTATGCAGCCTAGTAAAGTGTGTCTGTCTCACACAATGGAGGTAGCCATCTTGTGGGCTTAGGTTGCTTATTGATGAACACTAGCCATCGCTAGCAAAAGTGACATCTCTGAGGCACTACTGTCTGTATAGTAGGTGCACTATAAAATGGATGTTCCCTTTACGAACCCTGCCATCTCAATGTATTTTATAATATCCTAAGATAAGCTCATCCTGCTGGATAACTTCTCTGCAGGATAATCAGCTACAGGTAACAAGATGGTGGGCAGAGCACATGGATTAATAAATGCAAGGCTCTGTGTTGGTGAAAGTAAATGTGTGCACTGGATTTACACGATTGACAGAAGTGATGTTGCTATGTATGCTACAATAACTGGACAGTGTTGTAAAACATTGCTTAACACATTTTCCCATGTGTGAATAATGCATGAATAAATCGCAATATGTGGTTTTGTAATTTGCATTTAGCAGTTGAGCTGCATTCATTCTAGTGGTTGTATTCTGTGACCCACAATTATAACCATATGCCCCATTCACTGCTTACAAAACATATCTCTGTATTGGATATTCCCATAGTTCTTTAGGTTAGAATGTGATGAATTAGCAATGACTAATTATTCAGTATTGATACCCAGCTTGGTTGGTCCATTGGCCCGGAACATCTCATCAGACACTTGCAAACCGTCCAGCAGAACTGTTTGTATACCTGCCCAACTCCACTGCAAGTAAGTATGAGCCGTGTCCAGAGAAAAAACACTTCATTTACTTTTCATTTTTGTTTTATTAAATAACAGTATCAGTGCTAATCTGTCATAAAATACAAATGGTAGGATTTAACAATCCTTGCGACTGACAGTAGATTGTAGTTTAAGTAACTGCAAATAACAGCAATAATATATATGTTACTTACTTTACAAACTACCGTCAATCTCAAGGGTTGCTAAGTGATTCTCTCTCTCTCAATCTCTCTCTCTCAATCTCTCTCTCCCCTCTCTCTCTCCCCTCTCTCTCTCCCCTCTCTCTCTCCCCTCTCTCTCTCTCTCTCCCCTTCTCCCTCCCCACACACACACACCAACATCACACACCTATGTCTCATTCCAAGTGATGGCTATTACTATGCTGGTTTGGGGTTAGCTTGCAGTTGGTCATCCCACAGATGTTCAGTGGGGTTGAGGTCAGGGCTCTGTGCATGCCAGTCATGTTCTTCCACACCAAGCTCTGCAAACCATTATTTGATGGATCTCACTTTGTGCACAGGGTGTTGTCAGGCTGAAACAAGAAAGGTACTCCCTTTGCAGACGCAAAGTTCTCTAGAATGTCACTCTATGCTGTAGCATAAATTTTTCCCTTCACTGGAACTAACGGACCCAGACAACAGAGTGACAAAAAAAAAAGCCATGCCATTATTCTTTGCCCACCAAGCTTTACAGTTGGCAGTACGCATTCAGGCAGGAAGTATTCTCCTTGCATCCTCCAAACCCAGATTCATCCACCAGATGCGTGATTTGTCCCTCCAGAGAAGATGTGTCTACTGCTGAGTCCAATAGTTCTTTACACCAGTCCAACCGATGTTATTGTGCTGATGTTGTTGTTTCCAGAGGCAGTTTGGAACTCAGTAGTGATGATTGCAACCGATAACAGATCCCTTTTACATGGTAAATTTCGAATCTCTTGGCGATCCCGTTCTGTGAGCTTATCTAGGCTACTGCTTTGCAGCTGAGCATTTATTCCTCCTAGATGTTTCCATTTCACAATAATCGCTCTTGCTGTTGCCTAGTGCATGTATTTGATTAGCCGACTTTTTGGAAGGTGACTGCCATGTTGAAAATCACTTCAACTGCTAATTTTTGACTACGGACGTTGCATGGCTGTATGCTTGATTTAATTCACCTTTTAGCAATGGGTGTGGCTGAAATGTCCAAACACTATTATAAGAAGAGGAGCCCATTAAGTTTTTGGTTTTTACTGTATTTGTCTGTGATGGTCTCCAGAAACTTTTTTATTTTTTATTTATAAGTGTTATGGGCAGCTGGGAGGGTTGCAGCACTGGGAGGATTGGTGGTGTGGCTTTACTATGTCACCTCATTGCGTTTCCTATGTGCAGGAAGCTCTAGCTCATGCCCTCTTCAAGGATTTTAAAAGAATTGATGAGCCAGAATGTTACTTCAATTCGCTGCCACGGGAATTGGAAGTGAAGCGTGATCGAATGGCTATTTTACTGCAAGAAGCTGGATTAACACCAATAATCCCAGAAGGAGGATATTTCATGATGGTGGATGTCTCTGTACTAGGTAACAGAACATTTCTTGCTTTTTGTCACATATAAAATATTCAGTACTTCAGCGTTTAAGAGATTCACAATTTAATGCAGAGAAAGATTAAGATGACACAGGCCTCTTCGCTCTCTACTGGTCATGAAGAGCTGCCTGTTTATCTGAAAACAAACGATAGACTGTTTGCAGTAGCGGAAGCCAATCCCGTCCCATTTTTCTTATCCCAGGATTCGGGATTGATAAAATCTCAATCCTGGGATTGATTTGTATAAAGATATCTTTCCGTCCCCTCCCACCTTGCTTTCCTTCTTCCTCGTCCTCCCCTGGCATCCCTTGTCCTCCTCCCCCCACCATTTCACTTAGCTTAGTCACACAGCGGTGGTCAGAAGGGGCTTCTCTGGTCAGTGGGAGCGTTGTACGATCCTCTCCCAAGCTCAGCTGCAGTAGAAGAGCTGGAGTTCTGTGACTTGACTGAGGGCAACTGCATCATTGGACTGCATCTATTCTACAGGCAGCTTTGAGATCAGAGGACCGAATAATGCGACCGAGAAGATAAGAATTATTATTTCACTGTCCCTGGCCCAATGCACAATGTGTTGACTCACCTAAAACTCATGATTTAATAATTATAATCCTGGGTATTTTTGGGACTCAAAAATGTCCGGGATCCAGGGATTGGCTTCCCTAGTTTGCAGTTGTAGGTGAAAAAGATCTTAAAAAGAAACAAAACTAAAACGTCACCTCCTTGGGCGATAATTCCAAATGAACACCAATGTGAACAAAATATATAATAAGGATGATAACTAGTTTTCCCCATACCAAAAATAAATTATACTGTCCACAATGGTGGAGCAGGACAAAAGCATTGAGTTTTTGTTTGGGTCAGACTAACGACAACAAATCCTGTTATCCAACGTTTGGTGTCTTATCAGCTAAGCAATATTGTTTTTTGTACAATGTATGTTTTTAACCGGCATAAGAACTTTGCTAAAAAATATGTAATATGAAGTGTGCTATTATCTTCTCTTTTCATCTTTTCTTCTGAATATTCAAGATCTGTTTGAAGGAAGTGGGAAGAACATGTGATCCATAAAAACTGAAAATAAAATTATGATTCAGAGAAGCTCTATATAATTTCATTTTGGTTCAGAGATAACTGACTTATCACCTCAATATATATTCTGTTCAGATTGGTGTTAATTTACATATATTGCACAAGGAGACACGTGTTTTTTATATATATATATATATATATATATATATATATAAAAACAGGCGGCACTCAGAGGGCTTGTATATGTATAACATAGCACTGAGTCCAACGTTTCGGTTTTAATAACCTTTTTAAGGGTGTAGGTGGCAGATGACATCTATCCTTCGGTACTGGGGCAGGTTTACAAAAAGTTGTTTTATGCTATCTATGTATTGACTTGTATTGTAAATTGTTTTATATAGTTTTACCTCTGTTGATATACTAAGAATAAAATATTCAGGTATAAGAATTATAGGCTTCCATAGGGCTTTCATTTTATGAGTAATATCCCAAACATAAACAAAGGGTGATATGAAGAGTAACTAGAAGGTTGTGTTTGACCAACAGCTAATATTGCAACAAATCCCCCTAAGTAAGTGGTTCCCAAACTGTGCGCCGTGGCACCCTGGGGTGCCTCGGGTCACTTGCAGGGGTGCCTCAGGTTGGTGGTCCAGCACCAAATGAAATTATTTATGGTCAATGTAATGTAAATATCTGGACAAATAGAAGCACAAACCTGTCCACCACCACATAACTGAACCTAAGGATGACAGGTAAGCACAATTTACTTCACTTTACTAGTTTACTAAAAAAAAAAAATCTGAATTTCTTCATAACAAACTTTTGGCTTAGCGGTTTGGGTGAAAACAATGCTGATACACTAGTGCGCCGTGATTCAAAAAAATTTGGGAACCACTGCCCTAAGTGGTGGAAATTTCTCCAATTTAATTAACATTCAAAGTTCGCACCAAAGGTGTACCCCCTATCTTATATATATATATATAACACACGCCATGTGTGAAATATGTGAGTTGTCAACATAGGTATAATATACTGTGTGTGATATAGATATATATATATTACACACACACAGAAACATGCACGGATTGACGTGGCACTCGTGTCCACATGACTCCCTGTCTGGTATACTGGTTAGGCAGTAAGTCACAGCAAAAATCTTCTATATTCACCTTTCTATGTATGACAGTAGGTCCTCCCTATACTGAATGCAGGAGGAATGTGCTGGAGGAGCACATTACCAGTCAGTGAGAAATGAATTGCAGGTTTGGGGGGGGAGGAGAGGACTGTAGTTATTACTGAAACACATTTACAAGACTTTGGGTTGAATTTAATAAGCGCCGTGTCTGGTAGAGATTGCAATCACGCATGTTTGGCCATGTTTTAGAACTCCGAAATTCACTAATTGCAAAATTGGTTGAGCAATCATGAAACTCTTTAAAACACGGGTGAAAACACAAATAGAAATAAATACACCATCAGCCAAACTCGCAGGTATTTTTCATAACCAGGAATACAGCTCTGGAATTTACCAAGAATCTTGATTATAATCACTGGTGCAATTTTAGCAAACTCTGTCCTAAATAGAAGTTTCAAATAGACTACCTCCTCAGCTGCGTGTTTGGCAGAAACATACACAGATCAGTGTGATCTGTGTATGCTTCTGCCTGTAATTAGAAAAAAAGGTTTAAATTAACAAAAAAAAAATGACATGGGGTTCCCCCTCCAAAGCATAACCTGCCCGGACTCCTCAGCCAATCCTAGTTTAAAAATAAATAAATAATATTTTACTATCTATGGTGTGTGTGTACTGTCATTATTTTACTATTTTAAGTTTACAGTGGGGGTATGGGTGCCGGCCGCCTGCTGGCACTGTAGTTCCACAAGTGCCAAAGGGCAGGCACGCTGGCACCTGTTGTCCCACTGTAAAAATCAATAGTAGACATCTATTATTCCCATTATAGCTCCTGCACCCACCGACCAGGGATGCAGGGAAAAGCCCCAGGCTTCAGCCTAGGCTTAGGGTGCTTAGGAGTGGGGGACCCCTTTATTGGGGGGTCCTCACCTCCCTTTAGATCCCCCTGCCTGGGCTGACTAGCTTGGGGTGTTAATGCTTTGTCTAGGGTGACCCGGTGAAAGGGTCCCCTGGCTGTGGCATTACACCCCGGCTAGTTTGAATCTGGTGCTGGTCTTAAAAATATAGGAACCCCACGCCATTTATTTCCCCGTATTTTTAAAACCAGGACTGGCTCACAGAGCCCAGTGCTGGTTCATAATATATGGGGGAACCCTAAACGTTTTGTCCCCCGTATTTTTAGAACCAGGATTGGCTTAGGAGCCTGGGGCTGGTTATGCAAGCAGCCTGCACGTATCTCACTGACATGTGCAGGTTGTTTGTTTGGCTTTGGTCAGACACAGGAAACTCGGGGAGAAAGACGATCACATACACCATCGAAAAACACGATTCTTGGTAAATTTGAGTTTCAGCTGCCAAAAGTCCGGTGTTTCAGCGATGCTGATCCTGTTTCAGCTCGAGCAATCTCGGATCAAACACTATTCTTAGTGTATTTTACCCCCTTGTATCTTCATTGTGATGTGCACAGATTTATAGAACAGAGCTGTTCATCAATCTATTTTATAAAAATAAATTAAAAGACAATTGTGCAACCCGTTATACTTTTTAAACCAAGTAATGAATCCTACCTTTGTGTACAGACACAAGCCATGACAGACGGACACTACATACAAACAAGAATAAACAGCGCTCTACTAGTAAAAATACAATTACTGTTTTAATATTGATGAATAGGTAATAAACCTTAATCAGCACATTGCTAGCATAGAATCATAAAAAAATAAATATAGAATTTACACATCTTTCATTAATCTCTCAGAAAGTAAGTCCTGATTGTCACAATTGGTGTCTGTGAGTTACCTGTCTCAGGTGGTGATCGGGTTTCAACGGAGGCCGGCATGACTGGAACCACAAATGATGTAGATGAATAGCTCTTTTATTATAAGAAGTATGTATCAGTGAGAACTGCCTTTGGTGATGAGTGACTGGAACTGGAAACCTGAGACGTTGGAATGTGACCAGAAGGAACTTGGAGGGACCGGACTGGGACCGGCAGGTAGGCTGACTGAGCTGGTCGGGTTACTAGTAGATGGGCTTGCAGAAGGATGGTAGCGTGGAAGCTACTTGTTGTGGCTTGGGAAGCCGTGGGTAGACCTTGGTAGCTGGGTGGCTACGTGGAGCGGCTGGATAGCCGTGGGTAAACGCTGGTATCTGGGTAGCTACGTGGAGCGGCAGGATAGCCGTGGGTGGACGCTGGTAGCTGGGTGGCTACGTGGAGTGGCTGGATAGCCATGGGTAGACGCTAGTAGCTGCGTGGAGCGGGTGGATAGCCGTGGGTAGACGCTGGTAGCTGGGTGGCTACGTGGAGCGGCTGGATAGCCGTGGGTAGACGCTGGTAGCTGGGTGGCTACGTGGATAGAACTGATGAGCTTGGAACTTGACTCTGGACTGGAATAACGTGACAATGGCTGAAGGGAAATCAGGTAATGCTGAGACGAGGGTTAAACAGGGTGATCCGGAAATGCTGTGACAAGGTTGGAACTCAGGTGCAGGCTGGATTGGATAATTGGGAATAACATGTTTCAGGAAGGAATGGGTAGGTTTGGGAATTTTAGGTTCAGGGAGGGAGTAGGTAGGTAAAAGGAGCAGGAGTTGAACCACAGCAGGAAGCAAGGCAGGGTGACACGATGCAGGTTTACAGAGTGCCAGGGACCAACCAGGAGTAGGACTAGCAGCAGAGCACAGGCCAGATATTGCTGTAACAGGATGATTGGATGCCAGGTATTACTGTAGCAGGTTTTCTGGAAGCATCGGGGGTTGCTGTAGCAGGTTTCAGGGATACACTTGAAATGCAGAAACAGCATGAACCATACACCACGGGAAGACGAGATGTTCAGGCCCAGAATGCTATCAGGGGAGGAAACTTATACCCTGGGTCTGGCAGCAATTGGTGGATATGGACAGGTGGTCTGGCAGTAGCATTCTGAGTGGTGGAAGGCACAACATGCAGAGGGAGTATTCATCTCTGCAGCTCTGAGAATCAGAACTACACCTGTGACTCCAATCAGGGCTAGCAGTGCTCACAGACAGGAGAGACCAGGTGCAGTAATCACTGTGACAGGAATGCATAGAGAAGTCAGAGCAGATCCCCCAGGAGAACTACAAACACAGATCCATGGGACAGCTGACAGGGGTAAGTCTCAAGGCAAAAAGGTGACAACTAGACAGGGTCGTGACACTGGTCACATAGAGAACAAGTTCATGTATTCATGTATTAAGTATAGGGTATAATGTGGATTAATATCCACATAGGTATGAGGTCCGTTTGGCAATGCTGGTATGCTAGTGCACAATAGGTTCCCCCAAACACAGGTGTGTGAAAGACTGTTGGGACAGGTCCAATGTCCAAATATACCAGGGTCCAGTTAGCGATTCTGCAATTCGCACAGTAAGCTCCCCAGGGCACAGGTCCAATAGAAGGCTGGTATGGTAATGTTCACCTGCCAAGCACAGCAGTGTAATGCAGCAAGCATTTCTCTGGATCAGGAGGAGTAATGTCAAGTGTGGCAGCCAATTACTGACGCGTTTCGCTGTGTCCAAATCACAGCTTTATGAAAGGTGTTGGTATTATGGCCGTAAGAGCTATTTATACTCCTATTCTAAAATGACTGCTAATTAGCAGCTGTTGCACTTAAGCCTACTACTTATATAAAACACATTTAAACAACATTATAAACACATACAAAAAAAAAACCTCTAAGGTCGACAGACCTATCCAAATGTGGATTCATACATCTTTCTTATTCATTAATCTAATACCAAGGTTACCGCCACTTACCAGACCTGGTCCTCTCCGTCCATGTGATGTAAACAAACATACGTGTGTTGAGAGGGGGAATACCGTCATAGTCTTGATCCAGCCATGTTCACGTGATCTTCCCTCCGTCACATGCTGCAGAGGCTGGATGTATACAGACGTTCCGCTCACATGATCTGAGAGTTTGTCACGTGATACAGATGTCGCTATGGAACACGCTACTGAAGGTAATCACGTGAGCTGTCTTGATAGGATCGTGATTAAAGGGAACAACAGTGTCAAACCCAGATATGATCCGTTCAGACATCTATTCTGAACAAATAGAATCTAAATGAATAAAACCAATACATAATATCTGAAAAACGTAATTACATAGGAAAACTATAGATGGAAGATTGCTCACAATTATGTCCCCTGCAGTAGTACATAAAATGTTTTCAAGGGAATTTCCATCTATAGCTGATTTAATACAAACAATAAATATATATATATATTATAATATAATATAGCACAGACGGTGTAATGGTTAGCGTTACCGCCTCACAGCACTGAGGTCGTGGGTTCGATTCCCACCACGGCCCTAACTGTGTGGGGTTTGTATATTCTCCCTGTGCTTGCGTGGGTTTCCTCCGGGTACTCCGGTTTCCTCCCACACTCCAAAAATATACTGGTATTATTTGGCTCCATGTGATAGGGAATATAGATTGTAAGCTCCACTGGGGCAGGGACTGATGTGAATGGCCAACTATTCTCTGTAAAGCGCTGCGGAATATGTGTGCGCTATATAAATAACTGGTAATAAATAAATAATAAATATATATATATATATATATATGCCACCTGGATACAATTTGGATGAAGATTTCTTCAACCTCAATAAATGGATAATTCTTCCATGGCACATAACATGGGAGAAAGAATAAACTCATTAGAAGCTAAGATCAGGCATTGGGACAAAGGGAGGGGGTAGATTGTAAATCTATTGGTCTCAAAACTAATGGTCATCAAGAACCCAAGGGAACAAACATGTAGGTGTTAACTAGGAACAGAGGGCCTGATTCAGGGACGGACATTTTTAATTTTTCGGAACGGTCTCCTGGCCACTCGCATAGCTGTGGGTTGCCACCCACAGCTATAGCGAGCGGCCATGATGATGGTCGCGATGGTCAAAACCATCGCGACCATCATCGGGCTTGCGACGAGAACCTTGTGGTAGGGTCTCGTTGCCGCAAGCCCCAGAGAGCTTTCGGCTCTAACAGCCGAAAACTCTCCCACTGACATCACTTGTGATGTCAGTGGGGCCGGCCCCAGACGGTAGGTATTCCCAGGGGAACGCCTCCGTCTGGGCAGCCACTCCCCCGGCCCGCCCACCAAAGGGGGCGTGCTGTCACTCATCATCGACAGCACGCCCCCTTTGGTACGAGACCCGGAGCAACGGCTTGGCCGTCGCTATCCGGGTCTCGCGCATGCGCACGGCGGAGCCGGCTCCGTTGTGCGCATGCGCTCTGGGCCACCATCGACCCGGTTGCGAGCGCTCAGCGCTTGCGACCGGGTCTGAATCAGGCCCTGAGTTCAATTCTATCATTTTGTTTAGGCCTCTCGGATACAGAGAATCCATTCTGAATATCCAGAATAGTTCTTGTTTGCACAATAATCTAAACCGGCCCCCTCCTCTGGGGGTGATGGAAATCTTCTTAATAGTAGTAAGTTTGAAAGAACAGGGGTCTCCATTATGAAACTCATTAAAATGTCGGGATACGCTATGGGACGGTAGTCTATTAATAACATTTCTCCGATGTTCCATAAACCTAATTTTAAGGCACTGAGTTGTCCTACCCACGTGTTTTAGATTGCAACCACATGTGAGTACATATATCCAACAAACTTGTAGTTACAGTTAATGAACTCTTTGATTGTGTAGGTCTCCTCACTATTAGGTATAGCGCTATTTTTGATACCATTGGTTGTGTGTTCAGAAGTCTTGCATCTATTACTCCCACATATAAAACACCCTAATGGTCGAGACGGAAGCCAGGTGACACCCATATTGGTTCTTTCAGATGGTCTTAAAAAACTCGGAGCTAACATATTTTTCAAGGATTTTTTCCGTCTGAAGGTAAACACAGGTCTGGGGGGAATCACCCCACCTAGGATCCTATCCTGTCTTAAAATACCATAGTTTTTTGCTATGATGTTCTTTATTTCATTATGGGAGTCATTATAAGTTGAAATAAAGGCTATTCCTCTCTCTGTTGTTGTCATAGTTCGAGGTTTTATTCTTTTTGGTTTTTAGGAGTGATCCTCTATCCATAGAAATTACCTCAGAGAATGCTTCATGTTATCTGCTTGTGATTTGAAACTAGTAAGGTCCGAGCAATTTCTTCTCAAGCGCATAAGTTGGCCCTTGGGAATATTCCGTTTCCATGCTATCTGATGTGAACTCTTAAAATGTAGATAAGCATTAGTCCCCACCTCCTTTAATGTTATTACTTTTTACAATTCTATTTTGATATATCTCCAAGGACACATCCAGAAAATTAACAAATTGACGGTGAAACGTCTAAGTGAAGTGAAGGTTGTAATTATTAGAATTCAGTGAAGAAATGAAGGACTGTGCAGATGTGAGGGACCCATCCCAAATAATAAAAAGGTCATCTATATAACGGCCATAGAGAACTAAGCTCGGGCCCAGCCCGCCACCCCACACACATGTATCCTTCACCTCTCCCATGTATAGTAGACCTTACTGTGCGAATTGCAGATTCGCTAACTGGACCCTGGTATATTTGGACACTGGACCTGTCCCAACAGTCCTTCACACACCTGTGTTTGGGGGAACCTATTGTGCACTAGCATACCAGCATTGCCAAATGGACCTCACACCTATGTGGACATTGGACTGGGTAATTATTTGGCTGGACATTAATCCACATTATAACCTATACTTAATACATGGATACATGAACTTGTTCTCTATGTGATCAAGACTTATTATCTGAGAGATTAATGAAGGATGTGTACATTCTTAATTTATTTTTTTATGATTCTATGCTAGCAATGTGCTGATTAAGGTTTATTACCTATTCATCAATATTAAAACAGTAATTGTATTTTTACTAGTCGAGCGCTGTTTACTCTTGTTTGTATGTACTGTGCTATCTATTGAGGATTTACCATCCTCTCATTTACAGCTGCTCACCTTTTTAATGTTATACACCCTCACCATTAGCGCTCCAACATTAGTTTTACTGTGCTTTTTTCCTTGTAATGACAGACTGACATGTCTGTAGGCGATCATTGCAGGAGTGTACAATTGGTGACTGATTTACAATATGCTGTTCTACTGTTATCTGCTGCCACCTTGTGGATTTTTTGCATATTTCCAAAACTATATACCGAAAGGATAGAACACAAAATAACATTTCTATTTCTATTTTTGTATTTAGTGGAACAAAAGATACAAAAAAGTAACAATTATAAATAGTCCAAATTCTATTTAAAAAATTACAATATTATATACCTATAAACACAAGAAAAATAGCATCTATTGGAAATCGGTAAATAGAAGACATGCATATTCAATTAAAGAGAAAAGGGGTTGTAGGTGGAAGAGTTGATACGGAAGGAAATTCTTTAAATAAGAGGAGAACATAAATGCAGCTTGGTTATGACAGCCCAGTGAATAGACTTTGTCAACAGTGTCAAATCCTGCCTATTAAATTCAGTTGACTGTGTTGTGAGTATATGAATGGTTAGTAACTAGTCAGGTAAAGGGCTCCATAGAAATATAACACATCTATCTTAAATCACTTTATTATCTATTGAAGGTGTGGATCTTTCTCATATGACGGACAATGAACCATATGATTATAAATTTGTGAAGTGGATGATTAAAACCAAGGTGGGTAATATCATTCTCACACGTGGTAGATCCTCTGTTTTGTTTTTAAAACACACACACACACACACCCATACACACCTATAGTTTTACACCAACTAACTTGTAAGCAGCTCATCTGCAGTTAGACACACTTGCGGCCCTAACATATAGAGGAAAAAACACACAGCACAAAAAGGTGTATGTGCAACTTGGAAGTGCTAGTAGTAAATACTATAGTAGTATTACCCTGTTTGTAAACAATATAATAATGTAATGAACTGTCATATACACGTACTTCCTAACTGTCCCAATTTTGGAAGGATAGTCCTAATTTGCAGACTCAACTGGTGGTCTGATCAGGCAGAGTTTGGGAAGATAGGAGGTGGGGCTTATTGAATCTGCTCCTAAATGTTGGAAGGTATACATACACAAGATAATACGGTGGCGATATTGGATCAGAACCTCTATATACCCCTGCCTGTACCTTCTAAAATCCTATCTATAAACCTCTAAGGATAATGCCAATTTGCGTACGCAGTCATACAGTAAATAAAAGACTCCAGACTTGGAACGTGTGGTTCCGAAGTATTATTCAAGTAAAAAGTACAGTCAGTTACACGCTATTGATCCATACACAATTAGAGGTAAAGGAATTATACAGACCCCAAGTACAGTATACATACGCATGCGCTCTGGACCAGATCCCGTCATTCAGGAAAAAAACCTTTGTCAATCAGCATTCAGCAAGAAGACTAAAGACCCAGTGTTTGAGCACACATGTTTATACCCCCCCAGAATAGACAGGACAATAGAGAAGTTTCTTGCTTATGCCATTGGTTCCCATGGGGGAACCATCTGTTACAGAGCGTTTAACAGGCTGGTTCAAATAGACTCAACCCAGCCTCCAACAACAGGGGGTCTCTGCCCTCCCGCACCCTAACAGTCATCCTAACAGTTGTTCATAAAATATACATTTTGTTGCTTGTAGTCTCTGCGGTCCATAAGTTGAGAATGCATGATGCGATCTGCACACCGATAGTACCGGAATTCTGTTGAAAGAGTACGCATCAGTACGAAACCAAACACAGCTCTCTTAGCATGTATAAAACCTTAGTTATCAAATATCTTTATTTCACAGCATTTAAACTAACTGAACCAACTTAAATCTTATACTTTAAAGCGCATTAAACCTTTTATGTGGATATGTAATGTGTGATGTAAAGACTCTAGTTAACTTGGGGCAGATGCGTGCGCATGAAGCTAACAACCAGCGTTTTCATACAGGATCTTAAGCATTCGCTAATATGCAATTAGTTAACAGCGCAATTGTGCGTATTAATGTGTGTATGTGAAATGGTGAAAGATTCAATCGCATGATGCTAATAAACAGCATTCGCATGCAGGATATTGTGCATTTGCTACTGGGCGTCATGTTAGCAGCTCAATTGTGCGTAATGTGCGGTGTTTATGCATGAGATTCCATCTATGATGGACTTAACATATATATATATATATATATATATATATACACGTACATACATACACACACATATCATTCCTCACTCACAGTTTCAGACTGCAATGCAAATGTGTTACCTCCAGCTGTGAAGCTGGGGCCATACTGTCTGGGTGTGGGGCTAAAACCTGTTTAGGATTCAGACACATTCAATTGTGTAGATCAATGCCTGGGTTATATTACAATTGCCACAACTATACTTGTCTACATACAGGGATTCCCAATTTGTATGTAAAACACTCACAGTTTCTGGTGCATTGTCTATTCTATTTACTTTTTCTCATGAGGCTGTTCTTCTAGTTGCCCTTGGTAGATTATCAAAAACATTGCCATCTGTTCTTAGCTTGTGAGTTGTAACTTAAAGTGACGCTGGTCGCAAAATGGCGTCTTGCAGATTCTTGTTTCTAAAATGGAGTCTAGCTGCCATTCACAAGATGTCGTCGCGCACGCTTCAATTTTAAACTGATCTTGTCTCAGCCAGTTATCCAGCTTCGACAACGGCATTGACTGTAATTCATAAATGAGAAAATCAAAATTGTAATGGAATTAAATACAAAGACCTTTTACATCTTTTGTTTCTCCTCTTTAAAAATAAAAAGGGACTCTTCTGTCCTGCTGTATTTCAAATGTAAAAGTCAATTAAGTAATGCAACGGGAACAACTTGATATTATTTTAGATAGCTGCCCTGCAAAAGATTTAGGTAATATCAGCCAATCAGAAGTGGGGTCACTATTATGATCTAAATGAGTAGGTTTGGTACTCTGCGGTTCCAAAGCATGTAACCATAGGGAGGGTGTGCTGGGACTTAGGGCCTGATTCAGAGCCGCTCGTAAGCGGCAGTACGCTCGTTCCGAGCGATGTTCGCATATCTGCGCATGCGTACGGTTTATAATACGCATGCGCGAACCAGTCAGTGCGGTTGTTCGCTATATAGCGAATGCCTGCTACTTTGAGTGACAGGATGAGGCGTATGTGGGTGGTAACGGGAAGGTGCTTGAAAACGGGGAGTGGAATTAAGAACGCAGGCGTGTTTAAAGGTCAAAACGGGCGTTTTATGGGTGTGCATAATTAAAACAGCAGCATCATTGACCACGTCACCTGGTTGTTTTATAGTCAGAACTGCTCGCAATATAGTGGTAGGAAAAACCAACCACAAGAATAGCGAGCAGTTCATACGCTGATCGATGTACTCGATTAATCTAATAAATAGCGGACATGACGTATGATGCGAGCGGCCAGGGGGCGTATTTTTCAAATAAACGTCTGCATGTTTTGTTCGCACGTTCAGACATGGAGGCGTCAACAGACCGCAAAGAGCGAACGGTTCATTTGAATAGCTACCCCCTTTTTCTGAACGAGCGAGCGCTAATTGCGTCCGGCTCTGAATCAGGCCCTTAGTGTCACAACTGTTGGAGAGCCACTAACTCTGATTTAATATATGTTACATTCTGCTGAACCTCACAGTGAAACAAATTGCAGGGTCTTATATTAAAGAAAATAACTTCTAGTTTTACGTTCTAAAAAGTGTGACACATCTGTGTGACTGTAAACCTATAACGCTAACATTTCAGTTGTATACTTTAAATCTATTCTAGAAACTAGCCGCTATACCAATAACAGCATTTTGTGGACCAGAGTCTAGAAAACAATTTGAAAAGTATATACGTTTCTGCTTTATCAAGGTAAGGCTTTACAGTATTGTTAAAGGGTTGTGCACAATGAATGTGCATATTCATTAGAGAGATAAGTGGTCTTACTGAAAATATTAGGCACAGATTCCAGTGGAACAGTGACTTATAGTGGACATCGGAGTGATAAAATGCTTGCTTGGCTTTGGGGTATATCCAATTGGGTGCTAGGTTTAGTGAGGTAAAAAAACCTTGCACCCAATTTTGGATTACCGCAGGTATGTGCGCTCCTAATACCCGTGGTATCCAATTAAAAAGAAGTGGTCATGGGGTGCTCGGAGCTAAAAAAGCCGGAGGCACGTGAAAAAAAAAAAAGAAAAAAATATATATACTTACATGTCCAGGGGGTCTCCGGTAGTCTCCGCGGCTCCCGGTGCCCTCCAACTTGTCACTAGGGAGGGGGCTGCTGGGAGTCCCCGGGGGATGCTGTGGGGTATACACTTACACAGGAAGGGGGGGGGTCGAGGTCACACACACACAAACACTCATACACACTGACCTACTTACCCTGATGCAGAAGACCCGGCTCCCGACGCTGGAGGAAGAAGACCGCTTCGGAAGGTGAGTAATTAAGGACTAATTAAGCTAATTGGAAACTTCCAATTGCTTAATTAGTCCTCGGGGTGTCCCGCTGAGTTTTCCTAAAATTAATGATTTTAGGAAAAATCAGACTTGCGCTGGAGGTGCGAGGGAAAAATACCTCCCGGTGCTCAAAAACTGAAAAACTCTGCACCTAACTGAAGAGCAAAAATCCCCCACTTGCAGGAAAAACCCCACAGGTGCAGGATTTTTTCTATTCTTGCACCTAATTGAATATACCTCTCCTTATCATTGTTTTACTTTGCAGTTAAGTTAATAAGGTTACATATAATACATGCAACATAATTGCATCCAAAAATGACAGCAAGACCATTGTGACACCACTTTTTTGAGGATTATATACCTAATAATAGTGTTTTATTTCCAGCTACTTAAGCCATAGCTGCCAGTTTCTGGCTGCCCCCTCTGAGTAGCCAGGTTGGTGATGCAGGGGTAGAGTATGGCGTGGCTAAGAGAGCGGTGCGGAGGCATAATGGCATAATTGCATTATCATGGCCCAACCCTCTGCTATACAATACTGCAATTATTGGCATTGTGATGTGGGGGCGTGATCACAATGACGTGATTCAGCGTGAATTGCGTCATCTAGCCGCCTGGAGCGCTCACTTTCCAAGTGGCTGTGGGAGACTTGCCCACTCTTCCGGGATTGCCACCCGATATTCTGGAGTCTCCCAGACGTTCCGGGAGAGTAGGCACATACGACTTAAGCCGAAAAAGGTGGTGAAGGCTGCGCTTTCTGAGAGAGGGTTGGATGACAAGTTTCTGCCATATATATGTAAGTACTGCATGAGCTTACCTAGAAATCACAATAACCATCAAAGATAAATGCAGCGCATACCTTGTCAGGTCTCAATAAATACACTGTGACACAGATTTACTGATAAATATATATATATATATATATATATATATATAGTATTTATTAAGAAATATAAAATTCATCAAAAATCAGGCTAAACAATTCCATATAAAGAAATTGTAAAATTAGGGGGAATCTAATACCGGTATACAAAATAGACAATACACAAGCTGTACTCTCATTCAGAATTTGGACCACTTACTGGTTAAATACAGCAGATTTATACTGCTCAAAAGGTGAGTAAAACGCCACCAGCATGTCACCTTTTATTTTAACCAGTTACCTCTCATTACACAGAAGAGGCACATCCCTATAAGGTGTACCATAATTGGGACACCCCGAAAACAGTCACACTGCATGTTGTCCTTTTTTGTAGTCCTGTATTGTCTATTTTGTATACCGGTATTAGATTCCCCTAATTTTATAATTTCTCTATATGGAATTTTTTTGCCTGATTTATGATTAATTAAATGTTATATTTTGTAATAAATACATATATATATTTTATTATCAGTGAATCTGTGTTAGAGTGTATTTATTGAGAACCTGACAAGGTATGCGCTGTATTTATCTTTGATGGTTACATATGACTTAAGCAGTGAGTTGTATATATGGAATTAATCTTTAATTTTTTCAGGCAAAATTGGACTCAACCAGTTTGTCAGCTAATGCTAAAGGACCATGATATGCAGTGTGTGTATGCATTAAACCTTTTAGAAAGCATACAACATTACCATTACATGTCTTCCCTTGTTGCAGGCTTCTGTGGAATCGCATCCATTATAAATGCCTGTTTTTTCTAATTACCGTATATACTCGAGTATAAGTCGACCCGAATATAAGCCGAGGTACCTACTTTTACCCAAAAAAACTGGGAAAACTTACTGACTCGAGTATAAGCCTAGTGTGGGAAATGGCAACAGCTGGTAGTGCCCCCAGTAGTAATTCCCCCTGGTTGTGCCCCCAGTAGTAATCCCCCCCTGGTAGTAATCCCGCCTTTTAGTGCCCCCTGTAGTAATCCCTTTTAGTGCTCCCTGTAGTAATCCCCCCTGGTAGTGCCCCCTGTAGTAATCCCCCCTTTTAGTGCCCCCTGTAGTAATCCCCCCCTGGTAGTGCCCCCTGTAGTAATCCCCCCCTGGTAGTTCCCCCAGTGGTATTCCCCCCTTTTAGTGCCCCCTGTAGTAATCGCCCCCTGATAATGCCCCCTGGTAGTGCCCCCTGTAGTCATCGCCCCCTGGTAGTGCCCCCTGTAGTCATCGCCCCCTGGTAGTGCCCCCTGCAGTCATCGCCCCCTGGTAGTGCCCCCTGTAGTCGTACCCCCCCCCCCCCCCTAGTAGAGAGAGACGTGATAACAATAAAAAAAAAAAAAAACACTTACCTGAAACTCCCGCTCATGGTCCCGCCGCTGTCCGCTCCTGGTCCCGCCACTGTCCGCTCCTCCGGCCGCTTTGCATGGGAGAGACGTCGTCATGACGACGTGTCTCCCATCACCCACTGCGGGAGCCTGAAGATGGCTCCCGCAGTGGGAGCAGCAGCAGCCGCTGAGAGTCTGACAGACTCTCAGCGGCTGCTGATTACAGCAAACACATAGCTGCCGGCTCTGGCGGCTATGTGTTTGGCAGTGTGTAGCGCTGACCGAACTCCGTCCGGTCAGCGCTACACTTGACTCGAGTATAAGCCGAGGGGGACTTTTTCAGCACATTTTTTGTGCTGAAAAACTCGGCTTATACTCGAGTATATACGGTAAGCTTCATAATAAGGGTATCTTTATTGGTAGTGTTAAGCTTCTATTTAATTTCAGAATGCAATAATTTAATTTGGATTATTATTATACTTTATTTATATGGCGCAAGCAGCAGCGCCTTACAAAGTACATAAGCAAACAGTATGAACAAAACAAGAAAGAAGTGACTTACAGTACAGAACATTGCAGGACATGGACATGGTTTATAATCATTACTGCATCAGCAGTCATCATACCCAAATAAGCAATAGGGAGGTAGAACCCAAGGGTTAGGTGGTGTAGGCAGTGGGGAGGAGATGATGGTATAAATGAGGGAAGAGGACCCTCGTGAGCGCTTACAGTCTAAAGAGGATGGGCAGACAGACAGGGGTGTCACAGGGGGGAGAGACAGAGAGCAAGGAGCATGGACCAGTGTGTTAGGATGAGTGCTGGAAGGCTTTGATAAACAAAAGTGGGTCTTGAGAGCCCGTTTGATGTTTTGTAGAGTGGTGGAGAGTCTGATAGGGAGAGAATTCCATAGGTAAGAAACTGCACGGGCAAAATCTTGGAGACGGGAGTAGGAGTTAGTAATCAATTGGGAAGAGAGGCAGCATTCATTTGTGGAGTGAAGTGGGTGGGAGGGAGTATGAACAGAGGTAGGGTCAGAGATGTAAATGGGAGAGGAATGGGGGAAGGCTTTTGTATGTAAGTGTAAGAAGTTTGAATTGGATTCTGATGGGGAAGGGGCGCCAGTGTAGGGCTTGTTGGAGTGGGGAGGCAGAGTAAGTATGTTTGCAGAGGATGATGAGCCGGGCAGCAGGATTGAGGTCAGATTTTTGTGGACAGAGGTGGGAGGCAGGGAGGGCCAGATAAGAGGAAGTTACAGTAGTCCAGTTTGCAGATAACCAGCATACATATTTGCTGACATTACAGCAGCAACAGAATGGATTGTATTGGAACAGATAGAAAAATTTACCTTTTGCTAGTGTAATAAAACACTGCCTCATTTTATTACTGCATGCAGTATTCCTGACACAAGGACTGATTCAGATTGTGGTAGAGCGTAATACTGTATGTGTGTTTTCTCACACCGCAGACCCTGAACAGACGTACAGACAATGCTTAGTAGTACATAATCCAGTCATATTTCCACTTGCGTCTGAAGAGGAGTAAGCGGGTTGTAATGGGCCTGAACTTCAGTGTGGATGTGTAGACTGAATTACGAGCTATGCTAAAGGTTCCCAAACTCCATCGTTACAGTCCTCTTTTAATTTATATCCATGCTTGAGAACAGACACACTTAATTAGTACCTCAGTCAATTTGATTTAACCATCTGGACTCCAGCATGGATATCCTTAAAACCTGGACTGTAATGGCGGAGTTTGGGAACCTCTGGGCTATGCACAGTTGTGCATATGTTTTGCGCCTAGTATAGGATGGTACAAATGTGCACTGATGATGATGGGTATAAAACCATGCGTACAGGTACAGACCAAAATACACATTTACTTCTGTGCAGAAAATGCTGACTTGGGTTTAAGTCTGTATCAGCCCCACAGAGAGTATAGTTATGTGACAATATGTGGAAGAAAGTGTTATGGATTTAATGAGGTTGCTCCCTACTCTATTTTCACTATGCTATACATTCATTTAGTATGTCCTTATGGCACTACATTCACAATGCACTTTGGGCCTGATTCAGACGTGGATGCTGCTCAGACCGCTCTTGCGTCTGTTGGTGGAGTCATGGGAGCGATTATATGCAAATGCTAATATCAGCGCTCCCCTGGTGTAGTAGCCGGCATCTGTATGTCCAATCCCTGAGCTCTCCACTTTCAGTGTAACAGATTCTCCGCACACCATCACAGGCACCATCTACACTGGCACACCATCACAGGCACCATCTACACTGGCACACCATCACGTGCACCATCTACACTTGCACCAGCCCTATAGCAGGTGCTATTTCTCTATCTGAACATGGCCTCTGTGTGTGCTCTATGTCTGAGAGCACAGATGCTTTTACTGCCACACCCGCAACTCTCCCATAATATGCCCATGAGACAGACTTTTTTTGTGTTCAATTCAGGCCACCGCACAGGAAGGCCCATCACTTTGTCGCTCGATTTCTGACACCGTTTGAGCCGATCACAATAGCACTCTAGTGCGTACACTCAGGGTAACACATGTGTCATCTGGGTTTACAGGATTTGTTGCGCATGCGCAGTAGCAAATCTCTCAACTACGTGAAGGTCAGCATTGCCTTCAGTCTGCGTCCGACTCAGAATCAGGCCCTTTAGGTGCTGCATGTGTACAAGCCCTAAAACTACATTGCATCTAGTCGCAGAAGGTTGTCAAGTCTCTGCAGACCCATGTGGCATCCAAACTTATTAAGCTGGGTACACTCTTACCAGATATGTCTGTAGATGATGGTCGTTCATACACACTGAACAACCATAATCTAGCCGCGTGTCCCCACCCCCACCCTGCAACCTCTGCAGCAAGTGTATGGGCAGTCGGCCAGTATGTCTGCCAGTGTGTACCCAGCATACGATTATCATTGTTTACTAAAATATAATATTATACATTAATGCTATATTTTCTTTGTTTTTATATAGCAAGATGAAACATTTGATGCTGCTGAGAAGATCCTGAAAAACTGGAATAAGTAAAATGTATTGTCTACCTAAATGAACTACTGTGCAATTTCTGATGCTTGTACCAGACATGTAGCATTAGGTAACATAGACTTTTACTAAGGTTCTGTTTTATCTGACATTTTTATAACAAACTAAATGATAATGTGAATAAAGTATATTATTTAAAATACTGTACTGCTTACATAAGATTATTTTAAATTGATGTGCTCCATCTTCACTGATTGACTGTGCATCATAAAACACTATCAGCGATGTGGATTGGGGAGAACTAAAGCTGGTTCTTTGTATAAAAATAAAAAATAAAAAACCATGTCTGATTTCTTACTGTCAATGTATATTTTCTGAGCACAATATGACTGATAGGAATAAATATCCTGTTTGAGAGACAAGATTATAATATAAGGAACACAATACAAAATGATATATCAAATAGCATTAATATTTGCAATATTCAACATTTAGGCCCGTATTCAATTAGGAGCGAAAAGTCAGTTGCCGGACTTTTTGACGCTTTTCTGCGCGAAAATGTATCGCGCGTGTCTGCCCGTATCCAATTCCAAATTGGCAAAAACGGGACTCGGCGAAACTCGGCGCTATTTTGCATCTTTGAGCGAGTGGTGAAGAAGAGCATTTTGCAACTTTTTTGGGGCAAAGTAAGTAGTCCCATCAAATTTGGGGTACATGAAAATGGGTACAAGCATAGTTCTAAATCACTAAAATAAAGCTTTAAAGTGCACCAAAAAACGCACCTTCAGCAAGCACCTGCAATAAAAAAAAAACCCTCCCCCTTTTTGGGGTGTTTTTTGTTGGGTATTGCATTTTTTTACGCAATTAGCATCAAGGGGCTGTAAAAAGGGTTTAGGGGGTTGCCGCAATTTTGCACCCCTAAACCCCGATTCTGCACTTTTTTTCCACTGGGTATCCATAGGCGAATTTACATTGCATTGCGTTATCGCTCCGGCGAAAAGACGCTGAGATTGAATACGGGGATAAATGAAATCGACGAAACTAGCTTTTCGCTCCAAATTGAATACGGCCCTTAGTGTCTTTCTGTCGTAACCCCCTGGAAATAACCCCCCCCCCCTCCTCCTGGTGAAATCACGGGATCAATAGGGGCATGTGCTAAGATGATGGGACCTGCTGACAATCGCGCTGTGTCCATTTCTCTACAAAGTAGGCAGCATACAGAATGGTGACTTCCCAAAATTCAGGAGTCCCCCAGAAAGAAAAAGCCACTCCAGATGAAGAAGGTTCAACGAAGGATGAGAGTATGCAGCTCTGACCTGGGGAACTATAACCAATAATGTTCTATAAAGCGGAAACATGCAGGAAAATGGGTAGTTCTAGTGCTTCTCCAACCATTCATTTGTAAGGTGTTATATGGATACCGAAAATGTATATAGTTTACATTAAGTTTTAACAGGTGAAGCCACATCCAATATGCTCATCATTTGATGTAGGGAATGGCTCCTTGGCTAATATTTCACTGATATCTGTTGATGGTCACAGTGTGCGACGACGTATCCCGGAATGCCAGCTGTGAGGTTCTCAGGCAGTTCGTGGAAGCAATGGGATAAAAATGTTGTGTACTCTGATGTAAAGAGTGGCCCCTCCAGGATAGGACTTGTTACTCCATACTTATCCTTTATCTAACATTTGTTCGCTTTGGACATTAAATTTGAAACCCTTGTCCTTCTGTCCTTTATAGTAAGAAGGATGCCCTTACAAAATGTGAGGAGGAATGGCGTACTATTGAGTCTATGCTGCACTCCCTTACCAAGTAAAGCACCAGTCGGTGTCCTATAAAAAAAACTATTATTTTAGTAATTGCAATTACGGTTTTACAATGTAAAAAACACAAAAAATTCTGCTAAAACAGGAAGTCACACAAATGATAAAAACCGCTAAAAAAACGCCAGCCACTTGCGATTTTTCAACACTTGGCGTATCTTTATGTCCCTCCAAAATACCAGCCCCAATACATTAAATGCATTTTTCAAAAATTTTAAAATTTGACCGAAATTTCGTTGGTGAAAAATTAAATTTCGGTCAAATTTTTTTTCAGTGGAAACAGGATGAAACTGAGCCCAATTTTGAGGTTCATGGCAAAGGCTGTGAATACTTATGTACATGTGATTTCTTAGGGTTTTTTTTTTTTTTAATTACATTTGCAAAAATCTCAAAAACTTTTTACACGTTGTCATTATGGAGTATTGTGTGCAGAATTTTGAGGACAAAAATTAATTTATTCCATTTTGGAATAAGGCTGTAACATAATAAAATGTGGAAAAATTGAAGCGCTGTGAATACTTTCCGGATGCATTGTAGTTCTTCAGTGGCAAGAGGCTATCCCACCAGTATACACTTTAGAGAGATAGTCACGCTCTTACAGGACAGGCAGCAAGTAGGAAGAAAATATTTTGCTCAAATTGACAAAACCTAAAGTGCAATATAACAGCAAACAGGAAGGATAAACCAATCAGGAGCCAGAAACATGCAGAGAATGATATAATTACATTACATAAGCACAAGGCTTAAATTGCTTTGAAGTTTGGCCTCTCCAAAAGCACCTTCAATGCAGAGAAACATCCTGTCTAGTAAGTGACTACTTACCCTTCCAGTGAACCACCTACACACTCCCTAATATATACACAGACATGACCCATGTGCTCTCTCAAGTTCATACCCTAATATATACCTATCTACTTACAATCTCCTGTCCTCAGTACTCAAAATATGTACTACTCTAATCCCGTCTTGAAGCTGGTCAGGGGACTATACCTCCCAACTGTCCAGATTTGAGGGTTTCTGAGTCTGATGCAGATGTGGCCGTGCCTTTCGCCGCATCGGGTTCTTATGCTAATTCTGCTGCAATGCCCAATTTTGCATCTGTGTAAATCCGTTTTGGTGCATCTTTAGAAGTATCATTGGATGCACCATCGAACCTTTTACCAGCCCTATGGCAAGTGCAGTTTCTTCATCTGAACATGTCCTTCTGTGTGAGCGACTATGCTTCTTTAGACGCAGCCGCTGCCTCCGTCTGCCTAGCCACCCTCGTTACCTCCCAGGAACCCCTTTTCCTGTGTCCAAATTCCTTCTGCATTTCAGTGCAGGACACGTGCAGTGTTTAAAACATCAGTCGGCATAGCGTGTGACTCTGAATCAAACCCTTTGTCTCCTCGCAGACATGTTTGTCCTGCAGTGGGAAAGTGGGGAGTTTCGTCCTATTTGGAGCAGGCATAAATGAGTGCTGTGCACATGTATTAACGATTGAAACCTTTGTTTCGATGGCCACATCGATGTTCCTGATTCAGAAATTATTTTTTTTTACATTTGATTCTGGGATTGCTTTGACTGCTGCCATTGCACTCTTGTCTCTCCGATGTCTGTGTCCATCCTGCTGTAGGCACCAAGGAGTATCTGCAGCACAGCTCGACTGCGCATGCACAAACTTCGAGGGTTTACTGCACATGCATTTTAAGTAACCACTGGTTACCTTGTGATGGCTACACGTCATCAGTAGGCATATTGCAATGGCCATCCCTGGTCCATTTGCTGCTGGTGTGCGTGGCAATGAAGGGAGTGTTTGTAGACGAGGGGAGCTCATGAGTGCTAGGCAGACACCTGTTGTAATGTGCCCACCATCCGTGCAACGTGATACTGATACGGCAATGATCATATTAAAACGATGAAGTCTTTTTGTAGATTTATTGTGTAGCATACAGAGCTAGCAAAATAATTTATTGCCAACTGACATCAATCTTTTATACATTTATATATCAAACTGTTAATATCACATAAGCCAATCAAATAATTGTCATTGTCATACTCCCCTAAAGACATGAGACCAATCAAATAACTATTTTACTGTCAATTTGGACAATATTCAAATTTATCATTATAATCCCGTAGCAATAATCATATGACTATGAATTATACATTAAAAAGACCATATAACCTTTGCACAGAGGGCCTGATTCAGACCCGCTTGTGAGCGCTCGCAAGCGTGTCGATGTTGGCCCAGTGCGCACGAGGGAGCCGGCTCCGTCGTGCGCAAGACCCGGATAGCGACAGCCAAGTCAAGCCGTCGCTATGGGTCTCGCTACAAAGGGGGCGTGCTGTCGATGGCGAGTGACAGCACGCCCCCTTTGGTGGGCATGCCGGGGGCGTGGCTGGCCAGACAGAGGCGTTCCCATGGGAATGCCTACCGTCTGGGGCCGGCCCCACTGACATCACAAGTGATGTCAGTGGGAGTGCTCTAGGCTCTGATAGAGCCGAAAGCACTCCAGGGCTTGCGGCAGACGAGACCCTACCACAAGGGTCTCGTCGCAAGCCCGATGGTCGTGATGCCCCAAATGTTTTTTTCATTGCAGGTGCTTGAAGCAGGTGGATTTTTCACTATTTTTTCAACTTAACTTTAGAAACTTTAAAATATGCTGGCCCCCATTTTCAAGTACCCGAAATTTGCTGGGATAACTTATTTTCTGGAAAAAATACTCCTGAATACTATTCTGCACCACTTATACAAAATCACTATTTAGCAGCTATTGAGCCCATTTAAAAACACCAAATACCTTCAGCAAGCCAAATCGGGGGGTACCATAACTAACCCCCATGTCAGAGCATCTTTTGGGGGGTGTCAGGCTGATTTCCCCAAATCTGACAGTACTTTCCGCCCTGTTCAAGTTTCGCCAGGTCCGATTTTCGTGTACTTTCAAATAGCATGCGGGGTAAAGCGGGCACGCGCGCGATACATTTCCGCCTACAAAAGATGCGATGTAGGCGAAAAGTCTGGGAGGCAAAGAAGTATTGCAGATCCGCTCTAATTGAATACGGCTATATGTAGGGCCTATTGCCCACCTAGCAATGGGTTAATGATGTGGAACCCAAATGAACCCTATATGGCCTGCCCCTTATACCTTGTAGGACTAGTGCCCTCTGGCTCAGGCTTATTGTCCGCCTAACAAAGGCCATCCCTGCTGATTAGAGCTTAACGCCCACAGTGGCCATGGGCCTAATCCCTGACAATTATTAATTTGCTATTTTACTTCCCAACCACTGCAGCACTCAGCCGCATTCTTCTGCCGCTGGCCCGTTTTGGCCAGCAGCGGCACCGTCGGAGCTCTTCTCTATTAAGCCCGGTGTCTTCTGCAGTCGCTGGAGATCTTCAGCCATTTCCGCCAAACTGACTCTTCCACCCAGACATGTCTGACGTCAAACTTGTTGACCAAGGCTATTTAACCCTTGTAAAACTGCAGGTATTTATTCAAAATGAAGAAATCTGGTGCCTGTGCCCGCTTTACTGTCCTATTTATGCCAAAATCCTTGTTGGTCAAAGCAAATGCCAAGTGGGTCATATGTATGTGACCACCCTATGTATGTTCCCAGTGTAAAATTTGATGACTGAGGCTAGTTAACCCCTGCACAACTACAGCTTCTTATTCAAAATGACAAAATCTGGTGCCTGTGCCTGCTTTACTGCCCTATTTATGACCAAATCCTTATTGTGCCAGGAAAATTAACAATTGAAAACTGTGTAAGGGACACAATTCTTCGTTTACATAGTGTTAGTTTAGTGATCTAACTTTATTTAAATGTTTTAATATAAAATTTTCTGAATAAAAAGCTGGAAAATGAATAAGAAGTGAATAAGAAGCTGCAAAATGAATAAGAAGTGAGTAAGAGGCTGGAACATGAATAAGAAGCCAACTTCAGCCTCGTTCTGTCTTGTCTATTTGAGTATTTCTATACTGAAATTCATATACACCACGTAGAACTGATGAACCGAAACACGAAACAAGGTACAAAGCAGCTGTGCGATCAGCGACGCATGTCCGGTGCTCACCAGGTTACTGTGATGACGTCGCCACTCTGCAGCTTAGCTCTGCAGCTGCTGTCAGGTGGTGACATGCGCAGTGCAGAGTGGTGCCTTGTACGCATGTGCAGAAGGTAACAATGGGCCGCCGTTTGGAGCTGGCTGCGTCCCCTGCACCACGTGATCGCACTCTATATAAGGAGAAGCGCGGTGCCTGCTGGTTCGCAGCCTCACGGGTATCTCAGGTTGACGGACGCCGTAATAATGGCGTCGACGAGTCGGTGAGTGACCCGTCGCTTATATTGTTGCCGGGTTCGGCTGTTTCTCTGTATGTAAAGTACCGGGCTCCGGAGTTCATGTGCAGTGGCCTGGGCCGGGCAGCCGCCGCCGCCTTTACCTCCAGCAGGGTTAGCGAGCACGGCATGGACTTCCCCTAGCTGCTGAGTTCTCAGTCTTTTTGTCCCTATAACTGCAGGTGGCATGGACTCCTACCCTGGCGTTACCCTGTGACTTTACCCCCGGGCTACAGGTAATCCGTCTGTGCCTGTCCTGCTAGAGGGTAGCTGCAGTTTTGGCATGCTGGTATTTGTGGTTCCACAGAAGGTGATAAGCCACTGGCTGCCTGTCGACAGAGTACCTGTTCACAATGCTGACATCTAATGCTAACCCTACTGATAATGATGACTTTCTCCGTCGCCATAACATTCAACATTCTGGTGTCGACAATGATTGTTGACCTAATGAATGTTGATTTGGCCTTGATCTCCTATGCAGTGTATGTATGTTCATTGTACTGTATAGTATACTCTGTAATCTATGCTGACTTTGCCCAGCTAGTGCTTGATTGAGACACTAATAAAATATCATCATCCTATAAATCAGACTGTAATGAGTTTATTTACTGATTTCTGAGCAGTCAGTGACTTCTGTGGGTCGTGTGTCCTTAACGTGGTAAAACTCAAGCTTAGGACATTTCAACGAGAAAATAAAAACCTAACAGGTTTACATTTGGTGATGTGGAAGTGACCTTTTCATAAAATTCTCACACTATTTTGTAATAAGTGAGGTTAATTTAGGGGGAATTCAATTGTTTTTCTGTGCCTGTTGGTGCGATTCAATTGTTTCTGCAGATGGGTGTGAATGCATGCTTTCTGCTCGCACCCTCCTGAGGTGTTGAGTAGAAATCGTGAAAGTTCATCATTCTGGCAGCCAAATTCTGTTTGAGTGCACTGAGCAGGACTGTAGATGGTTATAGCCGCTTTACGAGGCTACGCCCAGTCTATTTGTGCTTCATGCGCTCTAACGTACAACAGTTGAAAATTGCCCATCCGTTTAGTTGGACAATCGAATGTGCAAAAACAATTGATTTCTTTCCTTAGGGCCGAATTCAATTCAGTGCGATGTTGAATAGCTGCGGGAGCTCCCTAAGATATTCAATACACCGCAGTGTTTGGGCGGCTTAAGGATTTCTTCTCGCACCCCCGGGGGTTGCAAGAAGAAATCAGACAAAAGTGCTGGGCGTTCAGCTGTTTGGCGCGCGCAACAGCACCTGAATATCTTGTTTAGTTGACATTTCTTAAGGCCATTCAATGGGCTGATGCATTGTCATGACTTGTATGATTAAAGTTCTTCAGACCGGCATGTGAGCAAAACCCATTTCTGTGCTTACTATAAATACATTTTATGAAGGAGAAACAATGGCTTACATTTGTAACTATGATGCTAGATGTTTGATGCAGCTGTTAGTGCATGTCATGCCTTTCTTTGATGATACTGTGTTGCCACACCTAGTTAATGTTTGCAGAGACCAATCTGTTTTAAGATGCATCTATAAATGGAAGCTGGCATAAAGGGGAATTCATTTCTGTGTGAAGGTCACAATGTGCTGTTCCGAAACACCACATCGCATCTGTTGTTATCGCAGGTTTTCCCTTGCGTCCAACAGAGGTGCGATGAAAAACTATTGATTTCAGCACTACTATAAATTGATTATATTGCGCAGCCAGGCAAAGCTGTGATGGCCGGTGGCACTTCACATAGAATTGAATCTTCACTAAAGACATGTTTGCAGCAATAGTTGTATGAAGGACTACTGGCTATCAGTTTGACCAAATAATGCTACTGGAAACCATTGCTAGATGTTATTGTATATGCATTATCCTGTAGCTGAGAAAACCACAAAAAAACCAGTACATAGCCTTTAAAGCTCCCACTGGCCATTATTAATGCATCCAAAGCAGCACTTCCGTGTTTGCCAGCAGGTGATTACCTGACCTGGGCTTCCCTATAGGAGAGGCTTTGACCATAGTGAAACCACTTTGTGTGGATTGTCCAGGAATTGATTCAAAGGGCAGAATTCAATTGTTTCCAGTCGCGCCCGACGGAGCTATTCAATTCTTGCTCCTGTGGGGCGCGATCAGTTGCCAGCGCTACATTTCAGCTTGCAGCCCCAGGGGGATGAGAGCTGAAATGTGCTTAAAGTGATCTGTTTGGGCTCCCAAACCTCGCTTTTCGCGGTCGCGCCTAGCACTTTGGTCGGGTTTAGCTGCTTTACGTGGCTAAACCTGACCTCTATGGGCGCGATCAGCGCGAAAAACGGCAGCAATTGAAAAGCAGCCCACGATCTCCTGTCACTTTAGACAGGAGATCTGGACCGCGTAATCAATTGAATTCCGCCCTTAATAATTATTGGCCAGTGCATTGGTATGGAGAGAACTGAGCTGGGAATTGTTGTTCCTTTTTTATTAGTTGGCGTGTGTATCGCAGGTATGTTTCGGCACAGTCTGTCTTTAATATGCTGGATGTGCCATTGCCCTCTGGTACGCTATACCGGTGCTTCTCAAATCCAGTCCTTTTGGACGCGTTAACAGTGAATATTTTGCCATATGTCTGTGCTGGAGCACAGGTGTATTTATTACTGATACCTTTTCAGAGATCCACAGGTGGTTCTAATTATTTTGCTTGTGATTCTGTGAAACACTTGGAAAACCATGCACTTTTAGTGTATCCTGAGGGCTGAAATGTTCTGCCCCATACTATGATATGCTGTGTATGCCGGAATGGAGTTATGCAAGTGTAATACAGAGAACCCTTGTTGCATAGTCACATTTATCATTGTGCATATCTCCATGCTGAATTTTATTTGGCAGTACATTATTCATTTTTCAAAACTTGCTGTCTTGAGCAACGGGACCTGGCCTGTAGTAATGGAAAACATTGACTAAATAGAAAGTAAGAACTTATCCCAGTTTAAATTAAAATAGTTTTCTTGTATTAAACAGACTCAGAGGGCGGAATTCAATTTGTTTTCGCGGCCCGGACCTCCGTCAAAAGTGACGGGAGATCGCGGGCTGCTATTCAATTTTTCCAGCTTTTCGTGCTGATTGCACCCAAAGTGGTAGGGTTTAGCCCACTAACCACGACCAAAGTGTTGGGCGCGATCGCGAAAAGTGCCATTAGGTCACTTTCGCCGACTTCAGCTCGCACCCCTCACTGCGAGGTGAAATGGAGCGCTGGCAGCTGATCGTACCCGACAGGAGCAACAATTGAATAGCTCCGTCGGGCGCGATGGGGGCTGGAAACAATTGAATTCTGCCCAGAGATTTGTGCTGCAGTTGATCTGTGACCCTCGCCATGGTGCCAATATAATGGAAATGGTGTAGCGGCTGTGCTAAGAACAAAGTTATTTTAATGACCTTTATGCTGGGTGAGCTATTGTCGATGTACCTTTCGTTTGACGAGCAATATTTTGCAAGTATGTCAGTGGGTTTGTACACCAGATATGTCTGTGAACGACACTGTACAAACATCAGGTCAGCCCTGCAGCACAGCCGATGGCGATATCTCCGCAAGATATAGCTGTGCATTTGTGTATGGGCGACCGGCTGACTGCCCGTACACTTGCTCCAGGGACCGCCGACACTGACATCTCAACTGGATGGGTAAACTTAAATGCCTGCCCAGTTGTGATGTCAGCCCAGAAATATCGTGTGGCCGATTGGTAAGTGTGTATAGCTTACCAATCTGCTGTTCTGACGCGGATCGGACTCCTGATCAATCCGTTGTTTGTGTGTACACGCATTACTATCCTACTTCCAAAGCATGGTGGCTGTTCAATCTTTCTTTTCTTCTAGTTTGTTAGAAATGAAACCAGAGGCTGGATAAAGACCATGCCGTTTGAAATAGAGATGTGCGTTTCGGTTTTACTGAGTTACTTGGATATGTTCGGATCTCAAAAACTGCGTCATATTGGCTATCCGGCTGTCACGTGTTTTGGATAGCCAATAAGAGAATTCTGAACTTGCGCTAAGTTAGCGGTAGGAACCGAATAAAACCGAACCCATAAATCTGTAATTTGAAAGGGAAACTGATATGACAGGTAGTTAGGGGGGAGCTGAATAGCTAAACATTGTTGAAAAAGAGAATGTTTGACTGTGGAAGGTGCTTTTCTCAGCTACTGTTCCTGACTCTATTTGCTTGTAATGTAGTTGACATGCATAGACAATTACCTAACTATTTGTGATGGACTTCCTGCTGTCACACCACCTGTTTGTGATGCATTAAAATACTTATTATGATTAGCGGAGTGTCACAGTAGTTGGCTATGAACAATCATAGAAGAATCTGTGTAAAGTAAATAACCATCAGCATTTGTTATAAATGTGGCAGAAATGTACCACCTGATCTATTGCATGTCAAATACAAAGGTATACCTTTAAAATCACTAATAGTAATTTGAATATGGACAGCTTGATAAACTGACATACAAAAGGAGATTCATGTTTTACCATGCAGCTGTATAATACAATGGTGGTCACACAACAATAAGAGATGATGCTGCAGGAGAAAGATCTTAAAAATGTAAGTGCAGTGTTCTACAACCTTTTGTATCACAGTAGAGATACAGGTTATGTATCTGTCTGGGGAATTGAATTCAGCATGGTGGCAGTGATGTGATGTGCTGTTCTGGAACGCACATCGCATCCATCCACATTGCACATTTTCCTCGCACCCCATACAATGGAAAGTTTAAACACTTGTGATGCGGGCAGTACTGTATATAGTAGATGTGTGCAGCAGAGCATTGCACATCACTTATGCCAGGCATACACTATACAATTATCGAGGCGATTCACACAATATCGGTGGATCACCTTGATAATTGCACTGTGTACGGGCAACCAAGGGTTAAATATCGATCCGTCAGGAAGGCCCGTCCGATGTGATATTTTGTTAAATGTCAGTCGCATCAGGCAGTGTATACCCAGCTGCGTCCAACAGACCTTTCCTCTGTTCTTCCATGGAAGGAACAGGGAAATGTCTTCTCCACGGAGGTGGAGCGCGGATATCTGGGCCAATACACTGTGAGATCTCTAGTGTATGCCCGTGAAATCTGTAGGGTGACTGGCTGCCAGGTAAAATGTCTTGTCGGTCTGGCAGTGTAGGCCCAACATTAGAGATTAATTTCCCCGTTGGACTGTTAATGAGCAGCTTAAATCCACTTTGGGGTACGGGGGTAGTTAAGGGATGGATTCATTTCAGGACAATGTTCTGCGATGCCTATCTGCCCACACATCGGCCATTTACGGTAGCCCCTACATTAAGTTTTCTTGCGCACCCCTATTTTTTTAAATTTACTATTTTCTCCATCCTACAATCTCTAGAACTTAAGTTTTTAGCTTTTTGTTTTTGGCAATCTATAGTCATGTGCTTCATGTATTACTCGGACAGCTGTCAAAATCTCAAGTCTGAGCTACACTCACCCCTGTTTCAGCTGTGTCCTCTTCCAAGTAGTGTAAGCTCTCTCATTAGCAATGGCCTCATCTGCACTTACTTTGCCTACCTTGTATGCCCCTGTTGAGTGTCTGCGGCTCCCGTCTAAAGTGAAGGGTGATATTCAATTGTTGGTACCACTGGGTGCGCGTGCCGTGGGCGCCCATTATTTCTGCTAGCACCCACCTGAGGTGGCGAGCAGAAATCAGTCAATGCGTCATTAGTAATTTGTGCCTATGGCACTCACGCCAGACAGCATCAACAATTTTATATTGTGCCGCTGTGGGCACCCGACAATTGAATTGCCCCAAATACCATAATATTGAGCTGGCCTTTAAAGACACACATCCATTTAGCAGCTGTTTCATGAGGCTATTTCTACATCTGTAACAAGTCCCTTTATCTGGACCATTTCACCTTAAATTAATGTACAGCTCTAAGTGCCATATAAGACTACGGTTTTAACATTTTAAAGGGGAAGTTCAATTGTTCTTTTTGGGTGCCTGAGTAATTAAACTGTGTCTCTGATTGGGCACAAGTGCTGTGGGCGATGACATTTCTTCTCACAACCTCCTGAAGTGGTGAGCAGAAATGTGCGAAAGTCCATGGTTTGGGCGCCCTAACCAGGACTTTAGATGGGTTTAGCCGCTTAACACTCCTAAACCCAATGCTTTTGGGTGTGACTAGGAAGAATTAATAGGCACCGAAAACAATTGCATTGCTCCGCCGGGCACCAATTATCACCGCCCAAAACAATTTAATCACCCCCTAAAAGTACTACAGGTTGAGTCTCCCATATCCAAATATTCCGAAATACGGAATACTTTTAGCATGACTGAGATAGTGAAAACTTTGCTTTTTGATGGTTCAGTGTACACAAACTTTGTTTAAAAGGCACAAAATTATTCAAATTGAAGTATAAAATGACCTATAGGCTTTGTGTATATGAAACATAAATTAATTTCATGTATGTACACAAACTTTGTTTGAACCACAAAATTATTGAAAATATTGTATAAAATTACTTTTAGGCTGTGTATAAGGTGTACATGAATCATAAATGCATTCTGTATTTAGATCTGGACCCTATTCCGAAGACATTTCAATATGGTATACAAATATTCCAAAATACGGAATATTCCGATATCCAAAATACCCTTGGTCCCAAGCATTTTGGATATGGGAGACTCAACCTGTAATGAAATTTTAGATCTTTCTCATATCTTTTATCTAATAAAGTTTTAGAAAATAAATATTTTAATGTGGTGCCACCACCAGGTGTCCTTAACTCCGTGCAGGTAAATTTCTATGCTGATTGTGCCTAGTTTAAGCAGCAATGAAGCAACTCTTTGGGGGGAATTCAATTAGGTTTACCCTGCGGCTAATTATCCGCTCCACACGGGAACATTTTATTCAATGAAATAGCGTTTTCCCTACGTGGTAAATCAAGGGTTAATGTACGGAAACTGATCAATGGGTTTCCCTGCCTGTTACACCTGATGGTGCCTTTCTAGTTTACCTTCTTGTAGCTACAAAGTAAAATCCACCCAGGGGAGATTATGTGCAGGGTTAACTGAACTGCCGTCCACTGGGTAATCCCCGCAACTAATTGGATCCCCCCCCCCCCCATAAAATCACCCCATTGTCCATGTAGATGAGTTTTTCTCCTTGTGTGATTTATAACTTCCCAGCAGCATCTCTGTACTTCTACAGTTACTTTACTAAAGAAAGAAATACAAAATACCCTCCACAGAACAAAAAACAGACCTCGCATTTACACTTCTGCTTTTTAACTTTGTCATTCTCAGGGTGTAATTGAACATGTCTCATGTAATTTGCTATAAGAAAACCGCAGAGCATAAGTCTTTATGTTGGATCTACCATGCTAAAGTAATGGAGTAATCACAGTTCTTCATATTTATAGCATGTTTCCAGAAATCCCTACAGTAATAACTCCCCCAGCCAGCAATCACTTGAATGTAGCTTGTGAAGTGCTCAGTGACATTTGTGTTATCTTTGACACTGAAGGTATGTGTACGTGTACCTGTTTGTTGGTCTGTTTTTTAGTAAGGAAATACACTCAAAAATGTGACCTGAAAGGGTTGGATGACTACATATTGCAATGTAGCTATAATATGTTTATAATGGCACTGAAATATGAATCGAGCTGCTATTTGAAGGGTGTAGGCAAAGTGTGTAAAATGGCAGGGTGTGTGTGTTGTTTAGGTGGCTCTATCCTTGGTGAGAGAGAAAATACCTTCACACAACCTCTAGTAATCATGTTGTCTCCCAGAAGTGTTTTGGAAGAAAAGATGAAGCGTAATTCCTATTGTAAAATCTTATCTGATGTAAGTCAACGCAGAAAATATACTTTTAAACTTTTTGGAAGGAATTGTTTATAGTTTATTAAACTTTATAAAACAAAAACTTTAACACTAACTTTGGGTAGAAGTATCAAGCTTTAATAAGTGGAGAAGTGTTCCATAGCAACCAATTCTCTCAATAAAAGACCACCTAGCCCCAAATGTAAAATGTTTAGGTATGCGCCATGATGGTAAAATACATTAGGAAAGCATTTCTATTCAGCGGTCTGTAGTGCAGTGGGGAGGTAACATAATTTATTTTTTTTGTGTTTACACTTAAAGAGCAAGTCCATTCACTGCGAGGCTCTGTAGGAACCTTGTGGTATATTAGAGGCAAGAAACATTCCTTGGTTGGCATTCAAATCCCAATATCTGCACAATTGGCTGTTCCTGATAGCACATCATATCCTCCCGGCACGAGGGATGGGCGAGGAAAAACTTGCAAAGTCGATACCATAATGTTGGGTACACACTGGCCGATATATCGGCTGTTCAATTGAACGGCGGTTATATATTGTTTGCGCCAAACAGTGTGTGTACAGATGTGACGTAAATATCTCGTGATGCCAGTTCAATCTGCTTGCCCACTCGCCATGTCAGTCACCAGCAGCCTCTGCAGCAACATACAGCACGATGAGTCGATATATCTGCAGATATATATCGGCCATTGGCTATGCTGCAGATGACTGACAAAACAACTGGGCGGCTACATGTAAATTAATACCCAGTTGTAAAGTCAGTCATGACACATCCTCTCAAATCTTTAGAACAGGGTCTACATGTCAAAGCAGGCAATGCAGCATTCAGCTACTGTCACATTACTTGCCCTGCATGATTCCACCAAGCCACAAGATATTTATGCAGAAACAGTGGCTGCCAGTCATTGGGCTCGATTCAATTCAACGCAATGCTGAAAAGCCCTGGGAGGGAGCTCTCGGAGCTATTCAATTCACTGCGCTGTTTGGTCTGACACGGGCCAGTTAAGGCCCGTATTCAATTTGAGCTGAGCCGCGATACTTTTTTGCCTCCCGGACTTTTTGCCTACATCGCGTGTTTTGCAGGCGGGAAAAGTATTGCGCGCCCCAAAAGATGCTCTGACATGGGGGTTCCCTATGCTACCCCCCGAATTGGCTTGCTGAAGGTATTTGGTGTTTTTAAACGGGCTCAATAGCTGCTAAATAGCGTTTTTGTATAAGTGGTGAAGAATAGTATTCTTGAGGTTTTTTTGCAGAAAATAACTTATCCCAGCAAATTTGGGGTACTTGACAATGGGGGCCAGCATATTTTAAAGTTGCTAAAGTTAATTTGAAAAAATTGTGAAAAATCCACCTGCCACAAGCCCCTGCAATGAAAAAAACACCTGGGGCATACTTGGGGACCCCGCCAGTTTAAAGTTCGCTGGTTTGGGGGGCTGTCTGAAGGCTGCATGGGGGTTCCCGCAACATTGCACCCCAAACCCCCAATTCTGCACTTTTTTCCGCCTGCTCTTCATAGGCGAATCTTTTTCTCCTATTACATTGCATTGACTTTCCGCCTAGGCGGGAAGTCTTTCAAATTGAATACGGCGGTACTTTTCCGTCTGGCGAAATGACTTCATCGGCAAAAAGTATTCGCCAAAAACACGCGAAAACTGCTTTTCGCTCCAAATTGAATACTGGCCTAAGTCGGAGAATGCCGAAGCTCGTGACTTAACCTGGGTGCATAGTCGTGAGAACCGGCATTCTCCAACTAAAGTGCCGTCCGTGAGGCTGTTATCGCAGTGCTAAACCGGAAAACAGCCTCGTACCCCGCACTTGTGTCTGATTTCTCCTCGCATCCTTGGGTGCGAGAAGAAATTCTTTAGTCAGACCAAACAGCGTGCTGAATTGAATAAAGCCCATTGTTCCCTGAGTAAAGGCCCTCCTAGTTAAGTATAAACTCTCCTATTTAATGTATATTATTCAGGTCCTTAGCATAACCTTTAAAACATAATGTCAAGCAGTGGCTTAACTTTCTATTTAAATGAAGGTCAAGAGAACAGTTACATTTGTGTATAGATTAGTTTCTCAAGTGAAATTAACTGTATAGCGTTCAACTTTTCAGTAGAAAAGACATTAATTCAAATGTAACCAGTTATTGGACTGTAAAACACTACCACAGTAATTGATACAAACTACTTATGTAATTTAACAAGTCTAAAAACAGGCATATTTTGAACAACCTTGCATTAGTGGCACTGACTAGCTTACAAATTAGTTTCTCACTGACCAGATTGTGTATAAATATTTCTTTACATGTTTATTGCTTGCAGCAGTCTGTAGTCCAACTAATGGCTTGCAGTGCAGAGGTGACCTTATCCTAGTAAAATGTAATTGAAATATGGGGCGGAATTCAATTGATTCCAGCCCCTATCGCGCCCGACGGAGCTATTCAATTCTTGCTCCTGTCGGGTGCGATCAGCTGCCAGCACTACATTTCAGCTCGCAGCCCCAGGGGGATGAGAGCTGAAATGCGCGAAAAGTGACCTGTTTGGGTGCCCAAACAGCACTTTTCGCGGTCGCGCCCAGCACTTTGGTCGGGTTTAGCTGCTTTACGCAGCTAAACCTGACCTCTATGGGCGCGAAAAACGGCATCAACTGAATAGCGTCCCGCGATCTCCTGTCACTTTAGAAGGGAGATCCGGACCGTGTAATCAATTGAATTCCGCCCATAGAGTGATGATATTGTAGGTCTTAATATACAGTACGTAGTGGCCACCCCAGACCGGGGTCAGGGCGTTGAGATGCAGGCAAAGATTTGCGGCACGTGTTCCCAAAAAAGGGGCATGGCATATCAGAGGGGAGTGTCCCCATGACATGCCCCAATTTGTCACACTTGGGTGTGAGCCCATCACTTATAAGTGCTGGGCTTCCCCCAAGCTCTCCCCTCGCTGTGAATAGATGTCACATCTATTCACCTAGCTGCTGTCAAAAACCATTTTTTCCACCCACGGGACACTGAGGCCCTTGGGTGGGGACATCAGAACAGGCTGCTTTAGCGGGGCGCAGTTCAAAGGGTAGAGTGCATTTTGCCCCTTTACAATTGAGCAGCATGTGGCTCCCCCGCTAAAACAGCCTAGTGGGAACACTACTGTATGCATAAGAAATAAAATTCTTTGGACGGTATTCAATTGTTTTAGCGAGCCCAAACTGCCGTCTACAATAACTGGAGATTGCAGGGCGCTATTCAATTGATGTGTCGATCGCGCCCAAAGAGGTCGGGTTTAGCTGTGTAAAACTGCTACATCCGACCAAAGTGCTGGGTGTGATTGCGAAAAGTGCCGTTTGGGCGCCCAAACAGGTCACTTTTCGTGCATTTTGGCTTGCACCCCCCTTTCCCCATGTGTTACTATGTTTTATGTATATCCCCATTATTCCTCTCCCCAATGGCCTAGACCCTCGCCTTATTGCAGAGCGTGGGGGGGACAGGAGACTGATCATCAGTCCTCCTGCTGTAGCTGATCTCTGCACACAGAGATAAGCATATGAGGGGGGTGTGCATACGATTTAAGTTTCCCGATACACAGTGTTATATTTCTAAACAAAGTGAACATTACATTTTTTTCAAAGTATTTGCCAGAGGAGTCTATGCAACCGTTGCATGCGCTCAAACCACTTGGTGAAGCATCTGGACCTGCCAGAAGCAGGTATCTTATACATGCTGGTTGAAGATTTCCACTGCAGCTTCTGGTGACTCAAAAAGACTCCCACGCACCTTGTGCTTGATTTGTAAGAACACAAACTTCACAGGAGGCCAGGTCTGGACTATATGGTGGACGACCAAGCTCCTGGATACGTTCATGGGCCAGAAAATCCACTACTTTTCTGGACTTGTGGGCAGGTGTATTGTCGAGATGGACGGCGCCTGGAAATGAAATCAGCACTTGCAGCAAGCATTGGTTGGTGTACCAGTCCACAGTGACACTGTGCCATTGCACGAGTGATACAGTAGCAACATGGCCAGTCTTGGCCACAAAATCAGCCACCATCTGCTTGGTCACGCTGCGCTCACATCAGAACTTCTGTGGTGGTGCACCTACAACTGGGGCCGACTGTTTGGTCTCTGGGTCAATACTATAGATCCAGGATTCATCACCACTGATCTCCCAGAGTGAGCACCCGCCATCAAACCTGGCCAGCATGTTGCGTCTCCAAGTCACCCAAGCCACCTGCTCTCGAGTCAGCTGACTGGGCACTCAGCATGCAGAAACTTTATTCAGGCCATTTTGTGGAGTATGATCAGATGGATCCAGATAAGATGCCTATCTCCTTCTCTAACTGGGCCATGGTCATCACGGCAGCAAGATTGTCCTCTGTGATCGCTGACACAGGTTGACCGCAGCACTCCTTGTCCAGGAACAGTCTTGTGTGCCAAAATTCTGTAAACCATGCAAGCACAGTGGTTCAGGACAGGGCTTCCCCTTTCCCAAAAGCAACTCGCAGTCTGATCTGCAACAGCATGAAAGTTGTGACTCAAGTCCTAGAAGATCATGGCTCTCCAGTGGCCTCAGCAACGAGCTTATGGAATGAAGTGAACAAGCTGACTTTTTCTGTGTGCAGTGCTGCTTATATACGGTTCTGTGTCCTGAAAGACTAAAGAACTTTTACATTTCACAACCAGACAGTCATTGTCTACTGAACCTAATCACTGTACATCCAGGAACTTATTGCACACCCCTTGTATTTGTTCTCAGAATGGAATCCCTCCTCGTACTTTCACTTTAGGCACATGCACCCCAGAATGCCATTCGCATGGCATTCTTTGGTGTGATTTTGGCAGTGATGGCACAGACCGCTGCATCAATGCAGGGGGAGATTGGAGTTCAGAACGGATCTCCTCTGCTAAAGCCGGGGTACCGAGTGGGCTGGCATGGTTGCGTGTGATGTGACCTTGCTAAATATAGCACTTCTGGTTCCGTTTGCATCACATACCTCCACGCCAGTTACGTGGTTAATCTTTGCATTATAATGCTGGGTTTCTTTTACATTTGCCTCATATCAGCATTTGCCATTCCTGTGTCATAATTTATCAGATGGCAGAGGTTAACTAGCTGCTGAATACTAGTGTTTATAGTGCTGCAATCTTACACTAAAGCTGTGTAAATGCCCCCATACATCAGAGATTGATTGCAGCAATCGTGCAATTTGCAATCAATTGTGTATAAAAATCTTTCCCTTTTTCAAATTGCACGATTGCTGCAATCAATCTCTGTATGGGGGCCTTTCCAAAAACCTTCTGAACGAATTGCACATGATTACAATTGTGCTGAATATTGTGTTTAATTGGTGAAGTCTAGAATGATGTTCCTACGTTTCTGAACAATTTAAAAAAAATTTTTTTTTTTTTTTAGTGTGGAGCCAAGAGTTACTTGTCCAAATCATCCTGAAGCCATACTGGTAGAAGATTATAGAGCAGGGGACATGATCTGCTCTGAGTGTGGATTGGTTGTAGGTAAGAACTAGACACTTATGTATTATATGAACCATCATGACACTTGTTGAAAGTCACAATATCTGAAAATCTTTAAGTTTATGCAGAAGTTGTATATGGAACAACAATTGCTTTATAAAATGAAATTACTCTGGAGCATGTCTATAGCTACCATAATAGCAAATGTTTTATGGCTGTCGTCCTGCCATCACTTGTGGATTTTTTTTTTGTAGGTATCAAAAGCCCAGGAGGTTCACTACACAAAATGCCTAAGCAACCCTACCCTGAAGGGACTATAGTAACGCATTCCCTTGGAGCAATGTCCCAGTTATTGACCAGATTGTTCACGTCTCTGCCAGGCAGGGATTACAGCCATGACCAAAAGTTTTGAGAATGACACAAGTATTGGTTTTCACAAAGTTTGCTGCTTCAGTATGTTTAGACCTTTTTGTCAGATGTTACTATGGTATACTGAAGTAAAATGACAAGCATTTCATAAGTGTCAAATGCTTTTATTGACAATTACACTAAGTTTATGCAAAGAGTCAATATTTGCTGTATTGACCCTTCTTTTTCAAGACCTCTGCAATTCTCCCTGGCATGCTGTCAATCAACTTCTGGACCACATACTGATGGCCGCCCATTCTTGCCTAATCAATGCTTGGAGTTTGTCATAATTTGTGGGTTTTTGTTTGCCCACCTGCCTCTTGAGGATTGACCACAAGTTCTCACTGGGATTAAGGTCTGGGGAGTTTCCTGGCCATGGACCCAAAATTTAAATGTTTTGTTCCCCGAGCCACTTAGTTATCATTTTTGCCTTATGGCAAGGTGCTCCATCATGCTGGAAAAGGCATTGTTCGTCAACAAACTGTTTTTAGATGGTTGGGAGAAGTTGCTCTTGGAGGATGTTTTGGTAGCATTCTTTATTCATGGCTGAGAAGTAACCCCACACATGAATGGTCTCAGGCTGCTTTTCCGCCTATTACTTTGTTGCGTGTTCGTGTATGTGATACTTTTTCGCGGATCTCGGCTTTTCGCCTCTAAATGAATACGGGCCTATGGGAGCTATTCAATTCACCGCAATGTTTACTGACTTAACCTGCGTGTTTAGTCGAGAGAACAGGCATTCTCCGACTAAAGTGCCGTCCGTGAGGCTATCAGCACTGCGCTATACCGGAAATCAGCCTCGCAGCTGGCACTTTAATCGGATTTCTCCTCACACCGTCAGTAGGGTGTGAGATCATTAGTCAGACTAAACAGAGCGCTAAATTGAAAAGCTACGAGCTCCCTCCCAGTGCTATTTAATTCCCTCTGAGTTGAATCGCCCCAATGTCCCCAAAATTTATCTTTTATTAGCAAACTATGTACATTTTTTTTCACCTAATTCAGTATAGTTTGATTATTTATTTTTTAAACAAATCTGCATATTTGTTTATACTGAATCAGGTTTAAATGGCTGTTAACCTAATCTGATAAACTGACTATTTTGGGGACACATTTGGAAAAACTATTAGCCAGTTAAGTGTTTAAAACTACACTAATACTGTATAAAGAATACTGTTAATGCTAACTAAAGCATATAACAGATTATACAATGAAGTTCCAAAGTCATTTGATGTAATGGTTAGGTAGCATCACCATACTGTGACATCTTGGAACTGCGCAGACTTGTCAGTTGTAATGTGACATCTAGTGAGTCCGCTTGAACACTGGCTAGGCTGCTCATAGCAAGGCGACATGAATTATCAGAGTTTGAACGGGGCATGATAGTGGGTGCCCAATGGACGGGACATTCCATTTCTGAAGTTGTGCGGACAATCTGCATTCCTCGATGTACGGTGTCATGAGTGTACTGGGAAGACCTCATGATGGGCATTACCACCCACTGTGACCGACCATGACTGCTTAATGATGGGGAACAGAGGTCTGGCCATAATTGTCTGTGGTAACACAAGCGACACTGGCTGAAATCGCATCCACGTTTAATGCATGAGATACCAGACTCGTATACAGAAGGTCAGTGCAGCGTTCTTTAGCTTCTATGGGATATGGGAGCAGATGATCCACCAGAGTGCCCCTGTTAACACTACAACACTGGACACAGCGCCTCACCTGGGCTCTTGACATTGCTGATTTGGACCCTGGAAGGCTTGCAACATGTGGCGTGGTCCGATGAGTCATGGTTCTGCCTGTTTCGGGCTGATGGGAGGTTTCGTATGTGGCGCACCGCATGAGGCCATATTCCCCAGTTGTCGTCAAGGCACCATGCAGGCTTTGTGGTTCCATAATGGTGTGTGGTGTATTTCCTTGGCATGGGTTGGATCTATTTGCAGCCCTTCATGGGTCACATGTACCCCACAACGATGGAAGATTCCAGCAGGATAATGCACCGTGTCATCGGTCCCAAGTTGTCTAGAATTTGTTGAAAAAGCACTCTGAAGGGTTCTGACGAATAATGTGCCCACCACATTTGTCTGAAATGAAGCCAATGGAGCATTTATGGGGCGTGGTGGAGAGCTATATTCCCACCCAAGATCCTGCACCTACAAGTATCGGGGATCTGTGGGAAGCAATCCATACAGCATGGGTCAATATTTCTCCAGAGGTCCACTTATGGAATCGCTGCCACTTTGTGTTGCTGCACTCGCTGGGCTAGAGGGTCTTGCGGTACTAGGCATCTATCTCTTGATTTTTGGCACTTCAGTGTATTCTAACTACACAATTACCACCAAGGCCTGGCAACACTCTTCCAAATCTATAAACCCACGTTCATCTAATGCATTAAACGTATCAACTCTATTCGACACAAATATTACTAGGAAATGGCCATACACTACACACTCCTCTAAAACTACAAGGTGATATGGTAATTTACACTGTACAATACATAGATTAGCTATTACCACTAAAGACTGACTGTAGAGAAACATATCAAAATCCCTATCTGGCCATTTAAATTCTATTAACCTCTTCATGTTTAGAGGTATTTTCCCATATTTACAAAGCTTCATGTTAACCTGGCATGATCCTGGTTTTAATATTTCCAAAAGTAAAGTGTGTTGGAGTGTCTTCTTCTTTTTTTTTTTTTTTTTTTTTTTTTTTTTTTTTTGTGGGAGTCTGCCTTTTGTCAGCATACTGGTTAAAATAAAAATCTTTTTAATATACAATCAAAAACAGGATACAAGCTTTCCAGAGCCTCCTAACTTGCATTTGATTACAACATACACACCCTTGAGCATTACTCATCTTTTTTTTCCTAACTATCCCTTTCACAGCTTTTAGATGTTCCCTTTTCCTGCAAAGGTGGTACAGATGCAGGATTGATTTAGTAGTGGACAAGAAGAGCTGTATATAAAAGATGCATCTAAAGGAGACTCCTCATTCAAAAGAGGTTTATCATTTTAGCTGCATGCGTCATATCCCTACTACTGCAACTCTGCAATAATTGTCCAGCAGCAAGTACTCCCAGTCCAATCTTATACCTGGGTCATTCCATGTCAAGTGGACCAATTTTGAAGATCATCCCCAGAAATGGCTGGGTCACCTATGACATACTAATTATGTAAAAGGGTGAGGGCTCTGCAGCTCAACCACCCAACACCCCCATCCTTAAGCTCCAAAATGGCTTAGTAGATTCCATATGTTTTCCCCACTTCTAAAATGATCTGGCATCTGTTATACTGGTTAACATACCACACTACATGCAAAAGACAAAATGAGCTGAAGTCATACTGACTTCTGCCCCAGAATTTGGCAACAAGATACTATTGTTTGGGACATAGTGGTGTTGAAGGTATACGCTATGCCAGTGCACAGAATGACGTGCAGTAGTTGATGTATCGGGTACTAATCTGTTTACAGGACATTGCCTATACAATTCAAGCAAGGGGATAACTTTTTCCAGGAAGACCATTCTAACTAGACAGATGGATAGGATTACTAGGCAGTTTAGAAGTACAGCTCACCGAATGAGTGGTGTGACTGGGCAGTAAGCTGGAGCCACACTTCTACCAACAGTTTCCCCCAACCTTATTGCCTCAGAACAGTGGGAAGACTGCTTCCCTTGAACCATAACCTAACAATTAAAAGATGGAAGCTGTGTTCTATCGATGCTGTTACCACTAAAAAAAAAAGGGGTTCAGGAGACATTAATTTAAGCTTATTTTAGAGCTATCTAGAGTGTTCAGATTTGTCTGTGATATTTGTCAGGAAATGTAGACTTGGGTAATTCCCATCAACCATGTAGGAAATGTTGGTGTCCTTTGGGAATAGGGTGAATTTGCAACAAAAAACTTTACAAGCCCTTAATAAAAGGACCAGCCCTATAACACTGTCCACCATGGATAGGCTGGTTATAAGTCCAGATGGCACTATTGCAATGTTTTCTATCTCTAGTACCTTTATATTCAACATGGTCATTCTAGATCTGCCTACTTCTGAATGTTCTGTATAATCCTTGCTTACCATTTCTACCTTTAGGTGATCGAGTTATTGATGTTGGTTCAGAATGGAGAACTTTTAGTAATGACAAAGCTACCAAAGATCCATCTAGAGTTGGAGATACACAGAATCCTCTGTTAAGTGGTGGAGACCTGACAACAATGATTGGCAAGGTAACTTCTCCAACTTGTTAGGTGCTTTTAACTGCACTAATAGATCACCTTGAGAAGTTATACAGAAATGTGTAAGATTCCGGTTTGCCTCATCCCTTTTATATCTGGTTTGAAGTGTGAGGGTGTCTGCTATGTGAAGTGGGATCTTACACAAATATCTGATGGCAATGCCTACCAAAGACCTATCTGATTTATCTACAACTCATAGGGGGCAATATCATTTTGTGGGTGCTGTTGGAAAGGTACAGGGACACTTGTACCAGTGGCACAATGCGAAATTGCTCATTTTATCTGCACCCCAATATTGGTGCGCAGTAAAATGTTCTACTGTGTGTGGAATATTGGTAGCTGTTCAAAGATGATTAAAAGCAAATAATATTGGCATAAACAGCCATAAAAAGTGCAAAATTCAATTCCGCACAATATTCCACGGTAATGCCCGGCTGCACGCATATCACCCAATTATGGTAGTGCTAACACTGCAGGTTTTCTGGGTACAATTTTCTGTGAAGGAAGGTTAAAAGCTCTTATAAGGAAAGAAAGTAATGAATATGGTTTATTAATAAATCTAAATGCTAAAGTAGTCTGAAGATAATCTTGACCTTTTTGAGTTCAGGTTCATGGATTAACATAATTAGAATTGAAAATATTCTTACAGTTGGCACTTAGAGATTGTAATTATATTTGGCATTTCATATGAATTGTGAATACAATCAAACCATACCGCTATCAGAATGTTGGTACATTCTAGGATGCTATCTTTCTAGAAGCTTCAGGATAGAGTACAGCAAGGACTTACCCTTAACCTTTTGCTGCGGACAACAAGTGGGATGCTTTGTCTGCATATACCTTTTTAAAACTGCAGAGAACGAGTCTCACCTGTCGCCCGTAAGGAGCTCCTGTTAAGAAATAAAAATAAGCAAAACTGTACGGCAGTAACTGCAGGTAATGTCACTTAATTTAAGAGAACTCCTATTCCCAGCATTACTTTTTTGTAAGTGCCCTTATAGAAGCTGTTATCTGTGGAAAGATCACACCATTCCTGTCTTCCATTATTTTAAAGGTCTTCCTAGTAGCTATGGTGACTGCTAGACAAAATTACCCTGTGCTACTGGAAGCATACATTTTTCCATAGATTAGGGCAGGCCTGGCCAACCTGTGGCTTTCCAGCCACAGGTTGGTACACCCTCCCGCCAGTCAGCTGACAAAACATGCTGGCACTTGTAGTTTCACAACAGCTGGAGAGTCGCAGGTTGGCCAGGCCTGGATAAGGGGATGGCACTAAATTTGCCCTATCGCCCCCACAATGGCACATGCACACGTTAGGGCACTCACATTTTAACAGTGTGTTTTTAAATGACGCAGCCACTTTTCTATGGAAACGTGTAATATACTTTAGAGAATATTGTGCTCTCCCCTATCTATCTCTTCCATACTCGTGCCCTATTAATAGTTGTCTTGCAAAAGACTCATTTGGATTTTTTGTAAAATGGAAAAGTGGGCTCAGCATAGCAGTGGCCTCAGCAGCGATGGGGCTAGAGGGACTTGATTCATGTCCACCTCACCTACATTAGGGTCATACATAAGCCTATAGGGAATGTTTGGAGGACATAAAGCAATACGGTCATCTGGCAGATTTTAGTAACACCATATTTTTCCCCTGAACAATGTTCCAGTGTTTCATAGATGTATTAGTGCTCACATCCTGTTCCCATGTCATTCCCAGAGTGCATGGCAGCAGGCATAATGGACTCAATGCACATGGATAAGCTTCTAGGATTATGGGATGGGTAAACACAATATATTTCACATCACGCGTACATGCAAATATATAGTCCCTCTTAATCTGTAGTATAATTCAGGAACATTTTCTCTTTTTCATTCTGTTGTAATGTCTATTATAATAACCTTATTTATATTACAGGGAACAGGTGCAGCCAGTTTTGATGAGTTTGGTAACTCAAAGTACCAGAACCGCAGGACGATGAGCAGTTCAGACCGAGCCATGATGAATGCGTTCAAGGAAATCACAACTATGGCAGACAGAATAAACCTCCCACGCAATATAATTGTAAGTACCAGTCATGTAGAGATGCTAGAGCAAAAGCCATAAATATCCTGATCATAAAATCTTCTTCTTCTTTCATATTAAAGGATAGGACTAATAATTTATTTAAGCAAGTATATGAACAGAAAAGCCTGAAGGGGAGAGCAAACGATGCCATAGCTTCTGCGTGTCTATACATTGCATGTAGACAAGAAGGTGTACCTCGGACTTTTAAAGGTAACACATTTTTGACAGTGACATTTGGAATTGGTTATGTCATTTGTAACGTGAAATATAAATTGTGGCATTGGGGAATGTAACATTTATATGCTGGTCATGGATATTCCTAGGACCTGCTGCTTGGGTGCTGTGTATATCTGCACAGAGCTTCTGGCACACTGACATGCTTTTATACTAGGAATGCTGCAAGCTTTGTAAGCTGCTTTATGTGCTAATGTTTCACCAAAATTTTAGTTCAAATTCCTTGCCTGAACAGGCTTTTGTTAGCCGAACATCTGTATTTGACCACTTTATGGTGACACCAGGCCAATATCCGTTCACTGCCCTATTGTAGTGCATTTCCCCTCCATCTGAGTAAGCTGCTGAGCCATCACTGTGCTATTTGACAGCCTCAAGTTGTGTTTTTAATGCAGCCCCTGATTGCACAAATGCTGCAGCCATCCAGTCCGGTGCTGGTCACACTGCACCGTGGCATTTTTACTATTACAAATGATAAAATGTACTTAGTGGTGCCCATATAGTGACTATAAGCCCTGAAAATATCAGCTCAGCTTTATTTCACATTTCCTATCGTGTATCTGAACCAGACTAACCATGTAATGCAGCTGTCAGCTTAGTAATTCTGTACACCCATCAATACATGAAACCTATTTCAACACTGCAGAGCTGCTGTCAGTGCCGGCAATGGCAACAGGGACGGGGATCTGAATACTGTAGACCTGCTGTAACTCACAGGCCGCGTTTGGGAATCTAAAACAGTGAGCTGATACCAGGCAGTGGGATAACTGGTCTCTCTGCTCTCTTGCTGCTTCTAGGGCAGGTTTGTAGGTGAGCCAGGGGAACGCAATAGTTTAGTCGTGCTGCATCACAATGAGCTGAAGTACACAACACTGACTGGCGTCTATATAATCTACGATTTCTGTACCTTAGAAAGTCACTGTGCCCTATACTGTAAACAAATACCAATGACAGGGTATGTTTTCTATTGTTTAACAGCCTGTTCCCGCTTCACGAGCTTTGTAGCATTCCAAAAGGATTAGTGTTCCCCGTTAAACCCTAAACCTGGCATTACAAAGGGGAGCACCTCTTCCAGTGTATAGCTCTGTAAAATATCTATTATTGAGGCCTGAGGATAGGTTTGTACATAATTTGCTATAAACTTTAGCTGCTAATTAATGGTGTGTTTTATATTACTGCACTGTAATAAGACTATTGGAGACCAAAGGCCGTATTCAATTAGCGGCGAAAACTGACGTTTTTCGTCAAAAACCCTTTGGACACCCCCCTAATGATAAATTACCCCCCCAAATAAATTGTAAGTTGTGCACTTTGGCGAAACACAACCGCGCAATTTTGGGTGAAAAAAAAAATTGAAATAATGGGAAGCAATTTTTTTCCAGGAAATTACTGTTCCACGTAAATTGGGGGTACGTTAAGATGGGTGCAACTATATTTTCGTGTTGTACAAACGTAATTTTAAAAATCGTATAACATCGCTTGCTGCAACCGCATGCGATGTTTACAATACTTCACACATCCATACCGTCCCCTGAAAAATCAGACCCAATACATTAAAACCATTTGCAACTTTTTTTTTTTTACCCAAAATTTGTTGTTTTTCGCCAGTGTCCAACTTGCAAATTTTTTGAGGGGGTCATTTATCATTAGGGGGGTGTCCAAAGGGTTCTGAAAGAAATCACCACATTTTTAGCCAAAAATAGGGATTTTGCAGTTTTTTTTCACCTGGTCTGGGATGGAGAAAACTTCTCCAGTTTATCGCCTATTGCTTTTTCGCCTGTTTGGCGACAAATGGCAATTTTCGCCGCTAATTGAATACGGCTCCAAGTGAGAAAAGCTACATGGATGAGGCGTACAGCTCCGCAATGTGGGTGACTTTATTTCAACAGCTGTAGGTATAATTATATGGAAAGCGGATAAATTAAACATTGTATATATTTGTATGTATATATGTCTAATGTATATAAGTGAGACGATGTCGTGTTTTTTTTTTTTTCTTTATGAAAATAGCGAACTGGTTGTGATTTTCTGAACTTCTCCTCTTAGAGAATCTTGGTGATCTCAGTAATCAGTGGTACATAAAAAATAATAATGGGTATGCCAGTCAGTAGTATATATAAAATAAATTAGAATAGGCTCAATAATCCCAATGTTAACTGGTGAGCAAAATAAAGCACTGCAAACAAGTCTCTCAAATAACGACATTCTGTAACGGGCACTGTGCTTAAAGAACAAAACTTAAAAAAAAAAAAAAAAAAAAAGTGTATTCCCAAAATGATGGGGTGCACTGTGCTTAGACAAAACCCTTAGGAGATTTGTTTTTTTTTTCTTTACTACAAAATATAAAAAAGTGCACATGCTCGTACCAAAGGAGGAAATTGGCTCTGTCCTGACGTCTACACTGTCACTCAATTTGATTTGTGGATAAAAACAGGGAAATAAGGCACCAATTACTTCTTACATAAAGAAAACTCGTTAATAGGCAATATTAAAAACATACATCTTATGCTTGGGCATACACTATATACATTTCTGTCATATCTGTCCATACTGGCTGGTTGGAATGAAAACCTGGTAATGTATGGGAGCAAATGACAGTTGATCATATGGTCTAAAACACTGGAAAACTGACAAACTATTGTTCAAATTGGGTAAATTCATGTGTTTTTAACCAATTTGTCTGAACAACCATTTTTGTCTGTTTTCCAGTGTTAGTGAGCAAATGGATGATTGTCATTTGCTCTCGTACATTAACAGGTTTTCATTCCAACCAGCCAAATATCTGACAGATAATTGTGTAGTGTATGCCCAGCATAAGAACAATATGGAGAGCTTATTTGAATTGACACTGGTTCAGGTCACAAGTAGCAGAGAATGGCAATCATTCCCAGTCATCTCAACGCGTTTCATCATGTGCCCGATGGCTGGACTTCATTTGGAGGATAAAACATTGTAGGTGCCTCCTGATGCCCTTTAAATACCCAGATTTATTAATCAAATGATATATTTTAGGGGGAGAGGGCCTGGACTGCACACCCTAGCTATTTCTAATGGGATGTGCTGCCTAGCTGAGACTTCGTACTAAAACATAGAAAAGCGGGGAATGCAGATACACCATACAACTATTTAATAATTATACATCCTATACAAGGTTTTTGGCATAAGTTATGAGCTTACCCACCAATGTCGAGGTAACTTCATTGGGTCCGAAGTCCCTATCATTATAGAGGTTCATGTCTGGTGCATGGGGCACCCTAAACCAACCCAGCCAAACCACACCAGGTCACCAACATTAAAAATAAATGTGTGATAATGTAACAAATAAATTACAAACATTTATTTTTCACTTGTTACACTAACACATTTTATTTTCCACTTAAGTTAAAAGTAGCTGCTTAGTGTTAGAATTAACTAACATTTCGCTATTTTTAATTGGTGTGGTGCCCCACGCCCCAGACATGAACCCCTATAATGTTAGGGACTTACCCGATATTTAAATCAGCATGATGATGAATTAGTCTAGGCATCACATGAAAATCTTTTTTTTTGCTTTTTTTTTTTTTTTTTTGCACCTCTGTGTTCCTGTATTCTGATTTGAAGTGGACGCATTGTTTTTCTAACATACTAGATATATGACACAAGATGTATTACAATTACTAAAATCATTGACTTGGAGAGTTCTGGAATTGTCTAAATTAGTGAAGGTACATGTTAACGGGTGGGCATACCTGCATATATTACAAAGCCCACATTTGTGGAAGCTTTTAATCTTAGTACCCCAAAATCCTTTCTCCACTGGTTGAACAGATTTTAACATGCTTGGTGCTAATATATCTTTAAGATTACGTGCCCTCCTAAAAACGTGTATGTATGTATATAAACACACTACAGCTTCAGTGAGGGCATGAGGTCAGTCATAGGTTACTGAGAATTACTAGATGTGATCGACTGAATAATTTGCACTGAAGAAATTGTGACTATTACAGAATCTACTTTAGTCAACACGTGTACTAGTCTTCTGTATGGAATTTTATTTTCTCATACATGACTACAGTAGAATGTCTGCAGAATCAGTAGCATTCATTGGAAATATATCACTTATTGTACGAATTACAGCATGAACAGATCTCTGTCCCTCAGGATCAGTGTTGAGAAAACTGATTATGTTCCTTAGCTAGATATATTTGCTCAGCCCATCTGAAAGAGATTTGCTGGTATTAAATGAAATGTTACTAGTTGATACAAAATGAATACAGTAGTCAAATAATTAATTTTTTACATTGTAGAAATCTGTGCTGTCTCAAGAATCTCCAAGAAAGAAATTGGCAGATGTTTTAAGCTGATCTTGAAAGCTTTGGAAACAAATGTGGATTTGATTACAACTGGAGACTTCATGTCCAGGTTCTGTTCAAACCTGGGTCTAACCAAACAAGTGCAGATGGCAGCTACTTACATTGCACGCAAAGCTGTGGAGCTGGACTTGGTCCCTGGAAGAAGTCCCATATCAGTGGCAGCTGCTGCTATTTACATGGCTTCACAAGCATCTGCTGAAAAGAGAACGCAGAAAGGTTAGTGAAATGTTGCTGGAATGACCCATCAGAAGTCTAAGGAACCCTCTTTTCTCTGGCTGTATTTCCCTGCAAGAGTCTTCAACAAGCTCATCATTGCTGGGCAGATCTATTATTACATTTTGTTTTAGTTGTATACATAGTGCAGCCTGCGACCTGTGACTTCTACTTCTCCTCATTAATGAGCAGTGTCTGCTGGAAGAAAATTCTAATAAAGCTGTAAAATTGTTTTTTTTTTTTTTTTTTTCTTTACTAGACAATATTCAATTTGCAATATTTTAATGAGAGAGTTCACGAGACTCGCCCATGTAAATGCTGAATTATGTGGAACTAAAGTTTTCATCTGGCTACTGCTGCCAGAGCAGAGAAGGAGGGGTACATTCATCAAGGGATGCCCATCCACATGTCAGATTACCCAGATCTCTACACTGCACCCTAAACCCCTTTTTTGTTTTTTAAACATTTTCTAGGTTAAGTTGGCTAAAACCAATTTTAAGATGAGTCTCATTTATATGGTGTCATGACCCTGAGATTAGTTACTCTGGCAGTCTGGTCAGAGTAATAATACATTATGGATTCATGCTTAGGCAGCCATCTTAAAAAAAAAAAAAAAAAAAAAAAAGCATGTTTTTTCTTTTAACATTGAATACTTAAAATGGTAGAAAGCCAAATTCATACAGTGTGAATAAGGTTTCCAGAGGAACTAATCTCAGGCTGCTTAGCTGTCCATCTGCCATCTAGGTAGCGGAATATCTTAATGTAACTCTGCTTCTGACGGGCACTCACAAGTCCTTAAACACAAGGTGTTTCCCATGTTCAACTACTACTTCTGCATGGATACCAACAGTCCAGTAGACTCTGTACTCTCTAACCCGGAGTTTTCCAAACTATGCCATTACATTCCAGGTTTTAAGAATATCAATGCTCGAGTCCGGATGAGTGGTAGCGCCCGTGGGGCTGCAGCACAGTCCAATATTCAGGTATGGGAGCCACACCAACTGCCACCCCAAACTCTGTCAAACATTACTAGCCGGGACTCACTGGCAGTTGGTGTGGCTCCCCTATTTGTAATTTAGACTGCGCCACTAGTCCAGATGGCTAAATCAAATTGACTGAGGTACTAATCAAGCTACCTGTGCGTAAGCATGGATAGCCTTAAAACCTGCACTGTTACAGCAGAGTTGGGGAAACTAACCAGTCCTGCAGAATAGCATCTATAGCCAGTCGCTGGATTGTGTTAATCCACCACAAAATTTGCCATTGTACAAGGAGTGAAAAGATGCAAGATCACAGGTCCTGATTGGGTTATTACCAGGAAGTCTATGATGAGCTGGCTAGCAGTGCAGCCAATTAGTACACAGTAGCTCGTAAATATCTATTGGGTTATTACCAGGAAGTCTATGATGAGCTGGCTAGCAGTGCAGCCAATTAGTACACAGTAGCTCGTAAATATCCACACATCCTGGGTTGATGTGTATTGGATGAGAGCTGAACGACTGCATCACTGTGACCTAATTAAGTAATGTGAACTATGCTGCTTCTTGGTCTACTCTGCTGCATTACAATGAATTGTGTGATAATCTTGTTAGGGCTGCTTGCAGTCAGTGTTTGTTTGCTGTGGCCAAAACTCATAGGTTATGTTTAACACAATTGTCTGTGGTCAATAGAAACATTTAGAAACCATGTTATAAGAACTATTAAGCATGAACATTGATACATCTCAAACATGTAAATGCTTCAAATAAAGTGGAAGCGCCTATATGTACTGTAAGAAAACTAGACATAACATAACCTAAATTTGAACAATGGCTGCTATCTAAAAGGGCCACATGCTGCAATTTAAGAAGAGTGGAGGTTTCTCCAGCACTGTGCTGGGTACCCTGCTCTCTGTACAAGTGGTTCTATACCCTGCAACTACCCTTAGTGGGATATTACAGAATGACAGGCTTTTTCACTTTTTTTCTTTTCTCATGCTAGAGAATGGAACACAAGTTGTTTAAAAATGTAATTCTGTGCTGTTGAATCTGATGTTTTCTAGAGCATGCGAGGGAGCTCTGCTTCAAACAGTGCGGTGTTACATTTCATAAAGGACTCCCAAAACTTACACTAAAACGTTTGTGATTACGGAGGACTCCTGTAGACTCTTCCTGGCCTTACATGTATGTAATCTCTCTCAAAAATTGTTTTCAACAGAAATCGGTGACATTGCAGGAGTAGCTGATGTAACCATCCGACAGTCCTATAGACTTATCTACCCACGGGCTCCGGACCTCTTCCCGGCAGACTTTAAGTTTGACACACCTGTTGACAAGTTGCCACAGTTATAAAGACTTCTGATTGTTCTGGAATACTTGACCGTTTGGTCCCAGTCTTATTTTAAGTGTTGATACTGAGCCTTGAAATACAGTTGGAGAAATTTGCAAGTTTGTGATATAACATTCCAAGACTAGCATTTTGTATGTGTATATATCATAGCGGGTTAAATATTTAAGATTTCAACAATGGTGTTTTTTTTTTTTTTTCTTTGTTTTGCAAACTTTGTATATTAGCAAATATTTAACAGCTAATAAAAAAAATTCAGAACGCATTACTGGTCACTATTATAACTTCTGTTGTATGACGGTAACCACATACAGCATGCGGTGTACCAGAGACTTCAGGAAGGACATTATCATGGTGAAATGCAACTCTGTATTTGAGTTAGACCTTTTTACTATACATTGTCACATTTACAGTTTATTTGAATGCCTTTTTTTCTAATATATACTTTTCCTTAATCCAAAGGGCTACTGTGATTTTTGTTTAATATGTCAATTTTAATTTAAAATTAACAATGGTTTGATTCAGCTGCTGGAACTTCATAGTGCAAATGATAACCTGACCCCATTCATCTGAATAAGCCAAATTTTCTCTGTAGTGTGAAACAACCTTTTAGTTGTGTATCTCCAAGTGGAAGGGATAACTATTTAAAGAAAACATCTTCATTCTAAAGAGAATATTTCAACATTTTTAAGATGGTTTTCTTACTTCTGTTTTGTAAGATATGTAACCACTATGGAAAATAAACACTTCTGTAAAATTATCTAGAATGTCAGCCTATGATTGCAATTCATTGTCACTTACAAGAGTTTGTGCCTACCTTATTCATGGGGGAGGATTCAAGTCAGTGCACTTAGTGCCAGGAGGGAGCCCCTGGAAGTACTCAATTCAGCATGCTATTAGGATGACTAAATTCTTTCTTCTCGCACCCTCCTGAGGAGGGTGCGTGGAGAAATCAGACTAAGGTGCCGTCTGCGAGGCTATTCTCGCGGCCAGCACTCTAGTTGCAAGAACAGTCATTCTCCAACTAAACACCCAGGTTAAGTCGTGAGAACCAGCATTCTCCGACTTGGCGTCTGCCGGACTAAACAGCGCGCTTAATTGAATAGATAATATAGCTTACTCCTGGCACTATCTACAGCGCACTGAATTGAATTCCCCCCATGGGCAGGCCCCATTAGGGTTTTTCGCTCTCCTACAGGTATAACATGACTGCCAGAGACTAGTTACAAGGCACCTGCTGCCCTACTTGCTGAAAATAGCAGATGAAATGATAAATGCTTTGATCTCAGTCGAATGTGGCAGGTTTAAAGTTCAAAGTGTAGCAGGTCAAAGAAGCTGAAAGTAAAATTATATATTGAAAAGTACATTTTGCATTAGTATATTGTCTGTATTAAAGGAGGACTGGGCATTATATTATACTGTAACTATTGCTGTATGTGGCCCTACATGCATTGTACACTATTCATTAAGCTACACCTACTCCAGTGCTTTCATCACATTAACCAACATATCTTTCATAGTCCTCTACAGTAATTAATGTGTTGCGATGGCATAAAACCCAAAATCACAATGCAGATATAATAAAATAGTATTTCTTATGTTACAACAACATAACTACAGGGGTTGGGTATGGGATGCTGGCGCTCGGGATCTTGGCGGTCAAAATCCTGACTCCGTCATCCCAACAGGATTAGGATACCAGCTCATGTCTGTAGGGTAGGAGAAGGATTAGAATAACTATCTGTCCCTCCCCTGGTGCCTCACTCCCGAACCCTAATCCTAACCCTGCTACTTACCATCGGGATGCCGATGCTGGGATTCTGCCAGGTGTCCCCTTTGCCGAATCCCAACTACAGTAGCATCGTACATGCTCAACATATAACACTGACATTATTGCACCTACAGATTTTGTTCAGTCTATTACAGTTCTTTCTGTGTCTCAAATGTGCATCTGTACTTTGTGTGTGGAGCCCAGGTTAGCTGCATTCGCTCAGCATAAACTCTAGTTTGGGTTTTCTTTTCCCTACCCTCAGTGCACTATGCTCTCTCCCATGAAGGCTTCCTCCATCTGATACAGCAGTACATGAGACAGGCAAGATGCTAACCCAGTTGCTGCCCAGCAGAGAGCATATGGCAACCTACATGTGAATAAGGTCTTGTACTGAGTGAAAGGGTGTTGCTTACTATATTATGCAGAGGGTACAGAGGCAACCTTCTACCCTGAAAGTCACATTTTACGAATGCTCTTGAGTCGGGGGAACTGGTGAATGGAAACTGATCTGCATAGAGTTATAGGATCTGTTATGTAAATAATGTGTTGTATAGATGCACAGCAGGTTTTTATTTTTGACATGCCTGTTTCTGCAGTTATGAATGTCATTTTATGTAATTCATCATTGCCCAATTTCTGTGGTTTCTGTCCATACTAGGACCACTTTATTCTGTTGCATTGATTACAGCTTCTCTTAAAGCATTACAGTAAAACCTGTTACTTTTTCGATCATTCATTTTAGCTACCTGAAATTACTGTAGAAGAATTTGCATACATAACTAACACTTTTCATTATCTTTTTGTGGGACCGGTGAACTGAGGCCACCATACAAAAATAATGAACTAATTGCTGTTAAGCTGTGATAGGCATGTAGAACTAAGCCTCCTGCAGAGCAGTGGAGGTAAGGGAATGTCTTCTCTACAGCATGGAGAATAGACTGTTGATTTCCATGTGAAAATGCCTTGCATGAATGAATTGGTTCAATGTCACCTCAGAGGGCTGATGAAAACCCATTTAATGGCTTATACTGAGAATAGCGTGGAGTAAAATCCTTTGTCCTGAAGGAGTAATCACTTCTGTTTCCAGGGTAACTACTACAGTACCTCCAGGTCCTATGGGAAGGACAAGACCATTTGCTGGTGCTGAAAATTTGAGGCAGAATCAGTCAAATCTCTGTATAATTTGAAATCTTGCTGTGCACAGTATTTAATCACAGTATTTAATTGGAGATTGAGCTATAAAAGACTAAATGAGACCTTTGGCCATGGACCTGTACCTTCCTTGCACCTCAAGGGACAAAAAGCTGATATTCTACCGCTGTTTTACTGAACATAGCTTCCCAGCAGTGGTGGTAAGAAGAAGGAAAATGCATTATGCGCATGTATTTCTAATGATTATCATATTCTGAAAGCCATTGGAGGAGACTAAGTCTGATTCATAGTTGTATGCTAATGCTGCATATGTGCACACAGATGCTATGTGAAAATGCTATTGTATTGAGATGCCCACTTGTGGCTTTGCAAACACAAGCATCTGCATAAAATGTTGCAGCACCTGTTTATGAAGCTTTGGCATTGGTTGCAGATCACTTGACTGATGCAGTCCTGAGTAAGCCTATGGTTCCACAGAATGGCTGTGGGAACAAACACCACAGCCATATTTCTGCGTATGGGGTAACAGGATGTGATGCCCCCAAAATTGGTGTGATATGCTGGCATTCTTTACTGCCACCGTTACCTCTCACATGCTGCCTTTCACTCACACAGTAAATGGTCACTGTGTGCAACTACGGTAATGTACCTTGCTGCATGTGCGGTTTACTGATAATCGCTCAATTGTGTAAACATCGGCATTTTGTACAACTCTGAATCTGGTCAATTGCATCCAGATCATCACCAAACAGAAAATTGCATTCTCAAAGGGGAAAGTAAACAAATGAGTCTTGATTGTGAATCAAACCAGATGCAGCCAGAGCTTTCCTGGTACCACTAAAGCCATACTTTTGAGAGGGTAACTATTCAATGATTTTTAAAAATACTAAATTTATGCTACAAGGGATTAGTTATTGCTTATTGATCTTCTATAGCACAGATTCTCAAACTCTGTCCTCAAACATTGCATGTTTCCTAGGTCTCATCAGAGTTGTAAGTGACTTATAATTAGCGCAACCTATGGAACTTTTAAAATATGTCAGTGAGTAATGAATACACCTGTGCACCTGCTGGGTGACCTGGAAAATGTGACCTGTGTGAGAACCTCTCTACTATAGCAAATCCTTCTTCAGGGTATCAATCTATTCTGAGTACCTGAAGCTATAGCCACATCAGAGTTGAGTACTGTTCAAGAAGAAACTGTCCCTTGAAGCAACTTTCGATTTGAAATCCATAGTATGTTTCAGCAGGCCTTCATGTTCTAGAGGAGCAGTGGTCATAGATGTGAGACTGGCTACAGCTGCATCAATTTAGGTACCCAACACCAATGAGCTTTGCATCTAGGATATGTTGCATATAGCTAAGTAATCTGCCATCTGTTGAACCTTAGGGGGGAATTCTGAAGAGAGGCAGGGTCTTGAATATTGTCTATCCACATGGTTTAATGGAGCACATCAGGATTATTGGACCTGAGGTCTTGCACATTGTTCTCTGATTTATTGCTAGAGCAATGGCTCCCAACCTTGGTCTTCAAGACACCCACACAGTTCAGGTTTTAAGGATAGCTATGGTTGAGCACAATGGCTAAATCAAATTGACTGGGGTAATTAAGCTACATCTGCTTAAGCATGAATATACTTTAAAACATAAATACAAAAACAGTGTGAAAAATTTCTCTGCGCAAAAAAAGCAGCCGTGGGTGGGTGGGTTTGCGTGCGTGCTCTAAGAGGTATCCCCAACCTCTAGAAATTGTGTGGCAGGAAAAAGACTAGAGCAATCCTTCCTCCGGTGCTATAACTAATGTACCAGACCATATGCAAGATAAAGCTGATGATGTTCCTCAGAAAGAAGTCATATGAATTCATCCTCATGGATTTTTCACATGATAATTCGTCGTCTTCAATGAAAAAGGTATGGATTTCTCATGAAACCGCTCAATCTGATAGATATAAAAAAAAAATTAATACTACTTAATAAAACATATGTATCAATTTAAAAACCAATGCAAATAAAATTAACATGACAATCCTATCATCAGAATGGAGACAAATTACCCGCAGGGCTTTTAGAACTAATGGTGCATACACACGATCAGATTTTTCCTTCAGATATGAACATTAACGATTTAAAAATCGTTCAGTCGTTCATATCTGAAGGAAAATCGTTCATATCTGACATGCCTGGACGATCAACGATGCGCGTTCCCCTTTGTCAGATAACGATATCTGACGGGTTTGCAGTCAGACTTGGACGATTCCATTCATTTTAATGCAGTCAAAAATCGTTCAAAACTTTGGTCAAATCGTTCATCTGACAAATCTGACCGTGTGTATGCTCCATTAGTGACATCCAGGTTACAAGTTCTAAACAAGCAATATGGAATCGTGCAGGAGTCCTGGTCTCCCCTCCTAGATTCACAATGTGCCAGGCACCGTCTACCTTCTGAACAGTTACTCTGCCACACCAACGCATTTCTACCCGTGCTCAGGTCTTTTTCAAGGCTGAATTATACCTTTTACACCAAAAACCCAGGTCCGACCTGGGTTTTCAGAGATGGTCCCAACCCAGGTCAGACCCCGTTTACACAGCACCATCTATCTGGGTTATTCCCAGGTCAGCCCCGATCACACTGAACCTGTATCTGCTAAACTTGTAAGGTCATAAAAAGTGGGAGGTGACTGTTCCACAACCGCCAATCAGCTAATTTTAGTCATGACCCAGGTCGGATAACCCGGGTTGCACCGTTTACACTGCACCATTACCCAGGTCCATCCTGGGTCCGACCCTGGTAGCTACCTGGGTTGGATTGCCGGGTCACTTGACCCGGGTAATTTATCAGGGATCCTTTTACACTGAGCTGCGACCCAGCTCTGGTGTAAAAGGGGTATAAGGCAAGTGACTTCTCTCACAACTAAACTTTCTTACATACCCCCACCACCAATCCAAAAGTTACATGCATAAATGGTAAATAATCCAGAGCTGCCTCTAGGTATTCATCCAATTACATCTCACAATGTCCAAGCACATGATATAAACTACTCTGGTTGCTAGGATACACACACTTTCAAAAGCAATAACAATCACTTGTAATTGCTAATCCGTCCAATCCTCTGTAGCTGTATCAGTCAGTGTTGTTTACACATATAATAATTGTTTGCTAATGTCCGCGCGTTGTTTTAATTGTAAGCTCAGTCTTTCCAGGCCTACGTGACCATGACGATACCGTCACCTGATCCGGAAGTCAATCTTACATTGGTCCTTCATAATGCCGTGGCCATAATAACATCATATACACAGTGTTTCTAAACCTCCGTATCACGTGACCATGACACTGTCGTCGCCTGATCGGGAAGTCTATCTTACATTGGTCCGCCATAATGACGTGTCTATGGTAACGTTGCAATCATGGCAACCATTCGTAATATACAGCTCTTTTTCCAATGGTTTAAAACAGGGATATCCAGATTGCTGGGCTCAAAACTCTCACGTGTTAAAAAGTCTTTTCATCTGAATATGAGCAAAACAAAAGGACTGCTGTGTGTAGATAAGCAGAGCAAGGAACATTCTCCTGCATTCACATTTCTTCTCGATACATAATAACCCACGGATACATAAGACCACAGCTGATGTTCATTACAGGTACAATTCCAAAACTAATCCTCGAGAGGCTACAAGATAATGAAAATAATATCAGTACACTTAGAGAATTATGACCAACATAATCATCTCCTCAAGCATAAACATCGTCATGCATATGCAAAACAAACATAAATATTCTATATACTATAGATGTGTAAATAGGCATGTGGACAGATTTAAAAAGTATATAATAAAATGAAATATTAGTTTGTGAATGACACTTATTTAAATCCTCATTAAAAAAAAATCATCATAAGAACTATTTTAACTCAAAATCAGAGTTCAGTCCTGCCGGCATAAGAGTATTAAAATCAGAAATGTATTTCATCTCGCATCTAGCTAATTGACCCGCGAGATCACTACGTCTCCAATTACCTTTTACCAATTTTATGCCTGCAAAACATTTGATACCAGTTGTAGAGCAACTGTGTACGTTTTTAAAATGCAACGCCAATGCATGGTTCTCCAGACCCTTTTTGATATTTCTAATATGCTCCCCCCAGCCGAATTTTGAGTGGTCGGGAGATCCTACTAATATAAAACAGGTTACATGTGCATTGAATGGTATAAACCACAGTTTTAACATTACAAGTTATAAAATCACTAATCGTGCGTTTTTTTCTGTTACTCATTAAATCCTCCATTTTATTAAGTCCATTCACATTTTTAACCTCCCTGCAGCGTGTGCACATGCCGCAACGATAAAAACCTATGGGCTTAATACTACTAAGGGGTTTATTGGGAGATAAGGCACTCTTCACCAATTTGTTACCTATATTCGGTGCTTTTCTATATATGCACTTAGGTTTAGCGGGAAGTATTTCCCCCGATACTGGGTATTTTTTAAGGAGTGGCCAGTGTTTGGTCAAAATCTTTTCAACCGCATGTCAGACATGTCTGCAGGGTAAAATGACGCACAATATGGTACTGAGGGAAAAAAAAAAGCAACCTTGAGTATGTATAAATAATAATAAAAAAAAAAATTGTATTGGCGCTCCAATTAAATTATATGATGTATAAGTAATAACGGAGCAATATACTGGCCCTGTCTTATGCTTAGGTAAGCTGCAGGAACCTGTTACCTAAATATGGCACAGTGCAGTACACAACAGTATGTGACAGACTTCACAAATATGAGAGAGCGAGAGAGAGACTGTCTGTCTGTCTGTCTGTCTGTCTGTCTGTCAGTCAGTCAGTCATGAACCACCCTAACAACACTTGTATTGGGGCAGAATGATAGAAAGGGTATAGCCATAAGCTGACAGATAGAAGAAAAAAAAAAATAGCGTTAGCACTAGTCGCATACAATGCAGGAAGACGCTGCAAAGTGGCACTATACTCAACTACACAGATGCAGTGTCTGGTAGGAAATAGTGCTACATATGATGACCCTGGGGAGAGGTATGCAGGGGGACTGCGACTGCACCATAGAAAATGGCCACCGGAGACCTCAGAGAGGGCGTGTCCGGAGGAGGAGAGCAGCTCAGGGAAGCCAGACCGCAGTGGAAAGGCGCGCTGAGCTGAGGGGAGGAGCTGCTTAAACAGGGAAGCTGTCTCCCCTGGCCGGTAATTAACCCCTGGGGGCTGGTTTCCTGCACCAATATGTCCCTGGTGGTCAAGTAGAGCACGATGGCTGGAGCCTGCATCCACACCCTGCACCTCCAGTTTGTCCCCTGAGACCGTAGGTATTGACTGCCATTGCAGGGTATAGGTAGAGTGGACCCAATGCATCCTGGGAGCTAAAAGCTTTAACTGCGTGGTGCCTGGATTGGTTCCCATCACCTACACCCCCAAGGTCTCCCTGTGGAGCCTATGGACCCTGAAGAAGAAATTCTCTCTTCCTAATTGTGTTTGTCATTTGGCAATAAGTGGTTTTCTTGATCTCTGTTCTTGTTTGTAATGTTATTCATAGAACTGATTTTTCTGACATGGCTAGGAGAGAACTCCGGTTTCTACCATTGCATAGCATGTAGAACAACAAGACAGAAACACACCGCTCCCGCTACTGAATTTACATCAAAGACAACTGGAACCTCATACAAAATCAGAGATACACATAAGAAATATTAAAAAGAAAATAGACACTAGACAGGCATAATGTCTCTGATCATTTCAATAAAGTACACAATGGCGGCCCAAGTGGAGTTACTTTTACAGCTATCAAGAAAGTAGAAACATCATGGAGAGGAGGTAACTACCGTATATACTCGAGTATAAGCCGAGTTTTTCAGCACAAAAAATGTGCTGAAAAAGTACCCCCTCGGCTTATACTCGAGTCAAGTGTAGTGCTGACCGGACGGAGTTCGGTCAGCGCTACACACTGCCAGACACACAGCCGCCGGAGCTGGCAGCTGCGTGTTTGGTGTAATCAGCAGCCGCTGAGAGTCTGTCAGACTCTCAGCGGCTGCTGCTGCTCCCACTGCGAGAGCCATCTTCCGGCTCCCGCAGTGGGTGATGGGAGACACGTCGTCATGACGACGTCTCTCCCATACAAAGCGGCCGGAGGAGCGGACAGCGGCGGGACCAGGAGTGGGAGTTACAGGTAAGTGATTTTTTTTTAAAATTCTTTTCACGTCTCTCTCTACTAGGGGGTGGGGGGACTACAGGGGGCACTACCAGGGGGCGATGACTACAGGGGGCACTACCAGGGGGCGATTACTACAGGGGGCACTACCAAGGGGCATTATCAGGGGGCGATTACTACAGGGGGCACTAAAAGGGGGGATTACCACTGGGGAACTACAAGGGGGGGGATTACTACAGGGGGCACTACCGGGGGGGGATTACTACAGGGGGCACTACCAGGGGGGGATTACTACAGGGGGCACTAAAAGGGGGGATTACCACTGGGGGAACTACCAGGGGAGGATTACTACAGGGGGCACTACCAGTGGGGGATTACTACAGGGGGCACTAAAAGGGGGGATTACTATTGGGGGTACTACCAGGGGGGGATTACTACTGGAGGCACTGAAAGGGGGGATTACCACTGGGGGCACTACCAGGAGGGATTACTACTGGGGACACAACCAGGGGGAATTACTACTGGGGGCACTACCAGCTGCTGCCATTTCCCACACTAGGCTTATACTCGAGTCAGTAAGTTTTCCCAGTTTTTTGGGGTAAAAGTAGGTACCTCGGCTTATATTCGGGTCGACTTATACTCGAGTATATACGGTACATGAAATCCATGTCACAAGAAGAAACCAAATGGACAATTAATTAAAAACCCTAGTACCTAAGGGCCTCAACATTGACTTTGAATTCTCAGAATTCCTAAAAGATTAACACATCAGACCCCTAAGAGAGAGAGAGCGGGACCAATAGTGTTCCCTACATACATTCCACCCTGGCCACACCCAACCACTTCCGATCTTGGAAGCTAAGCATGGGAGGGCCAGACCGGTACTGAGGACGGGGACCACTCAGGAATCTCTGGTTATGTAGCATATCACACAAAAGGCCGTGCTCTCTCTCCCCAATATCTGGGGTCGATGACCAAATGCACTATACCATCAAGAGCATTTGAGGTCAATGACTAGAAGAGCCACATCACCAAGAACATTGGATGTCCAACACCAAATATGGAATGTACATTCCCCGATAAACGTATTGGCAACAAATCATGACATCAGTACGTAACAAACAATATTATTAAAGAACAACAAAATCAATTATTCTCTACAAACCACAATTATGATACACAGATACATAAACTATAAACAGATCAATCAGCTTCTCCCACTAATTGCATGAGATAGAGACTCACTTCTGACACTTTGGATCCTCCCCATACTACAAACTTATAAAGATCTACATGCAGCTATAATATATTGTATAATTTTTATCATTATTATGTCTATTAATTTTATTTTACTTTTAATATTTTTCTTATTATTATTGTGTTTTCAAACCTATTCCACGGTAATATGTACAAATATCAATATTGGGACTTTCTTTCACTGGATTATCCCCACAACACTAAAGCTAACCCTTCCCCAAGAGGAGGATCCCAGACAGCACTTAAATAGACTGACAGGCACACCATACAAGGAGCCCTGACAAGGCCCAGCACAGCGGGTGCAACGTGTTGGCACACACCCTTTGCAGAGCGATCTCCGGACGCTGCCCAGCGGTGATATAGACGTGCACGCTCACTGCCGGCTTTCAACCACCCGCAGCAGCCAAAGACTCATATTTCCGGCCGCTGCACCGTGGGATCCATACAAGACGGATCTCCATCGAGAAGGGGTTCCCGGAAAGCAGGCAAACGGAGGCACACTTTCACTTTAAAGCACCGGACACCTGGCGCCCGACCACAGGAGGTACAGAGGTGCGCAAAGCAACACCTGTTCCCCAGGAATTTGAACAGTTTCATTACTCCCTATCAGAGGAGCAGCTATTTAAGGACCTAGAGCAGTGATTCCCAACCTCGGTCCTCAAGGCACACTAACAGTCCTGGTTTTAGTGATATCCATGCTTAAGCACAGATGGTTAAATCAAAATAACTGATGTACTAATTAAGTCACATGTGCTCAAGTATGGCTATCCTTAAAACCTGGACTGTTAGTGTGCCTTGAGGACTGTGGTTGGGAATCCCTGACCTAGATTGTGATTAGTCATAATAACTGTTACACAATGTTGCCAGAAATGCAACATGATTTTAATTCCAAACACAAAGCGATTTAGTTATTTCTCTGGAGACATATGTAGTTTACATCATTTATGATCTGATTGTGTTTTATTGTACTTTTATATGATTTATGTTCTTATATATAAGTGGTGCAAATATTGTATACTTTTATTTTAAGCACTTATTTATGACACAGAGCCCTTTTAATCAGCCTTTGTTTTATTTAATTTAATTAATTCTTTTTTTAGGAATACATTTGTTACGATTTCACTCAGCACTGCACTTTAATCATACCCCATTACAAATAACAACTCACACTTATACGTAACTGCTGCGCTGTTCGAGTGTCAAGTAAGCATTAATCCTATTTCTATACCAGTGTATGTGAGGAGTATACATTTTTGCCACTGGCTGCAGCTTCCAACACACACAATACCCATAACCAACGTAACTATCACCCTGGAGTAGTGCACTACACCATCCGACTTACCAGATAACAGACCTTTTATTAGTAGAGCAGCTAATCAAAGGTGAAAGGACTATGATCCATATTGCACAGTATGTGAAATATCAGTAAAAGCTTGGTAAAAACATGGATGTAGACTACCTCTACATCCATGGTTAAACAAATATAAAATACAGTATATTGAATTCTTGAAACACGACGGTCAAAAAAAAAAAATCTAAATTAATTTTAACAATACATTAAACACCTTGACTTTTTTTTTTTTTTTTTAAATCATGTGATTTAAATCAGCACACCGTGCACACAACTGCCTTACTCATCTGAGAAACCAGAAACAGACACCAAAGGACCTCCAAGAGGTTCCCAAACTCCGCCATTACAGTCCACGTATTAAGGATATCCATGCTTGAGCACAGGTGACTTAATTAGTACCTCAGTCAATTTGATTTAACCATCTGGACTCAAGTATGGATATCCTTAAAACCTGGACTGTAATGGCAGAGTTTGGGAACCTCTGGCCTATGTATTAATAATTACAACCCATTTTCCAAAGACTGCTCCTGAGAATTTGACACTGCACAGGAGCAGTGTCAGTTACTGGAGGCAGCGGGACAGGAATCATAAGTTCCCTCTCCTGCAAGAATGCCTCTAAAGCAGAGGTTCCCAAATGCGGTCCTCAAGGCTCCCCAACAGTTCAGGTTTTAGAGATATCCATGGCTGGAGAATGGAATAGCATTTTGCGCTATTCTGGTGGTCACAGGAAACAGCAGATGTCTGAAGGCAAGATGTTTATTGCTCAGTGTCTTGAAAAAGATAATTGCCCTTGCTGAAGGTGCTCAGGGCAATCCCAGAATTCAAATATCACAGAATTAAGGGGCACATCCACTAGACGATCTACTCCCTGTCCAATCTCTAAACGATTTTCCCTTGAAATTTTATCTTTCAGTCTGAACGATTTGGAAACGATTTGCAAACGATCTTTAATAGATCAAGTGAAATTGACCTGCATGTTCAGTCGAATGATGAGACGATCAAACGACCAGCGAGAGCGCGCATCATTGATCGTTAACGACCAAACACTGCACGATTTATTAACGATTTTTAAACGATTGAACGATAACGACGTCGTTATCATTCAATCGCCTGCTAAAATCGTGTAGTGGATGCCCCCCTTTACAGTCCCTCTTGATGTTCTAAAGATATACACACAATCGGGGCACGCAGTGTTTTAACCTGTTCCAATACACCATACCACAAGGCAGAGGGCATAACTTCATCCCAGGTGCCCGAAGGAAAGATATATGTTGCTTTCTATGTAGTGCCCCATTATGTGGTGCTCCCCTATGTAGTGCCCACCCCCAGTAGTAGTATGGTCTCCCCCTATGTAGTGCCCGCCCCCAGTAGTAATAGGGTCCCCCCCTATGTAGTGCCCGCCCCAGTAGTAGTAGGGTCTCCCCATATGTAGGGCCCATCCCTAGTAGTAAAAGTAGTAGTAGGGTCCCCCCTCTATGTAGGGCCCACCCCCAGTAGTAGTAGGGTCCCCCCATGTAGGGTCCCCCCCTATGTAGTGCCCACTCGTAGTAGTAGTAGGGTCCCCCCAATGTAGTGCCCACCCCCAGTAGTAGTACAGTAGTAAAGTTCTCTGTAAAGCGCTGCGGAATATGTGTGCTATATAAAAAAAATAACTGGTAACTGGCTGGTAGTAGGGTTGCCCCCAGTAGTAGTAGTACTATCCAGAACAGATGGAGAATGGAATAGCATTTTGCGCTATTCTGTTGGTCACAGGATACAGCAGATGTCTGAAGGCAAGATGTTTATTGCTCAGTGGCTTGAAAAAGATAATTTCCCTTGCTGAAGGTGCTCAGGGCAATCCCAGCATTTAAATATCACAGACTTGTAGTCCCTTTTGATGTTCTAAATATATACACACAATCGGGGCACACAGTGTTTTTATCCTGTTCCAATACACCATACCACAAGGCAGTGGCGTAACTTCGTCCCAGGTGCCCGGAGGCAAGATAAATGTTGGTGCTTCCTATACAGAGCCCCGTTATGTAGTGCCCCCAGCAGTGGGTCCCCCTATGGGGTGCCTGGTTATGGGGTGCCCACCTATGTAGTGCTCGCCCCAGTAGTAGTAGATGAGGGTCACCCCTAGTAGTAGTAATCCAGAACAACTGGAGAATGGACTAGCATTTTGCGCTATTCTAGTGTAGTAGTAGTAGGGTACCCCCTATGTAGGGTCCTCCCTTATGTAGGGTCCGCACGTAGTAGTAGTAGGGTCCCTCCCTATGTAGTGCCTGCCCCTAGAAGTTGTAGTAGGGTCCCCCCTATGTAGTGCCCGCCCCTAGTAGTAGGGTCCCCCTATGTAGTGCCCACTCCTAGTAGTAGAAGTAGGGTCCCCCCCCATGTAGTGCCCGCCCCCAGTAGTAGGGCCCCCCATGTAGTGCCTGTCCCCAGTAGTAGTACGGCCCCCCCATGTAGTGCCCATCCCCAGTAGTAGTAATAGTGGTGGTGGTAGTGGTACTATCCAGAACAGCCGGAGAATGGAATAGCATTTTGCGCTATTCTTGTGGTCACAGGATACAGCAGATGTCTGAAGGTAAGATGTTTATTGCTCAGTGTCTTGAAAAAGATAATTCCCCTTGCTGAAGGTGTTCAGGGCAATCCCAGCATTTAAATATGAGACTTACAGTCCCTTTTGATGTTCTATAGAAATACACACAATCGGAGCACACAGTGTTTTTATCCTGTTCCAGTACACCATACCACAAGGCAGTGGTCCCAGGTGCCCGGAGGCAAGATAAATGTTGGTGCTTCCTGTACAGTGCCCCATTATGTAGTGCCCCCAGCAGTGGGTCCCCCCCTATGGGGTGCCTGGTTATAGGGTGCCCGCCTATGTAGTGCCCGCCCCAGTAGTAGTAGTAGGGTCACCCCTAGTAGTAGTAATCCAGAACAACCGGAGAATGGACTAGCATTTTGCGCTATTCTGGTGCCCGCCCCGTAGTAGTAGTAGTAGGGTATCCCCTATGTAGGGCCTGCCCCCAGTAGTAGCAGTAGTAGTAGTAGGGTCACCCGATATAGTGCCAACCCGTAGTAGTACTAGGGTCCCCCCGATGTAGTGCCCACCCGTAGTAGTAGTAGTAGGGGTCCCCCTATGTAGCGCCTGCCCCTAGTAATAGTAGTATGGCCCCCCCCATATAGTGCCCATCCCCAGTAGTAGTAACAGTAGTAGTAGTAGTAGTAGGGTCCCCCTCCCATGTAGTGCCCGCCCCCAGTAGTAGAAGCAGTAGGGTCCCCCTCCCATGTAGTGCCTGCCCCCAGTAGTAGTAGGGCCCCCCTCCTATGTAGTGCCCACCCCCAGTAGTAGTACAGTAGTAAAGTTCTCTGTAAAGCGCTGCGGAATATGTGTGCGCTATATAAAAAAAATAACTGGTAACTGGCTGGTAGTAGGGTTGCCCCCAGTAGTAGTAGTACTATCCAGAACAGATGGAGAATGGAATAGCATTTTGCGCTATTCTGTTGGTCACAGGATACAGCAGATGTCTGAAGGCAAGATGTTTATTGCTCAGTGGCTTGAAAAAGATAATTTCCCTTGCTGAAGGTGCTCAGGGCAATCCCAGCATTTAAATATCACAGACTTGTAGTCCCTTTTGATGTTCTAAATATATACACACAATCGGGGCACACAGTGTTTTTATCCTGTTCCAATACACCATACCACAAGGCAGTGGCGTAACTTCGTCCCAGGTGCCCGGAGGCAAGATAAATGTTGGTGCTTCCTATACAGAGCCCCGTTATGTAGTGCCCCCAGCAGTGGGTCCCCCTATAGGGTGCCTGGTTATGGGGTGCCCACCTATGTAGTGCTCGCCCCAGTAGTAGTAGATGAGGGTCACCCCTAGTAGTAGTAATCCAGAACAACCGGAGAATGGACTAGCATTTTGCGCTATTCTGGTGCCCGCCCCCTAGTAGTAGTAGTAGTAGGGTATCCCCTATGTAGGGCCTGCCCCCAGTAGTAGCAGTAGTAGTAGTAGGGTCGCCCAATATAGTGCCAACCCGTAGTAGTACTAGGGTCCCCCCGATGTAGTGCCCACCCGTAGTAGTAGTAGTAGGGGTCCCCCTATGTAGCGCCTGCCCCTAGTAATAGTAGTATGGCCCCCCCCATATAGTGCCCATCCCCAGTAGTAGTAACAGTAGTAGTAGTAGGGTCCCCCTCCCATGTAGTGCCCGCCCCCAGTAATAGAAGCAGTAGGGTCCCCCTCCCATGTAGTGCCTGCCCCCAGTAGTAGTAGGGCCCCCCTCCTATGTAGTGCCCACCCCCAGTAGTAGTACAGTAGTAAAGTTCTCTGTAAAGCGCTGCGGAATATGTGTGCTATATAAAAAAAATAACTGGTAACTGGCTGGTAGTAGGGTTGCCCCCAGTAGTAGTAGTACTATCCAGAACAGATGGAGAATGGAATAGCATTTTGCGCTATTCTGTTGGTCACAGGATACAGCAGATGTCTGAAGGCAAGATGTTTATTGCTCAGTGGCTTGAAAAAGATAATTTCCCTTGCTGAAGGTGCTCAGGGCAATCCCAGCATTTAAATATCACAGACTTGTAGTCCCTTTTGATGTTCTAAATATATACACACAATCGGGGCACACAGTGTTTTTATCCTGTTCCAATACACCATACCACAAGGCAGTGGCGTAACTTCGTCCCAGGTGCCCGGAGGCAAGATAAATGTTGGTGCTTCCTATACAGAGCCCCGTTATGTAGTGCCCCCAGCAGTGGGTCCCCCTATGGGGTGCCTGGTTATGGGGTGCCCACCTATGTAGTGCTCGCCCCAGTAGTAGTAGATGAGGGTCACCCCTAGTAGTAGTAATCCAGAACAACTGGAGAATGGACTAGCATTTTGTGCTATTCTAGTGTAGTAGTAGTAGGGTACCCCCTATGTAGGGTCCTCCCTTATGTAGGGTCCGCACGTAGTAGTAGTAGGGTCCCTCCCTATGTAGTGCCTGCCCCTAGAAGTTGTAGTAGGGTCCCCCCTATGTAGTGCCCGCCCCTAGTAGTAGGGTCCCCCTATGTAGTGCCCACTCCTAGTAGTAGAAGTAGGGTCCCCCCCATGTAGTGCCCGCCCCCAGTAGTAGGGCCCCCCATGTAGTGCCTGTCCCCAGTAGTAGTACGGCCCCCCCATGTAGTGCCCATCCCCAGTAGTAGTAATAGTGGTGGTGGTAGTGGTACTATCCAGAACAGCCGGAGAATGGAATAGCATTTTGCGCTATTCTTGTGGTCACAGGATACAGCAGATGTCTGAAGGTAAGATGTTTATTGCTCAGTGTCTTGAAAAAGATAATTCCCCTTGCTGAAGGTGCTCAGGGCAATCCCAGCATTTAAATATGAGACTTACAGTCCCTTTTGATGTTCTATAGAAATACACACAATCGGAGCACACAGTGTTTTTATCCTATTCCAGTACACCATACCACAAGGCAGTGGTCCCAGGTGCCCGGAGGCAAGATAAATGTTGGTGCTTCCTGTACAGTGCCCCATTATGTAGTGCCCCCAGCAGTGGGTCCCCCCCTATGGGGTGCCTGGTTATAGGGTGCCCGCCTATGTAGTGCCCGCCCCAGTAGTAGTAGTAGGGTCACCCCTAGTAGTAGTAATCCAGAACAACCGGAGAATGGACTAGCATTTTGCGCTATTCTGGTGCCCGCCCCCTAGTAGTAGTAGTAGGGTATCCCCTATGTAGGGCCTGCCCCCAGTAGTAGCAGTAGTAGTAGTAGGGTCGCCCGATATAGTGCCAACCCGTAGTAGTACTAGGGTCCCCCCGATGTAGTGCCCACCCGTAGTAGTAGTAGGGGTCCCCCTATGTAGCGCCTGCCCCTAGTAATAGTAGTACGGCCCCCCCATATAGTGCCCATCCCCAGTAGTAGTAACAGTAGTAGTAGTAGTAGTAGTAGGGTCCCCCTCCCATGTAGTGCCCGCCCCCAGTAGTAGAAGCAGTAGGGTCCCCCTCCCATGTAGTGCCTGCCCCCAGTAGTAGTAGGGCCCCCCTCCTATGTAGTGCCCGCCCCCAGTAGTAGTAGTAGTAGTGCCCCCCTATGTAGTGCCCACCCCCGGTGGTAGTAGTAGGGGCCCCCCTATGTAGTGCCCACCCCCAGTAGTAGTAGTAGTAGTAGTAGTACAGACCCCCCCATGTAGTGCCTGTCCCCAGTAGTAGTAATAATAGTAGTAGTAGTAGGGTCCCCCTCCTATGGAGTGCCCGCCCCCAGTAGTAGAAGTAGTTGGGTCCCACTCCCATGTAGAGCCCGCCCCCAGTAGTAGAAGTGGTAGGGCCCCACTCTCATGTAGAGCCCGCCCCCAGTAGTAGAAGTAGTAGGGTCCCCCTCCCATGTAGAGCCCGCCCCCAGTAGTAGAAGTAGTAGGGTCCCCCTCCCATGTAGAGCCCGCCCCCAGTAGTAGAAGTGGTAGGGTCCCCCTCCCATGTAGTGCCTGTCCCCAGTAGGGTCCCCCTCCCATGTAGTGCCTACCCCCAGTAGTAGAAGCAGTAGGGTCCCCCTCCCATGTAGTGCCCGCCACCAGTAGTAGAAGTAGTAGGGTCCCGCTCCCATGTAGTGCCCACCCCCAGTAGTAGAAGTAGTAGGGTCCCCCTCCCATGTAGTGCCCATCCCCAGTAGGGTCCTCCTCCCATGTAGTGCCTACCCCCAGTAGTAGAAGCAGTAGGGTCCCCCTCCCATGTAGTGCCCGCCCCCAGTAGTAGAAGCAGTAGGGTCCCGCTCCCATGTAGTGCCCGCCCCCAGTAGTAGAAGCAGTAGGGTCCCGCTCCCATGTAGTGCCCGCCGCCGGTAGTAGGGTCCCCCTCACATGTAGTGCCCGTCCCCAGTAGTAGAAGCAGTAAGGTCCCCCTCCCATGTAGTGCCCGCCCCCAGTAGTAGAAGCAGTAGGGTCCCGCTCCCATGTAGTGCCTGCCCCCAGTAGTAGAAGCAGTAGGGTCCCGCTCCCATGTAGTGCCCGCCCCCAGTAGTAGGGTCCCCCTCCCATGTAGTGCCCGCCCCCAGTAGTAGGGTCCCCCTCCCATGTAGTGCCCGCCCCCAGTAGTAGGGTCCCCCTCCCATGTAGTGCCCGCCCCCAGTAGTAGGGTCCCGCTCCCATGTAGTGCCCGCCCCCAGTAGTAGGGTCCCCCTCCCATGTAGTGCCCACCCCCAGTAGTAGGGTCCCGCTCCCATGTAGTGCCCGCCCCCAGTAGTAGAAGCAGTAGGGTCCCCCTCTCATGTAGTGCCCGCCCCCAGTAGTAGAAGCAGTAGGGTCCCCCTCCCATGTAGTGCCCGCCCCCAGTAGTAGAAGCAGTAGGGTCCCCCTCCCATGTAGTGCCCGCCCTCAGTAGTAGTAGTAGTAGTAGGGCCCCCCTCCTATGTAGTGCCCGCCCCAGAAGTAGTAGTAGGGCCCCCGCATGTGCCCGCCCGTAGTAGTAGTAGTAGGGTCCCCCCTATGTAGTGCCCACCAGTAGTAGTAGTAATAGTAGTAGGGCCCCCCTATGTATAGCCCACCCCCAGTAGTAGTAGTAGTAGGGCCCCCCCATGTAGTGCCTGCCCGTAGTAGTAGGGCCTGCCATGTAGTGCCCGCCACCATTAGTAGGGTCCCCCCATGTAGGGCCTGCCCCCAGTAGTAGTAGTAGGGTCCCCCTCCTATGTAGAGCCCACCCCCAGTAGTAGTAGTAGTGCCTGCCCGTAGTAGTAGTAGTAGTGACCCCCCCCATGTAGTGCCCACCCATAGTAGTAGTAGTAGGGCCCCCCATTAGTGCCCACTCCCAGTAGTAGAGTCCCTCTCCTATGTAGTGCCCCCGCAGTAGTGGTAGGGTCCCCCTCCTATGTAGTGCCCACCCCAGTAGTGGTAGGGTCCCCCTATGTAGTGCCCACCCCCAGTAATAGTAGTAGGGTCCCCCTCTTACGTAATGCCCATCCCCAGTTGTAGGGCCCCCCATGTAGTGCCTGCCCTTAGTAGTAGAGTCCCCCATGTATGTAGTGCCCACCCCAGTAGTGGTAGGGTCCCCCTCCTATGTAGTGCCCATCCCCAGTAGTAGGGCCCCCCATGTAGTGCCTGCCCTCAGTAGTAGTAGAGTCCCCCATGTATGTAGTGCCCCCCAGTAGTGGTAGGGTTCCCCTCCTATGTAGTGCCCACCCCAGTAGTGGTAGGGTCCCCCTATGTA